>JAMPIT010000035.1:0-600000 GCA_026261815.1 Monarcha castaneiventris obscurior
ATTTTATCCCTTATTTTGCCTTTCTCAGGGCAAGAATCATCTCTGAGGGGTTTTAGCTCGATTTTATGCCTTATTTTGCCTGTCTCAGGGCAAGAATCATCTCTGAGGGGTTTTAGCCTGATTTTATCCCTTATTTTTCCTGTCTCAGGGCAAGAATCATCTCTGAGGGGTTTTAACCTGATTTTATCCCTTATTTTGCCTGTCTCAGGGCAAGAATCATCTCTGAGAGGTTTTAACCTGATTTTATCCCTTATTTTGCCTTTCTCAGGGCAAGAATCATCTCTGAGGGGTTTTAACCTGATTTGATCCCTTATTTTACCTTTCTCAGGGCAAGAATCATCTCTGAGGGGTTTTAGCCTGATTTTATCCCTTATTTTGCCTTTCTCAGGGCAAGAATCATCTCTGAGGGGTTTTAACCTGATTTTATCCCTTATTTTGCCTGTCTCAGGGCAAGAATCATCTCTGAGGGGTTTTAAACTGATTTTATCCCTTATTTTGCCTGTCTGAGGGCAAGAATCATCTCTGAGGGGTTTTAACCTGATTTTATCCCTTATTTTGCCTGTCTCAGGGCAAGAATCATCTCTGAGGGGTTTTAACCTGATTTGATCCCTTATTTTGCCTTTCTCAGGGCAAGAATCATCTCTGAGGGGTTTTAGCCTGATTTTATCCCTTATTTTTCCTGTCTCAGGGCAAGAATCATTTCTGAGGGGTTTTAGCTCGATTTTATCCCTTATTGTGCCTCTCTCAGGGCAGGTATCATCTCTGAGGGGTTTTAACCTGTTTTTATCCCTTATTTTGCCTGTCTCAGGGCAGAGACTTTTTTTTGAGGGCAAAAGTCATCTCTGAGAGGGTTAACCTGATTTTATCAATTTTATCTTCCTGGGGGCCCTTTTGTCAGGGCAGAAGTCATCTCTGAGGAGTTTTAATCTGATTTATCAGTTATTTTATCTCCCTCAGGGCTTTTTAATGAGGGAAAAAATCATCTCTGAGGGGTTGAACTTGATTTAATCAATTTTATCTTTCCGAGGGCATTTTTATCAGTGCAAAATTATCCCTGAGGGGTTTTAGCCTGATTTTATCCCTTATTTTACCTGTTTCAGGGCAGAGCCCTTTTCATGAGGGCAAACATCATCTCTGAGGGGTTTTACCTGATTTTATCACTTATTTTATCTCTCCCAGCATGTTTTTATCAGGGTAAAAATCACTTCTGAGGGACTTTACCCTGATTTTATCAGTTATTTTCTGTGTCTCAGGGCAGGCATTTTGATCAGGGCAAAAAATCATCCGTGAGGGGTCAAACCTGATTTTATCACTTATTATATCTGTTTCAGGGCATTTTTATCAAAACTAATTCATCTCTGTGTGGTTTAACCTGATTTTTTCAATTTTATCCTTACGAGGGCATTTTTATCCAGGCAAAAATCATCTCTGAGGGGTTTTATCAGTTTATCAGTTTTTTAACTGATTTTATCAGTTATTTTTTCTGTCTTGGGCCAGAGACATTTTTATGAGGGCAAAAATCATTCCTGAAGGGCTTGAGCCTGGTTTGATCCCTTTTTTTCTCTTTCTCAGGGCATTTTTGTGAGGGAAAAATCTTCTCTGAGGGGTTAAACCAGATTTTTTTTCTGTTCCCAGAGCCCTTTCAGGAATTTTGGACACTGGAAACTCAATGCTGCGTTAATTTGGGTATGCTGGGAATTTCTCCTCCTTTGGGATCTGTTTTGCCCTGTGGATGTGCCTCTCCAGGAAAAGCAGCCATCCCAACCCCTTGAGGAGCTTTCCCTCACATCCCAAAGGATTGGGCGCCACAGCCTGAAGGGAATTTCCTAAATCTGCTTTTCACCTTGAAAAACTCAGTTTCACCGTAACATTTTTGGGTGTGGGCGTTGATCCAGCAGTAGGGATCGCTGGGAATGAGGGAAGGGCTCATCCTGGATCTTGAAGGTTCCTTTTTCCTTGCAGGATCCACACGGGGGAGAAGCCCTTTGTGTGTGACGAGTGTGGGGCCCGCTTCACCCAGAACCACATGCTCATCTACCACAGGCGCTGCCACACAGGTGAGGCTGGAAAACTGGGAGAAACCAGTCCCAGACACTCCAGGGAAATGGAAAATGCTGCTTTTCGTCCATGTTTTCATGGACAAAATGAGATATTGCCGTCTCTAGATGGGATTTGCCTGAGAAAGGTTCCCAAGGATATCCTGCGATTTTAAGCGGAGGGAGGGTTGGTTTAAATTGGATTTTGGGAAGGAATTCCTCCCTGTGAGAGTGGTGAGGCCCTGGAATAGTTTTCCCAGAGAAGCTGTGGCTGCCCCATCCCTGGAAGTGTTCCAGGCCAGGTTGGGAGTGGCTCGGAGCAGCCTGGGATAGAGGAAGGTTTCCCTGCCCATGGAATGGTTTGGAGCTGGGTGACCTTTAAATGTCCCCACACTGAGGCCACGCTCCGGAATTTCTGTGGGATACTTAAGACCATTCCCAAAGCTCTGCTGGTTTAATCCTCCTTTTCCCCCTTTTTCAGGGGAGAGGCCTTTCATGTGTGAAACCTGTGGGAAGAGCTTTGCCTCCAAGGAATACTTGAAACATCACAACCGTATCCACACGGGATCCAAGCCCTTCAAGTGTGAGGTTTGCTTCCGGACCTTTGCCCAGCGGAATTCCCTGTACCAGCACATCAAAGTCCACACAGGTAGGATGGATTTGCTCCTTTTCTTGGCTACACCCCTCACCACGGCAATATTCCAGCCAGGAATTCTCAGCCAGGGTTTTCCCTGTGTGCATGGCTTGATGTGTCATGTTGTCTCCTCCCTCTCATCCTGCGTGACAGCAATTCCCCGGAATGCTTCCGTAGGCTGTGGAGATACCTTAATAACCTGCCAGGATCGTTGGTGAGGGAGAGCTCTAGTTTAGCTCCGAAGGTTTAGCCAGGGAAGGAGGAAAACGGGATCTGTTCCCAAACTGGGAGTTTGTGGTGTGTTTGGAGTGATCCCGGGGCTGGGAGCGGCTCGGGGGTTCTTGCTCAGAGAAGAGGGAATAAAGAGGAGGAATTCTTGGATTCTGGGCAGGACTTGAGAGGAAAATTCATGGAAAATCCATGGAAAAGCAGAGTGGCAGCACAGCTTTCTGGGGCTGGGAGGAAGCTGCTGCCTCCAGACGGGTGGCAGTGTGACAACACTGGCACCACCGGGATGTTTTCCCTGCCCATTCCCGGCCACCCGGGGGTCCGTGGGCCCCGTTCCCATCCCGTGTCCCGTGGCGTGTTCCCAGGGGAGCGGCCGTACTGCTGCGACCAGTGCGGGAAGCAGTTCACGCAGCTGAACGCGCTGCAGCGGCACCACCGCATCCACACCGGCGAGAAGCCCTTCATGTGCAACGCCTGCGGCCGCACCTTCACCGACAAATCCACGCTGCGCCGCCACACCTCGGTACGATCCCGCGCTCCCGGGGCTCCCGCGGCTGGCTGCGTCCCGGGACTGGCAGTTCTCATGGGAGCTGGGGTCAGGTGGGACCTTGGGGAGGAGTTCTTCCCCGTCGGGGTGGGGAGGCCCTGGCACAGCTGTCCCAGGAATCCTGTGGTTTCCACATCCCCTGGAAGTGTTCAAAACCGGGCTGGACAGGGCTTGGAGCAGTCTGGGATAGTGGGAGGTGCCCCTGTCCCTGGATCATCTTTAAGGTCCCTTCCCACCCAAACCCTTCCGTGACTTCAAAACAAAGGCCTTTCCTACCAGCATCAAATGCAAGTTCGGTCCAAACTTTTCCTTGTCATCCTGTATCCAGCGTTCTCTCTCCTGGTTATTCCGTTGCAGATCCACGATAAAAACACCCCCTGGAAGTCCTTTCTCGTCATCGTGGAAGGAGCCGCCAAGAACGAGGAGGGACACAAAACAGAGCTTCCCGACGAGGAATACGAGGTGTCCCCCAAAATCCCGGAAAAGCTGCTGTCCTTCCCAGAGAACAGCCCCTACCAGGGCCTGGCAGCCGGCCCAGGAAGCGAGGATTCCAGCACGGACTGCAAGGCCCCGGGAGCACAGGAGTCCCTGCTGGGAGAGCTCACCGTGCTCCACGCGCAGACGGACTCCGGGCAGCCCCAGCTCCATGCCCTGGTGAACATGGAATAACTGGGGATCGCCTCCTGCTCCTTAGGCTGCATCCCTTCTACAGTCCTTGGCCTGAGGGAAGCTGGGAAAGAGTGGATTTCCAGCTTTCCTCTGGGAATTCCTTCCCCGGCTCCATCTCCTGTGGTCGGGCAGGGTGGCACTGCACCAGGGAGTTGGTGGGAGTTGATTCCCTGGGAATTCAGGGGGTGGCTCAGGGACCTTGGTGGTGCAGGTTTGTTTTCCAGGGAATTTGATGCCACATGGACAATCAGGAGAGCCGATGTTTCTCCGTGACATTCACTGCGTTTTCCCCAGTGGGACTTCATCCAGGAAACGTCTGGCTAAATTTGCTTTTCAGGAAATGCTGGTTTCTCTCTGCTTTTGCCAAAGATCCCAAAGAGTGGGAGCAGCTACTCCTCGCTCTGCTTCCCCACTCTTTGGGATCTTTGGCAAAAGCAGAGAGAAACCAGCATTTCCTGAAAAGCAAATTTAGCCAGACGTTTCCTGGATGAAGTCCCACTGGGGAAAACGCAGTGAATGTCACGGAGAAACATCGGCTCTCCTGATTGTCCATGTGGCATCGAATTCCCTGGAAAACAAACCTGCACCACCAAGGTCCCTGAGCCACCCCCTGAATTCCCAGGGAATCAACTCCCACCAACTCCCTGGTGCGGTGCCACCCTGCCCGACCACAGGAGATGGAGCTGGGGAAGGAATTCCCAGAGGAAAGCTGGAAATCCACTCTTTCCCAGCTTCCCTCAGGCCAAGGACTGTAGAAGGGGTGCAGCCTAAGGAGCGGGAGGCGATCCCCAGTTATTCCATGTTCACCAGGGCATGGAGCTGGGGCTGCCCGGAGTCCGTCTGCGCATGGAGCACGGTGAGCTCTCCCAGCAGGGACTCCTGTGCTCCCGGGGCCTTGCAGTCCGTGCTGGAATCCTCGCTTCCCGGGCCGGCTGCCAGGCCCTGGTAGGGGCTGTTCTCTGGGAAGGACAGCAGCTTTTCCGGGATTTTGGGAGACACCTCGTATTCCTCGTCGGGAAGCTCCGTTTTGTGTCCCTCCTCGTTCTTGGCGGCTCCTTCCACGATGACGAGAAAGGACTTCCAGGGGGTGTTTTTATCGTGGATCTGCAACGGAATAACCAGGAGAGAGAACGCTGGATACAGGATGACAAGGAAAAGTTTGGACCGAACTTGCATTTGATGCTGGTAGGAAAGGCCTTTGTTTTGGAGTCACGGAAGGGTTTGGGTGGGAAGGGACCTTAAAGATGATCCAGGGACAGGGGCACCTCCCACTATCCCAGACTGCTCCAAGCCCTGTCCAGCCCGGTTTTGAACACTTCCAGGGGATGTGGAAACCACAGGATTCCTGGGACAGCTGTGCCAGGGCCTCCCCACCCCGACGGGGAAGAACTCCTCCCCAAGGTCCCACCTGACCCCAGCTCCCATGAGAACTGCCAGTCCCGGGACGCAGCCAGCCGCGGGAGCCCCGGGAGCGCGGGATCGTACCGAGGTGTGGCGGCGCAGCGTGGATTTGTCGGTGAAGGTGCGGCCGCAGGCGTTGCACATGAAGGGCTTCTCGCCGGTGTGGATGCGGTGGTGCCGCTGCAGCGCGTTCAGCTGCGTGAACTGCTTCCCGCACTGGTCGCAGCAGTACGGCCGCTCCCCTGGGAACACGCCACGGGACACGGGATGGGAACGGGGCTGCCGCGCCTCGGGAGCGCCCACGGACCCCCGGGTGGCCGGGAATGGGCAGGGAAAACATCCCGGTGGTGCCAGTGTTGTCACACTGCCACCCGTCTGGAGGCAGCAGCTTCCTCCCAGCCCCAGAAAGCTGTGCTGCCACTCTGCTTTTCCATGGATTTTCCATGAATTTTCCTCTCAAGTCCTGCCCAGAATCCAAGAATTCCTCCTCTTTATTCCCTCTTCTCTGAGCAAGAACCCCCGAGCCGCTCCCAGCCCCGGGATCGCTCCAAACACACCACGAACTCCCAGTTTGGGAACAGATCCCGTTTTCCTCCTTCCCTGGCTAAACCTTCGGAGCTAAACTAGAGCTCTCCCTCACCAACGATCCTGGCAGGTTATTAAGGTATCTCCACAGCCTACGGAAGCATTCCGGGGAATTGCTGTCACGCAGGATGAGAGGGAGGAGACAACATGACACATCAAGCCATGCACACAGGGAAAACCCTGGCTGAGAATTCCTGGCTGGAATATTGCCGTGGTGAGGGGTGTAGCCAAGAAAAGGAGCAAATCCATCCTACCTGTGTGGACTTTGATGTGCTGGTACAGGGAATTCCGCTGGGCAAAGGTCCGGAAGCAAACCTCACACTTGAAGGGCTTGGATCCCGTGTGGATACGGTTGTGATGTTTCAAGTATTCCTTGGAGGCAAAGCTCTTCCCACAGGTTTCACACATGAAAGGCCTCTCCCCTGAAAAAGGGGGAAAAGGAGGATTAAACCAGCAGAGCTTTGGGAATGGTCTTAAGTATCCCACAGAAATTCCGGAGCGTGGCCTCAGTGTGGGGACATTTAAAGGTCACCCAGCTCCAAACCATTCCATGGGCAGGGAAACCTTCCTCTATCCCAGGCTGCTCCGAGCCACTCCCAACCTGGCCTGGAACACTTCCAGGGATGGGGCAGCCACAGCTTCTCTGGGAAAACTATTCCAGGGCCTCACCACTCTCACAGGGAGGAATTCCTTCCCAAAATCCAATTTAAACCAACCCTCCCTCCGCTTAAAATCGCGGGATATCCTTGGGAACCTTTCTCAGGCAAATCCCACCTAAGAGAGGGCAGTATCTCATTTTGTCCATAAAAACACGGACGAAAAGCAGCATTTCCCTGGAGTGTCTGGGACTGGTTTCTCCCAGTTTTCCAGCCTCACCTGTGTGGCAGCGCCTGTGGTAGATGAGCATGTGGTTCTGGGTGAAGCGGGCCCCACACTCGTCACACACAAAGGGCTTCTCTCCCGTGTGGATCCTGCAAGGAAAAAGGAACCTTCAAACTCCAGGATGAGCCCTTCCCTCATTCCCAGCGATCCCTACTGCTGGATCAACGCCCACACCCAAAAATGTTATGGTGAAACCGAGTTTTTCAAGGTGAAAAGCAGATTTAGGAAATTCCCTCCAGGCTGTGGCGCCCAATCCTTTGGGATGTGAGGGAAAGCTCCTCAAGGGGTTGGGATGGCTGCTTTTCCTGGACAGGCACATCCACAGGGCAAAACAGATCCCAAAGGAGGAGAAATTCCCAGCATACCCAAATTAACGCAGCCTTGAGTTTCCAGTGTCCAAAATTCCTGAAAGGGCTCTGGGAACAGAAAAAAAATCTGGTTTAACCCCTCAGAGAAGATTTTTCCCTCACAAAAATGCCCTGAAAAAGAGAAAAAAAGGGATCAAACCAGGCTCAAGCCCTTCAGGAATGATTTTTGCCCTCATAAAAATGTCTCTGGCCCAAGACAGAAAAAATAACTGATAAAATCAGTTAAAAAACTGATAAACTGATAAAACCCCTCAGAGATGATTTTTGCCTGGATAAAAATGCCCTCATAAGGATAAAATTGATAAAATCAGGTTAAACCACACAGAGATGAATTAGTTTTGATAAAAATGCCCTGAGACAGATATAATAAGTGATAAAATCAGGTTTGACCCCTCAGGGATGATTTTTTGCCCTGATCAAAATGCCTGCCCTGAGACACAGAAAATAACTGGTAAAATCAGGGTAAGGTCCCTCAGAAATGATTTTTACCCTGATAAAAACAGGCTGGGACAGATAAAATAAGTGATAAAATCAAGTTAACCCCCTCAGAGATGATGTTTGCCCTCATGAAAAGGGCTCTGCCCTGAAACAGGTAAAATAAGGGATAAAATCAGGCTAAAACCCCTCAGGGATAATTTTGCACTGATAAAAATGCCCTCGGAAAGATAAAATTGATGAAATCAAGTTCAACCCCTCAGAGATGATTTTTGCCCTCATAAAAATGCCCTGAGGGAGATAAAATAACTGAAAAATCAGATTAAATCAGATTAAAACTCCTCAGAGATGATTTCTGCCCTGACAAAAGTGCCCCCAGGAAGATAAAATTGATAAAATCAGGTCAACCCCATCAGAGATGACTTTTGCCCTCATAAAAAAGTCTCTGCCCTGAGAGAGGCAAAATACGGGATAAATTCAGGTTAAAACCCCTCAGAGATGATTCTTGCCCTGCGACAGGCAAAATAAGGGATAAAATCGAGCTAAAACCCCTCAGAGATGATTCTTGCCCTGAGACAGGCAAAATAAGGGATAAAATCGAGCTAAAACCCCTCAGAGATGATTCTTGCCCTGAGACAGGTAAAATAAGGGATAAAATCGAGCTAAAACCCCTCAGAGATGATTCTTGCCCTGAGACAGGTAAAATAAGGGATAAAATCAGCTTAAAACCCCTCAGAGATGATTCTTGCCCTGAGACAGGCAAAATACGGGATAAAATCAGGCTAAAACCCCTCAGAGATGATTCTTGCCCTGAGACAGGCAAAATAAGGGATAAAATCAGGTTAAAACCCCTCAGAGATGATTCTTGCCCTGAGACAGGCAAAATAAGGGTAAAATCAGGTTAAAACCCCTCAGAGATGATTCTTGCCCTGAGACAGGCAAAATAAGGGATAAAATCACCTTAATACCCCTCAGAGATGATTCTTGCCCTGAGACAGGCAAAATAAGGGATAAAATCAAGCTAAAACCCCTCAGAGATGATTCTTGCCCTGAGACAGGCAAAATAAGGGATAAAATCAGCTTAAAACCCCTCAGAGATGATTCTTGCCCTGAGACAGGCAAAATAAGGGATAAAATCAGGTTAAAACCCCTCAGAGATGATTCTTGCCCTGACACAGGTAAAATAAGGGATAAAATCAAGCCAAAACCCCTCAGAGATGATTCTTGCCCTGACACAGGCAAAATAAGGGATAAAATCAGGTTAAAACCCCTCAGAGATGGTTCTTGCCCTGAGACAGGAATCATAAGGGATAAAATCTGGTTAAAACCCCTCAGAGATGATTCTTGCCCTGAGACAGGCAAAATAAGGGATAAAATCAGCTTAACACCCCTCAGAGATGATTCTTGCCCTGAAACAGGTAAAATACGGGATAAAATTTAGCCAAAACCCGTCAGAGATGATTTTTGCCCTGAGACAGGCAAAATAAGAGATGAATTCAGGTTAAAACCCCTCAGAGATGATTCTTGCCCGGAGACAGGCAAAATACGGAATAAAATCAGGCTAAAACCCCTCAGAGATGATTCTTGCCCTGAGACAGGTAAAATAAGGGATAAAATGGAGCTAAAACCGCTCAGAGATTATTTTTTCCCCGACACAGGCAAAATAAGGGATGAATTCAGGTTAAAACCCCTCAGAGATGATTCTTGCCCTGAAACAGGTAAAATACGGGATAAAATTTAGCCAAAACCCGTGAGAGATTATTTTTGCCCTGAGACAGGCAAAATAAGAGATGAATTCAGGTTAAAACCCCTCAGAGATGATTCTTGCCCGGAGACAGGCAAAATACGGAATAAAATCAGGCTAAAACCCCTCAGAGATGATTCTTGCCCTGAGACAGGTAAAATAAGGGATAAAATGGAGCTAAAACCGCTCAGAGATTATTTTTTCCCCGACACAGGCAAAATAAGGGATGAATTCAGGTTAAAACCCCTCAGAGATGATTCTTGCCCTGAAACAGGTAAAATACGGGATAAAATTTAGCCAAAACCCGTGAGAGATTATTTTTGCCCTGAGACAGGCAAAATAAGAGATGAATTCAGGTTAAAACCCCTCAGAGATGATTCTTGCCCGGAGACAGGCAAAATACGGAATAAAATCAGGCTAAAACCCCTCAGAGATGATTCTTGTCCTGAGACAGGCAAAATAAGGGATAAAATCAGGTTAAAACTGCTCAGAGATGATTTTTGCCCTGAGACAGGCAAAATAAGGGATAAAATCACTCTTAACATCCCTCAGAGATGGATTCTTGCCCTGAGACAGGCAAAATAAGGTAAAATACTTAATCACCCCTCAGAGATGATTCTTGCCCTGAGACAAGTAAATAAGGATCAATCAACTAAAACCCCTCAGAGATGATTCTTGCCCTGGACAGCAAAATAACGGTTAAAATCAGGTTAAAACCCCTCAGAGATGATTCTTGCCCTGAGACAGGCAAATGTATAAGGGGTAAAATCAGGTCTAAAACCCCTCAACATGATTCTTGCCCTGAGACAGGCAAAATAAGTGGATAAAATCAGGTTAAAACCACTCAGAGATGATTCTGTGTCCTGATACAGTGCAAAATAAGGGATAAAATCAGGTTAAAACCCCTCAGAGATGATTCTTGCCTGAGGCAGCAAAATAAGGGATAAAATCAGGTTAAAACCCCTCAGAGATGATTCTTGCCGAGACAGGAAATTAAGGGAAAAATCAGGTAAAACCACTCAGAGATGATTCTTGCCCTGAGACAGGCAAAATAAGGGATAAAATCAGGCTAAAACCCCTCAGACATGATTCTTGCCCTGAGACAGGCAAAATAAGGGATAAAATCAGGTTAAAACACCTCAGAGATGATTCTTGCCCTGAGACAGGAAATTAAGGGATAAAATCAGGTTAAAACCCCTCAGACATGATTCTTGTCCTGAGACAGGCAAAATAAGGATAAATCAGGTTAAAACCCTCAGAGGTGATTCTTGCCTGAGACAGGTAAACAAGGGATAAATTCAGGTTAAAACCCCTCAGAGATTATTCTTGTCCTGAGACGTTAAAATAAGGGATAAAATGGAGCTAAAACCGCTCAGAGATGATTTTTTCCCAGACACAGGCAAAATAAGGGATAAATTCAGGTTAAAACCCTTCAGAGATGATTCTTGCCCTGAAACAGGTAAAATACAGGATAAAATCTAGCCAAAACCCGTCAGAGATTATTTTTGCCCTGAGACAGGCAAAATTAGAGATGAATTCAGGTTAAAACCCCTCAGAGATGATTCTTGCCCTGAGACAGGCAAAATAAGGGATAAAATCGAGCCAAAACCCCTCAGAGATGATTCTTGCCCTGAGACAGGCAAAATAAGGGATAAAATCAAGCCAAAACCCCTCAGAGATGATTCTTGCCCTGAGACAGGCAAAATAAGGGATAAAATGAGGCTAAAAATTGAGCCAAAACACCTCAGAGATGATTCTTGCCCTGAGACAGGAATCATAAGGGATAAAATCAGGCTAAAACCCCTCAGACATGATTCTTGCCCTGAGACAGGCAAAATAAGGGATAAAATCAGGTTAAAACCCCTCAGAGATGATTCTTGCCCTGAGACAGGCAAAATAAGGGTAAAATCAGGTTAAAACCCCTCAGAGATGATTCTTGCCCTGAGACAGGAATCATAAGGGATAAAATCACCTTAAAACCCCTCAGAGATGATTCTTGCCCTGAGACAGGCAAAATAAGGGATAAAATCACCTTAAAACCCCTCAGAGATGATTCTTGCCCTGAGACAGGCAAAATAAGGGATAAAATCAAGCTAAAACCCCTCAGAGATGATTCTTGCCCTGAGACAGGCAAAATAAGGGATAAAATCAGCTTAAAACCCCTCAGAGATGATTCTTGCCCTGAGACAGGCAAAATAAGGGATAAAATCAGCTTAAAACCCCTCAGAGATGATTCTTGCCCTGAGACAGGCAAAATAACGGATAAAATCAGGTTAAAACCCCTCAGAGATGATTCTTGCCCTGACACAGGTAAAATAAGGGATAAAATCAAGCCAAAACCCCTCAGAGATGATTCTTGCCCTGACACAGGCAAAATAAGGGATAAAATCAGGTTAAAACCCCTCAGAGATGGTTCTTGCCCTGAGACAGGAATCATAAGGGATAAAATCTGGTTAAAACCCCTCAGAGATGATTCTTGCCCTGAGACAGGCAAAATAAGGGATAAAATTTAGCCATACCCGTCAGAGATGATTTTTGCCCTGAGACAGGCAAAATAAGAGATGAATTCAGGTTAAAACCCCTCAGAGATGATTCTTGCCCGGAGACAGGCAAAATACGGGATAAAATTGAGTTAAAACCCCTCAGAGATGATTCTTGCCCTGAGACAGGTAAAATAAGGGATAAAATTGAGTTAAAACCCCTCAGAGATTATTCTTGTCCTGAGACAGGTAAAATAAGGGATAAAATGGAGCTAAAACTGCTCAGAGATTATTTTTTCCCCGACACAGGCAAAATAAGGGATAAATTCAGGTTAAAACCCCTCAGAGATGATTCTTGCCCTGACACAGGTAAAATAAGGGATAAAATCAAGCCAAAACCCCTCAGAGATGATTCTTGCCCTGAGACAGGCAAAATAAGGGATAAAATCAGGTTAAAACCCCTCAGAGATGGTTCTTGCCCTGAGACAGGAATCATAAGGGATAAAATCTGGTTAAAACCCCTCAGAGATGATTCTTGCCCTGAGACAGGCAAAATAAGGGATAAAATTTAGCCAAAACCCGTCAGAGATGATTTTTGCCCTGAGACAGGCAAAATAAGAGATGAATTCAGGTTAAAACCCCTCAGAGATGATTCTTGCCCGGAGACAGGCAAAATACGGAATAAAATCAGGCTAAAACCCCTCAGAGATGATTCTTGTCCTGAGACAGGCAAAATAAGGGATAAAATCAAGCTAAAACTGCTCAGAGATGATTTTTGCCCTGAAACAGGCAAAATAAGGGATAAAATCAAGCCAAAACCCCTCAGAGATGATTCTTGCCCTGAGACAGGCAAAATAAGGGATAAAATCAGGTTAAAACCCCTCAAAGATGATTCTTGCCCTGAGACAGGAATCATAAGGGATAAAATCAGGTTAAAACCCCTCAGAGATGATTCTTGCCCTGAGACAAGTAAAATAAGGGATAAAATCAGGTTAAAACCCCTCAGAGATGATTCTTGCCCTGAGACAGGCAAAATAAGGGTAAAATCAGGTTAAAACCCCTCAGAGATGATTCTTGCCCTGAGACAGGAATCATAAGGGATAAAATCAGGTTAAAACCCCTCAGAGATGATTCTTGCCCTGAGACAGGCAAAATAAGGGATCAAATCACCTTAACACCCCTCAGAGATGATTCTTGCCCTGAGACAGGCAAAATAAGGGATAAAATCACCTTAACACCCCTCAGAGATGATTCTTGCCCTGAGACAAGTAAAATAAGGGATCAAATCAAGCTAAAACCCCTCAGAGATGATTCTTGCCCTGAGACAGGCAAAATAACGGATAAAATCAGGCTAAAACCCCTCAGAGATGATTCTTGCCCTGAGACAGGCAAAATAAGGGATAAAATCAGGCTAAAACCCCTCAGAGATGATTCTTGCCCTGAGACAGGCAAAATAAGGGATAAAATCAGGTTAAAACCCCTCAGAGATGATTCTTGCCCTGAGACAGGAAATTAAGGGATAAAATCAGGTTAAAACCCCTCAGACATGATTCTTGTCCTGAGACAGGCAAAATAAGGGATAAAATCAGGTTAAAACCCCTCAGAGGTGATTCTTGCCCTGAGACAGGTAAAATAAGGGATAAATTTAGGTTAAAACCCCTCAGAGATTATTCTTGTCCTGAGACAGGTAAAATAAGGGATAAAATGGAGCTAAAACCGCTCAGAGATGATTTTTTCCCAGACACAGGCAAAATAAGGGATAAATTCAGGTTAAAACCCTTCAGAGATGATTCTTGCCCTGAAACAGGTAAAATACAGGATAAAATCTAGCCAAAACCCGTCAGAGATTATTTTTGCCCTGAGACAGGCAAAATAAGAGATGAATTCAGGTTAAAACCCCTCAGAGATGATTCTTGCCCTGAGACAGGCAAAATAAGGGATAAAATCGAGCCAAAACCCCTCAGAGATGATTCTTGCCCTGAGACAGGCAAAATAAGGGATAAAATCAAGCCAAAACCCCTCAGAGATGATTCTTGCCCTGAGACAGGCAAAATAAGGGATAAAATGAGGCTAAAAATTGAGCCAAAACACCTCAGAGATGATTCTTGCTCTGAGACAGGCAAAATAAGGGATAAAATCAGGTGAAAACCCCTCAGACATGATTCTTGTCCTGAGACAGGCAAAATAAGGGATAAAATCAGGTTAAAACCCCTCAGAGATGATTCTTGCCCTGAGACAGGCAAAATAAGGGTAAAATCAGGTTAAAACCCCTCAGAGATGATTCTTGCCCTGAGACAGGAATCATAAGGGATAAAATCAGGTTAAAACCCCTCGGAGATGATTCTTGCCCTGAGACAGGCAAAATAAGGGATCAAATCACCTTAACACCCCTCAGAGATGATTCTTGCCCTGAGACAGGCAAAATAAGGGATAAAATCACCTTAACACCCCTCAGAGATGATTCTTGCCCTGAGACAAGTAAAATAAGGGATCAAATCAAGCTAAAACCCCTCAGAGATGATTCTTGCCCTGAGACAGGCAAAATAACGGATAAAATCAGGCTAAAACCCCTCAGAGATGATTCTTGCCCTGAGACAGGCAAAATAAGGGATAAAATCAGGCTAAAACCCCTCAGACATGATTCTTGCCCTGAGACAGGCAAAATAAGGGATAAAATCAGGTTAAAACACCTCAGAGATGATTCTTGCCCTGAGACAGGAAATTAAGGGATAAAATCAGGTTAAAACCCCTCAGACATGATTCTTGTCCTGAGACAGGCAAAATAAGGGATAAAATCAGGTTAAAACCCCTCAGAGGTGATTCTTGCCCTGAGACAGGTAAAACAAGGGATAAATTCAGGTTAAAACCCCTCAGAGATTATTCTTGTCCTGAGACAGGTAAAATAAGGGATAAAATGGAGCTAAAACCGCTCAGAGATGATTTTTTCCCAGACACAGGCAAAATAAGGGATAAATTCAGGTTAAAACCCTTCAGAGATGATTCTTGCCCTGAAACAGGTAAAATACAGGATAAAATCTAGCCAAAACCCGTCAGAGATTATTTTTGCCCTGAGACAGGCAAAATAAGAGATGAATTCAGGTTAAAACCCCTCAGAGATGATTCTTGCCCTGAGACAGGCAAAATAAGGGATAAAATCGAGCCAAAACCCCTCAGAGATGATTCTTGCCCTGAGACAGGCAAAATAAGGGATAAAATCAAGCCAAAACCCCTCAGAGATGATTCTTGCCCTGAGACAGGCAAAATAAGGGATAAAATGAGGCTAAAAATTGAGCCAAAACACCTCAGAGATGATTCTTGTCCTGAGACAGGCAAAATAAGGGATAAAATCAGGTTAAAACCCCTCAGACATGATTCTTGTCCTGAGACAGGCAAAATAAGGGATAAAATCAGGTTAAAACCCCTCAGAGATGATTCTTGCCCTGAGACAGGCAAAATAAGGGATAAAATCAGGCTAAAAATCGAGCCAAAATCCCTCAGAGATGATTTCTGCCCTGAAACAGGTAAAATACGTGATAAAATCAGCTTAAAACCCCTGAGAGATTATTTCTGCCCTGAAACAGGCAAAATACGGGATAAAATCAAGCCAAAACCCCTCAGAGATTATTTTTGCCCTGAGACAGGCAAAATAAGGGATAAAATCAGGCTAAAACCCCTCAGAGATGATTCTTGCCCTGAGACAGGCAAAATACGGGATAAAATCAGGTTAAAACCTCTCAGAGATGATTCTTGCCCTGAGACAGGCAAAATAAGGGATCAAATCAAGCTAAAACCCCTCAGAGATGATTCTTGCCCTGAGACAGGCAAAATAAGGGATAAAATCAGGTTAAAACCCCTCAGAGATGATTCTTGCCCTGAGACAGGCAAAATACGGGAGAAATCAGGTTAAAACCACTCAGAGATGATTCTTGTCCTGAGACAGGCATAATAAGGGATAAAATCAAGCTAAAACCCCCCAGAGATGATTCTTGCCCTGAGACAAGTAAAATAAGGGATGAAATCGAGCTAAAACCCCTCAGAGATGATTTTTCCCTGATCAAAACACCCCGAGGTAGATCAAATACTGATACTATCAGCTTAAATCCCCTCAGAGATGATTTTTACCCTGATAAAAACACCCTGGAACAGATAAAACCCAGCAGGCGCCGCACCAGCTCCGTGTGGGTGACATTGGTGACACGCCACCTCCTCCTATTCCCAGATCCATTGTTTTCCCTTCTTCGCCCCCAAATCTGGCATTTTCCCATAGAAAACCCTGCCACATCCTTCCCTAATATTTCCACACTTGTCTTTGTATTGAGTCTAAGGACGTGCTGGAGGAATGCCACATGGATTTCCCCGCAGCACAGACCGGGCCTGTGTGGGATATGAGGAGAAAACAGGGATTTGGGAGGCCCTGAGGGCTGAACCCCACATGAGGAGAAAACAGGGATTTGGGAGACCCTGAGGGCCGCACCCCCATATGAAAACAGGGATTTGGGAGGCACTGAGGGCTGCACCCCCTGTGAGGAGAAAACAGGGATTTGGGAGGCCCTGAGGGCTGTACCCCCATGTGAAAACAAGGATTTGGGAGTCTCTGAGGGCTGCATCCCACATGAGGAGAAAACAGGGATTTGGGAGGCCCTGAGGGCTGCACCCCACACAAAAACAAGGATTTGGGAGGCCCTGAGGGCTGCATCCCACACAAAAACAAGGATTTGGGAGGCTCTGAGGGCTGCACCCCCTCTAAGGAGAAAAGAGGGATTTGGGAGGCTCTGAGGGCCGCACCCGCTCTGAGAAGAAAACAGGGATTTGGGAGGCTCTGAGGGCTGCACCCCCTCTGAGAAGAAAACAGGGATTTGGGATGCTCTGAGGGCCGCACCCCCTCTGAGAAGAAAACAGGGATTTGGGAGGCCCTGAGGGCTGCACCCCACATGAAAACAAGGATTTGGGAGACCCTGAGGGCTGCACCCCCCATGAGGGGAAAACAGAGATTTGTGAGACCCTGAGGGCTGCACCCCCATACGAAAACAGGGATTTGGGAGGCTCTGAGGGCTGCACCCCACATGAGAGGAAAACAGGGATTTGGGAGGCCCCGAGGGCAGCACCCCACACAAAAACAGGGACTTTGGAGGCTCAGGGCCGCACCCCAAGCCCCGAGCAAGCCGCTCCTACCTCATGTGCGTTTTCAGCGCCGAGGGCTGCGAGAACTTGGCCTCGCACTGGGGGCAGCCGTAGGGCTTGTGGCCCGTGTGCGTCCTCTCGTGCAGCCGCAGCGCCGTCCTGGAGCTGAGGCCCTTGCCGCACTGGTGGCACTGGTGGCGCTCCCCGCCGCCCTCGTGCACCTGCAGCACGTGCCTCTTGACGTCCTTCTTCCTCTTGAAGCGCTTGGCGCAGAGCTCGCAGGGGAAGCGGCGCTCGCTGCTGTGCACGTGCCGCTGGTGGCTGCGCAGGTTGCAGCGGTTGGCGAAGGTCTGGGCGCACGTCTCGCAGCGGAACTCCAGCGCCGAGGCCACGCCGTGGCTCTGCTGGACGTGCTTCAGGAAGCTCTTCTCGTACAGGAACTCCTTCTCGCATGTGCCGCACTTGAAGGCGCCGCCGCGCTTCTTCCTGTCCTCCTCGCCTTTGGGGAGGTTTTCTGGAGAGGAGCCTTCAGGCTTCTCGGGGTTCTCCTCCTGCTCCTGCTCTCCCTCCTCACCCTCAGGCTGCTTTTCCTCCTCCTCGGCGTTGCGCTGTTGCTCCCGCAGCCTCCGGGTGTATTTTTTCTTCGGGATCTCCACGAACACCTTCCTGCCGGCCAGCCGCCCGCTCGCCCTGCGGATCTTGGCATAAGGAGCCTTCAGCACTTCCTTCTTCTTGTCCATCTTCTCCTTGGATTTGGCAGCCGGCCCCTCGGGAGATGCTCTGAGGCCCGGCCTGGCTACGGAAGGATCCGGAGGGTCCCGCTCGGCCTCAGCCGCTGGGGCGACGCTCGGCCGGGCGGCGCCTTCCTCCTCGGAATTCTGCGACTCCGAGAAGTTCTGCAGCTCCAGCAGCACGGACTCCAGCATCTGCTTCTTCAGCTGGAAGCAGGTCTCGGAGAGGTCCAGGCACTTGAGCTTCTCGGCGATCTCCAGCATGCGCTGCACCCTGTCCTCCTCCACCTCCACGCGCGCCGTGTACACGAACTCCAGGAAGGAGGCGAAATCCGCCACCTGCACCTCGTTGAGGAGCACGTTGCTGCGGGGCCCATCCGCGGATTTCTCGTTGAGGAAAACCTCCTTGAAGAACTTGCTGGTGGCGGCCAGCACGGCCTTGTGCGCCGGGAACTCGGCGCGCACGCCCTGGTACTCCACGCTGACCGTGACGTCGCACAGGTGGCCCAGCAGCCGCAGCTGCTGCATCTCGTTCAGCAGGTTGATGGGAGAGGACTTGGATTCCAGCAGCACCGGGTTGCTCTCCATCCTTCCTCCTCTCCCTGCCAGCGGGAGCTCGCCTCAGCCGGCGGGACCCTGAAGGCTGGCGGCGGTTTGGGTTTCACGGAGCCGCCGAAATCCACTGGGAACAGCTCCGGGATCACCTCATCCAACCTTGGAGCGATCTCCAGCTCCTCAGCAGAACCGTGGGGTGAATCCGAGCTTCACTCCCAGCTCTGGTTTTCCATGAAACCCCTTGGGCGATCTCCAGCTCCTCAGCAGAACTGTGGAGCAAATCCGAGCTTCACTCCCAGCCCTGGTTTTCCACGAAACCCCTTGGGCTGTCAGAGGTTGGGATAGGGATGGAGCAAGCAGAGCTGGATCCAAGTGAAGGCACCTGGAATGAAGGAACGGCTCCTGGGCCCCACCAGGCAATAAAAGGAAGGCAAGGTTAAGCAAAAGGCGGCTGCAATTCCCAAAAAAACCTGCCTGAAAATGCTTTCCACACAAAATCCCAAGCTCTGACCTGATGGATAATGGGACCCACACGCTGAAAATCCCCACAGCAACGGGAATGCCTCACAAGGGACCCGCAGCCTGCACCTTCTGAGGGCCCATTTCCAACCTTCCACCGGGCCCAGATTCCCGGGAAAGGTCTGAAGCTGCTCCAAAGTTTGTAAAAGAATGGGAGTTTTGGGGAGCTTTCCCAAATGCCTGACCCCAGAACAAACCGTGTTTGGATTTGAATCTATGGGCTCGAAATCTACGGATTTCAAGGTGCTCTGAGGAATCTGTGGAGCTGAACCCTGTTCCCAGTGGGATCTAAGGGATTTCTTTCCATTTGCTGGCAATTAGGTGATATCTCACCCAACGCTTTATAAACAATCAGTGCTACCAAAACGCCGCTTTTTCACCCCAATAAAAAAGATTTTTAACTACTTCTCGTCTCATTCCACAACTACCCCTCTAACTCCCATTTGAGCACTGTTCGCTTCCCAGGAATACCTCCCCTTCCAGAGGCAAAACTGGCCCGAGGGAGGCGAAAAGCTCCAGGGAGAGGATTCCCAGATGGCTGCTGCTGAAATCCTGGAGAACCCCCCGCAGTGCCCACTTCCAATCCCCTTTGGAAAGGACCCTGGGTCGCACGGGAATGCTGGGGCGGGGGAAAAGAAAGGGGGGAAAAGGGGGGAAACAAGGAGGGGAAGGGGGAGAAAAAAGGGGAGAGGAGAAGAAGGGGCGAGGAAAGAGGAGGGGGAAAAGTGGGGGGAAAGAAGAGGGGAGAGGGGCAATAAATGGGGAAAGAGGGGAGAAAAAGCAGGCGGGCGGGGCTGGCCCGCAGCGGCTCCCGCACTCACCGTCCCCGGCCCGTTCCCGGCCCGTTCCCGGTTCGTTCCCAGCCCGTTCCCAGTTTGTTCCCGGCCCCTTCCCGGCCGCTGCTCCCGCTCAGCCCCGGGCGCGGCCGGAAGCGCTGACGCGCCACGACCCCGGCGGCGCGCAGGAAGTGACGTCACTAACCGCGCCGGGCGTTGCTAGGCAACGCGGCCTACCCCCCCCGCCCGCCTCCGGCCTTGGCATTCCCAAATCCCGGCGTTTTCCCCAGGGAAATCCGGGCGAAGGAGGGAGGGACGGGCTGGGCGGCACTTCCAGTTTTATTACAGGAGGAATTGGTGATTTACAGCGGCGGCACCGCGCTGTGTTTGTCTAAACACACACACACACACACACACACACCCCCCCCGCCCTGCCCATTCCCAATGGGATGCTCCCACAGCTTTGGGAAAAACAAACCTCGGGACAGATCGAACCATTTCACTGGAATAAATACCCTCATGAGGAATGACATCTTTACCACCTGTAATCCAGCTCCCGAGGCAGCTGCAGTGACCACTGGCAGCGATTCCCTGCATTCCAAAGGACAATTCCCACCATTCTGCCTCAAACCACCCATTCCTGGGGCCAAAACTGAGCTCATAAACACAAAAGGGAGGGATCAGTGTCCTCGGGGTCCCCAGCCCCAGGTGCCACGTGTGCTGCTGCTTTAGCACTTTCTGGTTTATAAAGTTTCCCGTGGTCAACAGACCAAATTTCCGGCACGGAATCTCCTCCCGGATGCGCTTCCACAAAAGTCTCTATTTTGGACCAGTTGTGGTCTTTTTTTGGCGTGAGGTCGATCAAGAAGCTTCTCCAGTGAGCGTTTCGGTCGTGGATCTGGGAACAAAAAAAGAAGGGAGTGAGACAGGAAAACAATCAGATCTGATTTTTAACTACCAAATATTTAACTGAATCCAGAGCTAAATCCAACAATTTTGGGATCACGCCACGATCCTGCGCTCCGAGGCTCAGCTCAAACACAAACAAAGCCCTTCTGCCAACTCCGTGCTGAATTTCTGGCTCTGCTGCCATGGAACGCTTCCAAAATCAGCTGGAATTTCAGCACGCAGGCAAAATATGAGCTTGGAATTGGAAGGGAACCTCCTGTTCTGTCCTGGCTGTCACTTCCAGGACCTGGAGGTCTCCGGGAAGAGCCGAGCTCAGCGTTTTCCAGCGGAACGCCGGGAACGTGCAAATTCCTACCAATGTGCGGCACGAGGTCGGACGAACCCTCGTGCTCCGGGGCTGGAATGAGGGCTAAAGCATCCAGGACTCTGCAGCGAATCCATAAAAAGCATCTAAAATCCCAAGTCCTCCCCGAGATGTTTCCCTGGAACCATTTAGGAAAAGATCTTGGAGATGGAGCGCAGCCGCTGGTGACCACCAGGAAGTGCCGTACCCAGCCACTTCCAGGGATGGCGACTCTTTCCCTGGGACTGGGACACGGCTGGATCAGCAGCCAGCAGTGGGAGCTGCTGTGCCACCGCAGGAAAATCCCGCAATCCTCAGGAACCGGTTTCAAGATGGCGGTTTCAAGATGGCGGTTTCAAGATGGCGGTTTCAAGATGGCGGCTCACGCCCCCTGCCCTAAAGCTCATCCCCAGCACCGCCCCTGCTGAGGGCTGGAAATTCCCGCTGCCAGGGCGACGCTGGCAGCCCGGGCGCGGCACCGGGGGCCGGGAAGATCCCGTGGGATGTCCTACCGCCACGTGCCGGCGCAGGGTGGACATGTCGGTGAAGGTCCGGTCGCAGGCCCGGCACTTGTAGGGTTTCTCCCCGGTGTGGATGCGCTGGTGCCGCCGGAGCGCTCCCTGCTGCGTGAAGGCCTTCCCACACTGCTCGCAGAAATAGGGACGGGTCTCTGGGAATAACGATCCCGGAAAACACCGGGTTAGGAGCGGTCAGGAAGCAGCAGGCTGCTCGGCCCCTTCCCTGGAAGTGTGCAGGGTTGGACGGGGCTTGGAGCAATGTGGGGCAGTGGAATGAGTCGATCCCTAAGGTCCCTTCCAAGCCCGACCATTCCATGATAAACATTTCCCAAATTTGCCAAGGCTACCGCCATCCCCTACTCCAAATTCCTTCAGCTGCACAAGCCAGGCCTCAGTTTTCTAGGATCCCACCCAACGTTCCCATGAGCCAGGGTCGGGATGGAATGGAATTCCAATGGAATTCCCAGCCCTGGGGGCATCCAGGGAATGCCTGCACATAGCACTCAGTGCTCTGGGCTGGTGACGAGGTGGGGATCGGGCACGGCTTGGACTCGATGGCCTTGGAGCCCTTTCCCAACCTCAGCGATTCCGGGATCCCCCGGTTCGGGGAGCCGCGGGAAAAACCAGGAAGCCGCCGCTCCTTCTCCCAGCCTCGGAATTACCTGCGTGGACATTGCTGTGCTGGGCCAGGGAGGCTCTGAGGCCGAAGGCTTTCCCGCAGACCTGGCACTGGAAGGGCCTGGCTCCCAGGTGGCAGCGCTTGTGGCACTTGAGGTACTCGCTGGTGGCCAGGTGCTTCCCGCACACGTCGCACCGGAACAGGCGCTCTCCTGCGGGAGCACGAACGGCACCCTGGCAGTCCTCCCTCCCAGG
This sequence comes from Monarcha castaneiventris obscurior, assembly GCA_026261815.1. Lineage (NCBI taxonomy): Eukaryota > Metazoa > Chordata > Aves > Passeriformes > Monarchidae > Monarcha > Monarcha castaneiventris. The sequence continues at coordinate 22,355 of JAMPIT010000035.1, forward strand.
AGGGAATTCTGCCCTTCAGAGCCCCTCTGCAAAAGCACGGGATCCAGGCGGGAAAAGGCCTTCGAGGTCATCGAGGCCGGCCTGTGCCTGATCCCCGCCTTGGCTGTCAGTGCCACATCCAGGTGTTCCCCCAGCACATCCAGGGATGGGGACTCCATCCCCTTCCAATGCCTGACAATGCTTCCCATGAAGGAATTCTTCCCGATGTCCTGCACCTCCCCTGGCACCGCTTGAGGCCATTTCCTCGCATCCTATCACTTGTTCCTCGGGAGCAGAGCCCAAATTCCCTCTGTCTCCCACCAGTGGAGAGCAACCAAGTCCCACTGGAGCCTCCTTTTTCCCAGGCTAAGATTCCTTCCATCCCTACGAATTCCTTCCTGGTACTTGGACACTCCTCTGCGAGCGAGCATCCAACAGCCTTCTCCTCCGCATCCCAGCAATTCCTAGCAGTGAAACGGGAAAAGGGCTGGGAGAAACCCCCCTGGAATGCTTCATTCCCACCTGTGTGTGTCCTCTTGTGGCCGGTGAGCTTTCCTCTGTCGGCAAAGGAGGCGCCGCAGTCCTCGCAAACGTAGGGCTTCTCCCCGGTGTGGGATCTGACGGACACAGAACACCAGGGATCAGAAATTCGTCAGGCCCCGATCCCTAAAACCCCGCATCTGGAACTGCGTTTGGCTTTCCAAGGTAAAGGGGGAAAAGGAAGCTCCGCTCTCTCGGGAGACGGAGGGTTTCCAGGGACAGGCAGTAAAATTCCCAATTAAAATTTACCTTTTCCTCACTTCCAGGCCCTACAAACTCCACCTTTTTTTTTTTTTTTTTTTTTTTTTTTTCCAGGAGTCATAGCTCAGGGCATGGGAAAGAAGGAAGAAGGGAAAATGACAGAAAACGACAGAGCATCAGAAAAATCTGAGCTTGATGTTTGGCCTTAGCCTATTCCAACCCAAACAGGATGACGTCCAAAATGATTCCTGATCCTGAGCTGTCAGGACAAAGGATTATCACCAGTCCTGCTCCCGAGAAAGAGGGAAATTCCATAGGATGATTCACCCTCTCCTGGGAGAGGACATATCCACACAGACGCCACCAGGGAGCAACTCATCCCGTCAAGCTCCAGCTGAGCGGCGCGGATTTGGAATTGCACACGAGGATGAAATCCCAGGGCAATTCCTTGCTCCAAGAGGGAGCACGGCTCAGGATCTGCTTCCCCAGGATCCCTGACTCACTCTTCGTCACTGAGGGCCATCATGGGATTTCAGAGCCCGTCCCAAATGACGGCTATCCCTCACAAGTTTGGACAGGGCACCCGTGTCGAAATCCCGACCACGGGAAACGCAACACGGAGCCAAAGCCTTTGCGTAAGGGGATTAATCACGGATCCCACTGAGCGCGATATCCCGACGCTCCTGCTGGAGGGGGCGAGGAACGGCGACGGCCGGAACCTGACCTGGTGTGGATCTTGAGCTGGGAAGGCTGAGCGAAGCGGGAGCGGCAGACGCCGCACTCGTAGGGCTTCTCGCCGGTGTGCGTCCGCATGTGGAACACCAGCGCCGTGCGGGAGCTCAGGATCTTCCCGCACACGGAGCACAGCGGCCGCTTGGCCCGGCCCTCGTGCTTCCGCACGGAATGCGTCCGCACGTCCCGCTTCCTCTTGAAGGTGGCCTGGCAGAGGCTGCAGGAGAAGCTCCTCTCCTGGCTGTGGACGCAGGCGCGGTGCTCCTTCCAGCTGGCGCGGCTGGCGAAGGCCTTGCCGCACACCTCGCACTGGTAGGCCTTGCCGGGCAGGCTCTGGTGCACGTCCCGGCAGTGATCCACGTATTTTTTCCGGGAAACGAACTGCTCCTGGCACTTGTCGCAGCGGATCACGCAGACGGATTTCTCGTTGGCCACGCCTTTAGTGGCTTTCTTTACTTTAAACCCTGGTTCGGGCTCTTGGCTGTCCTTCTCTACTGAGGCTTCACCCTCCTTTTCCTTCCCCTCGGAACATTCCTCGTTGTCCCTGCTTCCTTCAGCTTCCGAGTATCCCGCGTCGTGGTCTCCCTGCTCCTCGCCCTTCACGCTCATTCCACCTTCATCTCCATTCCCCCCTTCATCTTCCTGGCATTCCTGCCTCCATTCCTCTTGCCCCTCGCTCCTGCCTGCTTCGGCGACGGGTGAATTCCCGGGATCTCCCTCGCACCCCGAGGTTTCCGGTGTCCCATCCCAAGCCTCTCCGTCGGGATCTTCGTCACGGCTTGTGGGGTTTGGGCCGTGTGTGGGCGGAACCACCATCCAATAGACAGGCAGGAGCTTCCTCTCTTGCCCAGACTCATGGATTTTCCTGTGTAAAAATGGAGCACAACTTCAGTAAGTTTAATTGAAACTCATTAATTGTTTGATTGTTTCAATTCAGGCCGCGGGGGAAGAGTCCTTTCCTCTGAATTGTTCCCTGCACCACTTAAGAAATTCCCACCGTGTTTGGAAAGCCTGAAAATAGGGAGATTTTGGGAAGCGTTGGACCAGGTAATTAAAGACCATTAAAGTGCCTCAGTTCATTAAGATCTGTATTTGTACTCTGAGCAGGAATGTTAGCATGGACTTCTCCTCCCAGGCCACGAAATCATGGATTTAAACCAGAGGAAATTGAGATTAAATACCTAGGTAAACCAAAATTCCCATTTAAAATCCCAAATCTGAGGATTCCAAAGAAACCTGGCTGCACAAATCCCCCTCAGTCCAGTGGGATATTCCCTGAATTCCCCATCTGGGAGACCTCAATCCAGCCATCCGCACTGCGGGGCCGACAGAAAAATCCTGATTTCAACAGGCTTCGAGTCACATCCCAGGAATTCTGGCACTAAGGCAGGGAGGACTCCAGGAACGCTTTACCCTGGGACTCCGAGGGAGCGCATTCCCGGGAGCGGCCGTACCTGAGGTGGGAGGTGTAGGCAGCCCTGTGGGCAAAGCTGGCGGGGCAGCGCCGGCACTTGTAGGGCCTGTCCCTGGTGTGGCTCCGGATGTTCCCGGCCAGGCCGCACTGGGATTCCCGCTTCCGCTCCTGCCCCCTGCGGAGGGAACGGCCGTCCTTGTTCTCCAGGCCGGTGATATCCATGCCCAGCCTGCTCGGGGACTGCGCCTTGTTGCACCCGGGCAGCTTTGCCGGCCTGGATTCTGGGGCTGGGAATGCCGTGGCCTCCTGCTCCAGGCCTCCAGCTTGGCCTCCAGTGAGCTCATAGCCCACCAGCAATTCCTTATGTTTCTGCCTATCCCACAGCTTCCTCTGCATGGGAATTGCCACGACCTGGGAAGAGCTCCTGGGGTTCTCCTCTTGCTGGATGCGAGGCCACTGCGATCCCCCATTTTCGGCCCTCTGCCCTTTCGGGTGGAGGCTCAAATCCAAGCCCTTCCTGCCCTCTGCCTTCACTTCCTCACAGATGTCAAGCAAATCCTGGCATTCCAGCCGCTCCGCTATTTCCTTCATCCGCTGGAGCTTCCCCGCCTCGATCTCCACCTCTGCCGTGTACACGAACTCCAGGAAGGAGGTGAACTCCTCGGTGTAGATGTCCTGCAGAGTCACCGTGCACTTCTTGGCGTCCAGCATCTCCTGGTGCAGGAAAAGCCCCTTGAAGTAGTTGCTGGAAGCTGCCAGGACGGCTTTGTGAGCCAGGAATTCCTCCTGAATTCCCAGGTGCTGGGTGAGCACCGTCACGTCGCAGAGGTGCCCGAGCCGGTACAGGGAATGCAGAGCCCTCAGCAGGTTGGGAGCAGCAACCTTGGATTTCATCAGGATTTTCTTCTTCTCCATCCTGCCAGAAGAAACGGAAAAAACCTTGGAATGCTTTTTCCCATCTTTCCATTCGGGCACGGCAGGGAAAGTCCAGTGGAATTCCGTGCCCTAATTCCCTCATTCACCCTGCACAGGTGGAACTGCAGAACCACTGAGGTTGGAAAAGACCTCCAGCCTTTGATGGATCACCACCACCTCAACCAAACCGCCTCCCAGGAGCAGGAAATGGCGGGAATATGGGCAAAAGAGCGTTCCCTAAATTCTACTGGAAAAGGGCTGCTCGCAGCCAGATTCCTACTGTGTAATTCCCACAGCCAGCAGGGATCCCTGCAACGCTCCCCACCCAACACCTGCCAACTGCTTCCATGCAGAGACACAACTCCAGCTCCCTGGAAGCACTGCAGATCCAGAGGTTGGGCCCCAAAATCTGCAGGAGCTTCCAGCCCGTCTGCTGCCTCCGTGTTTTCCAGCAGGAAATCCTGGTTTGTGTGCAGCGCTCAGAGAAATCAATGAGGGCAGCTCGTGCTAATTTCCTGCTGCTCCTTTGCGAGATTCCCAGCCACGATAAGATCCCGATCCGCACTCCCACGGGAGCTCCGCTAACACCGGGATCTGACACTGAGCCCGATGGGAGAGATAAGTTCCAGGATCAGCTCCGAGTTCAGCTGCTTCTGGATTAAACCCCAGCCCCCAGCAACTGAAGCATCTTCCCCCAAATCCATCAATTCCCACCATTTTTTTCTCCAGAAAAAACCCGAGATTTGTGTTTCCTGTTCCCATTTGGAAGCCGATCTTTCGTTTTCCAAAGTGTTGCCGAATCCTTAAGTCTCCAAAACACTCGCTCCAAGGATTTAAATGAAAACCCCTTTTCCCTCCTTTTCCCTCCCCATTTTATGGGTTTGTTTGTAACTTCTTTCCAGCTTTTTCCCTGGCAACTTGGGAATAAATACTTTCAAAATGTGCACATGTGTGCAAGATTTGCAGAAAGCATAATTAATCCCACAGATTAATTGCAAAGACACTTTAATTGCATCACAACCGATGCAAAACTCAAACCATATTTCAATTCAATTACGGAGCTCCTGATAAGGAATTGGAATTAGTGCAACTGGAACTGGTACAACTGGAATTGGTACAACTGGAATTGGTACAGCTCCTTTAAAAAATAAAGCCCAACAGTGGCCTGAATCTCCAAGAAAATATTTGTATTTGTGTATTTTTATGTCATTTTTTCCATGAAATAATTAACACAGTAAAGGTTTTTTTAGGATAGGACTAAATATTCCCAAAATAAAATCGTGTTATCCATAGCAACCCACCCTGCTTTTTGCCAAGGATACACAAGCCTTGGTTACTTGATTTTTCCCTCAGGTCTTTCCAATGAGATCTTAAGTTTCTCTTCAGGGGAGGGAAGAGGAAGTTTTTCCTTATTTTATTTCCCCAGGAAAGATTCCTTTAAACTCTCAGTAGCTGCACGTGCATGTACAACAAAGGGCTCCAGCAGGGATCAAAATGAGAATCCTTGGAATATCGATGGCATAAACAACCAGAAGGGTCTTAAAAAGGTGGATTGTGATAATAAAAATATCTTTACAGCAGTGAGACAACAAGATAACAGGTTAGAAAGAGCATAAATAACAGCTGGAGTTCCTCAATTGTGCTAATCCCCTGGAAAATTCCTCACGGGAATTCCTGCAGGATGCAGATCCACCAAATTAGGCAGGAGGTCAGGAATTGTAACAAGTTTCCAGCTTGTTTGGAGATGTCTGGATAGGATGAGGAACATCCAGAGCATCCCCATTTATCCTCTAAAGAGCAATGCTCCAGGGTGGGGGAAAAAAAAAAATTGAATCTATCCTCTAGAGAATTTCCATTTATGCTCCAGAGAGCCTCCATTTATTCTTCAGAGAATGTCCATTTATATTCCAGGGGGAAAAAAATCTGAATTTATCATCTAGAGAATTTCCATTTATGCTCCAGAGAGCCTCCATTTATTTTTCAGAGAATCTCCATTTATATTCCAGGGGGGAAAAAAATCTCAGTTTACCTGACAGAAAAATTTCTATATTATCCACCTGAAATTCTCCATTAATACTCCAGAGCACTCCTATTTATCGTCTAGAATAAATCTCCATTTATCCTTCAGAAAAATCTCAATTTATGCTCCACGAAAATCTCAATTTATGCTTCATGAAAATCTCAATTTATGCTCCAGAGAATTTCCATTCTCCCTCCAGCAAACTGCTGGCCAAATTCCTCCGACAGTTTTACAGTTTGGGGTTTTTTTTTAAACACAGAGCACTTGGATTTCTCCCTATCCACGTTACCTTCGGGACACCCCTGGAAAGGCTCCTCCCCCGAGGAATTCCAGGCTGGAGCAGCACCGACGCTCACCATCCTATGGGAATGTCGCCGCGCCGTGTTGCTCCTTGCGCCACTGGCACAGCATCTTCTGGATTTTAAGCGCAGCCACAAGATTTTGATCTGTGCGCAGAACTGGGATGCGGGAAGATCTGGGAAGCGCTGCAAGGAAAGCAGAGACAAGGGAATGTTTATTCCCAGCGCTTGGCATTAGCGGGATGATGCCCCTCAGGGCGCGGGGACACGAGGGGGTCACCTGTGCGCTCCCTGAGGCGGCGGCGCCCGGGAATCGCCTCCCGCCGGGCAGGAGAAGCCGGGATCGCTCCCGCCGATCCCGGGGATCAGTCCCGCCGATCCCGGGGGTGATTCCCGGCGCTCCCGGGCTCCATCCCGAGGGTCCCTCCCGGCCCCGGCCGCCCTTACCCCGCCGCCGCCTCCGCCGGCTCCCGCCCGAAAGCGCCATGGCGGCCCCGGCCTCAGCGCCTCAGCGCCGCCGCCATTTTGAGTGAGGGCAGGGCGTTCCCACAAAACTGGAAAAAAAACCCTTTTAAACCCTCAATCCCCCCCCGAAATCGACCCGAATCCGCAAAAACCACTGCCCAAACGACCCATTTTAGGAAACAATTGGTTTTCCCGCTTTCAAAAAGCCGGGTTTTATCAGGTTAAATGACCTGAGTGATGCGTTTCCTCGGGTGCTTTAAATACTCCCCAGTTTGCTGTGGCAGCTCCTCAGCCTCTCCCAGTGTGGATACTGGGATATCCATGAGGATACTGGAATATCCACTGTGGATACTGGGAGATCTGTGCCAGAGTTAAGAGATATGTTTATAGAAACCGGTATAAAGCTCTAAACTGCAGTGGGGTAGATTTGGAGAAGCACAGGGTGTCCCTGTTTCTTCCCACTGGTGATCCCATATTCCTGGCATTTATCACATCAAATCATTTTAAAGTGGGCTGACAAGCACTTCAATATTTTTTCCAAGATAAATTCCTCCTTTGAAGCATTTTTTTTCCACTTAAGTGCAGGTTTTAATCTTCACATTTTAACAGCTTGTAAAAATGTTGGATGACTGTAACTCCCTGAGGAAATGTAAAATAAATTCCTTCATAAAAAAAATAAATCAGGAAAGGCAGACATCTGTGTTATCCACGGTTTCAATCCTGATTATTTTGTTTGTAGCCAGGGAATGTTTCTATTGTCCAGACACAGCTCTCGGAGCGGGAAGAACGAGGAGCGATATGAGTGATCCATATTGAAAATGTCAGGATAATATTCCTGTATCTTCGCACGAGGGAATGGTGTTTGCTTTTACCTTATCGGAAAACTGGCGTGCTCGGCTGCTCTCACCCAGAGGAGTTGGGAGTCTCCCGGCCAATTTAGTCTGGATTCCACAAGGATGGAGGGAATTTCTGGATACACTGCTGGGCTGTATCCATGTGTCCATCCCAGGAGGGATTTTCCCAAGGCTGGATTTCACGCTGCCCTCTGTCCCCGGTCTTGCTTCTCAGGAGATTCTCTGGATGTTCTGGGTGCTCGGATGCACTTCAGGGGCTCCCTAGAACCCATGGAATTCTCCATGGCTCTCCTGTGGGGAGAGAGAAGGAAGAGCATTGTAGCTGCTCTTTCCCAATCCTTAATTTTGGAATTTCAGCAGGAGGGATGAAACACGCGGGAGGCAGCTGTGGAAGATGCCAATCCTGGGTGTCCCTTGGTGGGCGAAGCATTCCAGGCTCTGGGATGGCGAAATAAAACAACCTGTTAAGCCAAAACAACAAAATCCAGGAAACAATCGGAGCCTGGGAACTCAGATTTTATCTGAGGGCTTCCTTTGGATGGGAGTGGAGAAATACCTGGGGCTTTGATCGTGGTGACTAAAACCGGGAAAAGGGGAAAAACTGGGAGTCAGCTCTGCCGCTCAGGCTCTGCTCCTGACCCATCAGGAATTTGTGGCTCGAGGTCAGCCAGGACATCTCCAGCAAAGCAGGGGATGGAAATGTCCCTGAATCCCAGGCTCCTTCCTCCTGGAGCACAGTGGGAAGCAGCACCAGGGCGATTTGGGTTCTTCCCAGCAAAGCTGGGGGACACTGTGGAGCCCCCCAGGGAGACATCCTGGTGTGTTTTCCCTGGATGGAGATCCCTTCCGCAGGGCTCCACCAGAGGATGCTGCAGACCTCGGAAAGAGCGGCCCGGGCTGCCGCCCTGCTGCTTCCTTCAATCCAGAGGAATCCGACCGATATCAACCACGGCCCTGCAGAGAGAGCTTCCAAAAGCCTTTTCCCGGGAGCCAGGCAAACCTCCGGATCACCCCCAGATCAGGGACAGAGCTCTCAGCATGGGCTAAGAATGCAAATTCCAGAGAAAATCCTGACGGAAAGCGCAGCAGCTCCGTGTGTCAGCAGCGAGCACTGCTCAGCCTCTCATCCTGCTCTCCATAAGAATTTCCAGCATGGGATTGTGCTGCAAATCAAACATCCCACGGATTCCCCCCTCACGTTCAGTCTCGAGGAGCAGGAGTTCTGGGTATCCTGGCAGAACGCTTCCAGGAGCCTGGTGTCACTTGAAAACCACGGGAATTGAGGAAAGCCCGTGTGTGTTTTGTCGGGAAAAGGAGATTTTCGAATCCTGAAAAGCAGCAAAGTTTAATTCCCAGCAAGGTTCTGGTGGGAAAAACCTGGACACCAGGGCAAACCAAGAGGGAATGGGAGAAGGCCTTTAAGATCACCGAGTCCAACCATCAAATTCCAAGATCGTGGAATGGTTTGGGTTGAAAGGGACCTTAAAGCTCATCCCATTCCACCCCTTGCCATGGGCAGGGACACCTCCCACTGTCCCAGGGTGCTCCAAGCCCCGTCCAACCTGGCCTTGGACACTGCCAGGGATCCAGGGGCAGCCCCAGCTGCTCTGGGAATTCTATCCCAGGGCCTCCCCACCCTCACAGGGAAGAATTCCTTCCCAGTATCCCATCTGCCCCCGCCCTGTGTCAGTGGGAATCCATTCCCTCTTCTCCCATCACTCCATCCCTTGGGAACAGTCTCTTTCCATGTTTTTGTAGCACCTTCAGGTCCTGGAATGCCACAGCTGGGTCATCCCAAAGCTTCTCTTCTCCAGACTGAACACTTGGAGCTCTGGAAAACCAATGATTTTAACGGATCAAAGTGATAAACAAATTAAATAAAATAGAATGAAATAAAAAATAAACAAACAAATAAATTAAAAGCCCTTTCCACCCCTCCGTGTTCCCCTGGATTATGGAGCCAACATTTGGATGCCAGCTCCGTGTTCCCGATGTTTGGACACATCCAGGAGTCACTGGAAGGGCTCCCACCAAGGTCAGGACCCCGTTTTGGGAAGGTCTCTGCAGAACGAGCTCGGAGCCAGCTCAGCACCGCCCCGGCCGTGAAGGCGCCCAGGATTTTGGCTCCGGGCTGTGAATTCCGGACGCTCCCTCTCATTTTTCCGGGGAGCTCATTCCTGCGTGGCGGCACTGGCAGCAGGATGCATTCCCACAAGTTCAGGGGAAGAGGGAGCGGGGCTGCTTTGGGGTTAATTCCCTGCAATCCCGACCCCGCGCTCCTGGCAAGTGACGTGTTAGGGCGATGGAAATCCACATTCCGGGAGCGTGTCCATGATGTTTTCCTTCTGGCACGAAACAAATCCTCGGCACAGCTCATTCGCTTGTTTATCACACATTTTTAAGCTGCTGGCGCCTTGCAAACTTCTTCTTCTCCCTAACATTTTAACCCCCGCTAAACCCTGGAGTTGCCTGTGGAAGCAAAGGATTTCCTATCGTATTCCAGGGAATACTGGAGCTCTGATCCGTGTGTTCTGTAACTCCTTCCCTCTTCCAGCCCAGCCCAAATTTCAGTGGTTTTAATTGATTTTTAAATAGTTAAGTTGGAAACGGTTGAGTCTTGGGCGGGGTGGAGGGGTGGTCATGGTATATCCTAAAGATCCCGTGTCTCCATCCAGGGGCTGGAAAACAGGTGGATGATGTTTAGTGTCCGGTGAAAGGACAGGATGTGAATGCTTTTCCCGCTGCCTCCTGTTTAGTTACAGTTCAATATAAAACAAATATTCCATCAGCAAAAGGAGAAGGGGGATGGGGGGCAAAATCCCCCTTTTCCCCCCCCCCCTTCTCCACAGGATCCCTTCCAGCTCAATATTCCGTGATAAAGCCGTACGGAATGCAGAGGATCCCAGGGAACCAGTCGGGATTAGCACCTTGCTCCCAGCCAACAGGAATCCAGCAAAACAACCCCCGGAGTTATTCCTGATGGCAAGAAAAGAGGGAATTCTTGCCAGGTTTGCCCTCCCCATGTTCCAGGACTCCGACTAAAAGAGCTGCTGATTTCACGGAGGTGATTCCGGACAAATTCCAGCTGATCCCAGCTGTTCACCGGGGAAAATTACAAGGAAAATAAATCTAAATGCATGGGATCGAGTGGTATTTTTCCAACATCTGGCTGTGTTTTTCCGCTGATTCCCAGAAAGCAGCATTCCCTCTCAGGATCCCAAACTTCTTGTCCTCTTACGGAAGCCTCTCGACTTTTAGCCACCAGAATTATCCCAATTTTTTTTTTTTAATGTAAATATCTGTCTTCCCAGCAATAATATTTTTCCCTCAGTGATTACTTTTCCTTAGTGCCGAGCACTCACCGTGGTTTGCAAATCCAAATTATTTGGGAAAAAAAAGGGAATTTTGGTTTCCATCTGCGGCCTGAACCCGAGTGTTTTCAGGGAGCGTATTCCCGCCCCCAGGTGCTCCTGCAGGGATAAGAAAATGCCCTTTTTAGTCCCAGATTGGGTGCGGAATCTTGGCCCGGGAATGACTAAACATGGAAGGAGCAGCTGCCTGGAGAAACAAACACCTGGCAAAGTATTTTGGGGAATTTTGGGATGAGTCACCCTGGGGCGTGTTGGGGGAAGCTCGGCCCCAGCTGCAGCCTGCGAGGTTGCCTTTAGTCCCACAGAATCCTATGGAATTGCTGAGCTTGGAAAAGGCCTCCGGCATCGTCGAGCCCAACCTGTGACCCAGCCCAGGAGTGCCATGTCCAGGCGTTCCTCGGGCACCTCCAGGCATGGGAATTCCAAACTTCCCTGGACAGTTCCAATGCTGACAGCCCACTCCATGAAGAAATTCCCATCTCCTTCCTCTCTTGTTCCAGGTCACCTCCAGGGTTGGGAATTCCAAACCTCCCTGGGCAGTTGCAATGCTGACAACCCATTCCATGAAGAAATTCCCACCTCCTTCATCCCATTCCAGGACTGCTCTGGGGATGGGAACTCCAAACTTCCCTGAGCAATTCCAATGCTAACAGCTCATTCCGTGAAGAAATTCCCACCTCCTTCACCTCTTATTCCAGGACACCTCCAGGGTTCCAGGACACCTCCAGGGATGGGAATTCCAAACCTCCCTGGGCAATTCCAGTGCTAACAACCCATTCCATTAAGAAATTCCCACCCACCTTCATCCCATTCCATCTTTTGTCCTTTCAGCTCTCCTGCGTGGAGGAGGTCCGTGCCAAGATCCATCCCCATGAAGCTGATGGAACGTCGGGAACTCATCCCAAGCTGAATGTCCCAGCTCATTAAAATCCCAATTAATCCCTTTTATCCATCCGTATTCCTTCCCAGCACAGTCATTAGGCACGGAGAAGGAGCAGGCAGGGAGGCTCCATGCTGGAAGTTCCCAAATTGGCGATCTCTGGACTCTTCCCAGAGTTTCGCTTTTGCCCCAAGCCCTCCTTGCCCTGTGGCAGGGAAAGAATTCATTAATCCCATAATAAAAAGGGAAGGAAACAAAGGGAAATATTGTTGGGAATGGTGGGGAGGTGCTGGGATCTCCTGGGAAGCGGGAATGGGCAGAGCTGCTCCTTACTCTGTCTGTATCCACATCCCAGCTTGGCTCCATCTCCCAAATATTAATGATGATCAGTCAGAGCCATCAGGGGTGAAAATCTGCCTGGAATTCCAAGAAAAGCTTAAAACTGCGGAATGGGGCTTGGATGCCCACGTGGAGCTCAGGGTTATGCCAGCCTTGGGGATGAAAGAGCGGATTAGGGATTTCTGGAGGAGGAGGAGAAGGATTTGTGGAGTTTTCCCACCACTAATTTCCCAGCTTTGTGCTTATCCTTAATAATGATCCCGGTGATTATCCCAGTTAATTTCAGGCATGGCTTTTGGAACACTTCAAGTACAAAAAAATCCGTCTCCAGAAGTGTTCCCAGCTCATCTTTAAAAGGAATATTTTCCCAACTGGGATTAAAAAATTCATATTCCTAGGGAGCCCTAGGGCCGGGAACGGCCGGATAACCATTGGAAAAGCAGCGGGAATGACTTTTCCTCAGGCCACGAGCTCTTTGTTAAAGCGCCTGCTTTTGCTCTGGGACATTTCAGGATTGCCAGGAATTCCAGAGCTGGAGGAATGCCCACGTGGATAAAGGAAAGGAATCCCTTTGGACGGAGCTGGAGTTCAGAATCCCAGAACGTCCCGCTCCGATTTTTCCCGTCTGGATTCATTATCCTTTAGAAACCAGGATTTCAATATTGATCCCACTAAAATGAAACTGTCATTCCTCATCCCTGGGAGCCATGGCTGTTTGATCCCGGATGGATCACGCCAGGATAGGGAGGATTCTCCACCTTTAGGGAATGGCTTTTGAAATCCAGGTGGGAGTTCCAACTCCGGCATTCCCACTCAGAGCCAAAGCTGCCAGGGAAATTGATAGCCCAAATTCCAGAGTGGGGCAGTCTGGAATGCCACGGATTTGGAAAGAGAGATTGGGAAATCGGGCAGGGAAAAGCTCCAGGGAAAGGCGGTGCCAGCACTGCACATTCCTGAAGCCATCGGCTGAGCCCCGGGATGCTGCTTTTCCATCTCTTCCCCATAAAAATCCTGGAGATGGTCCTGGTTTCAACCCTGCCGAGGTGCCATTCAAAGGGAAAAGTCCTGCTGGGAATTCCCACACCCAGGATAACGCAGCGGGAAGAGGAGCTGTGGATGCTGCCGGAATGCCAGCAGTAAACCAACTGATCCCATTTCTTTGGGATCAAATCCATCCCAGCTCTTTTCCCTCTGTTTCTTTGCAGGATGGGAATGACATTCCCGTTATATTCTGAGTTGCCCCACTTCCAGTTCGTGCTTCCCACTTCCCTAGGGATAACCTCAGCTCTATCCAGTTGTGGCTGCCCTCTCAGGGTATCCCTGATAAGGCTTTTCCAGCTTTTCCTGAGAATTTTGGGAAAACCACACCAGACTTGGGGTGCTTTCCAGGGAAATGAAGCAGCTCCAGCTGGAGGAATTCATGGGAAGCTCGGCCTCGGCATGGCACATTCCTTGGGAAAAAGAGGAATTGGAACCCCAGGGTTGCTGGAGCCGAAAGCATCCAGCTTGGATTTCGGTTGGGAAAATCCCAGGAGGATTTGGGAAAGGGCTCAGCCTTTAGGAACAGGCTCCTGTTTTTTGCCACGGATTTTTCCTTCGATCCTGGGTATCCAGCTCCTCATTCCCTGCAAAAGCAGGGAGGAGGGAATGTTTACCCAGTGAGGTCAGCAGAAAGCTGCCTCCAGCTGGGATCAGGCCGTGCAGGTGTCCAAGAATCCAAGGATTGTATCCCTTTGGAAGCTCCAGCCCTGCTCGGAGCATCCCTGGTTCCTCCCCACCCTCCTCCCGCCGCTCCTTTCGGGATAACAATGGCAGGATCCAGGTGCCTTTCCGCAGGGCTCTTCCCATTTCCACGCTGGCCTTCACCAAATTCCATAGGGATGCTCCGGAAGCAGCCACAGATAACCCGGAGAGCTGGGCCGGCTCCCGGGAAAGGTGAAACCCTTGGAATTACAGCAGGGGAGGGAGCACCCGGAGCGTGATCCCTGGTTCCTTTCCAACACGGGAGTTTGGCCGGGATTAACCAGTGACCTCCTCCCATCTCGGGATGGAGGACGGATCCCGATCCATGGTTTTGGTGGCTGTTCCCATTTCCCCAGCACTGCACCAAAGCCCCAGGATTTCCTTTGCTCCCTGCATTCCCTTTCCATAGGCAGATCCAGCGCTGGATGCCCACAGCCACGGCACGGTGGAGGATCCTATGGAACCGCTGGGAAAGAGGGAAACCCCTTTTAAATCCCTAAGGAAGCGTTTCTTCCCCGGTTTTGGGGCGGACAAACCCCACTTGGAGCAGGGTGTGGGATCAAGGGAAGATTTTCCACCTGGCTGTGATTCCCAGCCCAGCAGCGCAGGGAATTCTCACTTTGCATTCCCTTTCTCCCTTGCTGAGGCAGGGGAATTGCAGCGGAGGCAATTCCAGCTCCGGCACATCCCTTGGCAGCAGCGCCCGGCTCCTGCGGAGCCGTGATAAGGCGGGAAAAGCCTCGGGACACGTCCTCCATCCGGAAAACCCTGCCTGCCTCTTATCTTTATTGCCCACATTCCCAACGATCCTGAGTTTTATTTGTGGAGCTCTCATCCCGAAGGTTGGGAGAAGCTCCGGCGCATCCAAGGGCCGGATGGATCCAAGGGGGGAATTAACAACAGCACAATTCCAGCAAAAATCCCGGCGTTCATCCCACGGCAGCCGGGAGCAGGGAAGCAGAACTCGGAACCTCTGGAAGAACTTGGAGCCTCTGGAAAAGTGCTGATGTTTTCCTGCCTTGCCGGGTCCCTCCCAGCAGGAAGTCGGGCATTGTGCTGGGAGCGCCGAGCTTTCCGGACAAATCCCGCCGGGATCCATGTCCCGCTCCGCCGCCGCCTTGGCCATGGAGCGACACCCTGGCTTCCCAAAGCAGCTCCAAGAAAACCTTGGGATGGGCCTTAAAGCCAGGCCTGAGGCAGGGATTTGATCCCTAAATTCTGTTAATCCGGCCTCGGTCCTTACGGAGCGAATCCAAAGGGAGCGGCAGGTCCTGCCCTGGGCCGGAATCCAGTCTGGGATTCTGGGATGATTTGGGGACAATTCCCTGGCCAGAATCCACTCTGGGATTCTGGGAAGATTTAGGGACAATTCCCTGGCCAGAATTCATTCTGGAGTTCTGGGATTCCGGGAGGATTTGGGGACGTTTTCCCAGCCAGAATCCATTCTGGAATTCTGGGAAGATTTAGGGACAATTCTCTGTCCCACTGAGCCCCATCCCAACTCATCAGGAGAACATTTGGGATTGAATCCCAGCCACTTCCCAACTTCCCAGCTCAGGAACTCCAAATATCCTGGGGCCAGGAGCAGGGATTGATTCCCGAATAAACCACCAGCACGGAGCAAAGGCCATCCCATTCCAGGAAAACCTGAAATCCCGGGAATGCCCCAAAAAGGGAAGGATTTGCTTCTTCCCAGAGTCCCAGCAAGGAATCAAAACCTTGCTTGACTTTTCCCAGGAAATTTTCAGCTCCTTTTGTTTTCCCCTTTTCTTTCCCAAACTTCCCAATTCCCCAGCTTTTTCCAAGCCCTCTGTCAGTTTTCCAGTGGAGGTGATGGGAGAATCCCAGCTCAGCCGGGATTATTCCCCCATCCCATGAAAAAGTAGGGAAGCAGCTTCGGATCCCCCTGGCAGCCCCTGGACGTGGAGCTGGCAGCTCCTGCCTTCCTCCCATTGAATTCCCGAGCAGCCCCATTTCCTTGGATAAATAGGAGCGGGAAGAGGGAAAAGAGTTAAACCGGACCAATCCAAAGTGAAGACAACTTGGAGCAATGCGGAAAAGGAAAGCTTGGAATTGATCTGGAAATCCCACCAGGCTTGGCTCAGGACTGGGAATCTTTTCCTTGAAAAAAAAAGGGATTTTTGGTGTTTTTCCCGATCCAAACCATGGAATTGTTGGAACAACAGCTGGGAACAGTGCAGGGCTTTTCCTCCCTCCTGTTTTCCATGGATTTTTAATCCACCTGTTCCACACAAACTGTGGGAGCCGAAGTCGAACCTGCTTGGGCTTGAAGAGGGTGGACTGGGAATTCTTTGGGAATTCTGTCATTCCAGCCGCCCCCAGAAGGATGTGGGATGCTGCTGATCCTGCCACAGGGGTTCTCCCATGGGAATTCCCAGATCATGCATCCTGGTGGGCTTGAAGGATATGGATCAGAGATCCCGGCTCAGGGTTTCGGGAAGCACCTCACAGGATCTGGCTTCACACCACTCCAGTTCCAAGGATTTCTCCACAGCCAAAGGGGTTGCAAAGTTGGGATCTTCGAGGTAAAACCTGGAGCATCAGCAATTCCAGGGAATATTTTCTTCTTTTGGCCCACGTGGGAACAGGAATTTTATTCCCTTCCTAGCCCTGGAATCTCAAGTGCTGCCCCATTCCCAGGGCAAATCCAAGGCCTTCTTGGAATCTGTCTCTCCTCCTCCTCCTCTCCAAGGAGGAAGATCTGCTGGATAGAAGGGAAAGACCTGGAAAAGGGCCCGGGGCGGGAAGCAGGGATGGCAACGCTCCTGACAGGAGCAATCCAGGCTCTGCTGGGATCAGCTCCCTCCGGGAATGGCCTCCACATTTCCATGTGCTTTGAGCCCTTTTCCTGCCAAAGGTGTTTTTAAGGGATTTTTGGCCTTTCGGCTCCCCTCCCTTCTGAATTTTGGGATCTCTCCTTGGATCTGGGGAGCGGGGCTGGAGCGGCCTCATCCTGGTGTGAGGGGCTCTGGAATTCCCAGTGGGTGGCAATATCCATAAATCCCTTTTTTTTAAATGGAATTTGTTCCCCGACAGGATCCAGCAAAGGGATCCCACATTCCAAACAGGATCATATGGGGGGAGAGGATTTCGGGAAGATCGGGATCGGGAGAACAACAATCCAAGGCTGGATTGGGCTGGGAATGACCTTAAAGCCCCTCTTATTCCCACCCCTTTGGAAAACAAAGAATTCCTTATCGGGGTTGGACTTCCCCCTTTGCGGAGCCACATCCCAGGTTTTTTTGGGATATGTTCCCTTTTCTCTCTCTCTCCAAGCCCATCCCGGGAAAGCTGGGGAGGGTCTGGAGGAGCCGCTGATCCCTCTGGAAAATCCCACCCTGCTTTTCCTTCCAGTTGTTGCCGCCCTGCCCGGGCACCACCCGGCGCTTCCCGAGCCTCTGGAATGCTTCCAGCCCTGCCTTTCCCTTCCCATTCCAGCGCCGCCTCCTTCCAGGGATTCTGCACATGGGCGGGAAAAGGCATCGGGTGCAGCCGAGCCCGGGCCGGCCTGAAAACAGCTGGAAAATGGGAAAGCAGGGACCGATCCAGCTGGGAGGTGCTGGAAAGGCCGGGATTGTGCCAGGGCTGACTCATTCCCGGCCCTCCCAGCCCCTCCGGCTGGGAATAACATTTGGGAATGGCCGCAAATCCCGATTGGCTCCGCGCGAGGTGGAGCTGGAGCAGCCGGGGCGAGATCTCGCTTTAACCCCGTCCTTGGATTTGCTGCTTGCGGGAATTTGGGAAGGGTTGGAAGTTCGGATCGTGCCGCAAACGGAGCAATTCCAACAGGAGGGGGAGGGAAAACAGGCAGGGAATTCTGTGGGATGAGCAAACATTCCAAAAGGAAAAGATCCGTGTTCAATCCCAGAGCCCAGCGCTTCCCTGCCTCTGCTCCAGGAGAAAACCCCGTGGATCTATGGATACACCTTCCTTGATCCGTGTGTGTCCTAAACACCCCGAAGGAAAACGGGATTCCCCAATTCCTCCATCCCGGATCCCGAAGCCTTTTCCAGACCCGCCTGTCCCCATTCCTGGGAGCACAAGGCTGGATCTGGAAGCGCTTCCTTTGGGATCCCTCTGGCACCACATGGGAGCAAAAGGATCGCCTTGGATGCCCTGATCCCGGTTTTAGGTGGAAATGGGGAATTCTGTTCCCCTCAGCTCCTGTTTTCCATGGGAAACACGATGTGAAGCAGAGGGGGAAAAAAGAGGGAAGCAACTCCTCATGGATCCCCTGGAACGCTTCCTTCCCCTGGTAATTCCATGTTTATTCAGGCAGCACCTGCCTATGGACACGCTCCCATTTATTATTATTAATTATTAATTATTGAATATTAACTATGATAATAAAATATTAATTATTCCCTATTATTATTATTTATTCCTTAAATATTTGACCTGGAAAACCGATGAGGGATGAGCTAAAAGCGGAAATGCCCCTGGAAAATCCCAATTCATGCCAGAAAAAGGCTCCCAAATATCCTAAAAATGTTCCCTCCCTTGTGCCTCCAGCTTCCCACACGGAACAGACGCCCAAATTCCAGGAAGAACCACTCTAGAATTCCCTGTCCTTTGGGAATTCTTCATTGTCTTTGTATTTTGGGGCAGAAGTTTTCCCAGTTTTCCTTTCCTTAGGCAATCCCTGCTTGGGGAGCTGGCTTGGAATTCCCTCAGGAGCAGAAGGAGCTGCCAAATTTCCTAATGACTCCTCATGGATCCAGGAAATTTGGGAATAAGAGGGAATTGTGCAGAGCTGCAGCATTTTCCCTACTCCGGCTGCTCCGAGCTCCGAATCCCAGTGCAGCCCCTCCAGATGGATTGGAGAAATCCCAGGATTTCTTTGTGCGTTCGCTCTCCAGGTGTCCTGGTGGCATTCCAACATTAATATCCCCAAATCTCCCGCTGGAATGAAAAGTGGGGAATGTGGGCTGGGATTTAATTCCGTCCTCTCCTTCACCTCCCTCTGTCATTCCAGAACTCCCCCCGGAAATATTCCTTGGAGAACATCCCGGTGGGAGGAGGGCTCCGTCCATGTGGATGCCTCGGAATTCCCTGTTTTCTCCATCTGGAGGAGAGGTTGTCCCTCCCCACATTCCCGCCCAGGACCAACCAGGACAATCCAGGCAGCAATTCCAAAGCTCTGAACACAGGGAAAAATTCAAGACTGATGAAAAAAATGCCTTGGATAACCAAGGAAGAGGGGAAAAAAATCCCTTTGGATGAGGATTTTCCCCAGGATGATTGTCCTGTTCCCACTGGGATCTGAGGAGCTTTTCCTTCTGGATGGAAGGCTTCCAGAGCCGTGATTCCCAATTTTCCTGCTGCTGTCCCGCCTGACATTCCAGCCGTGCTCCTGCCAGGAGGAGAGAGTTTGGGAAGAGCGCCCCACTTACATCCCAAAGGAATTTTCAAGCGTGTATCTGCTGGGGTCCAGTGGGATTTCTCCTCCCTGGAATCCCAGGGACCGCTTCCAAATGGAAATGGAAGTGGAAATGGAAATGGAAATGGAAATGGAAATGGAAATGGAAATGGAATGAAAATGGAAATGGAAAATGAATGGAAATGGAAATGGAAATGGAAATGGAAATGGAAATGGAAATGGAAATGGAATGAAAATGGAAATGGGAATGGGAATGGAATTCCTGGCTTCAAACACAAAGAGGGCTGGAAAAACAGGACAAAACCCAGGGATTGTGTCCTGACTTGACATCCAGCAGAATCCTTGGAGCTGCTTGAAACCCCTGGAGCAGCTCCCTCTCACCTGGCAGAGACCCCACGGAGCTCCTGGAATTTTAGCTTGGACATTATCCGGAGGGAGATGGAATTCCTGGATCTGCTCCAGGTTGTTTGGAACGCCCCCAGCCTTAGCCTGGAAGTCGCTCCAATGTTGGGAAAACGTGGACAAGAAAAGGGGATAAAGGCAGGGAAGGATGGGAAATGCCAGCCTGGAATCCAGACTCCAAGGAATGAAGTCCCTCATTCCGTGGAAAGGAGGGAGATGCCTGGAAGGAACGGGATATTTGGGATGGGAACTGCTCCCTCCTCTCCATGAGAAAATATCGTGGAATTGTTTCAGTTGGAAGGGACCTTAATTCCTCATCTCATTCCATGGGCAGGAACACTTCCCACTAGCCCGGGGTTCTCCAAGCTGGCCTGGGACACTTCCAGGGATGGAGCAGCCAGAGATTCCCTGGGAATGTGTGCCAGGGCCTCCCCAGCCTCCCAGGGCTGGATCCATTCCCAGTATTCCATCCAAAACTGCTCCCTGGCAGCGGGAAGCCGTTCCCCTTCTCCTGTCACTCCATCCCTTGGAAGTAATCTCTCCCTGTTTTTCTTGGCTCCTTCGGCTCCTGGAATGGCACAACTGGATCATTCCAAAGCTTTTCCAGGCTGAGCCATCCCAATTCTGGGAGCCTTCCCTCTGATTATCCCGGTGCCTCCTCTGGATGTGCTCCAGCAGTTCCACGTCCTTCCTGAGCCGGATGCAGAATTCCAGGTGGGACCTCCCGGGAGCAGAGGAGCGGGGATGTGAAAACCTAAACAAAGCCACTCCTTTTCCCGGCGCTTGGAATTCCGTTCCCATTAAACCCCTGCGAGCTCCTGCTCCCCTACACTGACCAAAAACTCCCAAAATTTCACCTGACAGGAGCTGCCCCATTCCAAGCGCCCTCCCGGAGCTTCCCAGCCCCGGCTCCGGGTCCTTGGGATGTCTCCAGAGGGAGCCGAGTTCCTCCAATTCTTCTCCCGCGCAGGTGTCCCCCCCTCCGGCTCCATTGTCCCGCATCCCAATCCCGGGATTTGCCGCTGCTGACGTCACACATCCCCCGCCCTTTTCCTTCTTTTTTTTTTTTTTTTTTTTTTTTTTTTACAGTGATGTTTTTACCAATTCCTTCTTTTTCACCAAATCCCGTGGTTTTTTTTTTTTTTTTTTTTTAATAGATTTGAATTAATCCCTTTTCAGTGGGAACATCCAAGAAAACTGAAGGAGTTTGGAATATTCCATAAAAGTCAAAGCAGCACCAAAAATTCCCAGAAATATTCCCACATAAGCTTGGAACATGCAGATCTCCCTAAAAGTGGTGGGAAGGAGCTTCCCTATCCATGAAACTCCTGGAAACAGGGATATTCCAACATTTTTTTTTGGGAAATAAAAAAAGAAAACAAAGCCACTGGGAAAAGGTTTTTTAACTTTATTTTTGCAAATATTCCATGAATATTCCGAGAAATTCTTTCCTGGGACAGGATTCCCGACTGGACTTCCTGCACATCCTAATAAAGAACATTCCCACCAATTCCTTAATGATCCTGGAATGACTTTTAATATTTAAATGATATTTAAATGATATTTAAATATTTGGGGATTTTTCCCAGTTCGGGAATATCCAGAGGAGCTGTAGTTCATAATTCCCACTTTTTTCTCCAGGAATACTTGGTTGGAGAGAAAAATGCCGGCTTGGGTTGTGGAAAGAAGTTGGTGGTTGGAATTCTGTGGGATCAGCTGGGAAGACAAACCATGATCCATGTTTTTCAGGGCGGCTTTTGTGCTGAGCTCTCTTATCCCAAGTCCAAAAAAATTCCCCCTGCTTCTGGAATTGTGGATAAATCCAATCAGGAACAGCATCCGGGTGGGTTTTCTCCCTCCCAGTTTGTTTTTTGTTTTTTTGTTTTTTGGGAAGTTGTTGTCCCGAAATGCTCCGGGTTTGGAGCGCTGGCTGTGGATCGTTCACTCTGGGAGATTCCAGAGGATATCCCAGCAGCCAGGGCTTTCCCAGGAATGCTGTGCATGAGCAGGTCTGGGAATAATCCACAGCTCTTATCGGGATTTTTGGCAGCGTTTTTATTTAGGAGGGAAGGGAAGGAGGAGATTCCCGGTTTTCGTTTCTCTCTTGGATCACAGCCATTCCCTGAGGAATTCCAGACCCGCCTAACCCCACAAATCCTGCAACGGGCAGTGGATCCATGGCTGTGCCAAGCAGGAAAAGATTCCCCAGACTCCCAGGGTTAAATCCTGCATTTGCTGCTGCCAGAGGGAAGCTCCAGGAGAAATCCTGGAAATGCAGGGAGGGAGCTGGGATCATGCCGGCATCAAGGCGTGGAGCAACCTGCTCCGGGGGAACGGATGAGCTTTTCCAGGCCGAGCCTGGAATTCCGTGGGGAATCCTCATCCATGGAATGCCGGGACCGCGCTGTGCTGGGGATGGCAGCGGAGCCCGGCCGAGCTTGGCTCCATCCTGGCATTCCCAGGCCCTTCCCACGGCCCCGCTCCTATTTCAGAGCTCTCCCATCTATTTAAAGAAAGGGGAAAAAACGCGCTGGAATCTTCGCGCGTGCGCAGCCCAAATATTCCCTGTTTTTCGGCGGCCGCGACCCGCGGGTCCCACGGCTTCGGAGCCGGGATGTTTTCCTTCCCCTTTTTAGCAACACGTGCCTGATGAAAACTCCCAGCCCCTATTAGGGCTTGGAAAACTCCGCTGCCGCCGGAGGGAATAAATCAAATTCTTAGGAGGGGTGGAAAAAAAAAAAAAAAGAAAGCAGGAACAGCACCAAAACCAAGCAGTTTTCCCCCGAAACTTGGGGATGGGAGCGAGCAGCCGGCGGGAAGGGGAAGCCAGGGAGCCCGGCGAGCGGCTCCCCGCTACAGGAAGCCGCGGCCTCCGGTGATAAATAAGGAAAGCCGGCAGCACAGGATGTGAATTTCGGGAGAAACGCCGGGATGTGAGCGCCGCCGGTCACTTGTCCACTTGTCCGGCGGCATGGCCACGCTCCGGCCGCTGCTGCTGCTGGCGGTGCTGCTGTGTCGGGGCGGCGGCGGCGAGGAGGAGCCGGCGGTGCTGTGCTCCGGCAGCGCCTGCTACACGCTGCACCGGGAGCAGAGCGCCTGGAAGGGAGCCCAGGAGCGCTGCCGCCGCGACGGGGGCAACCTGGCGGCGGCGGGCAGCGCCGGGGAGGCGGCCCGGCTGCGGGAGCTGCTGGCCACCGCCCGCTGGGCCAGCCCGGCCTGGCTGGGGCTCGCCCTGCCGCGGGGTCACTGCGTGCGGCCCCACGAGCCGCTGCGGGGCTTCTCCTGGGTGGCCGGGGGCGAGCCGGGCAACTTCTCGGAGTGGGCGGCGGAGCCGGCGGTGACCTGCGTGAGCCCCCGGTGCGTGTCGCTGCGGCCGCCCGGCCCGCACGGCTCCGGGGGCTGGGCGGACCGCCCGTGCCGCAGCCCGCTGCCGGCTTTCCTCTGCAAGTTCAGCTTCCAGGGAATGTGCGGGCCGCTGCCGCTGGCCGGGCTCGCCGCCGTCACCTACAGCACCCCGTTCGGCGTGCGCAGCACCGACCTGGCCGCCGCGCCCTTCGGCACGCTGGCCGAGGTGCGGTGCCTCGGTGGCGACCGGGACGGCGACCGGGGCTCGCCCTTCGCCCTCTGCAAGGGGCCGCTGGCCGGGGGCGGCTACGCCTGGCACCCGCCGGGCCCCCTGTGCCCGGTGGCCTGCGGGCACGGCAACGGGGGCTGCCAGCAGCGCTGCCTGGAGGCCCCCGGCGAGCCCCCGCGCTGCGCTTGCCACCCGGGCTACGCGCTGGCCGCCGACATGGCCTCCTGCCTTCCCGAGGATTCCTGCCACCCCAATCCCTGCCAGGGCTCCTGCCGGCCGCTGCCCGCCGGCTTCGAGTGCGGCTGCGAGCCCGGCTTCGCCCTGGCACCCGACGGACGCTCCTGCTTGGATGTGGACGAGTGCGAGTCCGGGCCGTGCCAGCACCGGTGCCACAACGCGCCCGGCGGCTTCCAGTGCCACTGCCAGCCCGGCTACCGCCCCGCGGGCCCCGCTGGCCACCAGTGCCACGACGTGGACGAGTGTGCGCAGCCCCACGCGTGCCCGCAGCTCTGCATCAACATCCCCGGCTCCTTCCGCTGCGCCTGCCGGCCCGGCTTCCAGCGGCAGCCGGGGGGCGATTCCTGCCTGGATGTGGACGAGTGCCTGCGGGATCCGTGTCCCGGCGCCTGCCGCAACTTCCCCGGCGGCTACGAGTGCCTGTGCCCGCCGGGCTCCCGACGGGATGAGGATGGGCACGGCTGCAGGCCCGGAGACGAGATCCCGAACAGCATCCCGGAGAGCTCCAGCGTCATCCCAGGGAGCTCCAGCGTCATCCCAGAGAGCTCCAGCAGCATCCCGCAGAGCTCCAGCAGCATCCCGGAGAGCTCCAGCATCCCACAGAGCTCCGGCATCCCACAGAGCTCCGGCATCCCGGACAGCTCCGGCATCATCCCACAGAGCTCCGGCATCATCCCACAGAGCTCCGGCGCCCCACTGACCACGCGCGTCCCATGGACCAGGAGCATCCCGCGGACTCCGGGAATGCCCACGGCGGGCTCGGGAGGCGGCTCGGGCGAGCACAGCGCGGACGGGCCGCGGCTGCTGCTCTATTACATCGTGGGCAGCCTGGTGGCCATCCTGCTCCTGCTGGCGTTCGCCCTGGCGCTGGTGGCCTGCAGGAGGAGGGCGGCCAGGAGGGAGAAGCCGGCGGCCAAAAGCGCGGCCGACAATTATTGCTGGGTGCCCGAGCAGCCCGAGAGCCGCGGGGAGCGCAGGTAGGGAAGGGGTTAAAAAAATCCCGGTGGAACGGTGGCGGGGAATTTCGTGCCCGGAGCGAGTTCCAGTGGGATTTGCGGTCCTGCTGCTCCGGGGGTTTAACGGGAGGGGAGGGGGAATGGGGTGGGATTTGCCTCCTCAGCGCTGCTGCTCCGAAAGGCAAAATAGGGATTATTGGGTCGTGTTCCTAATGGGAAACTCACTTGGAATTCTCCTGCTGTCCCACCCCCGCCCTGGCTGCGTTCCAGCCTTGGATTTGCCTCGCTCTCCGGGAAAAGGGGTTGAAGTTGGGATGGAAAAGGGTAGAAATTGGGATGGAAAAGGATTTGAAACTCTCCTGGAAAAGGGTTTGAAATTCTCCTGGAAAAGGGTTTGAAACTGAGATGGAAAAGGGTTTGAAACTGAGATGGAAAAGGGTTTGAAACTGAGATGGAAAAGGGTTTGAAACTCTCCTGGAAAAGGGTTTGGAATTGGGATGGAAGGAGTTTGAAACTCTCCTGGAAAAGGGTTTGAAATTCTCCTGGAAAAGGGCTTGGAATTCTCCTGGAAGAGGGTTTGGAATTGGGATGTGCCTCAGCAGAGCTCGAGCAGGCCCCTGCAGGCACAACCAGGGTGGGGTTTAAGGGGTTTTTTTTGGGGGGGGGGGGTTTATTAAAAATCAGTCCCCTAAAAACCGGGAAAACTGCTCAGCACGGAGCCAAGGAATGGCCAAAAGGTAGGAAAAGCTGTGTTTGGAATAACCACCTCCTCATTTCCAGAGTATCCTGCCCAAACCCACGTCTAAACAGAGAAAACAATGCTCTCCTTCCCACCGGCCGCCTGGGAGGCCGGCCTTTTCCTGTTGGATCGTGTTTTTTTGGGAAGGATCCTTCCTGGCTCCAGGCTGAGCCTGTTTTCCCTCTTTCCCTGTGTAAGGAACACACGCTGGAATGGGAATATTTGCGGATTATTCCAGGTCAAACT
Organism: Monarcha castaneiventris obscurior; assembly: GCA_026261815.1. NCBI lineage: Eukaryota > Metazoa > Chordata > Aves > Passeriformes > Monarchidae > Monarcha > Monarcha castaneiventris. The sequence goes on from JAMPIT010000035.1 coordinate 47,662, forward strand.
TGGAACTCCCCAGACACTCCCCAGGTGCTTCCCCAGATTCCTTGAGCTTCTTCCAGCCCTTTCCAGCGGGATTTCTCCCTGAAATCGTGCATCCAGCAGCGCCTCCTCTGTGCTTTATCCATGAGGATAAACCAGAGGAAGGGCTGGAAAAGAACGGCCACGGGGTTTGAAGGCTCCGGCCTCTTCCTGAACTTCCTGAATTTGGAATTACTTTGTCCTCGGAGCCAAGTTGCTCCGGGAATGGGAATGGGGCACAAAGGAGTCTGCAGTGGGCAGGGAGCCTCATCCTGTCATTCCATGTGCCAAGGAAAACCCTTTCCTGCTTTTTTTCTTGTCTCCCAGCCCCATTGTGAGCTGGGAGCAGGGAAATGGATCCAATGGGAATGTTCTCCATGTGCTGCCTGCATTGGGATAAAGGGGGGGGACGCAGCAGCGGGATTCTTGGAAATCCTGTCCAGAATTCCCAAATCCCGAGGCAGCAAAGCACTGGGAATACCTGGATTGATTAAGAAAATGAATGGTCCCATCCAGTTATGCCAGCTTGGGATCTGTGGGAAGAGACAGCCTTGGGGCTTTTACGGGACAGGGGGCTATAAAAAAGGGGAAAGGAAGGATGAGGGTGGAATTAGAGCTGGGAAAAACCTGAGGTGTGCGGTTTATTCCCAAAAAAACAATCATTCCAATTTCTGTTCCAACCTCTGCGTATCCCGGTGGGGAATGAGGGTGGATCCAGCCCAGGGAAGACAGGAATTTGTGCCAAGGTTTGGTCTGGATTCTCCCAAATGGAGTTATTTCCTCCCTCCCCAAGCAATTCCACCTGGATCCAACCTCACGTCTCCCTTTTTTCCTGCTGCACCCTGGTCCGTGGCCTCCATAGGGAATTATCCGGGACTGGTGAATCCCAAAATTGGAGCGGGATCATTTGGTGCCTTCCACAGGAGATGGGATGTTCCTCCCGCTCCTTGGAATTCGTTGTCGTGGACGAGTGCTTTGTTTTCCCAGAAGGAAACTCTTGGATTCACAGGACAAAGTTATCCCAACGCCGCTTTCCTGACGGAATTCCAAGGAAACCTGAACAAAAGCGTGTTTTTGTTTGCAGTGGGTTTTAATAAAGATATTCCTAAAAATCCGTGGATCAGTGCTCCTAATCCTTGTGTTCCTCACGGCAGTGGGTGGTGATCCCAAATCCATTCCTGGGGCTTGTCCCATTATCCCAGCCTTTCCCGGGATTTGGGGTGCTGGGCTGGGGCCATTCCCTTCATCCCTGAGGTGGGAGCATTGGGATGGGATCGGTTGCATCCCAAACGCAAGAGTGAGATTCTAAACCCATAAAAAAGGTCCTAAACCCATAAAAAAGGTCCTAAACCCATAAAAAAGGTCCCAAACCCAAAATCAAGGTCCTAAATCCGTGACAAAGATTCCAAACCCATAAGCAGGGTCCTAAACATGGGAGCAGAGTCCCAGCACCATGAGCAAGCTCCCAAGCCCATGAGCAACATCCTGATCCCATGACCAAGTTCCTAAAACCAGGAGGAAAGTCCCAAGCCCACGAGGAAGGACCTCAGCCCACGGGCAAGCTCCTAAGACCATGAGCAAGTTCCTAAAACTGTGAGCACGGCCCCAATCCCATGGCCAAATTCCCAATCCCATTGCCAAAGTCCCAATCCCACAACCAAAGTCCCAATCCCACAGCCAAGGTCCCAATCCCATGGCCAAAGTCCCGATCCCACAGCCAAGGTCCCAATCCAACAACCAGGTTCCCAATCCCATGGCCAAGGTCCCAATCCCACAGCCAAGGTCCCAATCCCACAATTAAGGTCCCAATCCCACAACTAAGGTCCCAATCCCACAACCAGGTTCCCAATCCCACAGCCAAGGTCCCAATCCCACAACCAGGTTCCCAATCCCACAGCCAGGTTCCCAATCCCATGGCCAAGGTCCCAATCCCATTGCCAAGGTCCCAATCCCACAGCCAAGGTCCCGATCCCACAACCAAGTCCCCAATCCCACAACCAAGGCACTAATTCCACGACCAAGGCACTAACTCCATGCCCAAGATCCCAAATCCATCAGCAATCCCTTTGATTTCGGCACCGCTCTGCGCGAGGGCTTTTTTTGGGATCCAATAATAGGATCGGCCCCCTTTTAGACCCTATTATCCCGGGATATTTCACATTATTTTACATTCCATCGCTTCCCATTCCCTCCTGGATAGCTGCCAGCATTCCAGCGGAGGGGCCTCATCCCAAAACCCCGCAGGGAAGCCAAAAATCCCCCGCTGCTGACACCAAGCCCCGGAGCCGGGGGTCAGGCCGAGCATTCCGAGTGCCCGCTCGGAGCGGGGTGACAGGGACAGGCAGGATGAGTCAGGGCCGAAGGGAAAGGCCTCTCCCGCAGGGAAAAGGTGATTAATGGGGTTTGGGAAGAGGAAAAGCAGCAGGAAGGGCAGTGCTGGCACCCTGAGTCAGCCCTCGGAGCAGCGGGATGAAAGGGAATTGTTGACCCGTGATTAATCCCGTTCCTCCCACCCCGTCCCCATTATCTTCTAGGGATAAGCGCTGTCAGTGGGGCAAGGCCGGCGGAGCGGGATCATTGTTTGGGAAGGCTCTGTTTTTTCCTGGTAAAAGCCTTGACAAGGAATTTTTTTATCTGGGTTTGCAGTTGCTTTAAAAAAAAAACCAAAACAAAATAACAGCAGAGCCAGAAATTTATGGGGTTTTTTTTTTCCCCTTCTCCACCACATTCCCTTTTCCTTCTTTCCCTGTGGTTTGCCCGGATGTTTCCCCCCTTTTCTTGGTGGTTTTCTCCAGAAAACAGAAGAAGTAAAAGGAGAAGTGGAAGAAGGGTTGGCAAAACGGAAGTGAAAATTGTGGGAACAGCAGGTGTTCCTAAAGCCAGGAAAGGTCGGAGTTGTCCAGCTCCCCAGGAGATTCCCAGGAATCATCCTGCTTGGATAAATTCTCCGTTCCAAGCTCTCCCACGGACGCTTTCTCCCTGAGGTTCATCCCTGCCACTGGAATTAAATCCCGTGGGCATCTCTGTCCCATTTTCGTGGCAGATCCGAAACCTGCAATGGGATTGAATGAGAGTTAGCTATTAATTATTACTAATTAATATTTACCATTGATTTTCTTTTCCCCAGCTTCCCTTTCCCCTGCAGCCTCACGGGATTTATGGGAGGCGCCCGGGGTTAGGAGAGGACGGAACAAACCCCAAGGCTTTAAGGAAGGACAAACCAAGGTCAATAAAGTTCAAAAAAGTTTCATAAAGTTTAATAAAGAAACTTCCCCGCCGTGATCCGAGGAAATTGGGATTTGCTGCTCATCCCAGAGGCCGAGGCTGTTGGAATTCCGTGAACAAACAGGCTCAAATCCCCTTTTGGTGGAGCGGAGAAAGCTCAGGGTTGGGTTTTTGGGTTGCTGCTGCCTCTGTTCTGGCAGCACAGAGGGATCCCCCAGGGAGGAGCTCATGGAATGGGATATCCACTGGGAGGTGTCGGTGGGGAAAAGGGAAGATGGGGAAAGGGGTCATAACAACCCTTAATAATAATAATAATATCAAATAGTAGAACTAAATAAATTATAAATTATTATAGATGAAAATATATGTTAATTATTTATCCAAGAAATTTTCCCGAATCCAACCTAAACCGTTTCCCTTCATCCCGTCCCTCATTCCCTGGGAGCAGATCCCAATCCCACCCGGCCCCACCGTCCTGTCAGGGATTGTGGAGAGGGAAAAGCTCCCCCCTGGAGCCTCCCCTTCTCCGGGCTGCGCCCCTTTCCCAGCTCCCTCCTGCTGCTCCAGCTCCTTCCCAGCGCCATTCCCGTCTCTGGACGCGCTCCAAGCTCTTTTCTTTCCATGCTGGATCCAGAGCTGGACACGGGATTTGAGCTGTGACCTCCCTTCCTCCCGGTGGCAGCAGCTGGGTGACATCCCAGTGGGATGGTGATCCCAGAGAAATGAAGATCCCAGCGGGATTACGATCTCAGCGGGACACTGATCCCAGCGGGATGCTGATCCCAGTGGGATGCTGATCCCAGCGGGACGCTGATCCCAGTGGGATGAAGATCCCGGCGGGACGCTGATCCTAGTGGGACGCTAATCCCAACGGGATAACGATTCCCACCCGCGCTGCTCCCACCCCAGGCTCCCTCCCCTGAAGCCGCGCTGCCGTTCCCCGCTTTTCCCAAGGCTCGGGCCGCTTTTCCCGGCTCCTTGCGCATCCCGCTGCCCTCCCGCGGGCCGCCCCGGCCCCCCCGCGCTGCCGCCGGGGCGGAGCCGCCGGGAGGATGCGGGAGGGGAGCGGGGCGGGGGCAGCGCCTGGCCGGGGTTCACCGCGCTCCCTCCCGGCCCCCGGGCGCTTCCTTCCCCCGCCGGGGCCGCTATAAAGCGCGGCCGGGCCGGGCGGGCCGGGCACAGCTCGGGCGCCGCCGGCCGCCCCCTCCGCGGGCCATGCGGCCGCCGGTGCCGCCGCTGCCGGTGCCGCCGCTGCCGGTGCTGCTCCCGGTGCTGCTGCTGCTGGGCTGGGCGGCGCCGGGCCAGCCTCGGGACGCGTCCCCCGCGGGCGCGCAGTGCCTGGAGCACGAGTGTTTCGCCGTGTTCTGGGCGTCCCGCTCCTTCTCGGCCGCCAGCGAGGGCTGCGAGCGGGGCGGGGGGCACCTCATGACCGTGCGCTCCACCGTGGCCGAGGAGGCGATCGCGCTGCTGCTGCAGAACCGCCCGGGCCGCCTGTGGCTCGGGCTGTCGCTGTCGCCGTCCTTGTCCTGCACCGAGCCCAGCCGGCTGCTCCGCGGCTTCCGCTGGGTCACCGGCGACCGCAGCACCGACCACACCAACTGGGCGCCGTCGGGGCGGCGCTGCGGCGAGCGCTGCGTGACCGTGTCCCGGGAGCTGCGCTGGGAGGAGCGGCGCTGCGACGAGGCGGCCGACGGCTTCCTCTGCCAGTACAGCTACGGCGGCAGCTGCCCGCGCCTGGCCGCCCCGCCGGGCCTCCGCCTCACCTACGCCACCCCCTTCGGCGCCCGCGGAGCCGAGTTCCTGGCGCTGCCCCCGCGCAGCCGGGCCTTCGTCCCTGAGCTGGGGCTGGAGCTGCGCTGCGACGAGGATGGGGAGGGCGCGGGGCCGCGCTGGGGCCGCGACGCCCCCGGGGCTTGGCCCTGCGCCGTGGGCGGCGGGGGCTGCGCGGGGGCGTGCGGGGAGGAGCGCGGGCGGCCGCGGTGCTCCTGCCCCGAGGGCGCGGTGCTGGGCGCGGACGGGCGCGGCTGCCGCTCGCTCTGCGAGGGCTCGCCGTGCCACCATCACTGCGTGGTGGCCAACGGCTCCTTCGTCTGCATGTGCTCCGAGGGCTACCGCCTGGCCGCCGACGGCGTGGGCTGCGAGGACATCGACGACTGCGCCGGCGAGCCCGGCCCGTGCGAGCAGCAGTGCGTGAACACCCAGGGCGGCTTCGAGTGCCGCTGCCACGCCGGCTACGAGATGGTGGACGGGCGCTGCCAGCCCCGGCCGCGCTGCCTGGAGGCGCCGTGCCAGCAGCGCTGCGAGGAGCTGGCCCAGGGCTACCGCTGCGCTTGCCACCCGGGCTACATCGTGGACCCGCTGGACGCCACCGCCTGCATCCTGCACTGCAACGCCAGCGAGTGCCCGGCCCTGTGCGACGCCGGCGGCGCCTGCGACTGTCCCGAGGGCTTCGTGCTGGACGGCGACGAGCTCTGCGTGGACCTGGACGAGTGCGACAGCGGCCACTGCGAGTTCAACTGCACCAACACCCCCGGGGGCTACCAGTGCCACTGCCCGCCGGGCCGCTTCCTCCGCGACAACGAGTGCCTGCCCGTCCCGGTCGGCGACGGCGACGGCGAGGGAGCCTTCTCGGGCGACTCGGAGCCCGTGCCGGTGACGGCCGCGCCCAGCCGGCCCCCGCCCCGGGGCGAGCGGCTGCACCCCGGGCTGCTGGTGGCCATCGGCGCGGGAGCCCTGCTGAGCCTGCTGGCGCTGCTGGCGCTGGGATTGCACCTGGCCAGGAAGCGCTGCCGCTCCCGCGGCTCCATGGATTACAAGTGCGGCGGCCCCCGGGAGAAGGAGCTGGGGCTGCAGGCGGTGCCCTCGGCGCAGAAGCCGTAGGGACGCCTTCCATAAGTGACATTTATTTCCTGCCCCCCAACCCCCGGCCAATCCCCCCCACCCCTCCCTTCCCCCGCCCGACCCGCGGCTGGAATTTTTCCATGAGAATTCGGGGAAAAGCTGTGATCACCCCACTCCCAGAAATGCTCGCCGCTTCCCGAGCCGGCGGTCGGGAAAACCGCAAGGAAAAACCCGGGAGGGGCGGCTCCGTGTGGAAGGGACTCTGACTCCGTGGGATGAGAGCACGGGGTGACCCAAGGGGGGGACTTTGGAAGGACACCTCCTCCACCCCAGCGCCCCTCCCCTGGGCTGGGTGGTTTTCCCGAGCCGGGAGGCTCCCGCTTTTCTTTGGGATGGGGTCGGTTTGCTGTAAGCTGAGGGCTGATGGAAGAAGGAGCAAAGATGCTGCGGGAAGCGCTCGTCAGCTGAAAATCCCGGTGGCAGCAGGGACCCAAATCCCTGATTCCCATTCCCTCCTCGCTACTATTTTTGCGGGATGCCGAGGTTAAACAGGGACTCCGGGGTGGGTTTTGTGGGAAAGGTTTGCGGTGCTGCAGAGCCGCATCCAGTGCCTTCCTTGATTTTCTGCCGTCGTTGCCTTAAATTGTCGGATTTGGGGGATTTTTGTGACACCCCCCCGCTCCCGTCCGCAGGGATTTTCCCTCGTCCAGGGCTGACTCCATCCCAAGGCAGAACATTCCCACGGGGCGGCATCCAGTGCACCGCTCATTCCCAGCCGCAGCCCGGGGGGGATTCTGGAGAAGGATCTGTTTTCCCATCTCCGTCATTCCCTGGGGAGCCAAAGGCGGGGGGGGTCGGGGTCCTGCTCCGGCTGCCGTTGGAGCGGGAATGCGGGAGCGGGCGCTGACAGCTTTATGCCGGTGAAACGTTTAATGGTCCCGGAGCGGCGGAAGTTTTGGAAGCCTGGGATCAGCGCCCGGGGGGTTCTGTTCCCCCACATTCCCCCTTCCCACCCTATAAACTTCCCAGCCCGCAACGTCCCCCCTGGAATGCTAAACCTCCGCTGCAAATTCCCAGGAAAACCAAAAGAGGGCCGTTGCAGGAATTGTAGCTTTCCCAAAAGGTCGCTATCCCGGAGGCCGGAAAACCGAGGGTCGTGTCCATGGATCCCTTGGGACGGGTTAAAGTGAAACCGCACGGAACGAGGGCTGTAAATCTGTGGATGTGCCGGGTTTATTTCAGGACGCTTTGGCTGCAGTGGGAAGGACGGAGCTGCTTTGGTGATCCCTAATTATCCCTGATCCTCCAGAAAGAGATACCGAAATACAGAGGTGTCCCTCGGGAAAAAAATATCCAAGGAAAAGGAAGGGAGGGATAAGGGTTGAGGGTGGGAAGGCACTGATGAAAGGCATCATCCCACCTGCAGGATCTGCTTCCCATGGATCCCTCCTCCTCATCCAGCTCCAAACCCTGCCCGTTCCTGGGTGGATCCGAGGTTTTGCCACCACACCCCCAAAAACTCCCTCTTCCCCCACCTTCCCCTCCCCACCCCTTATCTCAGATTCCCGCTGCGGAGTTTTATCTTATCACAAACTGCTTACGGTGTCCGAGCCCTGAATTCCCGGAGCTCCCCCTTTTTGTCCTTCCCTTCCTCCGGCACGTTTGTAAATCCTTATTTATTTATTGGAATTTTACCCCGCGTGATGGGAATTGCCTCGTGGAGATCCTGTGTGGACACCAATAAAGCTTTTGCCAGCCTGGCTCAGAGGAGCTGCCCAGGGAATGTTCTTTCTCCCCTTCCCAAAAATTCCTCCACAAGTCCGGGAAAACCCCGGGGCACTCAGGGCAGCGCTGGGATGAAAAATATTCCCGGCTGGTCACTCCCCCAGCGGGATTCAAATGGAAGGAATGGGCTGTAAGTAATGGGACGACAGGGATAACATTCCAAGGGTAAAGTTAAACCCCAAAGAAGCTGGAAGTGGCTCATTCCACGGGACCTCCGTGTGCCGCCCCTCACCTCGGGGTTCCAAGTCTGCCAAAATTTGGTTGTCCTGGTTTTTTTTTTTTGTTTTTTTTTTTTTTTTTTTTGGTGGAAATTTGGTCCTGGGGGTGCTAAAATCCTGGGAATTTTTTTTTTTTTGGGGGGGGGGAGGTGCGTGTGATGGGATCTCCTTCTGCTGTGGATGCAGTGGAGCTGGTGGGATTTTTCCCGGGGTCTTGGGAAGGAACGGGAATTTATTACTTATTAATCAGGAGGGCCACTCTCTGCGGGCCGTTTCGGGATCCTCCCCATCCCATCCCATCCCCACGGGAGGCTCCTGGCTGCCGGGATAACAGCAATACCCATGGAACCCACTCCATCCCTGGAACCCACTCCACCCCAGGCCCGTCTTATGGCTTTTTTTTTTGGGGGGGGGGTTTTTTTATTATTATTTCGGGGAGCAGCGCCCCGTTGCCAGCCCTCTGTCCCCGCCGGCCGCCGGGGTGCCCTAGAAGGGGGTGGTTTTGGGCAGGAGGGCGGCGGGCGCGCAGCAGGGCTGGGGCCGCAGCGGGTGCTGCGGGCAGGGCAGCGGCGGGCACACGCAGCCCTCGCCGTCCCCGCGGGGCGCGGCGCAGTAATCCAGGGGCTCCTCCTCATCCTCGCCCTCGCTGTCCCCGCCGGCGCCGCGCCAGCAGCAGGGCCCGGCGTCGCGGCAGCGGCGCAGCACGCCCTGGAAGGAATTCCGGAAGCTTTCCGAGAGCAGGCCGTAGAGGATGGGGTTGGCGCAGCTGTTGGAGTAGCTGAGCAGCAGCGAGGCGTTGTGGGCGCTGGCGTCCAGCCGGCCGGGCAGCAGCAGCTCCAGCAGCTGCACCACGTAGAAGGGCAGCCAGCAGACCACGAAGGCGGCCACCACGGTGACCACCAGGCGGGTCAGCTTGCCCTCGGAGCGCCGCCGCTGCCGCCAGCCCACGCCCTGGGCCACGGCGCGCATCTTGCCGGCCAGCAGCAGGTAGCACAGCGCCATGGCCACCACGGGCAGCACGAAGCCCAGCGCGCTGCTGTACACCACGAAGGCGGCCGCCCACGCCGGGCTGGGCCACAGCAGGTCGCAGGCCACCGCCCGCCCGTCGCCGGTGGCCGCCGTGCCGGCGAACACGGGGATGGGCGAGGCCACCAGCAGGGCCAGCAGCCACACGGCGCCGTTGACCATCTTGGCCACGCGCGGGCGGCGGTAGGAGGCGGCGCGCAGCGGGTGCACCACGGCGATGTAGCGGTCCAGGCTGAGCACCGTCAGGCAGAAGACGCTGCTGAACATGTTGAGGCCGTCGACGCCCAGCACGGTCCGGCAGAGCGCCCGGCCGAAGGGCCAGCGCCGCAGGGCCGCCGCCGTGGCCACGAAGGGCAGGCTGAGCATGAAGAGCTCGTCGGCGATGGCCAGGTTGAGCAGGTAGATGTTGGTGGCCGTCTTCATCTTGGCGTAGCGCAGGATGACGAAGATGACCAGCGCGTTGCCCAGCAGCCCCAGCAGGCACACCAGGCCGTAGACGCACTGCAGCGCCACCATTCCGGCCATTCCCGCCATTCCCGTCATTCCCGCTGTTCCCACAGCGCTCCCGCCGCGCTCCGCAGCCTCTCCCGCCGCCGCTGCGCTGCTGTTGGGGGGCGTCTCGGAGCTGGCCCAGCTGGAGATGCTCCAGAGGGGAATTCTCTGCTCGGCGTCCATGCTCATGGCGGGAGGGCATCCATGGGCGGGAGAGCCCCGGGAATGGGATCGGCCTGCGGGCAGGGCACAGGGGTAAGGGCAGAAGGGCGTAGAAATCCCGCTCCCCACGTTGCCCTTGGATGGGGAATCTCCTTCCACCACCCCCTGACTCCCTCCAGCAATCCCTTCCCTGCCTGGGCACCTCCACGACGTTCCTCAGGTTGGAGTGTCCCGGTTTTTGGGATCTCAGGAGCTGTGGGGTGGGGTGGGAATTAACCCAGGGATGGCCTGGGGATCAATCCCAGCCTGGCCTGGGGATCAATCCCAGCCTGGCCTGGGGATCAAAACCAACCTGGCCTGGGGGTCAATCCCAACCCGGCCTGGGGGTCAATCCCAACCCAGCCTGGGGATCAATCCCAGCCCGGCCTGGGAATCAATCCCAACCCATCAATCCCAACCTGGCCTGGGAGTCAATCCCAACCCGGCCTGGGAGCCAACGCCATCCACCTTAAGGAGCCCCCGCAAATCCCAGGATTTCCTTCACCCTGCCCAGGAGAAAGCGAGCCGGGAACGTTTTACCTCTCGGTATTCCAGGGACGGGAGGAGCCTCACGCCTTCCTGCCGGGGGGAAGCGGCCGCTGTGGGAAGATGCTCCGGTGGGATCCGTCTCCAGCGGGAAGTCCTGCTTGACCTGGATCAGATGACCGGGAAGATCCGGACCTTTTAAAGCGAAAGACAGAGCAGGGATGGACGCGCGGGATCTTCCCCCTCTCCCGCATCCCTACGCCGCCGGCATCGGCTTTCCACGGGAAAATAAACGCGGCGCAACTTTCAGCTCCGGGATTTCCGCTGGAAAACGGCGCAGTGCCCTCCGCCCTCCTCCCGCCGGGCTGCGCTGTCCTGCGGCTCCCGGCCGGAGCATTCCCGCTCCAGCGGCTCCTTCCCGGCGCTGCGGAGGGCGGGATCCGCAGCCCGATCCTCCCCCCGCCGCCCCCCTGCATCCCGAATCCCGCATCCCGAATCCCGCACCCCGCCCTCGCATCCCCCCGCGCCTCCGGGGGGAGGCAGGAGATGGAAGAGGAATGGTTGCCTTGGCAACGCATCCTTCATCCCGCATTCCTGCCGCGCATTCCCGCCTTCCCTGCGCGCGTTCCCGGCGCTGCAGGGCCCCCGGATCCTTCCCGCTGGATCCCCTTCCCTGCGGCACCGCACCCCGGGATTCCGGGCGCGGGGAGGGGAGGGACAGCCCAGCCTGGCCCCACATCCAAACCCACCGGGAATTCCATCCCAAATCAGAGTCTGCGCTGGAATTGGGGGTGTAAAACCAGCAGGACATTCCATCCCTTTGGGATTATTTTAAATCAGCTCCCGGGTTTGGGACTTTTTTTTTTTTTTTAATTTTGGATGAGAGGGATCCAGGGAATCTTTGTGCCGAGAAATCCCTGGCAGCTGCTCAGCCCAGGCTAGGGAATCATGGAATCATAGAATCATGGAATCGCTGAATTTGGAAAAGCCCTCTAAAATCACGGAATCCAATGTTAACCCAGCAGCGATCCGTGTCCCCAAGTGCCACGTCCACATGGATTTAAACCCCTCCTGGAATAGGGATTCCATCGCTGCCCAGCGAGAGGAATTTTCCCGATATCCAACCTAAACCTCCCCTGAGGCCGTTCGCTCTTATCCCGTTTTTTATTCCCTGGGAGCAGGGCCCAGTTCCCACCTAACTCCTGTCAGGGAGCGGTAGGGAATGAGATGCCCCCAGATCTTCCTTTATTCCAACATTCCCAGCTCCCTCATCCGATTTATCCCAACCATGGCCAGGAAATGGTGGCGCAAACTTGCCCCGGTCATCCCAAAAATCCCAGCGCTGGGAATTTCTGGGAATTCGGAGCCGGCTGAACGAGCCCCTTTGGGGGCTGATTGCCGGGAGGCGAAGAGGGATAAACACCCATACGATATTCCTGGGAATGGGCTCGGAAATCCTGGGAAAACAGGTGGATTTTCTCCCCACTGCTTGAATCCGTGACCGTGGTTAATGAACGGTGCAGCTGGCTCCGATCCCGCTGGGAATACCCGGGATGCAGGGAATGCCGGCACCCCGCGTCCCCAGCCCCAATTCCATGGGGCCTTCCAGGGGGGATAAAGGATCCCGGGATGCCGCTGTGCTGGCACAGAAATTCCCGGGAGCTCCGGGCGTTCCCGTTGCAGCCGGAGGCCGGAAAACATGGAATTCAACAATGGAAGCAGCCACGGATTCCATGGGCCCCCTGCAACTCCCGGAGCGCCAGGAAACCCTGAAAGGCTCCTTTACTGTAAAGGAGGAAGCTCCTCCATGGATTTGGATCCCACAATTCCGTGGAAAACTCTGGGTGGGGAGGAGCGGGAATAACCTCGGCTCCAGGGGGGCGATTCCAAGTGGTCGGAGGCTCTGATTGGGAAGCTTCGGCTTTCTTCCCGTTCCCGGAGCATCCATAGAATCCCGGGATATCCCCAGCAGGAAGGGACCCACGTGGAGCCCAACTCCTAAAAACCTCGGGATTCTCCTCAATCCCGCCCTCGGGAGCTGCCCCAGATCCCAACCTCGGAGCCGAGGGAAAAGCAGGATTCCACGGAATCCGTGGATCTCGGGATCAGCAGTTCGGGGATTTTAAGATCCGGGGTTTGTAGGAAGCCTCCAAGTCAAGGAATTCCAAGGAAACCGTCCTGGGATTTAGCGGGATGGGGTTTCCCGGTGCCCGAGGGAAGCGTTCAGCGCTCCTCATCCTGGAATCCGCTACATTTCCCTCTTTATTCCCATTATCCCTGTCCAGGGATGCCTGTCCTGCTCCCCCACCGGGGCTGGATCCCGAATCCACGCCAGGGACTTGTGGGAAAAAAGTGGGAAAAGTGGAGAGGAGCCTGTGGATGCTGGGAATTAAGGAAGTCCCAAATGGGGTGGGATTTTCCTGGAGAAATTCCCAGTTAAAGGCTCCCGCTCCCCTTTTCCAGGTAAATCCCCCATGGAACCCCTTTTCCACCCGTCGGATCTTCCCTGAGCCTCCAACAACTCGGAATCCAGGAATTCCTCACGATCCCAGAAGGGATCCTAAAGGACACCGAATTCCAGCCCCACTTCCACGGGCTGCTCCCAAATTCCCCCGCCTCCTCTCCCCGCTCCTTCCCGATTTTCCCGAGGAAAGCCCGAAACGTGGATGTTTGCTGCCCTCTCCTGGGAGCCGCCAAATCCCAGGATTTGGGATGCTGGGACGTGTTCTGTCCTCACCCTTTGGAATTTTTTAACGCTGATGAAACCCTCCGAATCATTCGCAGGAGAGACAAGAATTGTGGGAATAGGATCCTTCCCAAAATCCAGAAAAGCCAATTTTGGAGCCTTTTTCCCCCCCACTAAAACCCCAGTTTCCGGGGGGAAAATGTGGGAAAAACCTGGATTGGGAACAGGTTCTTGGCCAAAATCCGACCTTGTTTTTTGGGAAAAGAATGTGAAACTTCCCAAACTTTTTTCCCGTCTTAACTCGGAGGAAAATTTCTTGGAGTTTCTGCTCCTTCCTGGGGAAAAACAAAAAACAAACAAACAAAAAAGAATCAGGATTTTTTTTTTTTTTTTTTTTTTTGGGAAGTAAAGGAATTCCCAATAATTCCCGTGTCGTTTATAAATACACTGGAGAAATATTTTGGGAGAATCCCAGGATGAATAAGGGGGGGAAATAGGGATTTATCCACTTCGGGAATTTCTAAAGCGAATATCCCCCCAAAAAATCAGGGAAAGCTGGAATTTGGATGGCGTTGGGATGCTGGACGTCGCTTCCACGGATCCATGGCTGCTCCTCGGGGTGTTTTCGTGGAAAAGCCTGCGTTTCCCTTTCCCGGTGGGAGAGGAGGCGGCGTTATCCCGGCGGGAAGTGGAGCCGGAGGTCAGGGCCTCATTCCCGCTGCCAGGTGGGAGCTGGGATGTGTTTATCCCGTCTGGGATCCACACTGCAGCTCCTTATTCCCGGCCTGGCGCTTTTCCCGGGAGCTCCCGGCCTCTGGCACGGCCGGCACATTCCAGGCCCCGCTCAATGCTCCAGTGTCTGCTCCTCCCAAAGATTCCCGCTGGGATGGGGCAGCGGGGCTCAGGGATGGGGCACGGCCCTGGCGTCCCAGAGCTCGGGGATCCCGGGATTTTGGGGCGGGATGAGGAGAGGGTGCGGCCAAGGAACGCGGGGAAGCTCCAGCGGCTCTTCCCGATGCTTCCCATGGGATGGGAGACGTGGCACCTTTGGGATTGGGGATGGGGGATGCTCCGGCTGCATCCCGTCTTTCCCTTCCCAAATCCCTCATTCCCAGCCTTTGCTGCCACAGGGCTGGGCTTTGTCCCCATTCCCAAATCTCGGGAGTTCTTGGCGGGGAATATTCCCAAAAAGTCCCCTGAGGAAGCAGGGAAGGGGCAGAGGCTGCAGGAATCCTCCCCAATCCTGGGAATATTCTCACAGGAATATTCCTTGTGGGAAGGTGCTTTCCGTGCAAGAGACCTGGATTTATTCTGGCTCCAGGAACGGGGAGAATTCCCTGAATTCCACAGCATCCTGAAGCTGGGAATCTGGGGATGGAGAGGAGAGGAATTCCATGAATTGCCCTTGTCCCTGCTCCAGTCTGATCCCAGCCACGAGGATCCTCAGCTCCCAGGGAATTTCGGGATGACGGGGCAATTCCCTCTGGCTCTTTCCCATAAATCTGCTGGGAAAATTCCTCCCGGGTTCGGAGGGATGAGAAATCCCGGTTAATATTGGAACAGCGTCTGGAATTTGCCTCAGTCCCGCTGGATCCCACGGCAACGGATGGGCTTGGATTGGGGAAAGGCAGTGGCCGAAGGATTTCTGGGAAGCAAATCCCATGGGAATTTGGGCTGGGAATAAGGTGTGGCTCTTCTTGATGGGCGCTCCGTATCCCAAAACTGATGGGAAGGGAAAGAACTGGGAATACCGGGAATAAAGGGAAGGATGTGAAACCCCCGAACGCTCCCGAGTTTCCCCCTCTGTGGCCGTGGTGCCTTCGCTCCAGGGAATTTTTGGGAAGAGTGGGATGGAGCCGGGACAGAGGGATGCGTTATCCCCCTAAATCCAGGCCGACATCACCGCCCCGCTCCCTCATTCCATGGGAATTTGGGAGCGCCGGATCCAGAGGCGCTGCCGCTTCCTACGGGCTCCTGGAGGTTTTCCCGGCTGCCAGGCTGGAGGCACCGGGAATTTTTATGGAAAGCCGGCTGGGGATGAACGGAGGCCCGAAATAGAAAAGCTGGAGCAGCTCCAGCGGGACGAAATCAGGGAGATGGGAGCAGGGATGGGCTGGAACACCTGGAAATCTTGGAATTCCCTCTCTGGGAAGCCGCTCCTTCTTTTTCTTCGGGCACTAATAATTTCCCCCCCCCCCCCCACAAATCCACGGATTCTCCCCCTTTCCAGCCGCTCCCGCAGCCTGGGTCGCTCCCGAGGAGAGGAGAGGCTTTTCCCGGGAATCCCAGCTGCTCATCCCCTCGCGCTTCCCAAATTCCGGCACCTCCAGCCCATCTGCAAACAGCCGGGAAAACCGCTGGAAAACATGGAAAATCCCTTCCTTTTCCTGGCCGCGGCTCCCAGTTGTCTCCTTCCACGGCTCTCCTGCTTTTCCAGGAGCCATTTTCCCTTAAATCCAGCTTTTCCTGCTCGGCACCAGCAGGGTGGGAGAGAATCCCCTGGTGCAGCCTGGGCCGGGAGCGGCGTTCCCAAGGGAATGTCCCGGCGTTCCCAATCCCTTCCCACAATCCCCGTGCCCCTCAGGAAGCGCCGTCCTGTTGGAATTCCCATGGAATTCAGCTCCAGGAGTGTTTTCCTCCTGTTTCCATCCTCTGCCAGAGGGGCGGGAAGGGCTGCAATTCCCAAGCTTTGGATTCCCTGGGATGCGCTTCCTGCAAGGCACGAAGCTGATCCCGGAGGGAAGCGGGGATGTCAGGGGTGGATCCCATCCCTGTGGAATTCTCCGCGAGCCGGCTGATCCCACAGAAACACCGGGAATTTCCTGCTGGTTCCGGGAATTGGAGCAGCCGGCGGGACAAGGAGAGGGATAAACCCCAAAGGAAAGGCGGGAATATCCTGGGGGAAGCCAGAATTCCCTAAAAAAGCAGTGAATCCATCTTTTCCTGGTAGGGGTTGTTCCCTGTTCCCAGAGCAGTGGGAAGGGCAGGATTTTAGGGATTGGATGATCCCGGTTTTTCCGAGGGGCCTGACTTTTCTGGGTATCAATTCCATGTTCAGGTCCTTGTATCCCATGGCTGGGAATTGCTGCTGAGGATTCTCACATGGAGGCGGGGTCTGCTGGGGAAATTTGGGAATGATTCCCTAACAAAAGATGTTTAAAAAGCCTGGAATTTCCGTGGGGTCTGAATTCGCCCAAACGCTGGGAAGAAAGGAGGGAAAAGGGCAGGAAAAGGAAGGAAAAGGGGAAGGAAAAGGAAGGAAAAAGGGAAGGAAAAAGGAGGGAAGAGGAAGGAAAAAGGGAGGAAAAGAGGAGGAAAAAGGGAGGGAAAGGAAGGGAAAATTGTGGGAAGAGGAAGGAAAAAAGGAGGGAGGAAAAACGGAGGAAAAAGGGGGGAAAAGGAAGGAAAAATGGAGGAAAATCAAGGGAAAAGGGAGGAGAAAGGAAGGAAATTCTCTTTTCCTCCTCTTCCCTTTTATCCATGGGATAAATAAACAGAAAGCCGGGAACAGGGAATGGGAAGGATGATGCAAGGAGCGGGATTTGGGATGGGAGCCGTGATGCTGCAGGAATTGCAATAATGTCACTCCTGTTTGCTCCGTCTCCTGCCTAATCCCCAGGACCTCTGACATTTCCCAAAGAATTCTGCACCGCGGGAAGTTGGGAAAAACACTGGCGAGAGCCACGGGATATCGGATCCTGTGGGAATAAATGGGAAGCAGCACGTGATCCGTGGCCTGTGGATGGATGGGTGGGAGCTGGGTGTGATCCCAACTCCGTGCTCGGGCTGGGATAATGGGAATATGGGATCCAGTGGGAGAGTTTGGGGTTGTCCCTGTGCCAGGACCAGCACTGATCCCAACCCAGCTTTTCCAGGGATCTGGGGATCCTTGGGGAATGTGTTGGAACGAAGAACTGGGATGTGAAAGGCCAGGAGGGGGCTGGAGGCTTTCCTCTGGAATTCTGCTGGCTCTGGGGCTGCTTTTCCTCAGGGAACATGGGGAAGGGGATCCGGGGGCTGAGCCTCACTTTTCCACTGGGAATGAGTTGGGGAAAGGGATCCATGGGGCGCTGCCCCTTATTTTTAGGGAATATGAGCTGGGAAAGAGGATCCAGGGGCTGAGCCTTACTTTGCCTCAGGGAATGAGTTGGGAAAGGGGATCCATGGGGTCCTGCCCCTTTTCCATAGGGAATCTCAGTTGGGAAAGGGGAAATGGGGCCAAGCCTCACTTCCCCATGGGGAATATGAGTTGGGAAAGGGAATCCATGGGGTGCTTCCCCTTATTTTTAGGGAATATGGGTTAGGAAAGGGATCCAGGGGCTGATCCCCACTTTTCCTCAGGGAATGAGCTGGGAAAGGGATCCATGGGGTGCTGCCCCTTTCCCTCAGGGAATATGGGTTGGGAAAGGGATCCAGGGGTTGATCCCCACTTTTCCATAGGGAATATAATTTGGGGAAGGGGATCCAGGGGCTGATCCCCACTTTTCCTCAGGGAATGAGTTGGGAAAGGGATCCATGGGGTGCTGCCCCTTTCCCTCAGGGAATATGGGTTGGGAAAGGGATCCAGGGGCTGATCCCCACTTTTCCTCAGGGAATGAGTTGGGAAAGGGATCCATGGGGTTGATCCTCACTTTTCATCAGGGGATGAGTTGGGGAAGGGGATCCATGGGGTGCTGCCCCTTTCCCTCATGGAATACAAGTCGGGAAGGGAATCCAGGGCCGGATCCAAGGCGGAGCCGGGCCTGGATCCATGCAGGATCCGTGCAGGAGCTCATTTGCCGGGATAATTGTGTGCTTTGCCCTTAAGCGTATTGATTTGGGAAAGTTAATCAGGACCATTTGGAAGCGCTTCCATGAAAAAGCGGAAAATCCCATTAAACTGATTAAACCTGAATCCATCTTAAATAACTCCCTGCTCCCTAAAAATGTTGAAACAGGGAATTGTGTTCAAATAAAATTATTTCAGTCAAACACGGCCACCGGCAGCTCCCGCGGAATTCTGGGATAACGGGGATGCTGGGAAGGGGACGAGTCGCTTTTCCCGGGATAAATCCTTGGGAGGGGAAAACCAGGGGCAGTGGGGGGAGTGCTGGGAATCTGAGGGAGGGACGGGGCACAACCTTCTCTTTCCCATGGATTTTAAGGGAAAATTCCTCATGGAAAGGGTTGGAAAACCCTGGCACAGCTGCTCAGGAATCCCAGGTCCTGGAGGGATTTAAAACTTGGGAATGCGGTTCAGTGGTGGGGGAATGGTTGGACTTTTCCAGCCGTGGGATTCCCTGATTTTCCTCGTGCATCCGTCTATTCCCAAAACCATCAGATTCTGGGGCTGGGGAATATTTCTGGATGTTTCAAACTGAAACCTGGGAAGCTCCCAGAAAATTATCCTGGAAAATGAAGGGCCCGGCTTGAGATGGAGTTTGGGCTCTGCTCATCCAGGACTTGGAATCCCAAAGGATTTGGGATGGCTGGAATGTGGATTTTCCAACCCACAGGCAGCGCTGCTCTTCCCCTGTGGAAGCACCGCAGGAGGAGACCGGGATAGGACGGGAAACCCTTGGGATGCGCCTTGGGATTTGCCTTGTCCCGGGAGCCGCGGGGCGGAGCTCCCCGATGACGTCACGCCTGGAATGACGCAATTCCTTCGGGGAGGAGGGAGGGGAAGGGGCTGATCCCGGCAGGATTCCCACCCCTGCCATCCCATGGGATGCACCGAGCTCCCAAACGGGCTCTTTCCAAAAAAACCCCGCCTGCTCTTGGAACGAGGCAGCTCTGGGAGCTTTGCTGGAATTCCAACCTGGAGAATCCAGCGGTGGGAGCTGATTCTCAGGGATTGGGAAGGCGTTACCTGCCCGGAGCTTGGGGTTTTCCCTGATTTCATCACTCAGCCGGAGCGCACCGGGAGATAACCGGGATTGCTCCCGGTGTGCTTCCAAAGGGGGTGGTTTTCCCTTTGGAGCTTCCACGTGTCCCGCTGGATAAACCCCGAGTGGGAGCCAGACTTTTTGCCTTTCCAGGGAGCAATATCCACATCCCTAGGGAATGATGGGAACAAATTATGGGAATGAATGATGGGAATGATGGGAACAAATGATGGGAATGATGGGAATGAATGATGGGAATGATGCCACCGGCTCCCATCCCGAGCTCCATGCAGGGATCTATCCTGAGGGATTCTCAGCATCCCGCTCCAGCCGGCCTGAGGTTTGATTCCCCTTTCCCAAGGTTTTCCAAGCAGGACAGGCTCCGGCACGGCGAGATCTGAAATTCCATAGGGATGGCTCAGAGCTCGGCATGGGAAGTGCATCCCACGCTCCAGGACCACGGACACGCTCCTAGCACAAACATTCCTGCCCCAAATCCCCCTTCTGGATCCCCAGAGGTTTCCCATGGGCAAATCCTGCCAGGAAGAGCCTGGAAAACGCCCTCAGGCACAGCGGGGAATTCTGGGGATCAGCATTTTCTGGGACACCCCGCGGGTGGTGGCACCGGGAATTGGGAGCGGATTGCAGGGGTTGGATCCCTCGGGATGCACCCAGCAGCAGCGGGATGAGCTGCGGGGGCCTTTCCCTATTCCCCCTGCTCCAGCGGACGTTTCCTCGGGAGTTTTATCCCATTCCCCGGGAGCGGGGATGGATGAGCATCCCGAATTCCCAGCCCTGACCTCCCTGGAGCTGCCAGGCTGCTTTATCTCCGGCTGCTCCTTGCAGCATTCCCGGCAAAGGAGGAGCTGTTTGTCACCGCCGCGCTCCCGACGGCGGGAATAAATCCTGGATCCCTCCCGGGAATAAATCCTGGATCCCTCCTGGGGATAAATCCTGGATCCCTCCTTCCTTCCTTCCCTCCCTTCCCAAGGCCCGGTGCCAGCCGAGCCCCCGCGCCGCTCCTCATCCAACAGCGGGAGCGTCCCAGGGCTGGGAGCAGCGGGAAGCCGGGATAATGGGGAGCCCATTTGCACCTCCATGGAGCAGCGGGATGCAGGGATGCTTCCTGAATCCACATCCTGCCTTCCCCGCGCTCCCAGGTGCCGGCCTTGGGAGCAGCTGCGCATCCCAGGGCCAGGAAATATCCCGATCCTCCATCCTCTTCCCGCTCCGGGGGCCCTGCATCACAAGGCCCGCGGAATTTCCTTGGAGAGCGGCGCCGTGTTTGCCGGGATCCCCGGGAGCTGATGAGGTGTTAATGGGAGCAGGGATTGGGATTGGCACTCAGCGGGCCGCGGCTGCATCCCAATTTCCCAGCCAGCTGGAAAAACCAGTGGGAAACGCCTCCCCCCGCCCCGCTCCCCGGGCCGAAAAGGGCAGGGAGTGGAAGTTCGGGATGCGGGGATGCCTCAGGGGGCAGGGATGGACCCTGTGGATTGGGAATGTTGTCCCGTTAGGGGGTCTTTTGTCATGGAAGTGGGGGGGAAAGGGGCGGGAGTGAAAGTTGTGTGCTCCAGTGAAAGTTGGGATGCTCCAGTGGCTTCCTCAGGAAAATCGGGATGCTCAGTGTGGGAATTGGGATGCTCCCTGTGGAAATTGGGATGCTCACAGTGGAAATTGGGATGCACACTGTGGGAATTGGGATCGACATTGTGGACATTGGGATGCTCCCTGTGGAAATTGGGATGCACACTGTGGGAATTGGGATTAACATTGTGAACATTGGGATGCTCCCTGTGGAAATTGGGATACTCCATGTGGGAAATGGGATGCTAAGTGTGGGAATTGGGATGCTCACTGGGAAATTGGGATGCTCACTGGGAAATTGGGATGCTCATGTGGAAGTTGGGATGTTCACTTGTAGGAATTGGGATGCTCCCTGTGGGAATTGGGATGTCCCCTGTGGAAATAGGGACGCTCATGTGGGAATTGGGATGCTCATGTGGGAATTGGGATTAGCATTGTGGACATTGGGATGTTCCCTGTGGGAATTGGGATACTCCCTGTGGGAATTGGGATGCCCCCTGTGGAAATTGGGATACTCCCTGTGGGAATTGGGATGCTCCCTGTGGGAACTGGGATGCTCCATGTGGGAATTGGGATGCTCCATGTGGGAATTGGGATGCTCCCTGTGGGAATTGGGATGTTCCCTGTGGAAATTGGGATACTCCCTGTGGGAATTGGGATGCCCTCTGTGGGAATTGGGATGCTCCCTGTGGGAATTGGGATACTCCCTGTGGGAATTGGGATGCCCTCTGTGGGAATTGGGATGCTCCATGTGGGAATTTGGATGCTCCCTGTGGGAACTGGGATGCTCACTGGGAAATTGGGATACTCAGTGTGGGAATTGGGATGCTCATGTGGGAATTGGGATTAGCATTGTGGACATTGGGATGTTCCCTGTGGGAATTGGGATACTCCATGTGGGAAATGGGATGCTCAGTGTGGGAATTGGGATGTCCCCTGTGGAAACTGAGATGTGGCCTGTGGGAATTGGGATGTTCCCTGTGGAAATAGGGATGCTCATGTGGGAATTGGGATGCTCATGTGGGAATTGGGATTAGCATTGTGGAAATTGGGATGTTCCCTGTGGAAATTGGGATGTTCCCTGTGGAAATTGGAATGCTCAGTGTGGGAATTGGGATACTCACTGGAAATTGGAAAGTTCAATGTGGAAATTGGGATGCACACTGTGGGAATTGGGATTAACATTGTGGACATTGGGATGTTCACTTGTAGGAATTGGGATGCTCAGTGTGGGGATTGGGATGCCCCCTGTGGAAACTGGGATGTTCCCTGTGGGAATTGGGATGCCCTATGTGGGAATTGGGATGCTCAGTGTGGGAATTGGGATAGACATTGTGGAAGTTGGGATGTTCCCTGTGGAAATTGGGATTGACATCGTGGAAATTGGGATGCTCACAGTGGAAATAGGGATGCCCTCTGTGGGAATTGGGATGCTCCCTGTGGAAATTGGGATGCTCCATGTGGGAAATGGGATGCTCAGTGTGGGAATTGGGATGCTCACTGGGAAATTGGGATGCTCATGTGGAAGCTGGGATGTTCACTTGTAGGAATTGGGATGCACACTGTGGGAATTGGGATGCTCCATGTGGGAATTGAGATGCTCAGTGTGGGAACTGAGATGTCCCTCATTGTGGGAATTGGGGTGCTCCCTGTGGAAATTGGGATGCTCCCTGTGGACACTGGGATGTTCCCTGTGGAAATTGGGATGCTCCCTGTGGGAACTGGGATGCTCTGGCACCCTCACCCTGAAAGCTGGGATGCACCTGCACCCTCCCAGTGAAAGCCGGGATAAATCCCAAAACATAAACCAGATTCCAGGTGCTCCATCGGGTAAATCCCGGTGGATGAGGACACTCCCGGCACAGCCCCAGCCGCTATCTCTGGAGATAAGGAGCAGCCCGGCCATTCCCAAGCGGAGCCGGGATTGATGAGCTGTGCCCTCTGCAGAGTGGATTTCATTCCCGGCGGGACACCTCGGGAATCTCTGTCTCCTGGGCACAGATTGAATCAGCTGGAAAATGGGGCTGGGAAGGTTGGGAATGGAGACAGCGAGGCTGCTCCTGCAGATAAGCAGAGCCCTGGCTGCTTCCCGGTGGGATGAGGGCTGGGTGGGGCTGGAATCACCGCATGGCCCCAGGGAATGGGTTCTCCTTGCTGGGAAGAGGAGGGGAAGCAGGAGCTCCTGCTGGGATTTTGGGATACCTCCTTTCCATGGTCGTTCAGGACTTTTGGCATGGAGTGAGAGGACAAAGGGGGAAAAGCTGGAGGAGGGCGGATTCAGGTTGGATACTGGGGACAAATCCTTCCCTGGGAGGGCGATGAGGCCCTGGAACAGCTTTCCCAGAGAAGCTGCGGCTGCCCCATCCCTAGAAGTGTCCAAATCCAGGTGGGAGCCGCCTGGGATAGTGGAAGGTGCCCCTGCCCATGGCAGGAAGGAATGGGATGAGCTTTGGGCTCCCTTCCAACCCAAACCCTTTTGGAATTCCACGAAAAAAAATAAAATTAAAACCTCACGGATATTCCAGGGCGTCCTGCCCCACGGCTTTGCTTCCCTAGGACTGGAATTGCCCCTGGAGGAACAAATCCACGTGCACGCCACGTGCCACCATTCCAGCAGCTCCCAAAATCCCTCGGTGCACACCTGGCCCGGGAAGGGGTGTGGGGGGGGCTCTATCCCTGCTCCCAAAAAGCTGGAAATAGCAGCAGCTCTGTTGATTCACCACCGCAGCCCTGACTTCCCCTGCTCCGGAACCGAGGGGGCTTTTTTTTTCCAACAATCCTCCCTTTTTCCCGGTGAGCCGAGGGCACACGGAGCGGCCAGGGCTCCCCTGGATATTCCCGGAGGGCCACGCCAGCTCCTCTTTTCCCCGCTTGGAAAAACAACCGAGCATAAAAAGCCTTTTGTGCGCCCGGGGGCCTGGATCCCTCGGGAATGGCAGCGGGATCGCACCCTGGGAAGGGAAGGGAAGGGAAGGGAAGGGCTGGGAGCCCCAGCCATCCCGCAGGGATTCCAGCCCCGGCAGGAATGTTTGCTGTCACCGCAGCCTGCGGCGGGGAAATATTTTCCAAGGAAAAAAAAAAAAAAAGAGGCCTCCCAGTGTATTCCTTGCCGCCGGCTTCCAGCGGCCTCTGTAGCCGTCTTGTTCTGCCGCCGCCGGGACGCGGAGCCGGAGGAAGAGAGGAGGGAAAGGTGGGAGAGCTTTAAAAAGCTCTGGTTAAGGTTGTTCCACCCTCTGGAAAAGGCACTGGGAAGCTGCAAAACACCCGGAGGCTGCTTTTGGGGGAGAGGGCGGCTTTCCCTTCGGCCTCCGGGTCGCAGCTGCGTCTCCCAGGAGGAGCGTTTTGGGATGTGAAGGGACAACCTGGCTTTTTCCAGGCGGGGAATGTAGGTCAGAGCCCCCCTCTGCTTCCCGAAATCCAGGGATGCTGCCGCTGCCGCTGCTGCTGCTGCTGCAGGTTGGGCTGGAGTCCGTCCCTGCAGCTCTTTACTCTGGCACCAAAACAAAACGCACTCAGAAAACTGGGAAAAATAAGCCCAGCTCGGGAACGCAGCTGATTGGAAGCTTTTCCAGCAGAAAGTGCCGTCCGATCCACGGAAAAGCGTTCCTGGGGCGGGTGTTGATTTGGGCAGCGGTTCCTCGGAGGGGGAAAAAAAATCACAGCGAGGAGGGGGGAAGAAATGTTTGGAGAGAGAGCCGGAGCTTTTCCATCCCTCTGCAGAACGGCTCTTCCCTGGGAATGCTCGGGATTCAGCAGCCCAGGGGCGCTGGGTTTAGCGGCCCCAAAAGCGTTGGATTTAGGAGTCCGAGGCCGTTGGATTTAGTAGCCCCAAAAACCTTGGATTTTGTAGGCCAAAAAACACTGGATTTAGTAGCCCCAAACCACTGGATTTAGTAGCCCCAAAAGCTTGGGAATCAGCAGTCCAAACCCACTGGATGGAGCAGCCCCGAAAACATTGGATTTGGTAGCCAAATGCACTGGATTTAGTAGCCCCAAAAATGTGGGATTTAGTAGGCAAAGACACTGGATTTAAGAGGCCAAAAGCATTGGATTTAGCAATCCAAAGGCAATGGATTTAGTAGCCGAAGGCATTGGATTTAGCAGCCCCAAAAATGTTGGATTTAGCGGTCCAAAGCCACTGGATTTAGTAGCCCCAAAACATTGGATTTAGGAGCCCAAAAGCACTGGATTTTGCAGTCCAAAATAATTGGATTTAGGAGTCCAAAACCATTGGGTTTGGGAGGCCAAAAGCACTGGATTCAGTAGCCCCAAAAATGTTGGATTTGAGAGTCCCAAAACATTGGATTTAGGAGCCCAAAAACACTGGATTCTGTAGCTCCAAAAACCTTGGATTCAAGAGGCCAAAGGCATTGGACTTGGCAGTCCAAAACCACTGGATTTAGTAGCCCCAAGAACGTTGGATTTAGTAGCCAAAGGCACTGGATTCAGCAGTCCAAAACATTGGATTTAGTAGCCCAAAACCATTGGATTTAGGAGCCCAAAAGCACCAGATTAAGCAGGCCAAACCCACTGTTTTTAACAGTCCAAAATGCCTGGATTCGGTAGCCCCAAAAATGTTGGATTTAGTAGCCCAAAACCACCAGACTGGGCAGGCCAAAACCACTGAATTTAGGAGCCCCAAAAACGTTGGATTTAAGAGGCCAAACCCGCTGGATTTAGTAGCCCAAAACCATTGGATTTAGGGGACCAAAGGTGCTGGATTAAGCAGGCCAAACCCAGTGGATTTAACAGCCCGGAATCACTGGATCTGGGAGCCAAAATCCCTGGATTTGGGACCCAAAGGCTCGGGATCCAGCATCCAAAGGCTCGGGATCCAGCATCCAAAAGCTCGGGATCCAGCAGCCTCCTGCCTGCCTCGTGCCACCGGCACAGGGAACGAGGTCCCAAGGACACGGGAATTCCGACTTTTACTGGGAAGGGAATCCCTGGCTCTGTTTTAGGGGGAAAAGGTCTTGGAAACATTCCAGATTCTGGCCATGGGAGCCAGCCTGGCCCAGATGAGCCATGCCATCGTCCCACTCAGGGCAGGCAGCCTGAAATTCCCGGTTTTCCACCTTTTCCAGGGCTGGGAGCAGGTGCCAGAGGCTCCTCCTCAACCTGGGGTGGGTTTTTCCATCAGAAATTCATTTCTTTAGCGGAAACAAAGGATTTCCATTTGTCCGGCAAAATGAAGCCGATCCCGCCGTCAAAGCTTCCCTGGATTTTAAAGCCCAGGTTGAAATGGAATTTTCTTCCCCCCGGGAAAGAGTGGAAGGGAGCGAAAACATCCTTGCAGGTGGCAGGGAGCTGCGGGGCGGTGCCGGGGTGGGGCGGCTCCGAAATTCCCACCGTGATCCAGCCGCTGCCAGGCCGAGGGCGGCGGGATCCGAGCGTCCCGGTGTCACCGCGGCGCCGCCGATCCCTCATCCCGAGGCACAGAACCGGGATTGTGCCGACCCGGAGCAGATTTATGGGGTGATCCTGGCCTGCTATTAGTGGTCACGGAGCCGCAGACTCCCAGACAGGGCCTGATCCCAAGCTCCTGTGGGTTTTTTGGGAGCTGAAATCTCCGCTCCGGCTGTTTTTGCTGCCGGCTTCTGCCAGGGACACCTCATTCCCGGGAAAATGGGGTGCCCTGGCAGGGGACGTGGAGGGGGGGACGTGGAATGAGCAGCGCCTGGATTGCCGGGCTCGGAGCTGCTCCGCTGGCTATTTATACCCGGAGCGCGGGAATGGGATAAATGGAGCTATTTTCAAGGTCTTGGCCAGGTCTGACTGGTTTAAACAAGGCCGGGAATGACTCACAGGGCTATAAATGTCCGTCAGAATCCTCGGAAAGGCTGTCGCCCATGGATCTCCTTGGAAAAGCAGCCTCCCGGAGCGCTGAGAAAGCCGGGACGGGTCTCCCAGCTCCGGCACCCATCCCGAATCCCGCCAATCCCAAGCACCAATCTCTGCTTTTATGGGATGCGTAAGGAGTTTGGGAATTGGGTCCCTTTGTCCTGCCCCTTGGATGGTGTGTGGGCCCTCCTTGGGGTCCATTTATCCCCCTCCCTGAGCAGCAAATTCCCGGTGGGAATCGGAGCACCTCGGCCAGGCTGGAAGCTCTCCAGCATCCCGGGGGTTTTGTTAGGAAATAACAGGGAGTTATTAAATCCCGGGGTTTTGGGAGGAGGCTCCCGGTTCCATTTTTTTCCCCTGTTTGTTTTCTTCTCGGGAACCCAAGGACATTTCAGTTTTCAGCAACTGATCATTAAACATCAAAAATATTTCCCGGGATGAACCCAAAACCTGGATATTTCCGTCAGGTGAAAACTCCCCTGCCTGCCCGGGGAGAAAACATCCACGGCAGGATTTTCCTGGGATGTGAGGAAGACTTTTCTCCCCTTTCTTTCTCCATCTGGGCATCTCGCCCCGCTCGTCCTTCTCCCCGTGCCGTGGGAGCCGGGGATGGATCCGTTCGCTCCCGGTTTTCCGAGGCCAGCCGGCTCCTCCGGCCGTCATTCCAGATGCCGGCGCATCTTGTTTATCCAGCAAAACGTGCTGCTGGAAAGCCGGGAATGGGCGTCACGTGGCCCACGGCAAACAGCCGGCAGATGCCCTCTGTTGATTTTGCTCCGGAGCTTTTCCAGAGGCTCCTCGGCTCTTCCAAGGGGGTTTCGCCCATTCCCGCTGTGATGCCACCCTGCCATCCCAGGATCTCCACCTCGGGCTGGGAGCGTTAGGAATGCTGTCCCAGGAAGTTGTTATTCCCATCGGGATAACTGCTGGTGCTCCATTCCCAACAACGGGGCTTTATTCCCATTGGGTTTTTCCGGGGTTTTATTTTATTCCAGCAGCTCCTTCCCTTCATCGGAAATTACAGAGCAGGGAGGAACCTTAAGACAGGGAGCGAAAATTCCAGAAACAGGGATGTATCCCAACTGTCTGGATCCTCAGGAATCCCTGTGGATGAAGCCAATTTGCCTGCCGCCGAGATGGAAGGATTTTATCCCAGAGTTTAGAGGATGGATATCCTCGGGATATGAAAGGGACAAGATTTTTGCACACTCCCGGCTCTTCCTTTGTTGGCCTTGCTAAGGCCTTGGAAAATATTCCCGGAATTAAGCAGCCCCATTAAAGGTGGAATCCAATTAGGAGGGACTTGGTCGGAGAGTTCCTCGATTGGTTGAGTCAATATTGGCCGGCGTAATTGTGGGAATTCCTGGTGGAATTCCGGCACCTGTTCCAGCACGGAGGCTCCGTGGGTGGGGGAAAAGAGGGAATTTCAGTGGTCCCCATCCAGATCCATCAAGTAGCTCTTCCCAAGGCGTGGAATCTGTGGGAAGTCAGGAGTGGGGGATCCTGGTGTGTGTTCCCAAGTTGGTGCTGGATGTGACCTTGGGATGTGCTCTTCCTGGGGAGCTTTGGTGGGAACGCTCAGCTTAATTCCCAGCTTCAGGAATGGGAATCCTCCTCATCCTCATCCTCATCCTCATCCTCATCCTCATCCTCATCCTCATCCTCATCCTCATCCTCATCTTCCAGTGGTTCTTTCGGCTTGTTGGAAGTTCCCGGGAATGCTCCCAGCCCAGCAGAGCTCTTGACCTTACAAAGATGGATCCCACAGGAAAAACTGGGAATGAGCCCAGCGAGAGGCAGCACGGGAGCAATGGGAGCTTCCCTGGCCAGCTCCACCTTCACCCTTCCCATCTCCCACCTCTTCCTGAAGTACTTCCAGGCACCGATTCATCCATAATTTCCATGTCTTATCAGGGAAAGGCCTCAATAAATCCTGCAAGTCGCCTTTTGTCTCCGACAATCCTTCTGAAGGACGGCTCTTCTCCCAATTTCCTGAATTCAAGGGAAAAACCCGATCCCGCCTTCCTTTTGGAGGAGCGGCACAATTGGGAGAGTTCATTATCCTGGATTAATGATGATAATTATCAGGAGAAGGGGGATAATTATCCGGGTTGGAGGGGAGGCTCCGGTGTTGCCACGAGGGATGGAGGCGGGAAAAGCCCATCCCGACTCCGGCCATGGCTCCCAAGGCAAATAAGAGCCGCCATTTCCAAATTAAATTTAAAATAAATATTAGTTAAATATTAAAGAGAAGTAATCAGGTGGAGATGGCCGGGAACTCACTCATTCCAACCGGGAATGTTTAAACAAAAAGCCGCGGAAAATTTTTCACGTTTAGCAGTCCCGGTGTTCCTAAAAATGTTCTTTTTGTGGGGAAAAATCCCAATTCTTTTCCTCGGGAGAGGTTAATTCCATCCGTGTGGAAGGAGAGACGGGAGCCGGAGGTGGTTGGACGTGGGAGCGGAGCCTCCGGAGTCGATCCCACATCCAGCTGCTCTTCCAGGCCTGAATACAAATGTTGGAATTGCTCCGTGTCCTCGCGTTCCCGAGACAAAGGCTTTGTCTGGGATGTGGTGGCTGGGATTGTCCCCGTGGGCACAGGGGATGGGATGGGCATCGCCATTCCCGGCGGGACGCGCTCCACGGATGGAGCAGGGCGCGGGGGAATCGTGGGACAGACAAAGGGACAACGGGATTTAAATGTCGGGGTTGGTAGGAATGTCCTCAAGGATCAAAAACCCAAGGAAATGGGGGCAGCTCCCAGTCCACACCTGGGTGGAAATTCGATGAGGACAAAATCCCGAGTCCTGTGGAGCCAAAGCAGGAGAGGGAAAAGCAGGAAATTGGGAAAGGCTGCCGAGCTCGGGGTGGTGCCACCTCATGTGGAGGTGCCAGACGTGCTCACGTCTCTCCCAACATCTGCCCCAACATCTGCGGGGCCCGGGCCGGAGGGTGGGAATGGTCCAGGGAAAAGCTCATCCCGGCCTTTCCGGCATCCATCGGAACAAAGCCGGTGCTCCCAGGGAAAAGGCGATGGGAAGCCAAGGGGATCTCACCCAGAACATCCGGATCCAGCCGGGAGCCTAGCGAAGGATCCCCGAGCTGCTGACCCACACCGTGCCCAGCAGCCGCACATCCCGGATTTTGTGGAATTCTCCCGGAATTGTGTCCCCCGCACCCCGGGGTGTCGCTCCCTGTGTCCCCCCCCCCCACCCACAGCAGGCGACAGAGGGCGCCCCGCACCCGCGCTGGGGGCGGCCCGCGCCGGCCCCTCCCTCTTTTTGGGGTGTCCCCCCTTTTGGGGAGGGGGCGTCTCCCCTGGGGCCGCCCCCCAAACCCCCCGAATCCCGGTGGAAAACTCCTGGAAGGAAGAGGGGCTGCGGCTGTGGCGATAGGAGGCGGCGAGCGGGGCTGTTTTCCCTCGGCCGCGGATCCCGAGGGATTCGGGAGCCCGGGGGGAGGATCCTGAGGGGGTTTTGGGGTTGGAAACTCTCGGCGAGGTGGAGCCCCTGCGGGGAGCGCCGGCTCAATCGATAAATAAGTGATTAAATAAATAGATTAATAAATAAACAATCGAACAAACAAATCGGGTTTGCGGTCGGGTTCGCGGCCGTGGTTTTTTTTTTTTTTTTTTTTTTTTAATGACGGTGGCCAGATCGAGGTGGGAATTCATGGAACACTTCCCGGGAGCGGCGGGGATGCTCCCGGCGGGCTGGGAAGGGGCGGTGGGAACGGGGGGAAAGCCCCCCGGTCCCTCCCCGCGGCAGGACCGCCATGGCGGGGGGGGGTTTGGGCCCGCGGGGGGGTGATTTTGGTCACCCGCCTGTCCTTCCTTCCTTCCTTCCTTCTTTCCTTCCTCTTTCCCTCTTTTCCTCTTTTCCTGCTTTCCCCCGCTCCCAGGCGCTTCGGCAGCGGCAACGGCGCTGCCCCGACGGAGCGCACCGGGATCGGCACCGGGAACCGCACCGGGAATCACCGGGATCCTCACCGGGATCCGCACCGGGACCGGCACCGGGATCGGCACCGGGACCCGCATTGGGATCCTCACCGGGATCCGCACCGGGAACCGCAGCGGGACCGGCGCTGGGATCCGCACCGGGAACCGCAGCGGGACGGGCACCGGGAATCGCACCGGGAATCGCACCGGGATCCCGCACCGGGCCGGCCCCCGCGGCCCCGCCGGCGCTGCCCGCCCCTTTCCCTGCTCTCCCCGCTCCGCGTAGTCCCGGTTTTCCTGCCGGGAAGAGCCGGGTCCCGAGCTGCCGGGGAGGCAGAGCCCCGGGGCCGGCTGCTGCCGCCGCCCAGAGCGAAGGTGCGTGGGGAGGGCGAGCGGGGACTTCGGGGGGAGCCTCCGCCGCTCCAGAGGGGCTGCTCCCGGCGGGAATGCGGCGGGGGAGCCGCTGCCGTCGGGGCTGCCCGGGGGAGCGGGCTGGGAATGGGGTCCCCGGGGATCGGGATGGGAATGGTGTCCCCCAGGATGGGGATGGGGTGGGAATGGTGTCCCTCAGGATCGGGATGGGGAGGGAATGGTCCCCCCGGGATGGGGTGGCAGCGGTGTCCCCGGGATCGGGATGAGGTGGGAATGGTGTCCCCGGCATAGGGATGGGGTGGGAATGGTGTCCCCGGGACCGGGATGGGGTGGGAATGGTGTCCCCCAGGATGGGGATGGGGTGGGAATGGTGTCCCCCGGGACAGGGATGGGGTAGGAATGGTGTCCCCGGGATGGGGTGGGAATGGTGTCCCCGGGATGGGGATGGGGTGGGAATGGTGTCCCCCGGGACCGGGATGGGGTGGGAATGGTGTCCCCGGGCTCGGGGCGGCGGCGGGGGCGCGCGGAGGTGCGCGGGCCCGCGGAGGAGCCGCTCCCGCCTAGGTGTGAGCTGATTATTCAAATGGGCAGCCGAGGACCTGGGGATTGGAGGCTCGCCCGGCCGCTCCGTGCTATATCACTGGGGCACCCACGTCACTGCAGCACTTGTCCTCCTCTTCCTCCTCCTCCTCTTCTTCCTCCCTCCTCCCTCCTCCTCCTCCTCCTCCGGCTCCTCCGTCGCCTCCGGGCGCCTCTCCGCCGCGGAGCGCTGCGAGAACCCACCCAAGGAGCGGCGGCGGAACAAACCCACCCCAGCCCCAGCGCCGCTCCATCCCCCCCTTCCTCCCTCCCTCCTCTTCCTCCTCCTCCAGAGGCTCCGGCGGAGGGGAGGGAGGGTTGGGGACTTTTTTTTTTTTTCCCCCCTTTTTTTTTTTTTCCTCCTTTTTTTTTTTTTTTTTTTTTTGGGTCGCTCTCCGCCGCCGTTTGTTGTGGCTGTTAAATTTTAAACTGCCATGCACTCCACTTCCAGTATGCTGGGAGCCGTGAAAATGGAAGGCCATGAGCACACGGACTGGAGCAACTACTACGGGGAGCCCGAGGTAAGCACGGAGCCGGGGCGCCCCAAAAACCCCCCGGTGACCGGGACGGGATCCACTTTGGCACCGGCTCGGCGCTGCGGGCGGGGGTCCCGGGCTGCGGCTGCCGCCGCGGGCGGCTCTTCCCTGTTTTTCTCTTCACCCCTCCAGGTATTTTTCCCTCTCCGGGCAGGGATGTCCCTCTCCCTTTCCCTCTCCCTCTCCCTTTCCCTTTCCCTTCCTGCAACTCCGCTTCCCGGGACGGCTCCGCCGCTCCCGCTGCCACCGCGTCTTTTTTAACACAGATCCCAAAATATATTTGGGTTTCATTAAGAAGAAAAACAACCCCCCCACACCCCACCGCGCCTCCCCCCCCCCCCCCCGCCTTTCCCCCTTCCCCACCGCCCCGCGCCGGGATTTAACCCTTTCCTGCCGTGCCCTCCGCGGCCGCGGCGCCTCCGGGCTGGGCTGGGCCGGGCAGGGCAGGGCAGGGCAGGGCCGGCGCCATCCCCGTGCCCCTGTGTGGCTTCTCCCCCCCATCGCAGGGCTACTCCTCGGTGAGCAACATGAACGCGGGGCTGGGCATGAACAGCATGAACACCTACATGACCATGTCGGCCATGAGCAGCACGGCCAACATGACGGCGGCGGCGGCGGCCACCTCCATGAACATGTCCTACGCCAACACGGGCATGAGCCCCTCGCTGACGGGCATGTCCCCGGGCGCGGGGGCCATGCCGGCCATGGGCTCGGCCGGCGTGCCGGCCATGGGCGCGCACCTGAGCCCCAGCATGAGCCCCATGGGCGGCCAGGCGGGCTCCATGAACGCGCTGGCGCCTTACTCCAACATGAACTCCATGAGCCCCATCTACGGCCAGGCCAACCTGAACCGCTCGCGGGACCCCAAGACCTACCGGCGCAGCTACACGCACGCCAAGCCGCCCTACTCCTACATCTCGCTCATCACCATGGCCATCCAGCAGTCCCCCAACAAGATGCTGACCCTCAGCGAGATCTACCAGTGGATCATGGACCTGTTCCCCTTCTACCGCCAGAACCAGCAGCGCTGGCAGAACAGCATCCGCCACTCGCTCTCCTTCAACGACTGCTTCCTCAAGGTGCCGCGCTCTCCGGACAAGCCGGGCAAGGGCTCCTTCTGGACGCTGCACCCGGACTCGGGCAACATGTTCGAGAACGGCTGCTACCTGCGCCGCCAGAAGCGCTTCAAGTGCGAGAAGCAGCTGGCGGCCAAGGACGGCGCCGGCGGGGCCGGGGGAGGCGGCGGCGGCGGCGGCGGCGGCAAGAAAGGCCCCGGGCAAGCCCCCGGGCAAGCCCTGGGCGAGGGCAGCTCCTCGGGGGGCTCCGACGGCTCCGCGGGCGCCGAGTCCCCGGCCAGCTCCTCGCCCTGCCAGGACCACAAGCGCGCCCTGGCCGACCTCAAAGGGCTGAGCCCCGGCGAGCCCTCGGCCTCGCCGGCCCAGCAGCACCTGCTGGCCCCGCCGCACGCCGGGCTGGCCCACGAGGGCCACCTCAAGCCCGAGCACCACTACGCCTTCAACCACCCGTTCTCCATCAACAACCTGATGTCGTCCTCGGAGCAGCAGCACCACCACCACCCGCACCACCAGCACCCGCACCACCAGCACCCGCACAAAATGGACCTGAAGGCCTACGAGCAGGTGATGCACTACTCGGGCTACGGCTCGCCCGTGCCCGCGGGCCTGGCCATGGCGCCCGTCACGAACAAAAGCGCCCTGGAGGCCTCGCCTTTGGCCGGAGAGACTTCCTACTACCAAGGCGTCTATTCCCGGCCCATCATGAACTCCTCCTAAGCGGGAAAGCGCTCCTGGAAAAAAACAACAACAAAAAAAGAAAAAGGGGGGAAAAGCCCTTCCTGCCCCCCCCACCCCCCCCCCCAGCCCCTCGCAGTGGACTCTGAGCACGGTACATATCCGTATATATATATATATATATCTCTATATATATATCTATTTTTTTTTTTCTGTTGGCTCCAGATGTTTGCATCCATTCGGGAATCTGCAGCCCTTCCCAAAATCCACCCGGGGGTGGGGGGCTCCGCGCGGGGCGGTTCGGTTCGGCGGGGTGGGCGCGGTGGGGGGTTCTCCGGGGCTTGTTTTGATTTTTTTCGTTGTCGTCGTCGCCGCGAGGTCTAAATATATCTATTTTTTTTGTGTGCGAGCCCGGAGGGGGGGGGACGGACGGTGGTGGGGGGCCGAAAACCAACCCCCCGCCAGGCAAAACCCAACCCCTCCTTCCTTGTGAATATTCCTAGTTCGGAAACCGAGGACCAAAAGTATTGTAACGTTGTACAAAAAAAAAAAAAAAAAATAGAGAGGGGGGCGGAAAAAAAAAAAACACAACGGGGGGAAAGAAGAAAAAAAAAATTAAAAAAAAGAGAGAAAAAAAAGACGAAAAAATAAATAATAATAAATAATAATAATAATTAAAAAGAAAAGAAAAAAAAAAAAGGCAGGATAGATGGTTGTAATTGAAGCAAAAACGCTTGATGTTCCCGGGAGAGTAAACGACTTGGATGGGGTGAATTTCTCGTTTCTGTACGCTTTATTTATGGCTTCGCGCTGTGTATTCCGGTAGCGGGCGGCCGCCGCTGCCGCAGAACTCCATTAAAAGTCGTGTTGGCGGTGCTTTTCCCCCGCATCTCTGTTCCGCCCGACGGGACCCCCGCCGCTCCCGGCCGCCGGCATTCCCGGGATCTCCGCCACCGCTCCGAGCCCGCCCGGCATCGCTCCGTCCTTCCCAGGATCCCTCCATCCCCGCGCCGGGATCCCTCCAAACCCCGGCTGGAATCTCCGATGGCTCTGCCGCGATCCCTCCGTCCCTTCCAGGACCCCTCAATCCCTGCAGGATCCCGCGGTCCCTTCCAGAACCCCTCAATCCCTGCAGGATCCCGCGGTCCATTCCAGAACCCCTCAATCCCTGCAGGATCCCGCAGTCCCTTCCAGGACCCCTCAATCCCTGCAGGATCCCGCGGTCCCTTCCAGAACCCCTCAATCCCGGCCGGGATCCCACAATTCCGGCCCCGGGAAAACCCGCAGGATCCCCCCGCAAGGCGGGCAGCATGGAGCCCTTTCCCAAAGCCCCGCGATCCTGGAAAAACCCCCCGGAGCCGCCTCAGCCGGCCGGGATTTCGGGCAGCGCATCCCTGCCTTTCCCGGGCGCTGGAAAACGGAGCTTTTGATTTTCCAGCCCCGGCGGTTCCATTCCCTTTTTCCCCCTCTTTCCCAACCACTTGTTGTTTTTCCCACCCGGCGCCGGCCACGCCGCGATGTTGCTTTTCCCAACTCCCTTTTTTCCTCCTTCTTAAAATTCCGCATTGTCCGCGGCCGGAGGAAAGGGGAGAAAGGGAACGAGCGGGGAGCGGGCAGAGAAAAAAAAAAAATAAAGAACCTTCCCCCCCCCCAAAAAAAAAAACCCAAAACGGGGCTGAAACGTGTCGGGATGGCTCCAAGGACACACACGATGGCGAGCGGGGCGTGCGAGGGCTACCATTAGCACATAAAAGGCTCCCGCGGCCGGCGGGCACGGGCTCGGGGGTGCCACCGCTCCGGGGACAAGGACAACCCCTTTTTTCCCTTCCTTTCCCCCCATTTTCTCTTCATTTCCCCCCATTTTCCTTCATTTCCCCTCTTTTTTCTTCTTTCCCCCCTTTTTTTCTTCTTCTCCCCTTTTATTTCTTCTTTCCCCCTCTTTTTTCTCTCCCCTCCCTTTATTTCTTCCTTCCCCTCCTTTATTTCTTCTCCCCCCTTTCGTTTCCCCCCCCTTTTATTTTTCCTCCCCATTTTATTTTCTCTCCTCCGTTCCTTTTTCTCTCCCCTTTTATTTTTTCTCCCCCTTTTATTTTTCCTCCCCCTTTTATTTCTTCCCCCCCTTTTATTTTCTCTCTCCCCCTTCTATTTCTTCTCCCCCTTTTATTTTCTCTCCCCCTTTTATTTTCTCTCCCCTTTTCCCCCTCTCTTTTTTTTTCCCTCCTCGCCCCTTTCATTTTTCTCCCGCTTTATTTTCCCGGGTTTTTTTTCTCTCTCCTTTCATTTTTCCTCCCCTCCTGTTCATTCTCTCCCCGTCCGTTCCCTCCCGTATTTTTTTCCCTCCTCCTTTCACTTTCCTGTCTCATTTCCCTCCTTTCTTTTATTTTCCTTTTATCCCCCTCTTATTTTCCTCCTTTATTTTTCTCCCCTTTTTATTCCCCCACTTCACCTTTTCTCCCTCCTTTTATTTTTCCTCTCTCCTTTCTCTCCTCCTTTTCTTTCCTCTCCCTCTTCCCTCCCCACTTTTATTTCTTCTCCCCCTTTTTTCTCTCTTCTCTCTTCCTTTCCTTTCTTTCCCTTCCTTTTTTCTCTCCCCGCTTCCATTTCTCCTCCTTCCTTTTTTCTCCCTCCTTTCATTTCTTCTCCTCCCTTTTCCTTCTTGTCCCTCATTTTTTTCCTCCCTCTTTCCTCCCTTTTTCATTTCTTCTCCCTCATTTTTTCCCTCCCTCATTTTTTCCTCCCTCTTTCCTCCCCTCCTCTTTCATTTCTTCTCCCTCAATTTTTTCCTCCCTCAAATTTTTCCTCCCTCATTTTTTCCTCCCTCTTTTCTCCTCTCCTCTTTCATTTCTTCTCCCTCATTTTTTTCCTCCCTCATTTTTTTCCTCCCTCTTTTCTCCCCTCCTCCTTCATTTCTTCTCCCTCATTTTTTTTCTTCCCTCATTTTTTTTCCTCCCTCTTTCCTCCCCGCTTCCATCTCTTCTCCACTTTCCCCCTCCCTCTTCCCTCCCCACTTTTCCCCCCTCTTTTCCCATTCCCCTCCGCCAGAAACCACCCCGAAAAAAAAGAAAAAAAAGGGAAACGACCCCAAAACGCTGCGGGCTGGGCGCGATTCCTTCCCTTTTCCCTCCTCCCCTTGGCATTTTCCCCTCTCCCCGCGCCGCCCCGACCTCGCGGCGAGCGCATTCTGCTCCTGCCTGCTTAAGCAACCGTGAGCTGTGAATAAACAAAGTCAGTAAACAAAAAAGAAAAAAAAAAAGAAAAAGAAAAAGGAAAAAAAAAGAGAGGAAAAAAAAAAAGGGAAAAGGAGCAGGAGCGGAGGGAGGGGTGGGGGGGGGTGTGTGGATGGAGCTCCAAATTCCAGGAGGATAAACTTTCCCCACCACGTCAGAGTTCAGCAAATTTACACAGATCTTACATGGCGGCCCCTTTTCCTGCCGCCCCCACCTCCCCCCCGCGCCGCTGGAAGTGAATTTTCTGGAGCTGATCGATATCGCGGTAAAATATTCATTTTTAACCGCGCGCCCGGCGAAATCTTTGCTTTGTGCTAAAGTCAACACTGGCACAGTTGGAGCTCCAATAAATTCCGGGATGCTCCCGGCTCCCGCACAGCCGGGCCGGCGGCCGGGGCGCAGGTAGGGGACACCCGCCGCTCCTTCTCCTGCTTTTCCCTGCCCTTCCCGCTCCCTTCCCAGCTCCTCTTCCTCGGCCTCCTCCTCCTCGGCTCGCCCCGGAGCCGCCGGGGCCGAGGGGAGCGGCGGGGAGGCCGCGGGGGGATGGAGTCGGGATGGAGTCAGGGATGGGTTCGGGTGGATTCGGGATGGAGTCGGGATGGAGTCAGGGTGGGTTCGGGATGGATTCGGGATGGGTTCGGGTGGAGTCGGGATGGGTTCGGGTGGATTCGGGATGGAGTCAGAGGTGGATTCGGGATGGAGTCAGGGGTGGGTACGGGATGGGTTCGGGATGGATTCGGGACGGGTTCGGGGTGGATTCGGGGTGGGTTCGGGATGGGTTCGGGTGGATTCGGGATGGATTCGGGATGGGCTCGGGACGGATTCGGGACGGGTTCGGGATTGGTTCGGGTTGGGTTCGGGGTGGATTCGGGATGGATTCGGGACGGGCTCGGGACGGATTCGGGATGGGCTCGGGATGGATTCGGGATGGGCTCGGGATGGACTCGGGAGGGGTGGGGGTTGGGTGTCGGGAGGGGTTCGGGGATGGGTTCCGGGATGGATTCTGGGGTGGATTCAGGGTCAATTCAGGATGGATTCAGGGGTGAATTCAGGAATGAATTCAGGGTGGATTCAGGGACGGATTCAGGAATGAATTCAGGGATGGATTCAGGGGTGAATTCAGGGGTGGATTCAGGGATAGATTCAGGGTGGATTCAGGGGTGAATTCAGGATGGGTTTCAGGGATGGATTCAGGGTGAATTCAGGGACGCATCCAGGATAGATTCAGGGGTGAATTCAGGGTGGACTCAGCGTGAATTCAGGGATCCACCGACCCCCCACGTTTTTTGGGATCCCGTCTCCCACTCCTGGAGCACAGGAGGAGTTTTTGGGGCCCTGCGAGCCACCTCGAGGCCCCGATTCTGCCCGGTTTAGCCCCAAAAACCGTGGCACAGGCACGGGACGCGCGGGCCCGGCTCCCTCCCTCTTCCCGCCGCTTCCCAAATTCCCGAGCTTCCCTGGAATTGGAGAGTTCCATTTTAATTTTAGCGGATTCCCCCCTGTTTTTCCTGCCGTTCCTTTGTCCCGGGAGGGGTTTTTCCCGGGAAAAGCCGCTCCCGGTGCCATTCCCGTGGCTCCCGCTTTCCAGCACCCTGCGTGGGCCAAAAAAAAAGACGGGATCCAAACATTCCCACGGGCGTGTTTGCTGGGAAAACCGGGAATTTCAGCGCGTCCCCGTCCCCGGCCGCGTCCCCTCACCGGGACAGGCGACATCGCTAATGAGCTGCAGCTAATTAACGCCGCCAGCTGCAATTAGCGCTCCGCGCCCGCCCGTCCCCCCCCGCTCCTGCCCGGCCGCTCCCGGCTGCTTTTCCCTGTTTTCCCTCTTTTTTCCCGAGCATTCCCAGCTCCCCGCAATGGCCGGGATCGCCGCGGCCCGGCTCCGTTTTCCCGTTCATTCCCGTCAAATCCCGGGATAGGGTTGGGTTTATTTTTTGGGATGCGGTTTGGGAATGCCGAAGGGGATCCGGCCCCGCTCCGGCCGCATCCCTTCCCTCCGTTATCCACAGTTTTCCTTTATTTTCCCCTGATTTCTCCTTCCAGGAAAAGCGACTTTTCCCAATTTTTGGGGATTTTATTTTTTTTTTAATTATCCCGGCCCTCAATGACATTCAGGGATGGCTCCAAGGACATCCCAGCACAAAGAGGAAGGGGACGCCCCAAGGAATTCCATCCCCCCAGGCTTTTCCCCCCGGCATAACGCTGGAAGAGCCGGCCCTGCCTTCCCTGCCCGCAGCATCCCGCGCATTTCGGGATGATCCCAAGGAAAAGAAAAAAAAAAAACAAACCCAGGACAACTCGGGGCTGGGATGGGACTAATTATTAGTGGGGCTAAAAGGAGCTGGAACACCCAAGTAGGGCTTATCCCGTCTCCCGGGAAACTGATGGAGCCTCCTTTTCCAAGCTGTAATTCCGCTCAGGCTCAAGGCAGTTCCCACTATTTCTCCCAGAAATTGCCCTAATCCTGGATTTTTTTTTTTTTTTGGGAGCGGGGGGAGGAAAATCCGCTTCGGTTAATCCCAAAAACCCACAAAAACCAGGTAGGGAAGAGGTTGGAAAAAGGAAGGAGGGGAAAAAAAAAAAAAAAAAAGGTTGGAAGTTTATTCCAGGGGAATAGGAGAGGAAATATTAAAGGGTGATGGGGAATCCGGCGGATTCCTGGGAATGTTGAAGCCGGGATTGTGGAGCCGCGGGAAGAGCAAAAGGAACTGGAGGGATTTTTTTTTAAATTTTTTGATGTTGTTTCCATATTGATCCCGCTGGAGCCGAGGAAAGGTGGGAAAGGTGGATTTGGGAGCTGTTGGGTTTCTTGGAATAAAAGAAAATACATAAAATAAAAGGGAATAAAAGGGAATAAAAGGGAATAAAAGAAAACAAAACAAAATTAAATTAAATCAATCAAAATAATAATAATAAAAAAGAAATGGGAAAAGGAAAAGAAAGAGAAAAAATAAAAGGGAAGGGAAAGGAAAAGAAAGGAAAAGAAAAGGAAAGAAGAAAAAGGAAAAGAAAAATAGGGAAAAGGGAAATAAGGAAAAGGAAAATAAGGGGGAGAAAAGGGGGGGAAAAAGAGAGAAAAGGAAAAGAAAAATTCGAAAATTCAGAAAAGAAAAATCAAAGCGAGCAAAAAACCAAACACGGGAAAAAATGGGCGAAAAGGGGGAAAAAAGTGGAAAAAAAAAAATCCCTGCAATCAGGTTTTTTTATCCCCAAAATATTCTGGAAGGAGCACTCCCGTTGCGGGGTGTCCAGAGGCTGTGGAACACTGGGAAAATCCCAGCATGGGCTGCAGGCGGCGGGGACGGCGGGATTGAGCCCCCGGCAGGGATGGATCCCAGCGGGAAGAGCGAATGGGACAACGGGAAAAGCTGCCCCGAGCCCGGGACCGGGACTTTTTGGGAAAGGATAGATGGAGGGATGCAGGGATGGAGGGATGAGGCACCCCCGGGCTGTTCTGTTTGCAGGGACAGCTGGGAGTGGAATTCCAGGGAGAAGAAAGGGGAAAAAAGGGGGGGGGAAAGGAAAGGAAGAAGGAAAAGTGTTTAAAACCCGGGAATGAGGCGGAGGCGGCTGCGGGGGGAGCGGGGTAGGGACGGCTCCAGCTGGATTTTCCCATTTCCTTTTTCCTTTCCTTCCCTTCCCCCTTCTTCCTTTCCCTGTCCCTTCCTGGCTTCCTTTCACTTCCCTTCCCTCCCTTCCCTTCCCTTCCCTTCCCTTCCCTTCCTTAGTCCCTTCCATTCCCTTCCCTTCCCTTCCCTTCCCTGTCCCTTATCCTCCCTTCCCTTCCCTTCCCTCCCTTCCCTTCACCCCCTCCCTTCCCTTCCCTTCCCCTTCCCTTCCCTTCCCTTCCCTTCCCTTCCCTTCCCTTCCCTTCCCTTCCCTTCCCTTCCCTTCCCTTCCCTTCCCTTTCCATTATTTCCCCCTCTTTCCTTTTTTCTTTCCCATTTCTCTCCTCACTTTTCCCTTTCCCCTCTTTTTTCCGTTCCCCTTTTCCCTTTCTTTTTTCCCTTCTCATTTCCCTCCTTTTCCCCCCCTTTCCCCCTTTCACTCCTTCCCCCTTTCCCTCCTTTTCCCAGCCCATTCCAGCAGCTCCCCCTCCTCACATCCCACCTCGTTCCCGCTCCACCCTCTCCACTTCCCCAGGAGCACGGAGCCTCTTTTCCAAGGAATATGTGGGGAAGGGCAGGGATCACCTGGGATGAGGCTGTGCTTTGGGAATTCCTGACTGATTCCTGCACGGATTCCTGCATCTGCATCCTGGGGAAGGCCGGACAAGGAGCCCTTTCCCACAGGGTTTTCCTCCCACCAGCATTACCAGGAATGCTCCTTATCCCTGTTGGAAAACAGCTGGAGTGGGAAGGTGGGGATGTGATTCCTGCCCTGCTTCCCAAGGCAGCGCTGCTGGGGGATTTGGGAGCCCTTGGAATGCTCTGCTTATCCCTGCTCCCTGCTCCCGCTCTCCCTTCCCTCTCCTTTATTTATTCAGCTAATGGACACGGAGTCGGTGGCAGCGGGAGTTGGGATAAATCGGGATTCATCCATGTCCTCATCCCTATTAAAGGCCAAGATTCCCATCTCCGATTGCCTCTTTGTGTCTGTCCTCGGCAGCGATACCTGGGTCACGCTCCAGTAATTCCCGGCAGGAATGGGGACACGGCCTGGATATGGATCCTGGATGGGATACGGATCCTGCCGGCCTTCACGGAAACAGCGGGGGAAATACGGCACCTCGGGAATGCTGACTTTCCCAGAAATGTGAGGGATGAGCACAGGGAAGGCTTTGGGGAGGAGGAAAAATTCCGGTAGGAAAAATCCCATAAAAGTGGGGTTGATTAAACCCCTTCCAAAGCTTTCCTGAGTCGTCCCACCTTGCAGCTCCGGGATCCACGGTGGGAGGAAAACAGGGAAGGGATGGAAGTTTGGATGCACGGATCTGTTTTGGAAGCACTCCCGGGAATGGTGGGGGAACAAATCCAGCAGCCCTGGGCGGGAAAAGGGGACAGAAGGTGGGAATTGCTTCCAAAGGGGCTTTTCCAGGAGTTTCTGTTCCCTGGCTCCGATCAGAGCTCTCATTCCCAAACCCATAAAATCCCTGCAGATGTCGAGCCAACGGCAATCGGTTTTTTGGGAGCATCCAGAGGAAATCTCCGGTTTGGGAAGTCACTGGCTCATCCCTGCTTTTCCCTTTGTCTCCTCTCCTTCCCCACCCTCCTCTCCCATAAATTCCCAGTGTGGATTTTTAGGGGCAGAAGGAAAACCACCGGAAAGGGCCTTTTCCATAGGGAAAGGCAAAAATCCGCTGCCTGATCGGGAGAAATTCCCACGTGGAAAGATCCTCCAAGGAATAAATCCAGTGGGAAGCAGGTGCCGGAGCGCGGCTGCTTTTCCCGGCACAAGGATGTGAGGGAAAAGGAGGAGAAGGAGGAGGAGGAGGAGGAGGAGAAGGAATTCATCACTTGGGATGACGGGAGCCACTGAAATGGGATCGGGAATAAAAACCCCGGAATGGGGTGGATCTCCTGAAGTGCCTCTTAACCTTTTCCCTATCCTGTTCCTGATGGGGAAATAAATCCCACCAGGAGTTCTCCTCACAAGGGGGAAAAAGAGAAAGGAGCCTTATCCAGCTCTCCGAGGTGCTGGGATTCATGGAAAAGGAGGAAAGAGTGGGAGAAGGGAGAGCTGGGCAGGACAGGGAGCTCGCTCCAGGCCCCGGATTATCCCATGGATAGGGCAGGAATTTCAGCTAGTTTTAAGGCAGGAATATTCTTCATCCAGGTGAAATTGGGGATGTTTGGGATGTGTGCAAGAGGATGATCCCATGGGATCCCATCCATGTTTGCAGGAATGGGCAAGGGGGGGCTGGAAGAAGGCGAGGTCTGGGAATCAGAAGGGTTTGGGATGCGG
This sequence comes from Monarcha castaneiventris obscurior, assembly GCA_026261815.1. Classification (NCBI taxonomy): domain Eukaryota; kingdom Metazoa; phylum Chordata; class Aves; order Passeriformes; family Monarchidae; genus Monarcha; species Monarcha castaneiventris. Next base: position 90,235 of record JAMPIT010000035.1, read on the forward strand.
CAGGGTTTGGGATGGGGCAGGATTTAGGATGTATCACCAGGGTTTAGGGTGTGGCAGGTTCGGGATGCAGCAGGGTCTGGAATGTGGCAGGGATTGGGATGCGGCAGGGCTTGGAATGGGGCAGGATTTGGGACGTAGCCGGGTTCAGGGCGTGGCAGGGTTTGGGATGCAGCAGATTTGGGAAGCAGCAGGATCTGGGATACGGTGAGGTTTGGGATACGGCAGGGTTTGGGATGTTGAAGGTTTGGGATTCAGCAACATTTGGGATGCGGCAGGATTTGGGATACACAAAGCCCTGAGATTCCAAACAGCCTGGAATTTGGGGTCTCCCTGTGGGGTGCAGGCCCTGTCCCCCTTCTCCCTCTGCTCCACCCCGTCCCAGGCTCCGCTCCCGGATCCAGAGGGGCCCCAGAGCCGTATCCATGCTCCGGCCGGGAGCCCAGGCAGATCCGGCATATTTTTCCCGGTTACTCATTAACCACCGTCCCTTTGACAGGATCAATATTCCAAGCAAACACTTGAGCGGCCCCACTCCGCTTCCCTCTCCTTGCCTCGGCAAAATGATTTATTCCCGAAAATGCAGCTGCCTGGAAAAGCGGCTCCGGGGAAAGGGGAGGGGGGTTCAGCGGTGGGATATGCAAAGCACATTTATTCCGGCTTTTATCTCTCCCATTCCATGTTGATCCCATCCATACAGATGGATTTGGGGCAGGTACATAATGAAAAGTCAAGTGGGAAATTTACACAAAGGCGCTCCCGGCTCCCGCTTTTCCAGCGGCGTCGGAATTGCTTTATTCCTTCATTCCTTGCAGCGGGATTGCCACGCTTTCAAAGATTCCGTGTTGAACACAAATCCATTCAATTCCTGGAATTTTTTTTTCCTGGTATTAATTTCCCCGTTAATTACCGAGGGTGTTTGGGTTAAACGCCATCCCGCTCCTTCTCCCGCTGATCCATCTCCGTCTCCTTCCTGGCGTCCCCAAAGTCCCACTGCCAACACCTCGGGAGCCCTTCCCTAATTCCCTGTAAGCGGCTTTTCCTCGGACCGGGCGCTTAATGGAGGGCACGGGATGGGAGAGCACAGCTTGGGACAGAACAAAACAAAAAAAAATTCCGGAAAAAACCGGGAGAATCGTTATTAATAAACATCTCCCGGCCATTTGGAGGCTGCTCCAGCTTAAAGCAATTAATTCAGGATCCGGACAGAAACTCTCCAGCTCTTTGACAGCTTGGAGCTGGAATAAAAATGCCAGTTCTCCAGGGAAAAGCCGGGATAGTTGGCTCTTTTCCGGACTGTTTGCTCACAGGCCCAGGGAGCAATCTTCCCGCGGAATGAAATGCAAGGACACAAACAACGTTCCGGGGAGAGAATGGGAGATGGGAATGAACAGTTTGGACTATTTGCTCAGCAGAAGGGCGGCCACAATGCCGGGCCCGTGGATTTTCCATGGATCACCCGGCTCCCCAATCCCTTTTGTTGCCGAGCCCCGGCCTCCGGCCAGATAAGGGCACAGCTGCAGCCCTTCCCTGATTCCCTGATTCCCTTATCCCACCGATCCAGGAAAAGCTGCCTCCGCTGGCATTCCCCAGCCAAGATCCAGGCTCCAGCCCACGGCTTTTCCATGGATCCCCAACCCCTTTTGTTGCGGATCCGGGTAGGTAAGAGCACGGCCCTTCCCTGATTCCATGGATCCAGCAAAAGCTGCCTCCCCTGGCATTCCCAAGCCAAGCTCCAGGTGCTGGGATGAGGCTGGATGGTTCATCCCACACCCCTCGGCTGGCAGCTTCGGGAATGGCCAGGAAATCCTTTTGGGGCAAGGAAAAACTCTTGGATAAAGGGAAAAGAAATCCTCTTGGAGAAAGGGAAAACACTCCCGGACAAAGGGAAAGGGAAAACCCTCTTGGGTAAGGGGAAAACACTCTTGGATAATGGAAAACCTCTCGGGGCAAGGAAACCCTTTTGGGCAAGGAGCCCTGTCCTCATTCCAAGCAAGTGGCAGGAACGCCACATTCCGAGGGGTATTTCCAGCTGCCCCAGAAAATCCAAGGAATCGCGGGATTTTTGTGGGTTTTTTCTCACTTTTCCCACTTTTTCCTGCAGGGTGGTCGGACTGGAAGGCAGGAGGCTCCCGTTGTTCCTGTTCTGAGCCCAGAGCTCATCCCACATATCCCTGAAATCCCGGAGCACCTGGGTATTCCCCGCTCCAACACTGCATCCCCAGGATGGCCCATCCCAAAATCCCTCAGGAAAGGGTGGGTTTGTTTGTGTTGGTTTTTTGGGTGGTTTTGGGGGTTTTATGCCTTTCCCATGCTTGGGCTCCTTAATTCCATGAATTCCCAAGGAATACCCCAAGCTGCAAGGGATGAGGATCACCAAGCCTACCCCCATTCCCAGTTTGAAGGCAGATCCAACCGGATTTTCATTCTCAGGATGGCCCATCCCAAAGTCCCTCAGGAAAAGGGGTTTATGCCTTTATCCTGGTTGGGCTCCTTAATTCCATGAATTCCCATTCAGGACAGGAATACCCCAAGCTGCAAGGGATGAGGACCACCAAACCTTTCCAAATTCCCATTTCGAAGGCAGATCCAGCTGGAATTCCTTTTTCAGGGCTCCAGCAGCTCCAACCTCATCCCGAAAGCGGGATGGGTTAATTAATGAGACGTTAAAGAGGCGGAATGACACTTCCCGGAGCTCATTCCCGAGCCACTCCGGCGGAGACAAAGAGAAGGTGCCGGCGGTGCCGGGTAATTTGCGCGGCGTTCCCGGGGAATAAATTTAGGGAAGCAAATATCGTTATGCGGGATTTAAATTAAAGTTGACACGAATGTAAATACGGCCGAGCAACTCCATGTTTAAAAACTGGGATGAGGCTCCCGCTTTTTAATCAGCTCCTCTTAACTCCGCTGGCATTTCAAATCCAGCGGTTAAATTGGATACAAAGCCGGGAGAAGGAGCTGCCGGAGGGAGCGGCTCCTTCCCGAGGGATGCCCGGGATCCAGGGGTGGGATGAAGCAGGGAGAGGTGGCCAGGGAGCACCTGGAGATGACCCAGCATTCCCATGTCCCACTGGAGATTCCCAACTGGCTGTTCCGGCTCCCGAAAGCACATGGATCCTCTGGAATCCATTGGAATCCATGGGTGCTTCCCACCCGTGTCCAGCTCATCCCAACATCCAAAGCCCAGAGCGACATTCCTGGTCCTGGGCGGTTCCGCCCAACTTCCCACCATGCTGCTTCCAGCTTAAATCATGGAATGATCCAGGTTGGAAGCGACCCTAAAACTCCTCTCATTCCAATCCCTATCCGAGATAAATCATGGAACTGGGGCTTTGGGGAAAAAAAAATCAGGGAATAAAAGCAGCAAAGCAGGGAAGAGCCACCTAGAGCATCATCCCACATTCCCATGTCCCATGGAGATTCCCAGCTGGCTGATCCCGCTGCTCCGAATAAAACAGCATTTAGATCCCCTGGATTCCATTGCTTCCCACCTGTGTCTGGCTCCTTCCAAACCCCGGAGCACCTGAAACTGGAGCCAACATTCCTGGTGCTGGGGAGTTCCGCCCAAATTCCCACCACGGCCACTTCCAGCCCAAATCGTGGAATGATTTGCGTTGGAAGCGACCCTAAAGCCCCTCTTTCCTCTCATTCCAATCCCTATCCAAGATGAATCATAGAACTGGGGGGAAAAATCAAGGAATAAAAGCAGCAAAGCAGAGAGGAAGGAGCGTTCCCGCCTCAGCTACTTCAAAGCCGTCTGATCCCGAGCTCTGGAATAACAATGGGAGCTCTGTAACCTGGCAGGACCCGGAGTCATTCCTGTTCCAGGAACAATGGATTTGGCACTGGAATTCTGCTGCCTTCCTTTCCAAGGGAATAAAGTGCCCCTGGCAGCGGTGCCAGTGCCGGTTCTCTGCCACGAGATAAGGCCTTGGAACGAGGGATCATTCCAGCACCATTCCAGCACCATCCCAGAGTTTTCCAGGTCCAGCTGGTTGGGCTTGGAGTCCCTCGGGCCCCCCTTGCACTTCCAACATCCGTGGTTTTTTTGGGAGTCAAATCCCACCTGAGGGGGGATAAAACCCAGCCCAAATCCATGCTTTGTCTGTGCTGAGAATGTTGGGCTCTGATCCCAAGATAATTTTGGGAATGGTGGGAATAATAATAATAATAAAAAAAGCAACAATGTCAGCAATAATTTTAATAAAAACCTATAAAAATATAATAAATCTTTTCCTTGGAATTTTTGGACAGCCTGCATGGAATTCCTGGTATCCCGAGTTCCCTGGACAATTGGAGCTCCCTGGATCCAGCCCGAGGGATGCAGAGGGAATTCCCACAGGGGTCACGTCTGTCCCCCATGAATTCCCAGGAAATGCCGTGTGATGGGATTGGTGCTATCCCAGGAAGGTCCCGCCTGGAAAAGATGATTTCCAAAAGGCATCTCCCGCTCCTCCCATCATCCCAAGCTTCCAGAAATCCTCTGGCTGCCCTAGCAGAGGATTTCGTATTCCCAATCCCAAATTATGACTCCGGATGCCAAAGAGAGTCATAAATCCCATTAATTACCCCCCTGGATATCCCAGGGATTTTAGGAGCATCCAGCTGGGGGAAAAACACCAGGAAAACTCCCTCAAAAATGCAGGGAAAAGCCTGGGGGAATGCGATCCCGCTCTTCTGGGAAGGAAGGGGTGTCCCAGGAGCGAGTTTTTCCCGGGAGCCACCCCGCAGCACCGGGGCTGTGTCCACAACCCCCCCTTCCCGAGGAGTTAAGGAGCTTCCAGACACCCATTGTCTTGGAAAATCTGATGGAAAGCGGAGGGCTCCGAGGGCTGGGAGGGGAGGGGCCACCCCGGCCGCCTGGAAATGGGGATGGATGGGGCTCTTGGATAGGTGAGACCTTTGGAGAGGGATAATGGATGGGGGGAACAGCCGAGTGGCCCTGACATCCCGTGCTTTAGTGGCTCGTCTCCGCCGGGAGACGCCGGGAAGGGATTTGATGGAGGAGCAGGGAAGGGATTTGATGGAGGAGCAGGGAAGAGGATGGAGAGGCAGACAAGTTGATGGGATCTATCCTGATTTTCTCCCCAGGCACAGCTTCCGCCTGATGTGAAAACAGGGAAGAGGCTGCCTGGGGATGTTGTTGGAGGAGCCAGTTTTAATCCCACAGTTTTCCCGGTTTTTAGGGAGAATCGATCCCACAGGCTGGATGGATCCCACGGTCAGCACCTGAGGAGGGTGAAAATTCCCTGATTTAGAGGCTGGAGCAGATTCCAAATTGACCAAGTGGGCACTTCTTGGACCCTGTGGAAAACGTTTGGAAGGGGGAAACCCATGCAGAGATATTGCTACGCTCCCAAATTCCTTCTGCTGGGAAGACTGGGAGCCCCTGGCCCGACAGATCCCGCTGGGTGGGGTGGGTTTGGACACCTTGAGACAGCCAGGAACGTTTTCCATGTCCTGGAGCGCCTTTGGAATCCTGACATCACCCCTGTGTGAGCTGGAGATAAGGAAGAGGGTGGAAGTTGGCTGGAATTGGTCAGATCCGCCACCCCAAATCCCGGCTGCCGTTCCCGGTGACCCGGGAATGGCTCCAGCCAGGTATGCTGGCAATGTTTAACAACCCATCCGTCTTTCCCTGCTCCCGCTCCCAGATCCCTTTGTTTGAGCCACGGGGCCCTCCAGCCTCGCCGTTGTCCCGCTTATCTCCGGGATTAATCTCCCAGGAATCCCGGTATTAATGGTTTTGCCATTCCCAGTCCTCTGGATCCACGCTGGTGGGACTCATCCCATCACCCTCACCCCAAAATCCCGACTCATCCAGCTCATCTTCCCAACTTTTTGTCCGGGGGTGTTCTCCCGCATCCCATCAGTTTTTTGGGACGCTGCATGCCCAGCGCCATCTCCCCAGCACCATGTGGGAGCAGGAGCAGCATGGAATATTCCCAGTGGGAATGGGAAGGGTGAAGGGGCTGAGGCCAACGCGGCTGGGCCATGGGGAGGGAGCCGGGAGCAGGTGGATGTAGGGAAGGGAGGTCAGGCTCGGAATTCCTGGCGGAGAGCTGTGCACACAGCCCTTATCTCATCCGGCCATGTTTGCCCAGAGGGAGCAGGGAGCCGGCTGATCCCGCGGGAAGGGAGCGCAGCCGGAGTCCCCAGCTCCCAACTTTCCACCACAGACGGGCTCCGAGCTGTCCTGCTGGATTTTAAACAAAATCCTGGAGTCTCCTGGATGGACCTGCTCTCCCTGACTCCAACAGTATCCATTGGCCACCTCCGTAATCCAACCACATCCATGCCTCAGTCACATCCATGGCTTTGGTCACTTCCATGCCTTGGTCACATCCATGGCTTTGGTCACTTCCATGCCTTGGTCACATCCATGGCTTTGGTCACATCCATGCCTCAGTCACATCCATAATCCAACCACATCCATGCCTTGGCCACATCCATAATCCAACCACATCCACGCCTTGGCCACATCCATAATCTAACCACATCCGTGCCTTGGTCACTTCCATGGCTTTGGTCACATCCATGGCTTTGGTCACATCCGTAATCCAACCACATCCATGCCTTGGTCAATCCATGCCTCGGTCACATCCATGGCTTTGGTCACATCCATGCCTCAGTCACATCCATAATCCAACCACATCCATGCCTTGGCCACATCCATAATCCAACCACATCCATGCCTTGGTCAATCCATAGTTCCCACCACATCCAAACCTTGGTCCCAGCTGTCACTTCCAGGTGACACCGGCTCCATATCCTCCGAGCCTCTGGAATATTCCCTCTGGAAGGGATCTGCCATGAAAATGCTGGTGCTACACATCAGGAGGATCCGTGACTTCCTTGGTTTCCTGGGAGCGAGCCCAGCCTGTCCTGGTGGGATGACGGTGAGGGGACACAGGGAGGGTGGGAATGAGCTCTGGATCTGCGGGATGCAGGGAGAGCTGGTACCGGAGATGCCAGGATGAGAGCAGGAAGGAGCTTTATCTGGGAAAAATCAGGATCTGTGCCACTCACCCTCTGCTTCCTCCTGGTCCCCTCCTGGAGAGCCTCAGGAATGCCCAGCTCCCAATTAATAATGGAAAACAATCCTGGACCTCCTTCTGGGCTCCCCTCCCTGGGACAAGGGTGTCTTTTCCATCCCATTAATGGAATGGAGATGCCTGGAATGTGCAGCCACATCCGGGCCATCCCAGCCCTCCGGAGCATCCCCTGGAATTCCGTATTTCCCCACTGGAGACTCATTATCCCATTAACATCAGAGTGGCTCCGGGTCACTGGGAATGTCACTGGGAAGGGGCTGATCCATGCCCTGGTGCTGAGGGCTGATCCTGAGGGGGCTTCCCAGGGCATTCCCGGCAGGTTGGATGTGATCCAAGGGGCAAACTGAAGATCCTCACCCCCCTTCCCTGGAACACCCGTCCTGGAATAACCCCGTATTCCAGCAAATATCTGTCTGACTCCAGCTCCAGGAACGAGCCTTTCCAGCCCTCCCAGATGGATCTGTGACCTGGCTTTTCCATGGAAACCCATTTTCCATGCCCACAGCCTGCTCCCTGGAGCATTCCCTTCCGTGGTCGTCCATCCAGGGAGTCCTGACTATCCTGTCAGCGTGGAGCTTGGAAAGAGCCCCTCGGAAAAAGCAGGATTTCCACCCCGCCGCTGGAAAAGCGGCCCCTTCCCTTTCCCTGCCTAATTCCGGGCGGAAACCCAGCCTAGGCTGGCAAGGGACAGAGGCTTCCCTGTTTGGATTCGGGATGGGGATTTCTGCGGCTGAAAGTGGCTTTGTGATTTTTCCAGGAACGCTTCCTCCCTGGCTCCGGCGTGGGATGCACACGGCAAACGGGCTGTGGCGGGGAAGGAGCAGGGAAAATATTTAAACAAGGATTCGGGAAGGAGCTTGGATGGCTCGCTCCGAGAGTTTCCGAGGCCGGTGTTAAAATGTGCTTTTTCCCTCGGAGCCTCCGGAGTTTTTTGAGGAGTAGGATTGGAGTTCTGCGGCTGGAAAGGGCCGTAATTAATCACTTGTGTTCCCAGTGTGGATGTGCTTCCAGCAGGTCCTGTTTATTTATCCCATTTATCCCATTTATCCCATTTATCTTCTCCCCGCTGGATCAAAGAGCCTTTTAGCACCCTGGAGTTTTCCCCCCAGGAAGCTGATCCCACATCTATTTATCCATGATCCCGGGCAGCCCCTGCTTCCAGGTTCCATGTGCTAAATTCATGGATATCCTCCAGGGCGGAGGCACATCCAGCTCCCAGCTAAAGCCTCTGGAAAGCAAGGAAAATCTTCCCTCTGGGAATTCTAACTGGGAAGCTGCACCCCCTCACCTGGAAGGAGAGCGCAGCCAGGCGGGAATCGGGATATTCCCTCGGGAAATGAGTGATAGGATAAGAGGGAATGGCCTGAGGGAAAGCTCAGTTGGATGTCAGGAATTTTTTAATGGAAAAGTTTGGAGGGGGACACTGGAGGAGTCGCCATTCCTGGAAGTGCCCAAGGAACAGCTGGAATTGTCACTCAGTGCTCAGATAAAGTGGGAAAGGGACAAAGGTTGGCTTTGATCATCTCCGAGGTCTTTTCCAGCTGGAATATTCCCACAATTCCATGATTCCATAAGGACTGAGCAAAGCAAGGGCTCCACACCTGTGGGGAGAAATCCAGGGGCTCCTTCCCAAATCCTGGCTCCCCAATCCCTGTCTTTCCCCGGCTGCTTTTCCGAGGTTTCAAGGAGTCCATAATCCCGACGGATTGGAGCTGGAGGTGCAGAAGCCGCGGCTCCCAGAGCGTTCCAGCCGTGACGTGAGCACGGAGGCATTTCCAAGGCCTGGAGAGCCCTTGGGAGTCTGGCCTGGGGGTGGATCCGTGTTCTCCAAGGGCTGGAATCCCGGCCCTCCGGCTCTGGAGTGCCTTAAGTGGAATTCTTGCTTGGAGTTGCAAAAGAGCGGAGCCTCCCTGGGTGTTCCAACAGAGGAGGGGAAGCAAAGCTCTGCCTGGCCTTGGAGCTCCAACGTTTCCCTGGATTTTAGGAATTCCCTCCCGGGTTTGCTCCCAGTTCAGAGCCTGATCCCTGAATTCCACACGGACCGGGATATTCCAGCCTGAGGCTCCTGGGGGAGGATGCCGCAGCTCCAGGGAGTGCTTGGGACTTGTCCAGGCACATCCCAGTGGAGCAGGGAGCCGCTGGGGGAGAATTCCAGGTTTCCCGGCTCCTTCGGTGACCTTGGGAGCTTTATCTCCGTGAGTCACCGGGAGCAAATCCCAGACATTGAAGGGAGTTTCCCCTCGGATCTGAAAAATCGGGAGCCAGCCCCACGTTCCCTTGTGGCTTTGGGGTGTGCCAGGATCAGGAGGGATCCGGGGGCAGAATTCCCTGGGCAGAAGTGGCCTCAAAACTCTTCCCAGAGGAATCCCTGGAGAACTCTCCAAGAGTTCCCCCTCAGGCATTCCAGAGGGAGCAGAGTCAATCCATGGAGCAACTGAGTTTTCCTGTCCACCTTCCAGAAGCAGCAATACGGAGGCCAAAAAATGGAGGAATGGTTGAATTCCTCCTTAAATTTGGGATTTGAGGTGTTTTCCACCTGCACTGGGAGTTGGGATGGAAGGTTCTCCAGCTGGGAATGTGGCGGGATTCAGCTGGATTTCCATTCCTAGGTGGAATAAAAATGGGGAACAGAGCACTGGGAAACACTGGGAATCTCTTGCATCATCAGGAAGGCATTGGAAGCTCTCCAGCTGGGAATATGGGGGGATCCAGCTGGATTTCTATCCCTGGATGCCATAAATGGGGGGATCCAGCTGGATTTCTATCCCTGGACGCCATAAATGTGGGAACAGAGCCTTGGGAAGCCCCTGGCACAGCTCCCCCTCCATCCCTGTCCCAGCAGCTCCGTGGAGGAGCTGTCAGGATTTGACGGAGTCAAGGAAAAGTTCAGGAACCTTGGAGTTTGACTGTGCCTCGGAGCTCCGGGAGCACAAATCACATTCCCAGCAGTTTTATGGGAAGCCTCCTGGCCTTTGTGGGGGGCTCCTGCTCCAAAATGATTTTATCCGAGAATTCCAAGGAAGTGGAGCCATTGGGGAGTTTTCCTTCCCTGTGCCCTCCTTCCCATAGCCCCTGGAAAAACAGGACCTTCCTTTTGGGGGAATTCTGCTCCAAGCTGGTGGAAAACTGATTTTATTGGGGAATTCCAAGGAAATAAAGCCGTTTTGGAGCATTCCCTCCCTGTGCCCCTGGAACAACCAGGAGCAGGCAAACAATTTGGGAAAAGGGGAGGTGGAAATTTGGGAAGAGATGGTGAAGCCGGAAAGGAGCAGGAGCAGCCGCGTTCCTGTCCTGGCACCCCCCAATTCCTAGGACTCCAAAAGCTGCGGCAGGGGGGAGAAAATATCCCAAAGGATTTTTATCCCAAAAAAGAATGAATTTGGGGCAGAAAGTTGGATGGGAAAAACTCATGGATGGGCACAGGGGTGCACGGATCACCCCTGGGAAGCGAATCCCAAGGGAAAGGCCAGCTCCAGGCAGGCTCCTCAGTACCTGGCTCTGGGTGCCGCTGGAAAATCTGGGATATCAAAGGCCTGGCAGCCTCGGGAACGGGACAAAGGCCGGTGCATTAATGATTAACTCCGCTAAAAGCTGCGGCTTTTTCATTCCCAAGGCGCCGGGAAGCTCCGGGCCCATGTGACAATCCCGGGCATTTTGTGGCAGATTGGGAAAAGCTCGTGAGCAAACACAGGTGCTCCGGAGTCAGGGACAACCACAAACAGCCGCAGCTATTCCGGCCCAAATTAACTCCTGTGTTTGCCTCCCGCTTTTCCTGCTGGGAGATTTTCCCTGGGTTTTTTTTTTGGAGGGGTTGGTTTTTATCTTTTTTGCCTTTTTTTTTTCTTTTTTTTTTTTTTTTTTTGAGGCTTTCAGTGTTCAGGGAGAGGGAAGAAAAGGGTTGGAAAAAAAAAAAGGAAAACTGCCCCCAAAGGCTCCTCACGTGGAAAAAGCTGAGGGAAGTTGTTAGACCGGGAAATAAAACGTGCTCCTGGGTTTTTTAGGGAATTATTGGGAGATCCCGAGCGGACGCCCGTGGGGTGTTGTGGGATGAGCCTGGAGCAGCGGCAGGGGAGGGAAAAACGGGAATTTGGGGATGTGACCCCCCCAGCTGGAATCCGGGTGTGACCTCGCCGTGGCTCAGCCCGAAGGTCCCTCTAGTGGCTTTCTTTGCTTCCATGAGGAATTGCCGGGATTCTATTCCCTGTTCCAAGATTTATCCCGGCTCCCGACCATAGCAGCGAGTCCCGATAGAGCCCCGGCAAGCAAACAGCAGAAAATCGGGATCTAGTCCCAGAAAAGGAACTTTGGGGTGGGAGAAACGGTGCAAAAATCCCGGGAGCAGCCTCGGGAATGAAGAGCAGCGCTGGGATGGGGAATGGGAATGCTGCCTCTTCTCCCGGCTGGAAGGAGGAGGGAAGCATCCCGCTTTTCCAAAGGAGGGATTTGCTGCCTCGGGCTGGAATAACTCCGTGGATGCTGCAGGAAGGGCTTGGCTCCGGCAGTTTTATCCCTGTGGAGAAAATGTGGATCTGCGCCCAGAAAAATCGGGATAACTCCTGCAAAGGGAGGAGGATTCCCATCAGCACCATCCAAGGGGTTTTTTTTGGGATGGGGCTGAGTCTTTGGTGGAAACAGGCTGGGATTTTGGGATAAGGGATGGAGGGATGGGATACAGGGAATGGCTTCCCACTGCCAGGGATAGATGGGACACCAGGAGGCAATTCCTCCCTGTGAGGGTGGGGAAGCCCCAGATCAGTTTTCCCAGGAAAGCTGTGGCTGCCCCATCCCTGGAAATGCTCAAATCCACATTGGGCAGGGCTTGGAGCAAGCAGAGGAAGGTGAATGATCCATAAGCTCCCTTCCATCCCAATCCATGAGGGAATTCCGTGATCCATTGCCTCGGTGACTGAAGCACAAAGTGGATTTCAGGAAAAAATCACCCCAATCTGGCCACTGGATCATCTGGAAAATCCAGGAGAAACAACCAACCTGCCCTGGTGGGAGCAGCAAGAGCAGAGTCGGGACAGAGAGCGGAATTCCACAAGGAGAATCGGGAAGCAGCATCCAGGTTTATCCCAAGGACAACGGCTGCAGATGGGGACATTAAAAGGGGCCATTAAATTCCATGTGTTCCGTGGGATTATCCTGGAAGCCATCCCGATTTCTTTTGCCAAATTGAGCTCCGGCCAATTCCTCCCCCAGGCGATGACGGATAAATATCATTAAATTGGGAAAGATGGAAGCCAGCGATGCCCTTGGATCGGCAGGAACGAATGCCCGGGAAGGGAAGGACAAAACCGGGATGGAGGCTGGGAAAAGTGGGAAAATTGTCAGGATGTTGTTGGAACTTCGTTTTCCAGTGAAAAAAAATGGGAAAAAAATTACAAGAATGGGTTGGGAAAACTTTTCAGAGGGTTTCTTGAAGAGGGAAATATTCCTCAGTTTGGGAATGCTGTTTTCTAGTGGATCTCGGCATTTTAGGGATTGCAGGTTTTTGGGGTTGAGGCCAGAATTCCCGGGAATGAATTTAAGTCTCACAACAAGGGGGAAAATCCCAAGCACTTCCAGTTATCCCGTGTGGATTCCCATCCTGGAATATCCCCCTGTTTCTGTGTTTGGGAAAGCCAAATCCCTGGATTTATCCAGAATACGTGGAATTCAACCTTTCCTTTGCCTCCTCTCCAAATAAAGGGTTTTAGCCTCCAATTTTTTTCCTAGCTGGGAATTTTTTCCCCTATAAATTCCCAGATTTTTTTGGCTGGGAAGAGACCTTAAGGGTGATCCCATTCCCACTCCCTGCCATAGATTGGGACAACTTTCACCATTCCCAAGCCCCATCCAACCCGGATTCCCATTGATCCACTACTTTTGTTTTCCAGGGAAAACTCCAGGGGTTTTGTGGGTTTGATCCCATTTGTCCTGTGGGATAGGGACGACTCCTGGCAAAGCTGGATTCCCAATCCCAGTGTGGAAAAGCAGAGGGTTTGGGCCGTATCCAGGTGTACTTTTCCCAAAAATAATTAAAAAAAAAGGTCAGGAAGGAGAGAAAGAAAGGGAAGCGATCCCGTTGGAATCGGAATGAAGATTTATTAGGGAGAAAGCAAATGAAGGGACGGAAGGAATTCCTTTATTCCGCAGATCCTGACTGGGTGTGTGATCAGTGACCTGGAATACGCTCAAATCCAGGATAAATTAAAGCTGGATGGAATTCCCGCCCCACACCCCCCCTGTCCTGCCTTTTGGGCAGCAGAGGGAGCAGCCAATTCCCGGCTTTCTCCGCTTCCTGCTTTTCTGGGAAGTCAACAGCTTTGGGAAGGCTTGGAATTGAGGAACACACTCTGGTTTAACTGAGGTCACCGGGGGAAAATTGGGATAAAAGCGGGATTTGGGAAGGAGTTGCTGTGCCAGGCTCATCCCAAGGTGGATCCTTTACCTTTTTCCAAGGCTTTTCCAGGTGGAAGAGCCAAAAATATCCCGAATACCTCCCAGATCCCACAAAGTCAGATAGATCCAATGCTCCCCCCGTTCCCAGTGGATTTGCACCAACTTTGGAATTAACTGAGGTCAGTGGTGGAAGAATGGGATAAAACCAGGAATCTTGGAAGGAGCGGATCCCAAGGTGGATCCTTTGCCTTTTCCCAAGGTTTTTCCAGGTGGAAGAGCCAAAAATATCCCAAATATCTCCCAGAGCCCACAAAGGGATCCCAAACCCAGAGAGATCTGATGCTCCCCCATTCCCGATGGATTTGCACCTTGGGAAGCCCCAAATCCCGCTGGCTGCACCTCTGGCAATGGCTCTGGAAAGGCTGGGAATTCTTATCAGCTCCAGGTTTTCACCTCCTGGGGCTTCATCCATTTTCCCTTTATCTCCAAATTCCCTTTGTCCACCTGGATTTGCCCCTGGATTGTCCATTGTATTCCAGGGAACACAAGGAAAGGTCCTTTTAGATAGAAACAGGGAATTAGCACCTCGGGATTTATTGTGGGAGGTGGAATTCCTGCTAGGAAGAAAGGCTGGAGGTGACTTCCAAGGAAATTTGCATTTGGAGACGCCAACATTCGGGCAGCAAATTTTCTTGGAATCGGGAGTTTGGATGCGGAAAAGCTGAGGTGTTTTAACGGGAGAAAAGTTGGAAAAAACTTCCCCAAAATGTAAAAATCCCAGATTTTCTTGGATTCCCGGCAAGGTGGGGAGAGGGAATACTCAGTTTTCCTCTTCCCTTCCAGGATTATCCGTGGCAGCAGGAAGCGATTCCTGCAAATCTCCAGGAAGGGCCATGGATCTTCATTCCCGGGCTCATTTCCATGAAATAAATGTCACCATAAAAAACCGGGATCTCGGGAGAAGGCGGAAAACATATGGAGCTGTGCCAAGCGGGATCATTAATGTCCCACTTCCCAGCTGGAGTCCATAAAGGCTCCATTTCCCGGGATAATCGAGCTCCAAGGGAAGGCTCCATGGGGGAGCCATAAAGCCTTGGAATTGCACATGGACACCGTGGAAAGCCGGGAGCGGGGCAGGGCTCTGCTCATCCCGGGAATGCTTCCCAGAAAACCTGGGAGCAGCTAGTGTTGGAGGGATGGAAAGGGCTCCAGGAGGGAGCAGGGAGCTTTTCCCAGTTATCCTGGGAATGCTGGGATGGGTGGCATGGAGAGGAGGGGTGGGAATCCCATTGGGAAACACCTCCTGATCCAGTTTTTAATTCCACTTCTCCCTTCCCGAATTCCCAGTGACTCCAGAGGGTTTCCCCTTAGGATCCTCCCATGGTGGGCACCGAGGCAGCTGGATCCTGGCTCCAGCTGTATCCAGGGGGAAATTCCAGGGATTTTGTGGGTTTGATCCCATTTTTTCTGTGGACCAAGGTGACTCCTGGCAAAGCAGAAGTTTTGGGATGTACCTGAGAGTATTTTTCCTAAAAAAAAGGACAGGAAGGGGGAAAAATAAGGAAGTCCAGCCTGTGAGGTGGGAGGCACATGGAATATCAACCTCATCCCACTTCCCAGCCCTTCCTATTCCCAGTTCCAGCTCCTTGCATTCCCACTTCCCATCCCTCACATTCCCATATCCAGACCTTCACATTCCCACTTCCCACCCCTCATATTCCCATGCCCATCCCCTCACATTCCCACTTCCCACCCCTCACGTTGCCACTTCCCACCCCTCACATTCCCATATCCAGCCCCTCACATTCCCACTTTCACCCCATCATATTCCGATGCCCATCCCCTCATATTCCCACTTCCCACCCCTCTCCCGGCCACTCCCAACCTTCCATCCCGGGGTTTTCCGTGCCGCCTGTTCCCTTTTCCCCTCCTTGTTTGCTTTTCCCACCGCCGGCCCCTCTCCCTTCCCACCCCGGCATTTATTGGATTTCTCCTGCTTTTCTTCTTTCTCCTTTTTCCATCCCCCTTTTCCAAGCAGGAAAAAAAAAATCTGCCGGGAGTTGCCGGGGCCTGGATGAACTTTTGACCCTCCTGGGTTTGGATTTTGGGAGGAATTTCAACCGGGGTTGTGTCCTTGCTCCAACACCTGGATCCCAAATTTCCTCCTCCTGGGTTATTGGGGCTCCAAGTCACATCCCAGCGGGAAGAGAGCGAGGAATCTGCGTGGCAATTCCTGGGAATGATGAAGTTCTGGGAGTCTGGAAGTGAAGGAAAAGCAAAATGGAGCAGGTGGGGCTGCTGGGGAATATTGGGAATGCTCCTGGTTTTTCCATTTATTTCAAAACATCGTTCCCAATATCCTAGTTTTGCCAGATCCCACAACGTTTCATCCAGGAAATATTTAAAAAACCCCAATTCCACAGAAATTAATCTTAAAATTCTGCCCAAATTAACTCCAAATTAAACAAAGAATCCCCCATTTTAAGTTTTCCCAGGAAAAAATATCCCAACATTCCCAAATCCTTCCAGGCACTGGATTTGACTCCAAAAAACAAGGAGGGGCCAGGATTTTAAAGGCACCCAGAGATTTTGTGGGATCTGGGAATTCTCTCTGGATCCTGGCCAGCTCAGCATGGAAATATCCCTGGAAATTGCTTCCCACAGATCCCCAGGAATTCAATTCCCAAGTATTTAGGACCATTTGGAAATATCCAAGCAAACTCCTGGGTTTTTGGGGTGGGTTTCAGGAACAAAGAGGAGTTCAGGGTCATTCCCAAGGATTTTTGGAGGGAGATTTTGGGAAGAGGAATTGCCAGGGGCTTGTTGCTCCAGGAAAAAATTCGGGAGGCGGCTCCATGGGATTTTCTGGTCCTCCCCCATCCCAGAAAAGGAGGAAAATGGGGGAAAAGGTGGAAATATTATTTTTTTTCCTGGAATAGGAGCAAATCCAGGAATTTTAGGGACACGGTGCTGTTCTCCCGGATTTTCCCAGTCCCGGCTCGCACCTGCCACCATTCCCACCTTCCCAAGGGTGTTTTTCCCACTAAACAAACAGCTGGATTTAACCCCAGAGTGGTTTTTTTGGGAGATGAAACCCCCTGGATATTCCCACCCCGCCGCCATTCCCGCTCCGCCCAAACCCTTCAGGGAGGCCTCGGAAAAGGGGGAATGAAATTCCATCCATTGAGCCAATCCAGCTCCTCCCGACGCCCTCCGGATCCGCACCCCGCTCCGTAGAGGATTTTCTATCCACAGCAACCGGGAAGCAGGAATGCTGTCCATGGTTTATGGTGGCTCCCGGGATAGGGGGCAGCTGCCCCCGGCCGGCTTGATTGGAAAAGAGGGAATGAGCCATAAATTAGGGAAAGTGGGAAGGAAAAAACCGGGACCCTCCGGGACTCTCGTGGCTGTAGGGTCAGAATCAAAGGAAGCCTTGATTTGATCCCATAATTTCCGCCGGCTCCCGGTTTTTTATGGGAGCAAGGACAAGGCCGGGCGAATTCCAGCGGCCGTAATTCCCGGAGAAATACTGTACTTACACCAGGAAAAAGCTGGATAAGCTCCTGAGGTGCTCCGGGTCCTCCCGCTGTTGGAAAACGCGGATTTGGGAGTTTGGGGGTATGGGGTGCCTGTGGTTTTGTGGGAACAGGGAATTAAAGTGTGTTTTCCATTGGTTCCAGTTGGGAATCCAAAGCCACGATCCCAGGGATGCCGGGGAGATGCTCTTGGCTCTTGGGATGCTCCTACAGGAAGGAAAAGCCTCGGGAGCGTGGGGGTGGAAAATCCCAACAGTCTCGGATTCCCAAAGGCAACAATGGCCACGCTTCTCCCAAGGAACTCCAAACAAAATTCCAGTGGGTACACATTGAAGGGAGGATGGTGCTGATGGAGACTCCCGGGATTTGGGGTGCTGGTGGATCTGGGAATGCTGTTTTAGGGATAACCCTCCTCCTCCCACCTTGATCCAGGTGTCCATGTGGGGAGTTATCCCAGAATCCCACATCATCCCGCTCCCAACATTTATGGGATACCTCAGCTTGGGATGTGGTTTTGCACGGTTTAGGGGGTGGATTCTCCCACATCCAGAGGGAGATCCAACCTCTCCTTCCCCTCATCTCCCTCAAGCACCTCAAGGAACTCATTCCTTAAGGGAGATGATCCCGGGAAATCTCCCTTTATATTGGATAACGAGCCTGGCATTTCGGGAACGGGAGGAACACCGCTGCTGTGGAAACGCCAGGAAAACATCAGGAAAAGCCCCATCCCTAAGGAACATCCTAATTGTCCTTGCTCCCAGGCAGTCAATAGCATCCAGCGGCTGATCCCGAGTTTCTGGGAGCGCTTGGAATGCGCTGTTTTCCCCGGGATCAAGGAATTAAGGTTGGGGTTATTTGTATTGATTCCGGAGCCTCTGGCTCTGTCAGTCACGCTCGGATTTGTGGAGCACAAATTCCTCCTTTAAATGTCACCGCTCCTCATTCCCGCTTCCATCAATAATTCCGGAGCCGGGAGTTGTTTATTAACCCCCAGCGTTCCCTTCCCACCTCGCTCCTCCTTCCCACACGGAAAAAAGGGGGAATTGGAGATCATTCCAGGGGGGAAAACCTCTGGTCAATTTTTTGGGCCCTCTAGCGGTTCGTGGG
Source organism: Monarcha castaneiventris obscurior (assembly GCA_026261815.1). Classification (NCBI taxonomy): domain Eukaryota; kingdom Metazoa; phylum Chordata; class Aves; order Passeriformes; family Monarchidae; genus Monarcha; species Monarcha castaneiventris. Next base: position 108,314 of record JAMPIT010000035.1, read on the forward strand.
AATTTGGGATGGAATTTTGGGATGAGGTTTCCTCCCGGTAATGTCTGGTTAATAGGATTTTGGGATGAGGTTTCCTCCTGGTGATATTTGGATCATGGGATTTGGGATGGGATTCTGGGATGGGATGGAATTTGGGGATGCGGTTTCCTCCCAGCAGTGTTTCAATAATGGGATTTGGGATGGAATTTTGGGATGAGGCTTCCTCCTGGTGATACTTGGATCATGGGATTTGGGAATTTTGAGATGGAATGGAATTTTGGGATGCGGTTTCCTCATGGCAATGTTTGGTTAATGGGAATTTGGGATGGAATTTTGGGATGCAGATTCCTCACGGCAATTCTTGGTTAATGGGATCTGGGGTGGAATTTTGGGATGTGGTTTCCTCCTGGTAATATTTGGATAATGGGATTTTGGGATGCGGTTTCCTCTCAGTAATATTTGGTTAATGGGAATTTGGGATGGAATTTTGGGCTGCAGTTTCCTCCCAGCAATATTTGGATAACAGGATTTGGGATGGAATTTTGGGCTGCAGTTTCCTCCCAGCAATATTTGGATAACAGGATTTGGGATGGAATTTTGGGCTGTGGTTTCCTCCCAGTAGTATCTGGATAATGGGATGGCAGAGGAAAATTCCAGCTGAGACAGCTCCACCAGGAGCCTGCCCTGCCCGGGGATTCCCTGGAAAAGCGGGAGCAGCGGGGCTGCTACGTCATGCCGGGGCTGCCTCCCAAGATCTGGGATAAGGGCAGTATTTATGGAAGTTCTTTGGGATCCCTGGGCAAACAGCAAACATTCCCGGAGCCCTGGGCGGGCGCTTCCTTAAGCTCCGTCTCTGTTTGGCCACGGGCCGTTTGTAAACTTGCTGATGATATCAGGGAGCCGTTTCCCAAACAAAGTCCCGCTCCCGCCACCTCGAAATTCGGGAATATTGACACTGCGCCGGCCGCACGCTCCACAAACATTCCCGCCAAGGCCGCGGCCAAATCCAGCGGCGTTGTTTGGAAAACCTTTCCCACTCATCAGCCTCCCCTCGCACGCTGGCACTGCTCAATTACCATCGCTTCCAGAGCCTTAGGAAAACACCCTGTGTCCATGTAAATAGAGAGATCCGAAAACTCCCCGGAATGTTGGCTTTTCCAGACTGGAGGTGATGTTTTCCTTCGCTCCAATTTGTTCGGGAAACTAATCAGGCCGGGATAAAGCCGTCGGCAAATATGGCCGAGATTGACAGGCACATGTCAGAGTTTACACAGCCCGGCCGAGTGCACAGATCCTGCGGGATCGTGCGCCGGGAATGCTGGGCCGCGCACCGGGAGCCTCCGGAGCGGCTCGCGCTGCAGGCCTGGAATGCGGAGGCTTCCCAGGGAGGGGGGGAAGCTGGGGATGAGGACGCTCTGCCGCATCCCGGATTTTACTGAGGGATCAGGGACTGGGATGTTCCAGTCCTGGGATGCTCCTGGATTTGGATGCTCCAGCTCGGGGATGCGCCAGCCCTGGGATGTTCCTGCATTTGGGTGCTCCAGCCCTGGAATGCTCCTGCACTGGGATGCTCCAGCCCTGGGATGCTCCAGCCCTGGGATGCTCCAGCTCGGGGATGTGCCAGCCCTGGGATGCTCCTGCAATTGGATGCTCCTGGATTTGGATGCTCCTGCCCTGGCATGTGCCAACCCTGGAATGCTCCTGCACTGGGATGTTCCTGCACTTGGATGTTCCAGCCCTGGGATGCTCCAGCCCTGGGATGTTCCAGCCCTGGAATGCTCCTGCACTGGGATGTTCCTGCACTTGGATGTTCCAGCCCTGGGATGCTCCTGGATTTGGATGCTCCAGCCCTGGGATGCTCCCCACAGCCTGGAATGTGGAGGCTTCTTAGGGACTGGGGGGAAAGCTGAGGATGAGGATGCTGTGCTGCATCCCGGAATTCACTGAGGGACCAGGGACTGGGATGCTCCTGGATTTGGATGTGCCAGCCCTGGGATGCTCCTGCACTTGGATGCTCCAGCCCTGGAATGCTCCAGCCCTGGGATGCTCCTGGATTTGGATGCTCCAGCCCTGGGATGCTCCAGCCCTGGGATGCTCTTGGAATTGGATGCTCCAGCCCTGGGATGCTCCTGGATTTGGATGCTCCAGCCCTGGGATGCTCCAGCCCTGGGATGCTCCTGGATTTGGATGCTCCAGCCCTGGGATGCTCCTGCACTTGGATGCTCCAGCCCTGGGATGCTCCCCACAGCCTGGAATGCGGAGGCTTCCCCAGGGAGCGGGGTGAAACAGGAATTATTCCAGTTATCCCAGTCCAGATGGGATGGGGATGCTCTGCTGCATCCCTGGCTCTCCCAAGGGATCTCCCTGGCACTGGGATGCTCCCACTGGGAAGCTCAATCCCTGGGATGCTCCAGCCCCTGCCTGAATTTCCCTTCCCCATCCCAGCAAGAGGAGATTCCTTTTCCAGGAGGGAAGTGAAGCTCTTCTCTCCCAGGATTTTTCCCTGTGGGAGCAGGCATGGAGCTGCACCAGGAATGCCTCCAGGAAAAGTGCATGGCAAGAAAAACTCGGGAAAAGCTTCTTGGCAAAGCTTAGGAAAAGGTTTTGCCACAAAACTCGCTGCCCCACTGGAGCAAGGTCCAAAGGCTGGATTCCCTTTGGATTTCCATTGCCCAATCCCAGTTTTGTTGACTCCCGCTCTGGAGCTGGAGCTGGCCCTGCTGGCACCCGGATCCCAAAATCCCGACTCCAGGAGGAGCAAATAAATCCCTGACGTTTCACTCCATCGTATCCCAAAAGAAAGGGTTTAATGGACTTCCCAACCTTCCCTTAATCGAGTGCAGTGTCCCGGAGCCTGGATACTCCTGGATATTTGCCTGGAGCGCACGGAGAGGGAGCCAACTTGGAATGAGTGCCGGGGGCAGCTGGAAAAAACCCCGGGCTGGGAGCCTGCAGCTCAAATCCTCATTTCTCAGCCTTTCAGGGTCTTGGGATCGGAGCCGCTGCTGCGGTGCCCATTCCAGCCCTTGGGATTTGGGATTTGTTGTTGCTATGGGAATTCCTGATGGCAAAGGGAGGATTTCTTGGAGCAGGGGATGGGAATGTCACTCCCAGCTCAGGGATGTGGAGCTCCTCTCCAGCGCTTTTCCCAGGTGGTTTTTTTTTGGGATACCACTGCTCCAGGGTGCTGAGCTGGAAGTTTGGGATCCTGGCTGCTCCTAAAAGCCATGGATAGCTTTTCCCATCTGGCTTTGCCTCTGGATGTCCGAGCTAAAATTCTCTGGAATAGACACGGAGACATAAAGAGATATCAAAGGAAAATTCCTGCCTTTCCCTATCCCACTGCTCCCACGGGCTGCTCCAACCTTTCCAAAGGGGAAAAGCAGCCTCTGGAAGGACTTTTAAGGGAATGAATGGAAAAATCCAGGGATTGCAGGGTCCATTTTGTGCCCGTGGTTATGGAGACTTGTTTGGAACCACATCGGGAATTGGGGCAGCATTTCTGGGAATGGCGCAGGTCCAGCGGGAATGGGGGAGGCCTGGAAGCGATAGAGGGGTCCTGGTGGAAATGGTGGAATTCTGGAAGGGATAGAGGTGTCCTGGTGGAAATGGTGGAATTCTGGAAGGGATAGAGGTGTCCTGGTGGGAATGGTGGGGTCCTGGAAGGGATGGAAGGATCCTGGAGGGAATGGTGAGGGTCTGGCAGGGATAACGGGGTCTCAGCAGGGATGGGAATGTCCCAGTGGGAATAGAGGGATGCTGGCAGAGACACTGGGATCCCAGGGGGGTGAGGGAGATCCCGGCCGGAGCTGGAGGCTGCAGCCAAGGGCACCTTGTCCAAGGGGAAAAGCAGCCTCTGGATAAATCCAGCGGCTCGGGCCTTTCAGGAGCGGCGTTTGGGATCACGGCGCCATCAATCACTGCCGGCTGCTCCCGGCTTTGTCCCGGCCCAGCTCCCGCCGGGATTCAATCAGTCACGGTCAGGGGGTGCCATTCTCGTCCCGCCATTCCCGATTGTTCCCAAAGCAAACAGCGCCGGGATGGGCTCTGTGATCCTGCCGTGCCCCCGGCCGGGACACAAAGGGAAGCGCTCCCCGCCCCCCCTTTCGAGCCTGTTTGCCGACTCCGGGGTGCAAAAATCCCGGGATTTTTCACCCCCGCGCAGGGCCCGCCAGTTTTCCTTTGAAACCATCCATCCCTGGAATGCCGCGAACCCGTGCCCGCACGGGATACCGTAACGAGGGACAAGCGCGGCAATCAGCCGGGAATGACGGCGCTGCCGCCGCCGCGGGCTCGTTCACATCCCGGGAAAAGCGTCCTTCCCGGCTGGAACGGCCTCGGGAGCCATCTGGGCACCGGGGCGAGGGCTGGGGAGCGATTTCCTGCCGGGAAGCTTTCCCGGGAATGCTGCTGGGCTCGCTAATTGCCTGGCACCTGCCCGCCGCTGCCCCCCGCTGAAGGTGGCAGCGCCCACCCGGGAGCTCCCGAGGGGCTGGAACCCCGCAGGAGCCGCGATTCCCGGGGGTCCCGCGGGCCGGGAATCATGGAATTACCGGAGCGGTCGCTGTGCACACTCCGGGCTGATCTAAGAGCCAAAGCCCGGCCTAAAGCAGTCGGGATTAAAGTCTTTCCCCAGGTTTTGGGCTACGGTCCCTCGGGAATCTTTTCCCTCCCTCCCTCCCTCCCTCCCTCCCTCCACCCCGGTTTTCCAGCCCTCGGGCTTGGCTTGCTGGAAGGATAAATGGATTTCCAGGCTTGGGGATCTGGTCGGCCTGAGGTGTTCGGTCAAATTCCAAGCTCCTGCTTTATCATGGAATGGCTGCGCTTGGGACGCCATCCATCTCCACCCCCCTGCCATAAATCCAGCTTGGTCCAAGCCCCGACCAGCCTGGAGCAATTCCAGGGATGGGGCAGCCACGGCTTCCCTGGGAAAACTCTGCCGGGGTTTTCACCCTCCCAGGGAAGGATTCCTTTCCCGATATCCCATCTCATTTTCCCTTTCCTCTCTTTGAACCATTCCTCCTGATCCCATCATTCCAGCTCCCGATGGAGGATCCCTCTCCCATGCTGGGGATCCCGGAAGCTGCGGTGTGAGGGAGGAAAATTCCTTAGGGCGGGATGAGGATGGACAGGAGCTGCCTCCTGCGCGGAGGTGGTGACGAACCTGGGATCCCAGGATTTTTATAAGCTGGAGAAAACCTCCAAGGCCCGCCGGATCCAGCCCTGCCGACCCCAGAATTCCTGCAGGAAAGCCACCACCTGACACGGCAACAAAAGGGAGACCGGGAGCCATCCCCACCACCCCATTGATATTCCTGCCTTGCCCCGCTCCTCTTCCAAACCCCCCCCCAAAAAAAAGAGGGAGCGGCGGCGGCGGCCATCCCGAAATGCCAGATGCTTCCCGGGTGTCACTCAGGGATGTCCTTTTCCATAGCGGGATTCTCCCGGCCCCTTGACAGCTTGATTTAGGGCCGCCCTCGCCTGGGGGGTTGACATGACAACTGCGGGATGTGTCGTAAATATCCCAGGAGAGGCCTGGAATTGTGGGGTGGGATTGTGCGGGGGGCATTGTCCGGCATGCGGCTGAGCCGGCGGCGGCGGTTTTGTTTGGGAAAGAAAGCGGGAAGAGTGAAAGGGAAGGGGAATAATAATGGGGGCGGAAAAAAAAAGAAGGGAGCTCCATTGGGAGTCGATTTGGGCTTTGGTTGCGGGGCTTGTTGGACCACACGGCATCTCCCGGTGATCCCGAATCCCATTGATGGCAATTAGGCTGGAGAGGGACTTTTGACAAGGGCAGGGAGTGACGGGATAAGCGGGAACGGCTTCCCGCTGCCACAGGGAGGTTGGGAAGGGATCCTGCCCTGGGAGCCGGGGGAGGGAGGGGGCACGGAGTTCTCCCAGAAAAACTGTGGCTGCCACATCCCTGGAAGTTTTAAATCCAGGTTGGAGCAAGCTGGGATAAGCGGGGGGTGTCCCTGGGAAGGAAACCTGGATGAGCTCAGTTCCAAGCCAAAGCATTCCAGGATATTTTTAAAGCCCGGTTTTCCAAAGAGATGATGTTTGAGCAGGAAGCTGTGCGGGAACAGCAGAATTCCCGGATTCCCCTGGCCGTCCCCACTCCGGGGTAAAACGCAGCAGTCCAGGCTCGGAAAACACCTCAGCCCTGACGCAATTCCGAGGCCTTTTCCCAGCTGGAACTCACAAAGCGGCACACACAGGTTGAGGTTGGTTTCAAATTGAAATGAGACATTCCTGAAACAAAGGAAAACTTTCCTCTCCTCGCCCTCTTTTATTCCCGCTTTTATACCCGGCAAGACAAATGACAGGGAAAAGCTCCTTCCCACTTTTTTCCTTTTCTTTTTTTTTTTTTTTTTTTTTTTCTTTTTTCTTTCCCCCTTTTGTAATTTGGGAGAAAAAAAAGAAAAAGAAAAAAAAAAAAAAAGAGCCCGACTTGAAAGGAAGATGAGCCCGAGCAGCGAGGGAACAAAACCCGGCAGCGGCTCCGTGGCCGGGGATTTCCAAATCCTGGAATGCGCCGGGGTTGCGAGGGAGCAACCTCTGTCACTCCCAAAGCTTCCCGAGGTGGAGGAGCTGTGGAAAAGCGGGGGGAGTGGGGGAAAAGAGGGAATGATGGCAGCTAAATATGGAATATTGCAGGCAAAAAGGAGCCTCATTCCCAGGAAGGCTGATCCCGGGAGATGAGTGGAATTCCCATCCCGAGGAGAGCTGGGCTAGGGCCTGCAGCGACCTGGGATAGCGGGAAGTGCCCCTGGATGTGGTGGGGATAAAGTGGAGGAGCTTCGGGGTCACCTCAGCACTGGGCTGGGGGCTGGATCCAGGAGAAATCCCACTGGCATTATCCAGGGCACACCCACGGCCTGGAATGGGGTCAGGAATCCCAAATCTTCCCTCCATCCTCCCCCAGTCCTTCCATCCCTTCCCGGATCCGGGGGAACGTCCGGACGAGTTCTGGTTGCCTGTTTGGGATGTGTTTGGTGCTCATCCTTGTGGAAAAGTGGGATAACCGGGAGTTTTCCAGCAGGAGAGGGAACTCCGGGGTTCATGGATGTGGCATTTCCATCCTCCCTTCAACACCAGTCCGGGCTGGGACGCACTTTGTGGAGGAAGCCACGGGGACAGGGAATCCCTTCCCAAAAATCCGGCCGGAGCCACCGCCAGGCTGAGGGGATGAACCTCATCCCGTGGGAGAAGGGGATGGGATCACAGGGAATTCCCAGGACCATCCCTGCCATCCCCACGTCCATCCCAGCCCCCGATGCCAGGAATGCACTCACCATGGGAATGCCAGGGGTGGCTGGGATGGCTTTGGGATGGCTCTGGGATGGTGGCACCCCCGCTCCCGGGAATGCCAGCCCGGCTCCAGCCCCTCCCGGCAGCTCCCGGCAGTGCTCCAAGAGCACTTCGGGAATTTCGGAACCCCCAAGGTAAATAAAGGCCCAGTTTTTATATTTATTTTTTATTTTTTTTGGGAAGAAGCCAGACTCACCAAACCAGTCCGGGGGTTTTTCCCTGTGAGGTTTTGACTCCAGGGATTTGATCCCTGCGTGAGGGGAGGGGGAAAAGGAGGATGAGGCAGGAGGGAAAAAAAAGGGGGAATGAGGCAGGATGGGAAAAGGTGACTTTAATTGTCACCTGTGGGCCACACTCCGGAGGGGGCTGATCCCTGCTTTTCCCTGGAAAAACACCTCCTTCCCCTCTCTGCTCCACTCCAAAAATCCAAGACTCAGCCGCAATTTGGGATCTGGCGCTCTGGCTCCCAAATTATCCCGCAAGGGCAGCCCCAGCCCCAAAATCCCGACTGCAACAGCACCGGGAAGCTCCAAGCTGAACCCAGATCCCCCCTCCCGGCCAGGATCCATCCCGCCGGATCCTTCCCGGCTGGAGCCGCAAATCCCGGGGGAATTCCCAGGATGCGCGGAGGTTCGGGATACAGGTGGCAACATCTGCAGCCGGCCCGGGCGGGCGGGGAGCGGCGGCTGTGAATTATTTAACAGCGGTGCCATGACCTCCATTAACAATGGGAGATGCTTCCCGACCTGCGGGGAGCGCCCTGGGAAGCAGCTGGATCCAAATCAATCTACCGGGAGCCGGCCTTGAATTTATTACGGGAGGCACGGAGAGATTTTTTTTTTTTTTTTTTTTTTTTTTTTTTCCCCCCGGGAATCCGCGGCTTGAGATCAGCTGGGAAATCGCCGATTTTTCCTATTTTTTTTTTTTTATTTTTTCCGGGTTTTTTGGGTTTTTTTGTGGGTTTTTTGTGGGGTTTTTTTGTGGTATTTTATTTTATTTTATTTTTTTTTTTTATTTTTTCCCCTCTCCAGCACTCCAAGGCTTTTTCCAAGCGCAACTTCCTAATCCTACCCCCCCGCTTCCCCAAGAAGTCGCCACTAGACTTCTCGCCTCCATGGCAACCCCAAAGCATCCATGCAAGTGATTGGGCTCCAATGAATTTTAGATAAGGCGGGCTGGCAGGGAATTGATGGGATTTTAATGCAGAAGGAAGCGCGGGGAGGGAGGGGCGGCGGGTTCATATTTGAATAAAGCAAACACGGCGCACAAAGGGCTGACAGCTGTAAATGACATTGTCAGCAGCGAAATTATCAGCCAGTTTACAATCTGTTTGCTCGCCGTGAACAAACACCATGTGTGTGGCATCCCGGCGCTCCGAGGAATGGCAGGGATGCTTCCCGGCGGCCGAGGGAGCCGCTGGAAAAGGAAAATTGGGAGGTTTTGGGGTTTCGGGTTGTTTTTTCCACCCCCCCCCCCCCCCGGCTTTTCTGTCCTCTTTTATTTTTCTTCTTCTTCCTTTTTTTTTTCTTCTTTTTTCTTTTCTTTTCTTCTTTTATTTCTTCTTTTTTTTCCTTTTTTTCTTCTTTTTTCTTCTTTTTTTTCTTTTTTCTTCTTTTTCTTCTTTTTCTTCTTTTTTTCTTTTTTCTTTTTTTCTTTTTTCTTCTCTTTTTCTTCTCTTTTTTCTTTTCTTCTTCTTTTTTTTCTTTTTCCTTCTTTTTTCTTTTTTCCTTCTTTTTTCTTTTTTTTCTTCTTTTTTCTTCTTCTTTCTTCTTTTTTCTTTTTTCTTCTTTTTTCTTCTTTTTTTCCTTCTTTTTTCTTTTTTCTTCTTTTTTCTTCTTCTTTCTCTTTTTTCTTTTTTTTTCTTTTCTTCTTCTTTCTTCTTTTTTCTTTTTTCCTCTTTTTTTTCTTCTTTTTTTCTTTTTTTCCTTCTTCTTTTTCTTTTTTCTTTTTTTCTTCTTTTTTCTCCTTTTTTTCTTTTTATTTCTTCTTTTTTTTCTTCTTTTTTTTCGTCTTCTTCTTCTTCTTTTTTTCCTTCTTCTTCTTTTTTTTCTTTTTTTCCTTTCTTTGGCTTTAAATTTATTTGTTTCCAGGGCGTTTTTTCGCTCTTTTTTTTCTTTTTTGCTTTGGTTTTCGAGGTGTTTTTGAAGCGTTCCCGGCTCCAAACCGCCCCCGTTTCCCAGCAAAAGCTGCATCCCAACCTCTCTCCGGGTCTTTTCCCCCCTCTTCCTTTCTTTTCCCAGCAGATCCCGGCCTCGATCCCCGGGAATTTCAGCCCAGAACTCCCGGGAATCTCAGCCCAGCACTCCAGGGAATTTCAGCCCAGCACTCCCGGGAATCTCAGCCCTGAACTCCCTGGAATCTCAGCCCCGAACTCCCGGGAATTTCAGCCCAGAACTCCCGGGAATTTCAGCCCAGCACTCCCGGGAATCTCAGCCCTGAACTCCCTGGAATCTCAGCCCCGAACTCCCGGGAATCTCAGCCCTGAGCTCCCGGGAGGCCCAGAGCTCCCGGGAAGCTCAGCTCTGTTACCGGGAATCTCATCCCTGCTCCCGGGAAACTCGGCCCTGCTCCCGGGAATCTCAGCCCCGCTCCCGGGAAGCCCGGAGCTCCCGGGGAGCTCGGAGGTCCCGGGAATCTCAGCTCTGTTCCCGGGATTCTCAGCCCGGGATCTGCTGGGCCTTGGCTTCCCGCCTTGGCTCTGCCGTGCCCCGAATGTCTGTGAGCACCCCAAAAATCCCGTTTTTTCTTGGGATCAGGCTGAAAAAGTGGTCCCCCTTCCCCTCTGGATGCATGAGTTCTAGAGACCAAAAAAAAAGAGAGAAAAAAATCCCGTTTTTCCCTGGAATCAGGCTGGAAAAGCAGGGTCCCTTCCCCTCCGGACATGTGAGACTAAGGGACCAAAAAAAATCCCTTTCTTTTTTTTGGAATGAGACTGGAAAAGCGGCGCCCCTCCTCCTCTGGAGGCACAAGTGCAACGAGTTGGGGGGTCTCAGCCCATCCTGATCCATAAATCCCACAGAAATCTGTGTCCCTTCTTTGATCCATGAATCCCATCATAATCCATGTTCCCTCAAGCTCCGGTGCTGGGCAGCTCCCCTTTTTTGGGGGGGATTTTTCAGGAAGATTCCCATTATTCCCTGCATCTGTGGACCTTGGCAGAAATTCTTGCCCACAAAGCAAATCTTATTCCTGGGAGATTCCTGGGAATGAGCCTCCTACAGCCCAACATTCATCCCAAACCTGGGAATCCATCTTGTCTTGCTGGTTTTATCCCATCCCAACCTGACCTTTCCATCCTGACCTGACCTTTCCATCCCAAACTTGGGAATCCATCTTGTCCTGTAGGTTTTATCCCATCCCAACCTGGCCTTTCCATCCTGACCTGATCTCTGCATCCCAAACTTAGGAATCCACCTTTTCCTGCCAGCTTTATCCCATCCCATCCTGATCTTTCCATCCTGACCTTGTCTTTCCATCACGACCTGATCTTTCCATCCCAAACTTGGGAATCCACCTTGTCCTGCTGGATTTATCCCATCCCAACCTGGTCATCCCATCCCAACCTGGCCTTTCCATCCTGACCTGATCTTTCCATCCCAAATCTGGGAATCCACCTCGCCCTGCCACTTTTATCCCATCCCATCCCATCCCATCCCATCCCATCCCATCCCATCCCATCCCATCCCATCCCATCCCATCCCATCCCATCCCATCCCATCCCATCCCGAGCTTTCCAGCTGGAAGAGGCCCTCAATCAATTCCCCTTCTTTCATGCAAATACAAGGTGGGGGGGGAAAAAAAATGGGAAAAAAGTGGGATTTATTTGCTCAGCAGGAAGAACGACTGAGAGGTGAGCACGGCCTGCTCGGAGCAGATAAAGGCGCTGGAAAAACACCGGGAGCAGCCGGAGCCGGCGTTCCGGGCAGCCGAGCATCCAAGGCCGGGGCGTTGGGATGCAAAGTTGATCCAATTACGGATGGGGCTCGTTCCGTCGTGTCCCTCTTCCCATTTGAATCCAAATCGCTGCTCCCTGCTCCCCGGCCTGGCAGCGGGAAGAGGGGGCCGAGCCCCCAAAGCTGTTTGATTTGGAGCCGGGAATGTTTGCCCAAGAGCGGGAATGCAAATGCGATTCCCGCCGCCGGATAAATTTCCATATCAGCTCCGGCTCACATGGAGAGAGTAAACATTCTGTTTATCTCGAGTGTCACTTGATGATTCCCGGAGAATATCAACCTGACCTTGTGCAGACATTGGAAAAGCGGGAATGAAATATGGAGGTGGCCACACACAATTGACTCCGGCAGGAGGCGTCGGAAAAGCCGGCGTAATTCAGGGAGCGGGGTGAGACAGCGGGGTCGCCGCGGGAAAATTGGGATAAAATTGGCCCCGGGGAACGGCTCCGCCCTCCGGAGCCAGCTCCCTAAATCACATTCCAGGGAGAAGCCAAACTCCGGGTGGGAAGGGCAAATTTAAGTGGGAAAATGAGGGTCGAACACAAACACTGTGTGTGGATATCCCGGGATCTTTTTAAGCTCTGGCAAAAAAGGAGTTTTTCCCCTTTCCCGAAGTTTTTTCCTGCTCTTTGCTGGCTGGAGCCTGGGAATAACGGAACTGGGGGTCGTACAGGGAATTTCTGTGCTGCTGCTTTTGCAGGGATTGGGATTTTGGGGAAGCAATGTGGAGCTTTAACAGGGAAAAGTGTCGTGGTTAATGGGGAAAGTCAGTGCTTGATGGGGGAAATTCCATGGATATTGGGGGAAATTCCATGGATAATGGGGAAAATTCTATGGAAAATGGCAGGAAATTCAATGGATATTGGGTGAAATTCCACGGATAATGGGGAAAATTCAATGGAAAATGGCAGGACATTCAATGGATATTGGGGAAATTCCACGGATAATGGGGAAAATTCAATGGAAAATGGCAGGAAATCCAAGGGCTATTGGGTGAAATTCCACGGATAATGGGGAAAATTCAATGGGAAACTGCAGGAAATTCAATGGATTTTGGGTGAAATTCTGTGGATAATGGGGAAAATTCAATGGGAAATGCCAGGAAATTCAATGGATATTGGGGGAAAATCCAGCTGTTAAAGAGGGAAGCTCCAGTGGATAATGGTGGAAAATTCAATGGATAATGGGTGAAAATTCAGTGGATAATGGGGGAAATTCAGTGGATAATGGGGAAAACTCGATTAGCGAGGGAAGATGGAGTGGATAATGGGGAAAACTTAGTTAGCCAGGGAAAATGGAATGGATAATGGGAATTCTTCCCCTGCCCACAAATCCTGCCAGGCTCTTTCAACCACACTGAGTGCTTTTATTCCCTGCTCCATCCAAAGGGAAAAGAAGTGTGGAAAAGAAGGAGGATTTTTTCCCCCTGATGCTGCTTTAAGGAATTACTTTAGGTATTTAACAAGGAAAAGGAGTCAGGACTTCCCAAAAAAAAAAAGGAATGATGGGATCTGACATCCCAAAGCACAGGGAAGCCAAACCTATTTTCCCAGGCAACTAAATCCATGGGAAATCACGATGATCCCTGAAAATCCAAGTTTCCTGAGTGGCACGGGATGGACAGGACACGAGCAGGGGGATTCAGGGTGGGTGCCTGCCCTGGATATGGGAAAAGCTGGAAGGATCCCGGGATGGAGCATTCCCGGCGCTGATCCCGTGGGTTCGGCACAGACAAAGGCTGGAGAGGGAACAAAAGGCAGAGGGAAATGTAGGAATTCACAGCACCTGTTTGGGATCAATTCCTGCCTTATCCACATCCCGGACCTGTCAGGGAAGGTTTTGCCATTACAGTTTCCCAGGATTTAGGTTCCCTTTTTAATCCATCAGCATTGATTATTGAGGGAATGCCACACATCCCAAAATCCTGGTGGGGATGGTTCCAACCCCCCTCAGGTGCCAGAGCTGGGATGAGTTTGGGAAGAGAGACCAAAAACAGCCTGTCCCCCCCAAAAAATCCAGGAAAAATAAACCAAAGTGGATCAAAAAGGCTCCTGCCCCATCCTTGATCTGCTCCCACCTTTTCCAGGGAATGTTTGCACTTCGAAAAGGCAGGACAAGGCTAGAGAATCAGGGATTTGGGCTGATCCCAGGAATTCCCTGCTGCTGCTTTGTCTCAGGGTGGCCAAGGAAAAGGGGGACTTTTCCTGGTGGGAAGGGAGGGATGGATCCTCCTTCACTGAGGGAATCGTTCTCCTGGTTGGAAAAATTCCCATCTTATCCCCTGGGATGCCGCATTTAAATTAAAAATTCCAGAGAGGAATAAAAAAGTTCCTGGGAGAAACACCCAGAATTCCCAGCTCCTCTGCCAGCCACGTTTTCCTGGAATTTCAAATCCCAAAGGAGATTATTCCTCTATGGTTTCCCTGTTTTTTTGGAACCAAGGGGGTTCCCGATGACAAAATTCCCATCAACTGGGGTGGGGGATGATCCCTATGGATCAACAGCATCCAAGATGGTCCAAACCTTCTTCAATCCTCTTGTTCCCAGGAGGTTTTCCCAAAGTTTGAGGAAAAACTCGGCTCTGTGGAAGCCACCCTGGAGCAACCTCTGCATCATTCCACCTGGGAACGGAGTTCCCAGTTCTTCCCTCGGCTCTGGAGCTGGTGGAATCCCACCAATCCTGCCAATCTCCCAAAGCCAGGCCCGGTTCCGGAATGCCGGGCGGGAATGTCCCATCTCACCATCCCATACCTGGAAAAAGGAGGAACGTGGCAGCTCCGGGCTGGCAGCACTGGAAGCATCCACCTTTTTCCCCTCAAGGAATCTGCAGAGTTGCTGGCACCACCTCAATTCCTGCTCCATAATGAAGGAATTTTCCTCTTTTTCAGGGAATTCCGACCGAGCCGGAATCCAGCGCAGGAGGATGGTGCCATCTAAAGGAACCGGAGCACACGGAGAGCAGCATCCATGGATTCATCCCCTCTGCTTCCCGAGGGAATTTCGGATGGGTGTGGGGTGGTTTCACACTTAGGGATAATGAGAGCCCTCATTTCAACGGAATTTGCTTATTCCTGACAAAGCTGGGAAGTTTCCCACCTCACTCCTTTTTTCCATTGTGGAAAATCCAAGGGAATGTTGGATGTCCGGGATTCCCAGTCCAAGGAAAGCAGGGCCATCACCCAAATCCAAACTGCGTGATCCCACAGGATTTAGGATCAGGTTTTGGGAATGCTATACGCAAAGTGGACAAGCTCCATCCCACCCCAGGAGATGCACTGGAGCATTGGGAATAATCACTGGGAACCGGAACCATAAACTTTGGCACTGAATTCCAGAAAATCCACTTGGCACACGCAGCCAACAAGCCCAAACCAATCCCAGCATTCCAATTCCACCTTTTTTTGAACTGGCCGCACGCCATGAAAGTAACAAGCCAGGATTTATGGAGTTGCCCAAAATTCCAGCAAGGTGGGACTTCCCGCCGGATTCCAGGTGCGGGAATTCCTTTGCTGGGGCTAAGAATGAGTTTTTCCTGGCTTTTCCCTGTTCCAAGCTCTCTTCCCAGGTCGCTGAACTCCGCAGGGATCAGACCACCCGGGACGAGGATGTCACGTCCGTGCCATTAATCACCGGAGTTACCTTTCCACCCGGAGCGTTCCCTTTGTCGGAGCCCTGCCGGGAAATCCTGGAAAAACAAAGGGACACCACCCCCACAGGGCTGAGTCAACACCGCGTTCCCCTCCTTAATCCACGGCCCGGGCTCGGCTAAGCCCGGCTCTAAACCTCCACCGAGGGCTCCAAAGCGGGATCCGGCCCTTCCCGCCGCGGATAATTGGCATTTTCATGTGGGACGATGACAGAATCCATTGAGAAAGTTTTCCTGGGAGTCCCAAAGCCAGGGCCGCGCATTCCGACCCCCGGTGGCAATCGGGAAGACGCGCCGGGACACGCTGTCCCGTTGGAGTTTGGCTGTGGAGCAACAGGAGATCAAAGTCCCGGAATCCGCCGTTGTCAGCCATCCAAAGCACACAGGATACGGATCGGGAAAACAGGTCCCGACAGGGTGATCCTATTTTTATAGGTGCCTCCTGGAGGAGAGGGATGCGGAATCAAGAGCCGGAGGGTCTGGAATATCAGGGATACATCCATCCATCCCTCCGAGGAACTCATGCCAGTCTCCTCCCCATGCCATTCCCTGTTTGCAGGATCCAGCACTTCTTAGGTTCCACTGGACCCACCATGGAATCCTGGAATGTTTTGGATTGGAAGGGAGCTTAAAGCTCATCCCATTCCAAGCCCCCTTGCCATGGACACCTTCCACTATCCCAGGTTGCTCCAAATCCCATCCAACCCGGCCTTGGGCGCTTCCAGGGATGGGGCAGCCACAGCTTCTCTGGGAATTCCATTCCAGCACCTCCCCACCCTCGCAGGGAAGAATTCCTTCCGTAATTCCGATCTTGAAGCTTCCAGCTCCAATCCAATCCTGCGCCCAGCCAGGTCCTCTGTTCTCCCGAATGCCGGAGCCTCCGCTGCAGCATTCCCAGCATTTTTGCCTGGAAGTGTCAGTTGGGGATCCTCGGCGTAGTCCCACCTACCCGAGCCTATTTGCAAAGTAAATTTACTCGGGATTTCCGATCCCTTGGAAAGTTTTTCCTCCTCTATTGATTTAAAATTACCGGAGTTGACATTAGGAACAGCTCAAACAATTAAAGGGAGAAGATAAATAACTGCATCCAGGTTCATTTTCCAAAATGCAAACACATGGCTCTCCTTGCTCCACGATCCCGCAGTGAAGTGCCGTGGAATTGGCCGACGCATTTCCAATGGCTAAAACAGGATTTTGGCCAAAAAATCCGGATTTTCACCCAAAAAATCCAGATTTTCCCTCCCTGTGCGAGCAGCTCTGGGTGTTTCGGGGGTCACCTCCCTGATGGAATTCCAAGAGCTGGAATTCGATTGGAAAAGGACGCAACCCATGCCGCGCTTCCCATCCCTGAACGTACCCCAGGGAACGCACTCGTTCTCCGGGATGCGATTATAAAAAGTGGCTTTGGGATAATCCCGTTAGGATTTAAAAAAAAGGAGGGAATCACAGCAGGGTTATGTTGCCAGGTGGTGCCAGAGGGCTCGGGATGAGTGAGTTTGGGAATATCCAAGGGATATCTGGACGGGAGAACAGGGAAAATCAATTGGAAGATGATGATGATGATGATGATGATGATGATGATGATGATGATGATGATGATGATGATGATGATGATGATGATGCCACTCAATTTCATGGAGAAACAGGAAAAGAGGGACATGGAAAAATAATAACAAATAATGCCCAGCTTGGAAAAGGCAGGTGGGAAGATCCGGATTCTGGGAAGCAGAACATGGAGCCGGGATCCTCCAGGAGCGGGACAAACCGAAGGAGAGCCGGTCGTGTGCCGCAAATCCCAGTGCTAAAAATTCCCAGGAGCACTTGGAATTAATTGGGGTGTAAGTTACAGATGGATCCCAGCCTCAGGAACTCCGGGCCGGGCGCACAAAGATCCGCAGGTTCTTAGGGATAATCCCATCAAACCTCATCCTGCAGCTCTTTGAAGGCGCCTCCGGCGCTCAGCGATCCAAGAGGAGAGCAGCTGAACATTCCAAAGGGAACTCCGGCCTCATCCCATTCCTCCATTGGCTTCCCACGCTGGATCCGGAAGCGGAGGGACTCGGTGGAAGCTGATGGACGTCACCACATTCCCAAAAATTCACCTGCTGGAATCCCAGTCCACAGGCGGGAAGCTTGGACTCTGCCCAGGGACTGGGAAGCAGAGCAGGAAAATTGCAGGGAAGAATTATTATTATTATTATTATTATTATTATTATTACTATTATCACTATTGATATTAATATTTAATATTTAATATCACATATGATATATGATATATGATATATGATATATGATATATGATATATGATATATGATATATGATATATGATATATGATATATGATATATGATATATGATATATGATATATGATATATCATATATGATATATGATATATAATATATAATATATTTTATATATATATCATATATCATATATCATTAATTATTATTCCGGTTACAGACAGAAAATATAATTAATAACATTTAATAATATTAATGTTAATAATAATAACTGTTACTATCATAATCTCCTTATTATAATTATTTTTATTGTTTTAATGGTATTAGTATTTTATTGATATTAATATTATTGATTATATTCCTATTATTAATGATAATCATATTATCAGCATTATTAATTCATTTTTTTTTCTGCCTGTAACCTGAGTGGAAACATTGCAGGGAAATGCTGTATTATTATTATTATTATTATTATTATTATTATTATTATTATTATTATTGCTATTATTATTGCTATTATTATTGCTATTATTATTGCTATTATTATTTAGCATTATTATTGTTTGAATTATATTCATATTATTAATGATATTCATAATATCAACATTATTCATTCCCTTTTTTTTCTGCCTGACACCTGGGCTGAAAAGTTACAGGGAAACTTATTAATTAATTAATTGGTTAGTTATTCTATTTAATTATTTATTTCTCGGCCTGCAATCTGAAACTTTATTATTATCATCATTATTGTCATTATCATATATTTTGTTGTTGTTGTTGTTATTATTATTATTAATAATAGTAAGAATGGTAATAGTATTATTCTTATCATTATTATTATTATTACTGTTTTAACTATATTAATGCTTTAATAATATTGCTATTTTAATGATACTCGTATTATTAACGATATTTGTATTATCAACATTGCTAATTCAAACTTTTGCTGCCTGCAACCCGAGCTGAAAAGTCAAAGGGAAACTTTATTAAGTAATTAATTAATTCTATTTATTTATTTATTTCTCAGCCTGCAACCTGAAACATCATCATTATTATTATTATTATTATTATTATTATTATTATTATTATTACCATCATCATCACTATAGATTTTATTATAATTAATCATTATTATTTATTACTATTATTCTCATAATAATTCTAAATTTTGTTATAAATAGTCATTATTATTAATTATTATTAATAATATTTATTTATTTATTATTATCTTAATTATTATTATTACTATAATAATAACAGTATTCCTGCAGCCTGAGCTCCAACATTGCAGGGAAACACTTGATAAGATAATAATAATAATAATAACAATAATAAAAATAACAAAAATAATAATAGATAACTTAGTAGTCACTGATAATAATAATAATGATAGTAATAATAATAATAATAATAATAGTAACTGCTATTGATAGTTTTCATAATTATTGTTAATATTTTTCTGCCTGCAACATGGTCTGAAATATTGCAGGGAAATATTATTTACTATTATTATTATTATTATTATTATTATTATTATTATTATTATTATTATTATTATTATTATGGGAAGGGAAGGGAAGGGAAGGGAAGGGAAGGGAAGGGAAGGGAAGGAAAGGAAAGGAAAGGAAAGGAAAGGAAAGGAAAGGAAAGGAAAGGAAAGGAAAGGAAAGGAAAGGAAAGGAAAGGAAAGGAAAGGAAAGGAAAGGAAAGGAAAGGAACGGAAAGGAAAGGAAAGGAAAGGAAAGGAAAGGAAAGGAAAGGAAAGGAAAGGAAAGGAAAGGAAAGGAAAGGAAAGGAAAGGAAAGGAAAGGGAAATGCAGGAAGCCCTTTGGAACTGTGCCTTTAGGCAAAGCTCGGTGCTCCTGGGAATCCCCCAGGCCGGGATTCACTTCCATACTCCGGGACTTGGAATTACTGTGCCGTGGGCATGGAGAGCGGAAGTGCCGGGCCTGGCTGTGCCTTTCCCAGTCTCCAGCTGGGAGAACCGTGGGGGCCATGCCAGGAAAACCCTGGCACAGGTCAGATGGATTCCAAAATTCCCTGGGAGCAGGCGGGACTGGCCCCAGAGATCCCGCCGGGAGCGGCTCATTCCGCCAGGAACGCTCCCGCCCCCTACAGATGAGAGGGAATCCTTGGAGAGCGGAGCCGGGTCCTCACCTTTCCCTGTCCTTTCAGTTTCCCGGGACAAGCCTGGAATCTCTCGGGCCAAGTGCTCTCGGTGTTTGCTGAGCCATTATCCATCCCCTCCCGGCTCCCGAGGAGCTCCCGGGGAATCCAATCACAGCATTCCAGAGGCTTTCAGCCTCTCCTCTGGGCAAACACGGCCATCCCAGCCCACTCCAGGATCCCTCCTTTCTGCTGGAGTTCAATATTTGTGGAGCCTCTTGGGAAAACACCGGGGCACGGCCGGGCTTGCACAGGGAAAAGCCTTGGAAAAGGGGGGTGCTGGGAAGGGGTTCCCCCATCCCAGCCGGCAGGACTGGTCATGGAAAAGGCAAATCCAGTGGAAACCATTCTCCTTGGAGCTGACTCCATGATCCATGTGGATCCCTTCCAGCTTGAGATGTTCCATAAAATCCTAGCATGTCTCAGTCTGGGTCAGCTCCAAGGGTCTTCCTGGAGTGGAATCCATGATCCTTAAGGATCTTTTCCAGCTGGAGATGTCCTATGAAATCCTGGAATGCTTTGGGTTGGAAGGACCTGAAGTCCCACCTCGTCCCAGCCCTCTTCCATGGACAGGGACAATTCCATCAATCCAGGTTGCCCCAAGCCCCATCCAGTGATTATCCAAAGGTTCTATAATTCCTGGCACACCCTTGGAAAAGGGAACCTCATCCATGATCAGACTTGGTGGGTTCCAAACCAACCAAACTTCCTGAGGGATTCCATCAAGGAATCACCAGGTGCTGAAAGATCCCCTTGGAAATCCCTGGGATGCCTCCAAAACTCCGAGCCTGGAGAGGGGCTGGAGCAGGAGAGGGTTGGGAAGGGAAGCCTGGAATTGCAGCCGGATTTCATGGAATGCACATTTCATGGACCCAGCACGTTCCCTCCTGGCTCCATCCCCAGCGAATCCCAGGGAAGAGGCACCTCCGGGATATGGTGGCAACAGCCCCCATCCCAAATAAAACCAGGCTGTGTGAGAATTCCCGCTTTATTCAGCCCTGGGGATCAAGATCCCAGTGCCATGAATTCCCTGGAAAGGTGTCAGGGGAGCTGGATCCGGTGGCAGCGCTGTCTCCAGGGAGAAGGGACCTGGAATAACCCAAAGAAATAAATCCCACAGCCAAACTTGGCTGTTTCAACCATAAAAAAAAAAAAATCCTTTGGGATTGGGAATGTTTTCCTGAGTCAGGGAATGATGGGAAGGCACAACTCCGCTATTCTGGAAAACCACAAATCCTTGGAATTCCACTGATGGCTGAAGCAGGCTGGAGGGAATTTTTTTTCCCCTTGGCTTGGCCACAGCCAAAACCAAACCTCCAAAGGAAAGTGGGATGGACCAAGGAAGCTGGAATTCCACCCCTAAAATCATGGAATGCTGCTGGATGGATGGGGATCGCTGCCACTTCCTTAGGATCCGATATTCCATGCTCCTCTCCCAGTAAAAGTGATGGAAAAGAGGGATGGAGGCTCTTGCTTTATGAAGGTCCTGGTCACTATTCCCAAACTTCCCTCTGCCCCCTCTTCCCTGTGCACATTTGGGGATGATCCAGAAATTTGGGAGCTGCTGGAGCAGCAGAGGAATTCCTGGAGAGCGACAGGGTGGGAATTAGGGAATGCTGCTCTTCCAGAGGGGAAAACTGAAGCAGATTTTAAGGTGCGGTTCAGCAAAATACTGGAATTTTTCCCATTCCCACTCGGAGACTTCCAGGATTACAGTGGATTTCCTTTTCTCTCCATGCATTTTATTTGTTTAAAGTGCTGAGTTTTAACTGAATTAACTCTTAATTTATAAATTGATTAGCTCTTAATGACCGAGCTATAACTAAATTAAGGGGAAACTCCACGATTTTCCCGGTTGGAAAACCCTTGGAAAGGGGAGAAATGCCAGCCCGGCATGAAACAAATGGCATTTCCCTCCCGTTTTTAATGGACTGAATATTCCTTGGATCCAGCGAGGTTTTTCCCTCAGCCTTCCTTAAATTCCAGCCCTTTTCCAGCCCGGGTATCCAAAGGTTTGCCGGATGCTCCCTCCAGTGGGCGAAGGATCGCAGAGCAGGAATGCTCCGGTTTTCCAGGCTGGAGCTGGGAGCACTTTGGGATTGACATCCAAAGGTTCCGTCCGCTTTTCCACGGCAGAATTCCGCTTTTTTTCTTTTTTTTTTTTTTTTTTTTTTTTTTTTTTTTTTTTTTTTTTTTTTTTTTTTTTTTTTTTTTTTTTTTTTTTAGGATCTCTCACCCATCCATCCCTACGGAAGTGTGGCTGCCCCATCCCTGGAATGTCCAAGGGCCAGGCTGGATGGGCTCGGAGAAATCTGGGATAGCGGAAGGTGCTGGGGTTGGAATAAGATTCCCTTTCAGACCCCTTCCAACCCCATCCATCCTGGAATTCTGTGATCCCCTCCAGGCCTTAACGGGGAATTCCACTTCCTAAAGAATCCACCCCGCACCAATTCTTCCTCGCAGAGCCGGTATTCCACGGAAAATCCTGGATTTGACACCTTGGAACGGCCACAAACCGCCTTGTTCCTCATAAATCCCAACACCAGCGGCTGCCAGGAGGGAACGTTTGGTTAATGAACAATGGGAAAGGCATTGTTTGGGATTTGGGAAGCGAAGCGGGAAGAATGGCCACGGCCAGCAGCATTCCAGGATTCAGGAGGAGCACCGGGAGAGCACCGTGACCCATCCAAAGGCCGCCTTCCCGCTGAGGTGCCACCGGCCTTGGAACGCCCCCCGGATTCGGGATTTATGGAGCGCCCCAGGCTTGGAATTGGCCTTGCAGTGGGGGGGGGGGGGGGGGGGGGTCACGGCGCCTGGGGAGGTTGGATCTATCCCAAATCCATGGGCGCTGGGAAAGGGGGGCATTTCTTGGACACGCCGAGCCCGAGGCGTGCGTGGGGAATGTCATCCGTGGTTAATTTATCCACGGATTTATCCCGTTTCCCTGTAACCCCCAGCATTCCGGGCAGCCGCTACCCCGCGTTCCCTGAACGAGCCGGCTCTCCCCAGCTTGGAGCGCCTCGGGAAGGCTCCTTTCCCGGGAATGCCGCGTCCCTGCGCGGGATGGCAGCGCCAGACGCGTTTCATTTGGGATCACGGCCTCTGTCATTCCTGCTGGCACCGCATTCCCGGGAACAATGGAGCTCCCTCTGCTCCAACAAGCACCTCCAGCAGGAGCGCAATCCAAGCTTTTTTCCCGATTCCCCCCCTCCCCTTCCCAAGAAAATGCCGTTTTCCCATTAAGCCTGCAAGCAATTATCTGGGATTAGCAGCAGATCAAAAGGGATTACTTCCAGGATTGTTTTCCAAGCCCTCGGGGAAGGCGGGATGCTGATACCGAGCGTGCCGGGATGCGGCGGGGGCGGGGGGGGGGACACGCCGGGATCGATCCCCCCCTGAATCCAAGGATTTCCAGCAGCCTCTGTCCCGACTTTTGCCCGCTTCCATGGTGATTTTGGGGCAGATCCACAATTTTCCCCCCTCTGGAAAGAGGCATCGCTGCTACTCCAAGCATTCCAGTGGGAAAACACTGCCCTGGCTGCCTCAGTTTCCCCGCTGGATGGGGGAATGGAATTCCCTGGGAAAACTCCTCGGGACGCCCCGCACCGATTCCTTAAAAGCCGAGTGTTGTGCCTCCTTACGGGGCAGGAAAAGAAGGAATCCTTGGAAAACAGGGCCAGAGGTGCTCGCGACATCCGCATTTCTCCACCCCGGTGTCCCAAAACAATTCCTGAAACAACAGCCTGGGAAGCTGTCAAAAAAAAACCCAAAAAACCCCTGGATGTGAGGAGATCCCGAGGATGATTCCCGGGATCTCACAGCCCCGTCCGCACTCATCCCACTTCCTTCTCCCGCAGGATTTAGTGGGATAGGGATTGTCGTTAAAGTGGGAGCATCCCGGTGCCTGCAGAGCTCCATGGATTTAAACTCCAAAGGCTCCGTGACGGGTGGGAATCATTGGGATGGAGCGGGATAAGGAGGCAGCTCCACTCCGATTCTCTGGGAAGGGAAGGGAATGGAGCCGGGAAGGAGCTGGAGCAGCAGGAGGGAGCTGGGAAAGGGGCGCAGCCTGGAGAGAAGGAGGCTCCAGAGGGACATTCCCACTTCCCGCAGCTCCCCGGCAGGAGGGAGCAGCCAGGGGGGATCGGGATCTGCTCCCAGGGAAGAAGGGATGGGATGGGATGGGATGGGATGGGATGGGATGGGATGGGATGGGATGGGATGGGATGGGATGGGATGGGATTGGACATCAAGAGGAATTTCCCCATGGGAAGGGAGGTCAGGCAATGGAATGGGATGGATTCCCCATCCCTGGCGGCGTCCAGGGAATTCCTGGATGTGGCACTCAGAGCCCTGGTGGGGATCGGGCTTGGATTCGATCCTGGATTTTTTTCCAAAATAATTCCGTGATCTCCTTCCCTTATCCCCCCTGCTGTTTCTCCCTACCTCATTCCCTATCCCACCACAATTGACCATCCCCAATTTTCCTTCTTTTTTCCCCCCAGAATCAACCCTTCCTTGGCCAGGTACCCAAAGCCAGCGGAATTTTCCTTTGGAAAAAAAAAAAAAAGCAATTTCCATCAGCGCCGTCGCCGCTAATGGCTCCGGATCGCATCTAATTCCCACAGCAAATTCCCGCTAATCCCGTTTGTCTGGGCTGCGCTACCTGAGGGAAATAACATCCACCCGTCCCCCTTTTTTCCCGCTTGTTTGCCAGGACTTCTCCAATAAATTTTAATCCCACCATTTATCTTTGTCAACGGAGAACAGGGAATCGTTTGCGGGAGAGCAAACGGAGGGAGCAGCGGGAGCTGGGAATTATTGGCCGGCGGGAAGCAGGTGCTCCCCAATCCCGCCGTAATTCCCTGGCAAAAAAACTTGGGATCGTTCTCCTGCTGCCTCCCTGCGCCGGCAACAGGGAAATTCCAGGGGCTGGGATTTAACCGCGCCAAGGGCGAGGTGGGAATAATCCAAGACTTTTTTTTTTTGTGGAATAATTTGGGTTCCTTTCTTTTCCCAGCCCTTTTTTTTGGGAGAGGTGCTTGATCCATGGAATACTCCTTGGAGTGATGGATCCTGCCTGGATCCACGCAGTTTCCAGCCAGAATCCAGGGAAGGAACAACCCCTCCCTGCTCCTTTCCTGCATTCCCACCGCTCCTCCAGACCCCGCCGGGAAGCAAAGCCCATTCCCGGTGCTTTGGGGACAAACTGGAATTGAAATCCCCCTGGAATCCCCCTGATCAACTTCCAGTCCCTTCCCGGGATTCCCACCGCTCCTCATTCCCGTGTTTGGGAGCTCTGCCTGGTTCCCCCTAACCCCCCCATTCCCGCTGTTTTCCCGATGCCTTTGGAGACGCATTCCTGCACTTTTTTGGGAAGGGCCATCAGCAGCCACCTCTAATTGGGGCTCCGGAGCCGCTCCTGCTTTTTGCTTTTTTTATTTTTTTTAAGGAATTTTCTGAAGCCCGGCTTAAATGGGGCTTTAAATGGGGCGTCCTAATGAGCCTCATTACAGCAGATCCCGGGATTTAATTACCCCGGGAAGGGAAATTCCCGCGGCCGCAGCCACCGCCGCGTCACCCCTCGTGTCACCCGCGCCCCATAAAGCATCGGAATGAGGCGCATTCCACTCAGGAATTCGCCTTCCCTGGGCGCTGTCAGCGGGAGCGGAGGGCGCCGGGAGTTATGGGGTGCTGGGGACACGCGTCCCTGTCCCCGGCAGATCCCGGAAAATCCCGGGATTTCAATAAAGGCCGCTTTATGGAGCGCCAGAATCCAGCGGCGCCCTGGGATAACCGAGTGGGATCAGGGGCAGTCTCTCCCGGGAAAACCCCAGCGTGCCTCACTCTGCTCCTTTCCACGTTATTCCCAGCCAAAAAAAAAAATCATGGAAACGGCGCCTGTCGCGCGCCAGGTATCCGAAGCCAGCGGAATTTTCCTTTGGAAAACTCCACGGAATTCCAGGCTCCTGAAGCAACAAAGGGAAGCGATTCCTAAGGGAAAACTCTTTCCCAAATCTTTATTCTTCTCATTTCTGGGCCTTTTTTTTTTTTTTTTTCTCCAGCTGGTTCCTCCCACATCCCGGGAGTTCAGGAAGGGCGGGAAGCAGATCCAAGGATTCGTGGCTGAGGGGACAGGGATGAGGGGCGCGAGGGGCATTCCAAGGTCTCAGGAAAACCGGGAGATCCTTCGGCTTCCCGAGCTCATCCCGAGCCCAGACTCAGTGGGAAACCGGGATTTAGGAGGAGGGAGCGGGACAGAGGCAGGCCATGGATCGGGATGCGCTCCCTTGGCGGCTTTGGGTGATGATTTTTTGGGAATTCCAACACCTGGGATGAGCAAACTCATCCCCAATTCCCTCTGGAAGCGCTCTCTCCCTAAAAGTCACTAGATGGCGGCCTAAGGCATCCTTTGCCTCTGGAAAAGTCCTGGAAGTCGGGAATGCCGCTGCTGCCTCCCCCCCACCCGCTCCCCCGCCTTTCCCGGCTTTTTGAAATCCCGAATTTCTGTCAGACAGACAGACTCTGGATCTGCTTCATCCCAGGATTTGTGCCCGGGAATAAAGGTGGGCAGCGGCCACAGATCCCAGGAATGATGAAGTTTTCCAGGAGGAGGAAGGTGGCTGAGGGCGGGAAAGGGACTGGTCTTGCTGCTCGGGTAAAAAATGCTGGAATTCCCGCATTTGGGCCAGGTCGTGGAATTCTGTGGCCACTCCAATGGGAATTCCTGGTGTTCCCTTTATTCCTCGTCCACTTTCTGTGGGTTCCTTCCTTGGGCTATTTTTAATGGAATTCTCTGAAAATGTCAGGTTTTAGCTAAAAAAAAAAAAAAAAAAAAAAAAGAAAGGAAAGAAAAGAAAAAAAAAGAAGAGGAATTTTTTCCTCAGGGAAGGATGTTTCCCAGGAACACGGAATCCCTCAGGGGCTTTCATCCCACCGAACACAGATTTTCCCCAAAATTTTCCCTTTTATCCCTGTAAAGGAGAAAAAGCTGGACATGGAGAAGCCTTTCCCAGCTTTCCCATCGCTCCAGTATTCCCAAAGGAAGAGTTCTATCATTCCATAACATTTAGCTTATCCCGAATCCCTCTGCTCCAGGCTGGCTTTTCCCCCTGTTGCTCCATTTGAAACTTGGGATTTATCCAGCGAGGAAAACTCACGGAGCTGATCCTTGGAGCTGCTGAAGTTCCGGAGCTCCAGCGCCACCGGACCATCCCTGAATTCCCTCCATTAATTCCTGCTGGATACCGAGCTCTCCTCCTGCTATTCCCGAGGCAAAAAGGAAACATCCCACGGGATGCAGGAGGCGCTGCCCATCCCGGGATTTCCCTGGAATGGGATGAACCCAGGAAAAACATCCCGTGGCATTCCCATTCCCTCAGGCAGGGAAAGGAATCCACCGACACCTTCCCGTCATTCCCTGGATCGGTTTTATGGGAATGGCGACTCTGGGAACAGGGATTTCGTGGAGGTTTGATTCCCTCCAGATGTTCCCAGTGCCTTTGTGGATGCTGGGCAGGATCCTCCCTCTCCCTGGAATGGGATTCGGGAAGGGCAGCTCCTTCTAGGCCTGGAATATCCTGGAATATCTTGGAATATCCCTCTCCTGAGGAGAATATTCCTAATGGGACTGAAATATCCCTTTCCTGAGGGGGATTTTCCTTCCCAGCCTGGAACATCCTTTCCCTGAGGAGAATGTCCTTCCCCAGCCTGGAACAGCCTTTTCCTGTGGAATTTCGGGTGATTCCAAAGCTTCCTTTGCACACCCAGGTCACAAACCTGAGGGTGGTGGACTCCAAACTCCCGAATCCACAGGGAAACCCATTCCTGGCACAATCCCATAAAGCTGTGCCCTATCCGTGACCAAAGAGGGCCTGGAAATGAAAAATTCCCCCGCCAAAAGTCCGGGATGTGCCAGAACTTTCCCTTTTTATTAAAATCCGGAGCGCTGCCGAGGAGGGACCCACCTGGATTCGATTTCTCCTCATAAAAATTCCAATAATTCCCCCCAAAACGATTCCCGAGCGCTGGTTCCAATCTCCCGACCCTAAAGACGGATTTTTAAAGGCCCTTGTAAAAGGGGGGATATTCCAATAATTCCGGTGCAAAATTCCAAGGTCATCTTTGCCTTTTATTGACAGGAAAAGGGGGAATGTGGAGAGGACTTTTATTTTTATTTTTCCATCCTTTTTTTTTTTCTTTCCTCAGGATGCAGCGGGTCTGGATAAAGGATTTTTTAAGGAGAAGGGAAAAGGGAGAGGGATCCCAGCACTTGGAATCGCTGGGAAAAACGGGCAGGAAAAGGGGAAAAAAATTAAGGAAAATCAGGAAATAATTGGAATTTTAAGGGTTTGCCCTCAAAATCCCTTAAAAAATCAGGAGGAGGAAATGTTACTTTAATAAAATAATTAATAAGGGATTTGATTTACAACTGCTTTAGAAGATGGAAAAATGGGATAAAATAGGGAAAATTAATTAAAAATAATTATTTAGGGACTAATTCTTTAAATTCCTTTAAAACGTGGGAAAATGGAACAACATACGGAAATATTAATTAAAAAATAATTAATAAGGGATTTGATTTCAAAGGGTATTGATGATTTTTAATTGGAGTAAATAAAAACTAAAATAAAATTAACTTTGAATTCAATTTGAAATAATTTTAAATTAACTTCAAATTAAATTAAATATAAATATAAATTAAATATACATTAATAGGAAATAAATGGGCATTAAATTAAAATAAAATTTGAAACTAATTTAAATTAAATTTCATTACATTTAAGTTGAAATAAAATAAAATTTAAATTACATTTTAAACAAATTTTATTTAATTTAGTTTAATTTTAATTACATTTAATTAGGCGTGTTTTATTAAAGTATTGGATATTTATTACTTTGAAATAAATTCTATTACTTTTATAATATAAATAAAACAATTGATAAATCTAATCGTGATTAATATAATTAATATAATTAATCAAATTGATTAAATTAATTAAATTAGTCAGACGAAAAAGCCTCAATTGAATTTGCTTTTGTACTTAATTTAATTTAATATTGTACTAAATGTACTATTAATTTATTCCTAATTTTAAAATTGATTCCCATTTTTCCCACATAATTAAAATTTGGACCCAGGTAGGAGCTAAAATTCCTTTGCTGGGACTTTTGGGATAATTCCCAGTGGGAATTTCAGAGCTCCCCACTCTTAATAAGTATTCATTAATTTTTAATATTTTATCAATTTATTCATTTTAAAATAATTTTCTATTTTAAACCCTTGTGTTTAATAATTTTGGGATCTGGGAATGGCTCCTTTTATTCCCATGGGATCTCCTCCCCTCTAAGGAATGAGGACAGCTGGAATTCCCTCTACATTTGGGATTTAAACCTTTATTTATGAACTTCCTGGATTATGAACCTCTTTTATTATTTAAACCTTTATTTATGAACCTCCTGGATTTTGGGAAATTGGGACTGATTTTATCTCAGCCTTGGAGCAACGGGAAATCCGATGGGAAAATAAACGGAGGGAAGGGTCTTGTGGGGTTTCCATGGAATAACAGCTGGAAAATCCGAGTTCAGGATTTCCAGAGCTTCCCATTCCTGCAATTCCCCAACCACCAGCCGGGAATCCCTTGGGATTTGTGTTATCCTCTGGGATTTGTTTTATCCTCTGGGATTTGTGTTATCCCTCAGGACAACCCCAAAGTTCCAGTGTCACCTGGTGCTCCCAGGCTGTTCCCTGCTAAAACTCCCTCTTTCCAGGAATTCTTAATCCTAAAGAGATTTCCACTTTTTTCCCCCCTCTCCTTCTCCTTTCCCCGCCTTTTCCCTCCTCCGTTTTCCCGGATTTCCACAGCGAGGAAGCAGCGGGACGGAAAATCCGCCTGGATTGGGATTTTCCCTATAGCAGCCTCACCTCCCGCCTCAAATCCCCCGGGAATGGGAAAGGGAAAAGCTGTGGGGAGACAGAAGTCACCCCAAAACCGTTTTCCCACTGAACTGCCCGGGAGAATTCCCATTCCCATTCCCATTCCCATTCCCGTTCCCGTTCCCGTTCCCATTCCCAGCAGCTCCACGGAGGGAGCGATCCTTTAGGGCGGGCGGCCAGGAACGAAATGAATCCACACACGAGGCCAACTTTGTGTCACAGGAGCGTTTATTTGGGAACAGAAGGGAGAAGGAGCCGCCCAGAGGAAAGCGTGGCTGGAAAAGACGGAAAAAAGAAGGAAAATGGGAAAGGGATGGCGGCGGAGGGGGGGGGGGGAAGGGGGGCGCAGCGCTCTGAGGCCAAGCCCACGGCTCCCGCCGCTCTCCGCTGCTGACAGGAACACCGGGATGGCAGGAGCCTTCTGGGGCCGTCCCGCCGAGCAGCGTTTGGTGTGTCCCGCTGAAGGAAAACACCAAAGATTCCTTCGGAATTCCCGGCCGGGAATGGGCCCCGCCTCGGGCACAAAATGGCGGCGGCCCGAGGCGGCTCCGGGACGGTGCGGAGAGAGGCGGCGCGCCCCAGTGACGTCATCGCGCCGCGCCGCCGCTGGCTCTGAACCCGGAAGTGAGCCGGCGGCAAAGCCAAGTCGAGTTTTGGACTCGGCCGGGCTCGCTCACTTCCGGGTTCTGGGAGAGCGAGCGGCGGCGCGGCGCGATGACGTCACTGGGGCGCGCCGCCGCCGGGCTCTGCCAAGCCCCTGGAATCCCCAGGCCTCCAAGGGAGCGTCAGACTCCTAAAATAAAATAAAATAAAATAAACCCCGGCTCCAAAAGCAGCCAGCCCGAAAGGGAGTCTCCAATAAAAAATAAAATGACCCAAAAGCTCATCCTCCTCCCCAAAAAAAGACACCTCTGCGAAAAGCCTCAAGCTAAAAAGACCCCCAAAAAAGCCAAGGGAAGCCCCAGAGCCAAAGGGCGCCGCCATCTTGGGGTGCTCTGGAGGTGCCCAGTGCTCCTCCCAAGCGGGAAAACATTCCCAGGGAATTCCCGCTTTTGGAGGGGAATCCCGTCTTGGCCAGGATGGGGGAAAGTAATCCCAAAAAATTGCTTTGTGCTGTTGGTTCTCTCCCATCAGAAGAGGGAAATGTGGGGTTGTTTTTCCCTTCAGGATGAGATGAAGCTTCCCAACAGGAGCAGTGAAATCCCTGGGTGCTTTAAAATATTAAATCCGGCTGGAACGCTTGGATTTAATATCTTATATTCCCTTATTCCTGGATATTGAGGAAATCCAGATGGATTGGAGGGATGCTGCTCCCAGGGGAGCAAAGCAACATCCCAGAGCGTGCCGCAGCCTCTGGCACCGGTTGTTCCACAAAATAATTCCTAGTATGGAATTCCCAGCCTTGGAAAACTGAGCTTTGCTCCAAGGGCTCGGCTGAAACTTGGGATTCATTGGTTCGAATCCTCCAGGTTTTATTGCTGGGAACAATAATCAAAAATGTTCCCGGTTTTCCAGCAGCACGAGGAAATCTGGGAGGCTCCAAGCACCTGTTCCAGGCACCTTGTTCCCATTTGTCAGGGAAAAGTGGGAGCGGGGTTTGACTCTGGAAACATTGGGCTGCATCCCTTGGGATGTCCCAGGAATCCACCAGGAAAACCCCCTTTGGATAAGGGAGGGATCGGGGTGGGATTGGCAGGGCTGGGGCTGTTCCAAGCTCATTCCCAAGTGTCCCAGGGGGGCTGGAATGGGATGATCCCTTCCAAGGGCAATCCTTCTGGATGAATCCTGAAGGAGAAGGAGGAAGGCTGGATAATGAAGACCTCTCCGGGCATCTGGCTGCCATTTGGAAGCAGCGGTGGGAATTCCAGGTCCGGCGGGATGTGTCGGAGTATCCCTGCATCCATCTGGTTTCACACGGCCGGGAATGCTGGAAGCCTCCAGCCCCGGAGGATCGTAAATCCCGGCTCTGCTTTTCCCGGCCCTCCGCAAACAACCCCGAAATTCAGCCCTGTCCAAATCCCGCACAAAGGCCGGCTCATTCCTGGGATTTATGGCCTCTCGGGAAGCGCTGGGTGATTAAGGCTTGGCCACCAACACGGAGCAAACAGTAGGAGCTCCGACAGCTCCAACTGGGAATGTGGGCTGGGATTTATCAAACAAATCCGGGAGAAATCCATCTCTGTTTGGAAAAGAGGGAGATATATGGTATGCTTGGGAGACGGATCCGGCTCGGGAACGTTTGGGAGGGTTGGAATTCCAAGTCGGATCCGAGCCGGGTGAAGCCAAGGCAAATATACAACTCCAGGCAAGGAGCTTTTCCAAGGGTAACAACAACATTCCTGGGCAAGTGAGGTCATCCCGAATTTTCTGGGTTGGAATTAAAAAAGCTGAAGGGGAAAAAGTGCTGGAAAAACACAGGAGGGGGAAAAAAATTGGGTAAAATATGTTGGAAGTGACGGACAAAAAAAAACGGGAGATGGGAAGGGAGGAGAAGGTGCTGGTGGTTCCTTTCCAGGGATTAAAATTGGACATTTGGGATTTTTTTTGGCTGAATCCTGGGTTTTCCTGATTTAATTAATCCATCCCGCTCACCAGCATCCCAGTTCTTCCCAAAAATCCTGTTGGAGATGGAAGAGCAAAGGGAAGGAAGGCAGGGCGTGGTGGGAAAGTCCGTTCGGATGGATCCAGGTTGGATCCGCCTTTCCCTCGGGATGGGCAGGGAAGGGGTGCTCTGGGATGATGGGATCACAGCAGGAGGGGATTTCTGGGATCAAACAGCGATGGAAAGGGGAATTCTGACGGATCCTGGCATGGAAGGAAGGAGTGATGGGAAGAGGGATCCCGGGAAAGCACCTGGACATGGCTGAGGTGCACCGGGAACACCCTGGATCTCTCCTTAGGGAATCCCTTATCCCATGGCTCTGCCCGCCAGGAGTGTGGCAGAACCACGGAATGCTTGGAATTCCGTGATCCTTAAGATCCCTCCCAACCCAAATCCCTCCAGTTTTCCCCAATTCGTTAAAAACCCAGGTTTTTCTCTTTGATTCCCACAATTCCCTGGAATAATCCTGCGTTGGGAAGGCACTGGAGCACCGTGGGTCTGGAATTCCCTTTTCCCAGGGAACAGAACCCCCACGGCTCCCGTAAAATTCCCGGCGGCCGCGTTTACGAGGTGTGAAGCCATAAAGCAGCTCCTGAATTTTCCACACCTTCCTCCTGCTCCGGAGGCCGATGGAGCGCTGGGAATTTTTTCCTCCCAATCCTCAGCGTTTATTTCAAAGGACAACTTTGCTTCCATGTTTGAGGTGATTTTGGGGTTTTTTCCTGGGAATGGTGGACTTTTAGGGTTGTGCTATGGCAGTGCAGTGGGAATGGTTTCCCAAGCCTGGATCTCACGGGATTCTCAGCTCCTCAGCTGGAAGAAAGGAAAAGCTTGGAATGGCTTCCCTTGAAGTGTTTTCCATACATCCAGGAGTAGATCCATGAGGTCTCTCTGCTTCCAGGGAAGAAGTGGCAGGATGAGAGGAAAACACCTCAGGCTGTGCCAGGGAAGGGTCAGGTTGGATTCAAGAGGAATTTTTTTCATGGAAAGGGTGGTAAAGCATTGGGATGGGATGGATCCCTTTCCCTGAAGATGTCCAAGGAATGTCTGGATGGGGGAGTTGGACGCAGGTTGGGCTCTGATCCCAGAGGGCTTTTCCCACCTGAACAATTCCCCTAATTCTGGGATTGTCGCTCCCTTTGCAAGGAATTCCGTGTGTGCCCATGCTCCCTGCCCACCCAGTCATTTAATTCGCAGCTCCAGCGGGACAAAACCAATGGAAAATGCTCCTGGAGCTCATTCTGAGCTCTATTTCTAAAAATTCCCTGGTTTTTTTTACCTTCCCAACCACAGCCGAAAAAACTCGGGAGCCTCCGGCCTCCTGTTCAGCTGGAGAAGTCCAAACGAGCTCCAGGTTTTCCAGGCAGTTCATTCCTCATTTTCCGTGGCTCGGGTTGTTTATGTTCCCTCCGCTTCCATGAAAACGACGTCTTCATTAAAGCTGAAAAATGGACTTTGGGATTGATGGGAAGCGCTGATTTCCCTCGGCCACCAGCAGGAATCGGAGTTCCAGGGAACTCATTCCCGGCTGATGGATGGCCTTGGAATGTTATTTATTTCTCTTTGGGTTTTTCAGCTGGTTGGATTAAAAAAAAAA
Source organism: Monarcha castaneiventris obscurior (assembly GCA_026261815.1). NCBI lineage: Eukaryota > Metazoa > Chordata > Aves > Passeriformes > Monarchidae > Monarcha > Monarcha castaneiventris. The sequence goes on from JAMPIT010000035.1 coordinate 141,747, forward strand.
AAAAAAAAAAAAAAAGCAGGAAAAAAGCCAAGGAAAAGCCCAGCCAAGCGTTGGGATCGCAGTGAAATAAAATCCCGGGAATCGTTTTAACCCTGGAGCTGAGGCATAGGAAAAACACTGGAATGGGTTTGGAGTCCTCATCCCTGGAGGTGTCCGAGGATTTGGAGGGGAAATTCTGGGAATCGTCATGTGGTCTCTGCTCGAGCATCCAAAAGAGCCCCAAAATCCTGGATCCGGGTGTTGGTCCCAGTTCCATCCCCAGCCGTAGGATATCCCAATATTGGGATTCCTGCTGTCCTGGATATCCCCATTCCATCCCCTTGGAGCGCTGGGATTTAAGGATCAGGCTCCCAGAATTTGGGATTTATAAGGAAAGAAATTCCCCAGCTCCCAAGTGCCTCCCTTTTGTGACCACTCCGGATTTGCCATTCCGGATTTGCCATTCCTGGTGCCTCTGGAGTGCTCCCCCCGTCCCAAATGGAGAGCAGAGGAAAGTGTGGAAAATTGGGAAAATGCAGAACACATCCCAAAGTCCTCGCCTAAGGAAGCTGCGGCAACTTTTCCTTCTCCTCACCCAGTATTCCCAAAATCCCGGGTAATGATCTCCAGTTTGGATGCCCCCGATGGGCAGTGGGAATTCTGCTGCTGCCGTTGGAATCGAGGGAAGATGGGGTGGGAAAAGGAGGAATGCTGCAGTTAATGCAGAGCAATTCCCGGTTTTATTCCACATTTCCCTGAGCGGAACTTTTCCCTTTTTTCGGGAGGAAAAGGAATTCCTTCCCTGTTCGCTCGGCTACAACAGGTATATCTTAATCTCCTCCAGTTTTCCAGGATCCTGGAGGCTGGAAGATGGGGAGTGGGGTGTGTTTTGGGCTGGAATGACAGCTCCAAACTGAGATTTGATGGGAGTTTTCCCCTTTTCCAGGCATCCACCACCTCCCTAAATTCCCCCCGCTTTGGGATCCACCTGTATTCCAAGGCTGTTTGATTCTCTTCTGGAACTGTTGGATCTCACTAAAAAAAGCTGGATTTTTCCTTGCTTTCAGGTGCTATTCCCATATTTATGCAGGTGTAAATATTCCCCTTTCCCAAAAAAACTGAGCTCAAAACCGTTTGGTTTTTCCTAACTGGGAATGATCAGGGATACAGGACAGGGAATGGGTATCACATCCATCAGCTGGGGACGGGAATATCCATCGGAAAACCGAGCATTAAATTCCCTGTTCCCAAGCTTTAGCATCCAGGTGTGTTTAGACTAGAGAGCTGAAATCACCTGGGATCAGAGGAGAATCCAGGTTGTCCCATTTCCCTGTTTCCTTGGTGTGGCTTTGGTTCCATGGGATTTTTGGGATTTGAGATTCCGCCGCGCTGCAGGAGCTGGGATGAGGGATGGATCCATCCCGGCTTTGTTTGGGAAGGGCTTTTCCCCACCTCGCAGCAAAATCTGGGATTGTGCTGCCACCCCGGGCCAGGGATCCAAAGGGGGAGCTATTCCCAGGATTTTTCCTATGCCTGGCAGCAATGCCTGGAAGCTCCGTCATGGCACATTGGGCTTTGTTTTTCATTCCAGGCGCCTCGGCTGGAAAAATAAGGAGAAGGAGGGGGAACCCAAATCCAAACAAGCCAGCAGCTGGAATTTTGTCTGGAGCGAGGCAGGGAAAACTGATTTATATCGGCTCCAGGAGCAGCTCCAAGCTCCTGGCACTGCAGTGAGGGCTTGGGGTTTTTCCTGCCTCTGGAATTCTCAGGTGCCAGACTCCGGAGGGTGGCTGTGCCCAGCTTTTCCCTGATTTACGGCTCCTCCTGGATCTCCCGGAGCTGGAATGGGTCCTGGCAGGGTGTAAATCAATCCCAATCCCCGCAGTCCCAGCATTCCCGGGGTTGTGTCCCTGCCGAGCCCTTGGCTTTCCTCCTTCTCCCGAGCTTCACAAAATCCGGTGGGAAGCCGGAATGTTCAGCTGCTCCAGAAATGCTCCCGACGGGCAAAGCGCTCCTTAACTCCATAAAGGATGGAAAAAGCTGGATTCGGGATGAAGAGTTGGGAGGGAGGAGGGCGGATCCTTCTGGATTCAGGGATTTGGGATTTTTTAGAGCGTTTCTGGTAAAAACCACTCCCGAATCCAAGCTCAGCCTCCCTTCTTCCAGGACAATGGAATTTTTCCGTGTTGAATCCCTGTCCTTCCTCCAATGGAAGTTGGAATCCAGGCTCTCCCTCCTGCCTGCTGGAAAATCGCACAAATCCCAGAAAAATGGATTTTCCGGCGCTTGGGAATTTTTGTGGAAAAGATGGAGGGCAGCCGGTGGTCGGGGATTTAAGGATTATTCCTTGGGGTCATGTCTCCCAGTGTTCCCGAATGGTGATTCCTGGAGATTCCTGGAAATGTGGGAAATGCCATTGTTGGGAATGGAGGAGAGAACCACCACGCACAGCAGGGGTGGGAATGGTGATGCCGAATCCCTCTGGAATGCTGTGTGCCCCTGGAGGCTGTTGTTTAACCCCAGGGATGAGGGAGAAGTTGGGAAAATCTTGGGATCATGGAATGGTTTGGGGTGGAAGGGATCTTAAAGCTCATCCCATTCCATGGGACACCTTCTGCTATTCCCAGTTGCTCCAGCCTGGCCTAGAACATTCCAGGGATGGGGCATCCGTGCATCCTTTGGTCCTTCCTGAATCCCAGGATAGGCTGGATTAAAACCCAGATTTTGGGAATGTTTGGGGTTTTTTAAGGAACTTAAAGACAAAATAATCCCAGTGCCTTAAAAATGAAAAAGGTTTGGGGTGGCTTAGCTACAAAACTTGGGATTTGGGAACAAATCCTGCATGGTTTCATTGGATTTTCCTGGAATTTTCATGACCGAAAAGGGAACTGCTTGGAGGACAATGAGGATAAAACATCTGGATGGAAATAAATTGGATTTTTCCTTGAAAATTGGATTTTTAGTGGAGAATGGGCTGTGCTTGGCCTCGGGCCGTGCCGAGGTCAAGGGACACCATTCCAGATGGATCCCTTTAAATGAAAACACAGGAGAAATGGGGAGCAGAGCCCAGAATTCCCTGAGATCTTTGGGAGCAGATAAAAATTCCCGATGAACAGCTCAGAAAGCGCTTCATCCTAAACTTATTTCGGTCCTATTCCCAAATTCTTCCATGTCACCGTTGTTTTCCTGGGATGTTCCTTCTGGCAGTTTCTCCAGCCCCTCCCGAATGTGTTATCCCGAATGTGTCGGCTCCCGCTCCGGGATTTCATTGGAGTTGAGTGCTGCATTAATCCATTGGCTGGAGTTCATCCTTTTCCTTGTAAATCCGTCCTCTCCCGCCTCTGGCACGCCGAGCCCAATATTCCGGGGGGGAAATGGAGCCTTTGATCTTTCCTTGCTGGAGAGGTTTCCCGGGATTCCAGGCAGGTCCCTTTGCCTGGCTGCTGTCCATAAAAATTTGGGAGCACCAACGGATGCATCGAGGAGGAGGGGAAGGGCTGAGGTTTTCCAGAGCTGGAATTAAATATTAATTCGTTCCAATAAATTGGATATGAGGAAGGAATTCTTCCCTGTCAGGGTGGAGAGGCCCTGGAAAAGCTGTGGATGCCCCATCCCTGGAAATGTCCAGTTCCAGGTGGGAGAAGGCTTGGAAAAACCTGGGATGGCAGAATTTGCCCCTGTCCATGGCAGGGCTTGGAATAAGAGGATCTTTAAGGTCCCTTCTGAGTTTTCCCCACGGCATTCCGCTTCCCAAACTCCAGCTGGAATTTGCTGCCTCTCCAAGGGCTCCTTCCACGGAGCTGGAAAGACAGACCCTGATCCAACAGCATGGGATGGAAGCAGGGGGGCACAGCTGTGGAATGCCGGTGCCAAAGGATGCCGGAGCTTTTCCCTGGCTCCGAGGGATGATGGATATCCACCCCGAGAATATCCACGTGCCAAGGGATTTGTGTTTTTCTGGGAAGCGGGTGTTGTTTAGAGGGAGGGTGGGAGTGCAGAGCCAAGGAATATCTCATTCCCAATTCCTTCCATCCTGTTTTCTCGGGAAGCGCCTGTTTCAAAGGCTCACATTCCATTGGGAGCTGCAGGTGGAGGAGCCTGGAATGCTGACAGGGATGGATCAGGTGCTCCTGAGCTATCCAGGAGCTCGGCATTGATCCCCATTTGCTGGGTCCATCCATGAGATTCCGTGGAGCAGGGACACGGGGAATTGTCGCGGTGCTCCATCCATGAGATTCCATGGAGCAGGGACACAGGGAATTGTCGCGGTGCTCCGTGGGGATGTCTGCAGCATCCCTGACTCTTGGGATGCTCTTCTGGGAATATTGGGATTACCCAGACCAGTGCAAACACTGATCCTACAAATCCACCCCTTTCCCATGCCGGAGCATTCTTGGGAATGTCACAATCCCAGCTTTGGCCACTTCAGCGAATTCCTTGGGTGGGTTTTGGGTTAAATCCATGGATTTTGGGTCGAATCCTTGGATTTTGGGCCATGTTTTTGCACACAGCCGGTTTGAACGGCATCAAACCCCCGGGATGTGGCAGTGGAGAGAAAAACTTGGAGAGGCTTGGAGAGTAAAAGATGGGAAGAGAAGTGAGGAGAGTCCAGGATCTGCTATTTTTAGTGTTGTGTTTGCCTGAATTCCAAGCTTGCCTTGTGTTTTCCTTGGATGCAGCTGATGCTTTTGGAACTCCTGGGGCTGCCAGGGCTAAACCAACAATCCTTAACCCCAAACGGAGCCGGCCAGGAATTCTGTGGGATGAGGGAGCGGAGCCTGGAGCTCTTCCCGGATTATCCAGCAGCTGGGATGTGCCTGGGTTTGCTGAGCAGATTCCCATGGCACGAGGTGGGAGAATCTTGGAATCACGTTCCCAGGTGCCACATCCATGTCTGGGAAATCCCTGCCAGGGCTGGACAATTTTTTTGAGGAGTTTTTCCTGATATCCAACCTGAAGCTTCCCTGGAGCAACTTGAGGCCATTCCCTCCTATCCTGTTATTCCCTGGGAGCAGATCCTGATCCCGCCTGGCTGCACCTGGATTGTGGGAAGTGGGAATGACCCTCTGGAGCCTCCTTTTCTCCAGGCTGAGCTTTCCCAGCTCCCTCCTGGTGCTCCAGCCCCTTCCCAGCTCCATTCCTTTCCCAGGACATGCTCCAGCCCCTCCACGTCCTTTGTTTAGTGAGGAAAAACAAGGAAAGACCCGGATTGCTCCTCCCCATCCCCACATTTTGGGATGAATCCCTATTTTCCTCCATTTCAACGCAACTAATCTGGACCTGTTCCCAAAAGTACAGAACATTCCCAAACCTGCCAGGAACACGGGGGAGAAACCAGAAAATCCACGGCTTTTCTCCGGGGTTTTTGTTGGGAATCATGGATTACAGGACTGGAAAACCTCGGGTTGGGATTTTTTTTGGTGGCTCTGGAAGTTTGGAATAATTTCGGGAATGTTGAAGGGTCCAGGTTTGGTCCTTGGAGCTGGAGGAGATAAGAGGGGATGGAGAAAAATATTCCCTTTTCCCAATAATTGATTTTGGAGGAGCAAATCCCAAGCCCAAGGAGCAAATCCACTGGGCTTATCCCAAATTCTATCCTAAACTCTGTTTCCTGGCCTAAAAGTCCCTAAATTTTCCCAGTCTGGAAAAGTGTCAGAGATGCTCCCATTTATCCTTTGCTGCCCTGTTTTGCTTCCCAAGAACCGGATATTTCCTTGGATTTATTTGCCGTGGCTCCCCAAAACCACTGGAGAATAAAGAGGGTGAGGGAATATTAATTGATTAATTCATCCATTAATTAATTAAGGCATCTGGGGAGGCTTTGAAAGGCGATTTTCCCTGGCTTTTATTCCTTTCCTGGATTTTTATTCCCATTTCCCATCCTCCAAGGCTCTGCTTTTTCCTTGCAATCTTAAGGATTTGGGCTGGACTCATCCGCCTGTGCCGAGAATCCGACTTGGAGGGGATGGATCCGAGGTCATGGATGGGTTTGCAGCAGCATCCCAAAATTCTGCAGCAATTCCACGGGATAATTCCATACTGGATCCATGACTGGCTTGAAAGGAGGGATGTGTCCATTCCTGGACACAACACAGGAGCTTTTATCCATTGGTTTTCCAGGGACTGGGATTTTATGGTGGGAAACACTAAGCAGGGCTCAACTAAGATGTGTAAGCACGTCCCTGTGTTTACTGGAATTATTATTCCATAGATTCCCAGCCTCAGGAGCGGGAAATGTCTTCATGCAGCCTTTCCATGCTGGGGCAGCTTGGAAGTCTGGGAAGGGGCAATTTGGGATTTTTGGGTGGATTTGGGATGATTTCTGTAAAGCTGCGAGTCTGCCAAGGATTAAAACCAAAGCCTCCATCCTCGTGTTGGCTTTGGACACTGAAAGATGGATTTTTATCCCTGAAAAAAGCATGGAACGAGTCTGGAGGTGGCCGGGCTTTGCAACAGGAGCCGAGTGTAACGTTTTTCCACGGATTCTCCTGGGCTCCAGATGTGCGGGCTGGGAAAGCCGTTAACGGCCCCAATTAGGCTTTAATTTATCTTCGTTTCCTCGGCTTGCCGTTAAAAGTCACACCCCGGAGCCATTAAAGCTCCCCGTTCCCATTCCCGAGTTTTGCCAGGTGCTGGCCAGCAAATCCAAGCTCAAACTGGACTTTATTCCCCAAAAAAAATAAAGGAAAAAAAATAAAAAAAAAGAGGTTTAAATGGGTCAGGAGCCTCTCCCTGGACATCTGCTCGAGGGGTAGCGCGGGGATATTTAAAAGCCTTGGAAGGAAAACAAATAAAGGCTTCCACATTCCCAAGGAATCTCAGCCCAGCTCGTCCAGCCCGTTCCCGAATCGCCGCTTTTGGCAGGGGAGCGATGGTGTTAACCATCCAAGGAGATTTATTAGGGATAATTTATGGCCGGAGCAGCCGAGCCGTGGGTTCGGGGGAGCGGAGCTCGCCACGGGCAGTGTTTTCCTTCCTGCACATTCCGATTGTTTTAGTTTATTCCAGAGGCACGGCTCGGGAGCTCATTTATTCCCAGGACACATCAACACGTGGAGTGAGATCACTCCCGTTCCTGGGGGTCGGCAGGCTGGAGGTGATGAAATCATGGATTTATCCACACCTTATTCCAGGCGTTTGATTGACCGGGATCGATTTGGGCTGAACCGACAAAGCTTCCCGATGCTCCCAAACAGCCGCTAAAATAATTACCGGGATCCGGGAGCGCGGAGCAGCTCCCGACACATGTTGGGAGCGGGGAGAGGACAGTTCCAGGCACTCAAAATACATCCCAGATGGAAAACTCATCCAGCTCCGAGGGGGGAAAGCTCAACCTGTTGGAGGTTGTTATAAATTGGGAACGGGGCAGTGAATGTTTGGGATAAGCCGAGTCCCCAGTAGGTCTTTCCTGCCATCCGTGAACTCCTGACCTTTTTTCCTTGGAGAGCTGTTAAAATGGAGGCAGAGGGCAGAGGGAGTTGTTTTCCAGCCCCTTTTTGCGCTTGTGTGGTCTGGAAAGGGAACAGATTTTCCCTGCCCTTTTCCAGGAGACGGACACGGGGATGAGGGGAAAGCAGAGACAGCTTTAATGAACCTTCCCGGGGTATCCAGGGAATCGGGAGCTGCCTGGGACACGGCATGGGAGCGGGGTTTCCATCCCACCAGGAATGTTCACCGTGCTGACAGCACTGAGTGGGATTTGGGATATCCCTGGGTGGTGGAAAATAGGGAAAAAGAGAGGGATTTACTGCTCTGGAAGTTTAAATCCATGGTCGGGAGGGGGTGAATTCCCTTCGGGATGCCCCTCACCCTGGGGAGTGGCCGGGAGGGTGGGTTGTGGGATGCTGGGCGTCACAGGGATGAGGGAATGTGGGATGGGATTCCTCGTGGATTAAGACGAGACCTGGGAATATTTTTAATTTATTCAGTAGCTGCACAAGGAGTCAAAATAGAGCAAAATGCGTAAAAAAGCTGGAATACATCCCAAGATATCAGGAGATCATCCAAGGGCACAGTCCTGTGGGCTGGAGCCGTGGGAAGGTGACATTCCGAGGAATTACCGTGCCGGGAATATTGGGCATCCGACACCAGAAGGATGCTCGTGTCCAACCAGCCATGGGGATGAGTTATCCCAGAAAACAGTGGAGCATCTTCCCGAAATGGATCCAAAGGGTAAAGCCAGGCAGTGGGATCCCTTTCCCTCCAAACTGGCGTTCCCTCCCAGGCTGCAATTCCAAGGACAATCCTAGGGAACAGCGAGTGCTTTCAGCTGTGCCGGAGCGATGAAATATTCCAGACACACGGTCCCAGGGCTGATCCCGACGTAGACGGTGCCTGGAAACACGGAGAAGGTTTCTGGGAACCAGCAGTGCATGGAAGTGGATTCCCAGAGTGTGAGGCACATGGAGGGCTCTGGGTGTAGGATGGGGGGAATTCCTGTGGGAATGCAGGGATTTATAGGATTTGAATAATGGAGTTCCAGACCAGTTTGGGTTGGAGGGGACCTTAAGTCCCATCCCATTCCAACCCTGACACCTTCCACTATCCCAGGTCGTTCCAAGCCCTGCCCAGCCTGGCCTCGGACATTCCCAGGGATGGGGCATCCACAACTTCTTTGGGAACATGTTCTAAAACACAACCCAGAAGTTATTCCCCAAAAAAGTAAATCCCTAAAAAAACCTTGCAAAGGATGAATTCCCTCCACTCTCTCAGCACTCCATCCATCCCTGGGTTTTTTTCCCTTTGGAATGGTGGCTCCCTGGGATGTGCAGGTGATCCAAAGGTATCCCTTGCCTCTGGATATCACCCAAATATCCCAGTCTAACTGGGGAAAATCCCAGTGGTTTGGTGATCCCTGAGATAAAGGGACGGCTTTTCCAAGGGAATTAAAATGGAAAACCCTCCCTTTCTATCTGTAGCCAGTGGGATTTGGGAGATTTGGATCTGCAGCAGGATCCACAGGAGTGTGAAAACTTTGGGAAGGGTGGGAAAACCGGGCAATAAATAGGATATTTTTCTCCCAGAATGCTGGAATTCTCCAATGATCCTGTCTGGCCCTCAGGATCATTGGATTGGCCTGGATTGGGGTGGGCAGTTACAAATGCACCCAGAGTTTTCCCTGTGCCTTCGTAAATCCCAGACTTCTGCAGCTGGAAGGGCTCAGCTTTGACGAATCCCATCCCTCATCCAGCCTGCTCCAGAGGCAGAGCCTTAAATCAGGAATATTCCTGAGGCTCCGTTAAATCAGCTTTAAGTGACTTTAATTCAGCTCCGGCCGATTCCCGATCGATTCCAACGACTCATTTCATCCCAGCTTTCACATCCATCCATCTTCCGACCTCGCTCTCCTCTTCCCAGCCCGGAGAAATGGGATCCAGCTGTCGGTGTTTCGCTCGGGAACGGCTGCCAAGGCGGGGAATTGTGGAGTTATCCAAACATTCCAGAAGGTTGGCTCTCCGCGCGGGAGGCATCCCTGACAAATCGGACTGGAAAGGGTGTGGAGAGGTCTCCTCATCCAGCCCCACCGCAGAGCCCCTTCCCGGGAATTCCTGCCTCCATCGCCAGTGGAAGGAATTAGCGACAAGTGGCTGGGTGTATCCCAGCTCCAACCCCCATTCCCTAGGGATGAATCCCTCTGCACTATCCGTGAGACACTGGCACGGGTTGGGATTGGGTTGGACGGGCCCTTCAGAACCATCCCATTCCTTATCCATGGATGCAGGGACACTTCCGCTATCCCAGGTTGTTCCAAGCCCTGTCCAAGCTGTCCTGGAACAATTCCAGGGATTTCTGCATCCACCACTCACATCCCCGGAGGTTTAATCCAGGTTTACTCCCTCCATGGAGCAGGACAGGGATCTGGGGCTCAGCCTGTTCCTTCCTGGTGCCTCCAAGGTGTCTTCATCCTTCCCAAGCCATGGATCCCATCCTTCCCAAGCCATGGGCTCCATCCTTCCCGAGCCATGGATCCCATCCTTCCTGAGCTATGGATCCCACCCTTCCTGAGCCATGGATTCCATCCTTCCCAATCCTGGACTCCATCCTTCCCGAGCTATGGATTCCATCCTTCCCAATCCTGGACTCCATCCTTCCCGAGCTATGGATTCCATCCTTCCCAATCCTGGACTCCATCCTTCCCGAGCACGCTCCGGGCTGGAGCAGAGCCACGCGTGCTGTGGCCAAATTCCCAGTGATGGATGCAAATGTCATCACTTATTTTTTGTGGGAATCTCATTGTTTGTTTTCCTCAGTTTTCCGGCAATAACGGCTCCTCTTCCATCGCGCCTCCAGCTTTTCATCCTCTGCCAGAGGCTTCCCCTCCTGAACTTCTCCGAATTATCTTAAAAACCTGGAATAATGGACTTAAAATAATTATTCAGAGGGCACTTGGTTGGATTCTCCGGATTGTGGGGATTCCAGCCAAACGGGAGCGCGGACGGAACACAGGAGGGCACATTATTTTTGGCACAGCTGATTAGGAATAATCCATGGAATTCCAGTTTTTCCCAGATATCCTGCTTTGCGTTTGGGAGCTCTTCAAATTTCAGGCTCTTTGCTCCCTGGGAAAAGTGGACAGTGTTGGATTTTGGGGATAATTCTGTGAGTTTGGAACTTCTGTGGTTTGTCTTTTCCATTTTTTTTTACTGCCGGGCCTTGAATGCCCAAGATGCCAAAGCATGATCCTAAATCCATGGATATATGGATATATGAGCATGGATATATGACCCTCTGGAATATTACCCTGGGACTGTAAATCGGAGCGGCTCTGCTGGTTTCCCTGGCACTGCCCAGCCCTGACCTGCCCTGGGCTTTAAGTCCAGCCTAAAATCCCTGGAATACCTGGCCAGTAAATTTCCAAACGCTTTGAGCTTCTCCAGCCTGGAATATCTGGGATCAAACCATCCCAAACCCGGCCCTGCTGGAATTTTCCCCCTTCAGCCTCAGTTCATCAAAAGCCTCTGCGGTTCCTTCTTCTCCTCCTAATGAAGGTGGAAATGTCCATGGCGAGGGGAATTTATGGGTGAAGGAATTCCAGTGGCCATCATTCCGTAATAAGGCTGACAGCCCCGTAAAATATTGCCCAAAAAACCCTGGAAAAGGCTCCGGCAGCTCTCTAGAAGGTGACCCAAATATTTTATGGAGTGGGCTCTGACGACCTTCCCTTATTTATGAATTTTTAAATGAGCGGGATCTGTTTAAAGAGGGAAGAAAAAAAAAACTGGGATATGAAAAAAAAAAACCCCAAACCAACTTCAGATGGCGACTTTAACCTCCCGTAGATTAAAAACCATTCCATCTTTTTATCCAAATTCCAATAAAAATCCTGTCTCCCATGGATTTAGGGACTGCTTCCAACGCCACTTAAAAGCTGATTATTTTCAGGGCAGGTTTTGTGCTCCAAAGCTTTTTTTTTTTTTTTTAAGATTATTTTTTAAAATCAATTTTAAAGGATAAAAATTTCTCTGGGAGATATTTTGGGCTGGGATAATTTCACCCAGGAAAACAGAGGGAATTTTAATGGAAAATCTGATCCATGGGGGATTTGATCCCGTTATTTTCTGCAGGGAAAATGTTATCTTATGAAATAAAAAAATATTTTTATACATAAATGTATTCCATAATGAATAAAATATGGAAAGGGCCCTCAGGGAGAAGCATTCCCAGAGGTGATGGATTTCAAGCCTGGAAAACCTCGGGAGCTGAAGTAAAACCCACTGATTAGGAAGGTTTTGGGAGAATCCTGTGTGGATCCTGGAAAAGTTTGGAGCTGGCCACCAACCTGGTGTCATTAGGAGTGAACCAAGGAATTTCACTGCGTCCAAACATGGACATCCTTTTCTCCCATCTTTTTTTTCCCCTTCTGGTTGATCCTAAATAATTTGGGATATACCCTGACTTTAATTTGCTCATGGAAATCCCAAATAGGAGTGGGAATGGCTCCTTTCAAACCATTGCATCCCAATATTCCTGTTGGTTTTGTGACGGGGCAGCTCCAGGTCAGCATTCCAGGCTTTCCATCCCCATTCTCTGCTCTGTCCATGTTTTTTTTAGGGATTTTTTTGCTTTTTCCAAAAGGCAGGGAATCCTAGAATCCAAGGAACGTTTGGGATGGAAGGCACTTTAAATTCCATCCACCTTCCACTATCCCAGGTTGCTCCAAGCCCCATCCAACCTGGCCTTGAAGAATTCCAGGGGTGGGACAGCAGCAGCTCCATAATCCAAGAGCTAACTCCAGCTAAATCCAGCTGTTTGGAATCTCCCGTTACTCCAAAGGAAGCCAAAGTTATCAGGAATGCTGAAAATCCTAAAATACTGAGATAAACCAAGCCACTGGTATCCAGATTCCTCCTCTGCCCGCTCCAGAAACCACCATTCCAACAGCTCCAGGGAGGAATTCCGCAGCCAGAAATGAGGGGAAAACGCTGCTTTTCCATCCAGGAGAGCGTTTAAGGAATATTTTACATCAAAGCCCTTTCATTCCCGGCCGGAGGGGTTATAAATGGGACAATCCCTCCTCGGGATGGAGCCCTTCAAACGCCACAACATCAATATCCCGGCTCCTGGAAATCCAAGGAATATTTCTCCACGTCCACATCCCATTAATCATTTGGAAAGCCATTTATGGACCCAAATTACCAAGTGCCAAAACGCCCCTGACAGGGAGGGAAATTTATTCCTCTGCTTTATTAATGTTCTATTTATTATTAGAAATCCAATAAATTCTTCCCACATTGGGAATTTTAACGGGAGTTCATCGTGGCTGAGTCCCGTTTGTGCTCTGAATGTTGTGTGAGGAGGCAACAGGGAAGATAAACCAAATAAATCCTTTAAAATCTCCTTTTTTTAGGATGTACTTGATGGGGAAAAAAAAAGTCCCCTCCCGTCCTGGCAGCGGGGTCGGGATCAAACACGGAGATTCGGGGACCCCGATAGGAAAATTTGGAAAGGTCTTTAGCATAATCCTTTAATCTGTTTGCCGGGAGATCCATGGAAAATGCTTTGTTTGCCTGAGTAAACAGCGGCTCCCATTTCCAACGGGAGGTTAAGCTGTTTGGAGAAAGGCTTGGGAGGAAATCATTCCAAGGATTTTAAAGCTTAAGGTGTCATTGCTTGATTTTTTTTTTTGGGATTCTTTCCAAGGAGATCGCGGGCAACTTTCGGAGGGAGCGGAATTCGCTCAAATTCTCCTGGAAGGGCTGGAAATCCTCAGTTGCTCTGCTTTGTGGGGAATGTAAGTGGGAATGGGCCAGGTTGGGAATGGGGCTGGAAGCTGGGAAGTGCCTGGAGCAGCATCAGCTCCCGCTTTAATCCATCTCCAGCACATCCCGATTTTCAGGAGATGCCGTGATCCCCTCTATAGTCCCCTTAATCATTCCAGCCCTTCCTCATCCCAGGCATGGATCTCCAGCAGTGCCTTTTCCTGAGGTCGGGATAAATCCCTTCCCACGTGCTGGAATTCTGCTTATCCCGGGAAAAAGGAAGAGGGGACATTCCCACTCCATCCTTCCTGAATCCCTGGGAATCTTTTGGCCGCCAGATGCCCCCGCAGAGCCATTGCTGGTCCCTGAGGGACGCTGGGCTCAATCCGTGGATTTTGGGATATCTCCAGCTCCTTTTCCCCTCTTTCCCGGTGCCACCGTTCTCCAGGGAGGGAGAGTGGCAGGGATTTCTTTGGAAGCTCCCACCACACTGGAAGCAGCCTCCTGGACACCGGGAATGGCTAGAGATGTCCCAAACTGGGAATTCCGGGGATTTGTGCCTGGCCACGGTGCTGGATAGGGCTGGGAAAGGAGCAGGATAAAAGCCATGGTCCCAGTGGATAAAGCATTTTTCCAGATGAATTTTCCCTGGAATTCTGTGCTCCAGGGATCGTCCCACACTACAAACGTCAATGAAACCCAGAAATCCTTGGAAAAACATCCTCCGGGTGCTCTCCCTGTAAATGTCCCCGCTCCAAGCTTCCCTTCCTTTCCTAAATCCCTGCTAAAGCCAGCTCCCGCTTCTCTCCACGCTCCCAGTGCCTTTCCCTTCTCCAGAAATAAATCGGGATGTCTCTTGAACTCATTTGTGCTCCTCGCTGCCTTCCCTGCCTAACTCGTTCCATATGGCCGCGGCTCTTTCCATGGAGCGCCTCCGCCCGGCTTCCCTCGCTCGCTTCCAAGCTCCTTAATTTTATGAACAATTTCCGAACAATTAGAACGTGGAAAAGTCCTCCGAGGGAAGCCGGAGGATCCCTGTCCCCGGGATAACGCAAATGCGGGCCAGACACAGCCATTCCTCCCGGTCCCTGCGGAACAATCCTTGGATGGGCTGAGCTCATAAAGCCGAGATTTTTTCCATCGCCGCATTCCGGGGGCCGGATCCTCCTCCCAGTGCCACCAGTGTGACGTGGAACCACTTTGGGTTATTCCGGCTTCTTTTCCCAATTAGAGGCGCCTCTTCCCTCCCCTGCTCCCTTTTTCCCGTGTTTATCCCGAGTAATGCCCGACACATGCTCATTTCATGCTGTTCCAGCGCAAGGAAAACATCGGGAATTAAACCAATCCACTCCTAATGGGTCAAATACCCGCCTGCGAAAAGCCACAATTTTCCAATCAGCCTTTGGATTGAGGCAGCCCCTCAGCATCCCACGGAATCCCAAACGGTTTTCCAACAGCCCCTTTCCTTTTCCCATCCCAACCAGGTCATTTTCCAATCAGCCCCATTACACCGAATCCATTTATACTCCCCAAAAATACATAATGACAGGAATTAGCCCCAACCCCGGGGCTTTTTTTAATCCCTCGCCTGTTAAGTGGAACCACATCTATCTCCGAGCGGGAATTCTTCCGGAGCCCGATGGAAATGGATTCCAAACAATGCATTCCTATTCAAATTCTCCTCCGTTTTAATCAAAAAAAGCTTGGATTATCTGCAGCCAATATCTCCAAAGGCAGCCTGGAGTCGGGCCCCTCTGCTACCCCCCTGGTTTTTATGGAATACACGGAATATATGGAATTAATCCATCTGAATATCCAATGTGATGCCTAATGACTTCGGGATCATAACACAAGCGAGTTGTTTGCAGTCCATAAATAAGGAATGGCTTTTGCCGGGATTTCCCAAACCAAAACAGGCTTTGATTGGAAACAGGAGGCAGATCCAGCTTTTCCCTTTTTCATGGCTGGAGGGATTTGGGCTGGAAGGCTGGAGCACCCACGGGCGGCGCTTGGCTTGGGGTTATTCCCAACTCCTGCTGTCCCAGCACCATGGGATGATGGGAATATCTTCGCACAGCCGGGACTGGGATGAGATGGGCTTTAAGTCCTTTCTAGTCCAACCCATTCCATGATTCCATGATCCTGTCTCCACCTGCCCGGAGCTGCCACTGGATCATCTCCATCCCTGCCACGTGGTCGTTGACAGGAATTCTGCCTCCTCTCCGGGCTGGAAGAGAGAACCTCCTTTTTCTGGGATATCTTGGAAGTCTTCTCAGCCCTGGCTCTGCGGCAGAGCTTCCTCGCAATCCCTCAATCCCAATCCCTTAATTCTCTGTTAAAGGAAACAGGAATAAAATCTCGCTGTCCCGGGTGGATTTACTCCCCACCACCCATCCCCTCAGCTATCCACCTTTTCCTGCCTGTGGCTGAAATTCCAGCTCCTCATTCCCACGATTATCTGGACCTCACCTGGCGTTGGCTCAGCATAAATTATTTGGGAAAGACGGGTGATTCCATGGGGCAGCTGGGATCACCCTTGGGAGATGCTGGTCTTCCACCAGGACCGTGAGAGGGATCAGGAATCCAGAGCCACTTTGGATGGGCGACCCTGGAGCACAGCTCCCAGGAATGCTGATCCCTGGACAGCTGGCACACGGACAGTGGGAAGGAGGTGAGGGGCAGGAGCTTTCCCTGGCAGATCCCAGTCTCCATCCCAGGCTTTTCCTGGCTCCTGCTCCGGATGGGGCGGGCATTCCCATCCTCCCCTGGGGCAGTGGGAAATTCGGGAATCCAGCCTGGCTAAACCCTTTTATTCCTCTGCTCGCTCCTTGATTCCTGGAGATGCTGAGCCAGCTTGGCAATATTCCGGTATTCCAGTAAAATTAAAGCTCAATTTCCCTCTAAATGCTCCATAATTTGATTTTATTAAAACTTTTACAAGGAGGCAAAAGGGGGGGAATTTCTTCCCCCATCCCAAACATTTCCCGGTAAATCCTTTATGCCCCTGCTGGGTCAGGTACCCCACGGCTGGAAAACAAAATCCATGTAAAAAAAAAAGTAGATATTAGGGAAAGGATATAAAACTTTATTGGCACTGAAATTCCTACCCCCTTCCTTCAGGGAGCCAGATCCTGGAAGAGAGGAAAGAGGGAAATAAACTCTGTGGAAAACAGGGGGATTGTTGAGAGCACTTCCAATCATTTTTTCCTGAGAAGTTAAGAACCGGATTTGATGGCCTGGAGCCTCAGGAATTGAGGTGGGATTAGAGCAGAGTCACCCCTGGGTTGGAGGGGCTGGGGAGGGAAATTCCTTGGCTGGAGATGGGAATTCCCAATGGGGCAGTCCCTGCATTCCAGAATGGCTGGGGTTGGAAAGGACCTTAAATCCCACCCAGTTCCACCTCCCACTATCCCAGATTGCTCCAAGCCCCATCCAGCCTGTCCTGGAACTCTTCAGGGTGTTTTCTCCAGGATTAAAGAGCACTTCCTGCTTTTTCATCCCAGAATTTTCATCCCTGCCTAGACATTCCTTCACCAGCAGCTCTTCCAGAGCTTATCCAGCTTGGATAAACTGGAGTAGCCACTCTTTATTGGAGCTGGCCAAGGATCCGCTCCAGCTTTTTAGTTTTGGTTGGGAAAATTTGTTTCCTGGGCGAAGGAAGCTCTGGCAGCCCTTCCAGAGCTCTTCTTCCCACAAATCTTTAATATTGGACAATATTCCTTAATAAAAGCTGTTACAAGGTCCTTAAACAGCTCTTTATGGCCCTTCCAGGATTTATGTCCCGAGGAATCCCCGGGATGCAGATGTTTGATGTTATTCCAGATGTGTAAACTGATATTAATTGTACACATTTCCCCCTGAAAAAACAGGGGATTTTTTTTTTTCCCCCTTTTTCCCTTGGCTCTGGAAGCAGACATCTCATAATTCCTACGGCAGGGAAAAGCGGCGCACGGAGTGAGAAAAAAACGGGATGAAAAATGTTTGTGCAGCTCGGCCTTTCCTTGGAAATGAAAATAAATGTCCCAAAATGCCATAAATTTCAATTCCTGCCAAGGCCAGAGCCCATCTCGGGATTGAATCCCGAGGAAAAATAGGAAACATTTGTTGGATCCGTCTGCTGAAAGCAGCGAGGAAATGATGTCATGGTCGGGGAAAAATGAAGTTTTGGAAAAATCCAATTAACGCTCCCGGCTTTGCTGGGGAAACTGGGATGGCTGGGAATGGGGGGGTGCTGCTTCACAGCAGGGTTTTCCAGGGAAAACGGCTGAATCCGGGTTTTCTGGGGAGGAAAACACCCATCGTCATCCTCAGCCCCACCTGCCGTGGCCATACCTGGCAAAACACTGGGATACAGGATAATATCCCAAATCACCGGGAATTGCATCCCAGCTTTCTGAGCCTGCGGGATTTTCCAGCCCCAAGTCCATCTCTGCAGCTTGGGGAGCCCCAGCATCCCAAGGAAGGCAGCTCAGTCCGGGATACCTTTCCCTTCCCATGGGATTTGCCAAACATTCTAGCATCTGGAACAAGGGACATTCCCTTTGATTATTTCCTGATGAGGTTTATTCCATTTGTTATCCTTAAAGCTCTCCTTGTTTTCCCTTCTCTCCCTCCGTCCTTCTCTTTCATCCCGGGGTTTCTGTCCATTTGTCAAGCACAGGGAAAAAAAATCTGGGAGAGGGGAAAAAAAGATGGGAATATGTCGCCAACGGGGCGCTTTTTTTGGCAGCCCAGAAATCCCCCAGTCCCTGGCTGATCCCGCAGCAGGGGAGGGGGAATTCTGGTGAGATCCCACCTGGAATCCTGGAGGGATTCTGGAGGAGAAGCGGGCTTTGGCTCAGGATATTTTTCCTTTGGCCGCAGAAAGCAATTCCATTAAAAAACGGGATTGCAGAAGAAAAGAGAAACTCTTCACACTTCGGGGTCAAACCCAGCTATTGATTCCAGCTCGGGAAAAGCACGGATTTTCCCTTTCTTTTTTGAGGGAATGTCAAAACATTTCACTGCAGGCTCGGTAAAACATTTGACATTTCCCAAGCAAAACCTTTTGTTCCCAAAAGCGTTTGTTTATTCCCAGTTTGACCCAAATTAAGGGACAAAAGAGTTCAATTATTCGGGAAAACCAAACGAAGCCCTCGGGATGGTTCAGGTTGACCCAAAGTGACACGGTTGGGGTTGGAGATTTTCCCCAAAAATGTTGGGATTCAGCATGGGCTGGGGTTTTTTGGCCAAAAATTCCATTACGGGCTCAGCTTTTCCAAAACCTTCATGGTGGTTGGAGATCCCAGGTCCCTTCCTTGGGATGGGAATGGGGAGGTGGGGAGGAGCCCTCTTGGACGATGGGACAATGCATGGAAGTGGAGAGGAAGGGGGACTTGAGGCAGAGTTAGATGGGATATTAAGGAAAAATCCTTCCCTGGGAAGGTGGGGAGGGACTGGGATGGAATTCCCAGAAAAGCTGTGGCTGCCCCATCCCTGGAAGTGTCCAAGGCCAGGTTGGATGGGGCTTGGAGCAACCTGGGACAGTGGGAGGTGTCCATGGCAGGATGGAATGGGAAGAGCTTGAAGATCCTTCCATTCCCTGCATTTGGGATTCCCTAAAAACCATTGTGGTGATCGGAGGTGCCGCTGTTCCCGGGAATTGGCGTCATTCCAGGCGGGAAGCGACGCAGCCCGGCCAAAGCGCGATTCCCGAGCTCCCTTTGCTGGGAAAGTTCCCTGTGGAAAACGATCCTTCCCTAAAAGTGCAGCTCTGCCCCTGTGTCACTGCCCTGGGATTCAGGGATTATCCCACTCTGGGATTCAGGGATTGTCCCAGCCGTGCTCCCACATGGATCAATGGGGGAATTTAATCCTGGGAGATAACGAATCCCAGCTCCTCCCAGCATTTGTTGTTGGCATTTCTCAGGGTTTCAAGGGATTTTAAGGAATTATCCTGAGACCTGGCTCCTTCCAGGTGCTTTAATTAACTCCAGTGCTCCCGGCACACCTTGGAATCCGGGAATGCACGGCCCATCCCAGTTTTGGTCCCAGGGAGCTTTAGGAAGCATTTCCCTGTTTTCCTGGCGTGTTTTCCCTTCCAAGTGGGAAGTTCTTAGGGAAAAGTCAGACCAGGTGAGTCAATACCAAAAACACTTAAATTAATCATACCAAAAATTATGGAAAATGTTAAATTGCATTGGATTAATTAATTAATCAATTAATATTTAAATATAGTCTGATTTGATTCCCATTTAATATATCATTAAATTCTGGGATGACACCAGTTAAAATATAAGCTGGGATGTTGCCAGTTAAAACAGCCGGAATTCCGTTGCCTTTTCCCGGGATTTATGGATGAAGGGTTTCCACAAGCACCTGGGCATGTTAATGCAAATTTCCCGCATAATTCCAGGGATTAGCCAGAATTCCTTCAGGATCCTGTCATGGACCATCACCATCCCATCCGTACCCCCTGCTCATCCTCAGTATTCCCTGACTGCCCCACTCTGGAGGGAAGAAAATCCAGGGAAAAACTGGGATCTGTGGGCACATTCTGGTGCTTTGGATTCCTCATTTCCTAGCGGGCAGAGAATTCCAGGGCTCAGGACTTATCCCTATGGAAGGTTGAGCTCTCCCTGTGGAAGGCTGAGGACCCTGGGGCTGCCTCCTGCCAGATTTTCCAGGGAATGGAGCGCGTTCCGCTCGGGAATCCATCCCCCCTGGAATATCCAGCGTATCAGTTTTATTAAACCAGGATCCAAGGAAATTTAAGAGCCTGGCTTAATTTGGGAAAATTCATCCCACTTAAGCATTTTTCCATGTCCTGCCCGAGCTGGTTCCTGATTTATCAGTGCCCTATTTCCCATCTATCCCGCCTTTCACTCCATAAATCACATTCCTGGCTGGAGAAACGCCGGGTTTTTTACAATTCCATAAAAACCCCCCCATCTCTTTCTCGGAGGCTCCATATTTTCTGTGGAATATTGAGCCATCACTTCCAATAGCGATGAGTCCGAGGATTTGCGGGATGCTCCGGAGGTTGCAGCGACCTTTGGAGGATGAAGTGAATCGAGGACTAATCTTTCCCACAAATAATCCTCATTCCCATCAATAACTGCCTGGATTTTTTTATCCTTGCTCAGTATTCCATGTTTCTGGGGGGAAGCATCGCTTGGAGAGGGAGCAGCCCTTCCATTCCAGCCCTTTCCATGGAGCAGGGGAGGTTTGTGGGAGTCTCCCCCTCCCCGAGCCTGATTTTGGGAAGCGCTCCCTGAACCGCTGTCTGAAAAAACAAACACGAGGCTCCAATCCCTCTTCCCATTCCCAAGGGATCCAATCCATTCTCTCCGGTGGGCACTGGCCCAGGCTCCGGCCGGGTGGGATAATTGCAACAAGGAAAATTAACATTTCGGGAGCTTTCCTGTTAATTGTGGCCCATCCCGAGCCATTTCCGAAGATTTTCAAAGGACTAGAGTAAAATCCTGGCTTCCCAGAGGAAACTTCCATGGATTTAATGAGCTCCCGGGCTCTCCCCATGGCTGGTTATTTATGGGGTGGTTCCATGAAGGATTGGCTAATGGATGTGGAGAAACGGCTCCGGGATCCCTGCGGTGCTGTGTGGGAATGGGATGTTGGGCTCGTTCTATCCCAAAAAACAGGGGGAATGAGGGAAGAAATAGGGAGAAAGTCACTGGTTTGTGGTGGCTTTGGAAAAGGGAGTCATTGCTTGGAAGAAATTCCCCAAAAAGCAGGAAACCCGTGATGGGAATGATCCCAGGCTGAATCCCACCACAAACCTGAGGGATCAGCAGGGATCATGCAAAGAACCAATGGGATCATTAGGGGAGGGATCCGTGGATTCACCTGGAGCACGATCCCGGGTGAAAATGCTTTTGTTTGGAAGTTTGCACACGGCAAGAAAAGCGGGATTGGGGTTGAGGCTGAGGATATTGTGGAAAGCTCATCCTCCAAAACCATTTTGAAGCAATTCCAGGGGAATCAGCGGCAGCATCCGAGGGGGGCTCTGCCAGGCCCCGGCCGGGCGCAGAGGCTTTGAAATGGAAACAACGCTGAAATTCCTAAAATGTTCCCAAAAAAAAAAAAAAAGGCATTTTCACTTTTTCCCCCAGCTCTGGTCTTGATTTTCCAGGCTGGAGGAGGAATGTTGTTGAATTTTATGGAAAGTGATAGTGGGACTCTCTGGAAGTGGCCATAAAAGATAACAGATTTTGTTTTAAAGGCGGATAAAAGTTACGGGCCCGTGTTCCTTGGAGCAGGAATTTCCTTGGATACCCATAAAAATGTTGGTTATGAAGCGTTTCCTGAGGAATGGCTCTAACCCCGAATGATCCTGGTTATTTGCTGAGGAAAATGGGCTTTATCCCGAACAATAAACCTGTGGAGATTTATTAACCTGGGAAGCGCATTCCAGGCTCCAGCCTGCTCCCAGCCCTTGGAATTAATACCGTGGATGGAGTGAAAAATCCCTCTCCCGCTCCAAAGCCATTCCCTGCAGAATGTCTCCCATAAAAGGGTTCCTCGAGCTGGATTTTCCCAGTCTTTGCTGGGTCCTTCATTCCCGGTGCCCGGGCTCTATTTAATTGGGAATATTTCCTCTGGATCACGTTATTCCCTGCAGGAATAACAGGAAAAAAGCCTTGGAATAGGAATATTTGAAACAACCTGTTGGTGCTGTCAAGGTGACCCCAACTCTCTTTGCCTCATCCAGAGCCTGAGCCCCCAGGAATTCCATGGAAAAATCAATGGGAGGAGGCGAAGGGAAGAGTTAAGGCAGATCCTTTCTCCACAGCAACACAGTCCCAGAGAATCCCCCAAAATATTCCAGCCTCAGCTGGCCTGGGATGCTTGGAATGGAAGTGGGAAAAAGCACAGGGAGCCCCCATAATATTCCAGTCTCAGCTGAGCTGGGATGCTTGGAATGGGAGGGGGAGGGTTAATGGAGGAATTGGGATTTTGGGAAAATCAGCACATTCTGCTCCTAAAATCCCGTCCGGATGAGGAGCGGGAGCCGGGGCAGGTAATTGCTGTTCATAATCCGTTTGCAAAGCTCGAGCCGCTCCGGAGCGCCGGGCACTCCAGGAAAAAAAAAAGGGGGATTTTTTTATTTCCTCCGGGATGCATGCGAATGCCAGCGGAACATCTGCACCCAATCTAGGCCCTGCACGGCCCCCAAATATTGTTGTGGTTATGGGCAATTCCCTTAAAAGCCGATCCCTCTCCAGCCCCGCGTTAGGCGGGATGAAATGTTGGCTGTTCCTTTAACTCTTTTTGGGGCCGGGGTTTTCTTCGGAGCTAAAATTCCGCCTTTGGGGTACTCCTATCCCACGGCTGCTTCCCCGTTCCCTCTGACAACGGAGTTCTGTTTGGGAATCTCGGTGTTTACTCGGCCCTTCCAACCCCAAAAGCAGCCCCGCTCGTTCCTTGGAACGGGGAGGGATCCATGGTGTTTGGAAAACAGTCGGGATTCCTGACAGCTTTTCCGTAACGTTGGTGTTTTGTTATTGCTTGGGAGACGGGAGGGAATTTAATCCCGGAGCGAGATGGAGTTTGACAGTTCTGGCTCTGGGAGCTCTTTCTGGCATGGAATTTTTCCTGGAGGCGATTCCCAGGCTGGATAGAGCCAGGTGGCCCCGCCTCATCCAAGGTGGAATGAAGGAAAGGGAATGTTCGCGAGGCAGGGAAGTTCCTGGAGCTGCAAAACTCCTTGGAAGGGTCTTGGGATCGACCCAGCAGGTGAAACTCGGGGAATTCCGACCATCCTTCCATGGGCTCCCTCGGCCGTTTCTCACCTCCCCCTTCAGCCTTGCTGGAGGTCCTGGAAGGATGGAATTCACCCAGGATCCAAGCTGGGAATCCCTCATGGATGTTCTTCCAAACCCCAGGGACACAGGAGCCTTTGGTGCCGATTCCGGGTGGAGCGTTGCCTTCGGAACTGACTCTGAAAGCAACCGAGCTCCTGCCAGAGGGAATTTCCTTCTCCCTTTCCAGCAGATTTCCAGCACTTTTCCAGGATTATTTTTTTTTCTCACCCGGCACATTTCATCCCTTTCCCCAAATCCTCGATTTTTCAGGAGAGGCTTTGGAGCAGCCTCATCCATGACCTGGCCTCTCCTCCTGTCACATTTGGGTCACCGGCTCCAGGGGCCGTGCCTGGATGCCGACAGCCATTCCCAACTTTAAAATATGGCTCTGGCAACCCCAGGAAGCCCAAGGACAAATTCCCTGCTGGCTCTGGAGTGTTCCTGCAGGAAAAGGTTTGGGCGCCCGGGATTGGCCAGAGCTGCCTGGTTTATTCCCACTTTATCCCATGGGAGCACCCAAGCAGCCCGAGGGATGTGGATCCATCTTCATGAGCCTCTGGTCTCCTCTTGGGATCAGGAAGATCTTTGGGAAACTCTGCTCCTCACTAATCCCACAATGGATACTCTGGGGTCTTGGGCCTTGCACTTCCCAGGGATTTTTCATGGATTCACGAGGCTTGGGGTCAGCTCCGAGCTCCTTCCAGGCAAAGGGAGGTGTTCCCTGTGGGAAGGGGCACGGGAGCATCAGCGGGGCGGAGCAGAGGGAATGGCAGCTCCCACAGAAATAAGCAGGGGCTCTTTTGGGACCGGCTGCCGAGGTTTGGGAATCCAGCAGTGCCCATGGATCCATCCCCCAGCTCCTCTTCCTCGCTGCTTCCGGCGGCACCGGCGAGGCTCCAGCCAGCCCCGAAATGAAAAACGTAAATAGGGAATATTGAAACCAGACCTGCTCCGCTGAGGAACTTTGACACCGCCGCGAAATCCGAAGAAGAAAGGGAAAACTCTGGCACAGAGATCCCGCATGACATCATTTTCTGGGATGGCGGTGCCAGAACGGGGCTATCTCTGGGAGCGGAGGCTTCGCTGCTCCTTGCCAGGTCCATATAACTTCAGGATTAAAAGGACTTTCATATTCCTGCTGCAGGAGGAGGGATGGCAAGGAGGAGGGAGGCTTTCCCCGCGGGAATGATTAAATTCCTGTCAGTAATAACGAGGAAGGAAAGGTTTGTCAGCCCTGCCATGGATCTTCCTTCCCCGTTCCTCCAAAATCCATCGGAAGCTTCTCCCAGGAGCCCCGAACCCACGGAGCTGCTCGGTGGTGGAGGGAAACTCCAGCTGGGGCTCGGGGAATTTTTTCCTGCCATTCATCATCCCCAGTTTTCTACAAATTATGGAGAGTTCTGTCAAAACTCCGCCACGGCCGCTCCGTCCCCGGGAACGGCTGATCCCACGCGTCCCAGACCCATCCTTGATGCTTTCCCTCGAAACCTTCCCGTTCCAAACCCCTCCCGGCAGCTCCAGGGAATAAAAGCCGCTTCTCCAGCCTCTGGCTGGGGAATGAGGTGGGATTTTCTCGGGCCGTGGGCTGGGAGCAGCAAGGGAAAGTTTCGGGGAAGGTTTCCAGGGGTAAAAACCTGCTGGATTCCCCGAAAATGAGAAACTCTCCATTAAGAGGGAATGTTATGAAGTGCCTGAGGGAGCTGGGAATCAAATTCCCGTTTCCAAGCGCAGCTTAAGGAGTTGTGGGCAGGTTTATAACCCTGCGAACGAGGTGGGGATTTGCAGCCTCTCCGGAGAGCTGGGCACGGATTTTTCCCGAGTTCCTGCACGAGGAGGAGGATTTAGCTCCAGAGATCCCAAAAGGATTGGCACCGATCCGATTGGAGGGTTTTAGATCGGTTCTTTTCCAACTTGGGCACGTGAGGGCCCGGCCTGTGGGATCCTAGCATCATCCACAGGATGAAGAGCCTGGATCTCCCCCGGGCCATCCCTGATCTCCGAGGGGATGCCCCGCTCCAGCCCCTTCCCGCTTCTCCAGCCTCAGCCCGGAGCCAGGAGCGCTGGGATCCCGGGAAAGCGGATCCTGCGCTGGTGCCAAACATCCACAGCAGCGAGGTGGCTCCGGATCCTTGGGATTCCAAAGGCGCCGGGGAGGGAATCAATCCGGGCTCCAGTGACATTCCCCGTCCCCCTCCGTGCTCTCCAAAGGGTGCCAGGGATGCGTGGAGCAGGTGGAGCTCATGGAAGCGCTTCCAGCCCCGTTTTTTTCCAGGCTGAGAGCCCCATTCCCTCGGAGCTGCCGCGTTCCGAGGGGCGGGATGGGATTTGACAGGAGCGCGGCTGCAGAAGTGTCGGAGCTGATTGCTTCCACCCCCTCGCCTTGCTCCCATCGCTTCCCGAAGTTCTGCTCCCATCCAGCCCGATTTTCCCTGGATTCTGTCGGGCTGCCCGGTTTGTGGCGAGGCGGAGCAGCGCCTCACCTCACCCTGCCTAAAAAAACCCGGTTTTATTTATTTGGGGTTTTTTTCGGGGGTCTCTGCTCCCAGCTGAGGCAGGCACTGAATTCCCCCAGGGATTTCCCCCTGTGCTCCCATGGGAATACAGCTCCCGAGGGCGTTTTCCCACCCAACAACGCTTCTCCTCATCCCTCCTCCCTGGGGATCCCAAGCCACGATGTCCTGGACTCCCCCGACAGGTTCCAGCCGCTTTGGGGCCACCGCTTTGGGGTTTTTGGTGGCTCTGCCTGCCCCGGGAAAATATTTCGGGGGTGTTGAAAGAGAATATCCCTTCTCCGCTGGAAATCCTGGATATGGGATTTTTAATCACCCCGCCTTCCCCCGGGAGTGTCCGGGAATGGCCGCCTTTGCCCTGGGGCTGTGGGGGACGCTCGGCATCCGGACGGTTTTCCCGGGGTTTTGGCAGGTCCTTGGAAGGGAGGGAATGACCCAGGTGCTCGTGCGCCATCCCGGCAGGAATGGGATGGGATGGGATGGGATGGGATGGGATGGGATGGAATGGAATGGAATGGAATGGAATGGAATGGAATGGAATGGAATGGAATGGAATGGAATGGAATGGAATGGGAAGGGTCTGACTCCAGCCTTGCTCATCCCAGAGCCCCCATTCCCATATCCACAGGGATATCCCTGCCTGGAATTCGGGGACGGGGAGTGCTGAGAGCCGGCACCCGGCAAACGCCGCATTCTCAGGGTTCTGCTGTCCCTCATCATTCCCAAAGCGGCTCTTCCACACCCTGGAACGCGGCTTTTAATGGATAAACCCTGCCAGGGCCGCTCCTCCTGGCGTTCAGGTGACTCCTCCATCCCCACATCCCTGAAATCCCCTCAGCCGCAGCCGGGCTGCAGATCCTGCCCCGGGACCGCGCTCCCACCTCCCTGAAATTCCCGGCTTTCCCAGCCGAGCTCTGCGGCGGGAATCACAGCCCGGCTTAAGCAGAGGCAGGGCCGAGTTTTGCCAGGCCGAGGCTGGAGACAAAATCCTTTCCCCGGGTGGGATGTGCCTGGCATCTCCCTCCTTCCTTCCCTCCCTCCCTCCCTCCCGCCGAGCCGCCCTCTCCGCAGAAATCCCGGCGTGTTTTCTCCTGCCAGGATATTCCCGACCTGCCCCTTCCCACACAATGAAGGGACCCACGCCAGCGGCAGCGGCTTGCAGGAGCCAGGGAATGCGAAACCCCATCCCGAACGCGTCCCAGCCGGCTGCCCGTGCCGGGGGGGGGACACGGGGCCAGTCCCTGGGGCCAGCTGAGGTGGGGGCGAGGTGGCCACGGAGCCCCGGGATGCGGGAGAATCCCGGGAGGAAGCGCAGGGCTTGGCGGCGATCCCGAGGGATCCCAGCGCGTCCTCCCGCTCCCGGGAGAGTCCTGGAGAAGGGATGGGGCTGGCCCTGAGGGAGGGGGGCGGCCGCAGCGTGCCCACGGTTGTCACTTTTTATTGAGGTTCCTTATTAGAAAAATATCCCATAAAAAGTCCTGGTGCGTTTCCGTCGCGGGGCAGAGGCGCTGGAAGGGGGCTGGAAAAGGGGCTCCGGCGCGGGTGCTCCATGGGGAAGGCCAGGAATTGCTCCCCCGGGGCTGGGAAAGAGCCGGGAATGCTCCCGGCATCGCCTGCGGGCGGAGGGAATCGCCGCATCCAACAGTCCTCGGGGATATGGGAAAGGAGGAAAAACTGAAAGCAAGGTGGGGGGAATAAAATAAAATAAAATAAAAAAGAAGGAAGGCTCGAGTCTCTCCCGTCATCCCGATCCCGTGGAGGCGAGGCGTCCCTCCGGGAATGTCCTGCCGGGGATGTGCCGTGGCTCAGAGTCACCGGTCACCGCCCGGGCCGGCCCCTTGTCCCCGCGCCGGGCTGCGGGAGCTGATCCCCAGATCCCGGGAGTCCCTGGGATGATCCCGTGGCAGCTGCTCGGCGGCTCTAGGACGAGGAGGTCGGGATGGAGATTCCATGGATGGCGCTCAGGGGCTCCGGAGCTTTCCCCGCGGGGCTCGGGGGCTTTCTGTCCACCCCTGCGGGAAGGGGGAGAGGCAGAAGGACACACCGGGCATGGGAATGGGAATGGGGGGACCCGCTAGCACGGGGACACCCCAAAAACCGCCCCCGGAGCCGCTCGGGGCCCCCCCGACAGCGGCTGTGGCCCCCCAGCCCCAGGGACAGCGCTGGTGGCTCCGGCCAGCCCCGGCCACGCATCCCTCAAAATTCCCGTGTCCCGGGAGGAGGAGATGGCAGGACCGCGCCGCCATTCCAGGGGTGAGGGAATTCCTGCTGAGCCCCAGCGCAGCTCAGCCCCTCGGGAATTCCACCTTCGGGGACCGGGATGTTCATCCCGGGGCTGCTGGAGGCGCTGGGATAAGAAGCAGGGGGAGTTTTGAGGGAAAAAGCCAGGAAAAACCTGGCTGGGTTTGTCCGCTTTTCCTTCCCCTTTCCCATCCTTTTCCCGCTCGCCGCAAGTTCCCCCAGCCCACCCCGCCCTTCCTCCTCCAGCTCTTCTGTCGGATTATCCAACATTTCCCTCGTCCCAGACAAGTGGCAGAAAACCGATTCAGAAAAAAAAAAAAAAAAAAAAGGGGGATTAAAAAAAAAAAAATTAAAGGAGAAAAATGAAAATCAGTTTAAAATCCCCACGCAAACAAAGCAAAGAAACCCCACCAAAAAAAAAAAAAAAATCCACAAAGGTTTAGAGAAAGTCTGGGGACAAAACAGCTTAAAAATTGGGAAATCAGAAAATCAGGCTCCAAATGATTTAAAATATCTCGAAAATACATTAAATATGCGAAGGTGGCTCTGGCCGTTTTATATCCTTTTTTTTTCTTTTCCTTCTTTCTCGTTTTTTTTTCATTATTTTTCCTTCATTCTCTCCCTTTCCTTTCTCTCCCTCTTTTCCTTCTTTTTTTTTTTTTTTTAATCTTTAAATAATAAATTTAAATTCTCTGTTTTCACTCTCGGTCGCTCCTCCCCGGCACAGCTGAGGTTACAACTCGCAGCAGGTCGGAAATGGTAAAATAATTAATAACAAACAAAGCAGAAAAACAACCAAAGAAAAATGTTTGAACCCCAGAAAAACCAACATAAAGAGAAAAAAAAAAAAAAAAAGGACGAATTAACTGCAAATTAATTAAAATAACAGAAAGTGAAATGCCGAGGGGAAAATGACGGAAATTTCGACGGGGATTTTATCGCCAGGGCGGAAAACCCGGGATTTTTAGAACGCGGGGATCGAGCGCTATTAATGAGGCGAAATAATTAAGAGGAGACAAAAGCAACGCCCCCTTGGACAGCCCCAGATTGCTCCCGTGGGATTCCCGGCGGGAAATAATTCATTCATCATCGCGGGAGCCAATTAAATAAAAAAACCCGGTTAATTATGATAACTAATAGCTCTAAACAAATGGTGAAATAATTGCCGGCAGTTAATAATTAGTAGGTAACCGCTGGGAATTAATGATTCGCGCTCACGGCTCCGGCCTGCCCGGGTCCTTCCAGGGCTCCCGGCGTTAATTTGGGGGGGACACGGGGAGAGGCTCCCGCGCTGCTCATCCCGCCGGGAATGGGGTGGGACGGGGCGGGAGCCTCCCCCCGTTCCCTGGCGCTTCCCAGCGAGCCGGGAGGGACATCCCAGCTTGGAGCGGGACCCGTGGAGCGGCGGGATGGGGGAACGGGGCGGTTCCTTCCCCCCGCCGGGGCCGGGGGTCCCTCCCGGCCGTGCCCCCGCGCCGGCCCCGCGCTGGCCCCGCTCACCTTCCCTGCCGGGCTGCTTGAAGGCCATGGCCAGCTCGCCGCCGGGGACGCTCACGCCGTGGCCGTGGTGGCCCAGGGGGGTCCCCTGCGGCTGCCAGGGGGGGCCCGGGGCGATGTAGGCGCCGGGGGAGCCGCCGTAGACGCCGGGCTGGCTGGAGGGGGGGTAGGCGCAGGCCGGCAGGAAGGTGCCCATGGAGGAGAGCCCCGCGCCGGGCTGGGGACAGGGAGAGGGACAGGGACGGGGAGAGGGGGCTCAGAACAGCCCTCCCAGCGCGGGGGGTCCCGCTCGGGGCTCCCCGTGCTCTCTTCCCACCTCCCGAGCCCCTCCCTGCTCTCCCCGCGGCCGTGTCCTGCCCCGGCGGTGTCCCCGCCGCTCTCACCTGCGGGTATTTGATGTCTCCCCCGTCCATGGCCGCCTTCTCCAGCCCGTTCACCGCCTGGCCCGGCCCGGGGAAGCCGCTCCTGTTCACGCCGGGCCACTCCTCCATTTTTGGGGGGTGGTACGGGGCCCCCTCGGCGCCGGCCAGAGCCCCTGGGGGAGCAGCAAAAGCGTCAGCCCCGAACCCCCCCCCCCAACCCCGAGCGGCTTTTGGGGCCAAACAGAGGGAATTGCCCGCTTTTCCCAACGCCCGCTCGGGGAAACCCCGCGGGGAGGGGGCACGGGAATCCGCGTTCCCTGCGGCGTCCCGAAATTCGGGATCACAGCGCGGGGAGAGGCAGCGGCGCACCCCCGACACCCCCCCCCCCAAAACCCCGCTCGCCGTCTCCCCCCCGCCCCTCTCGCAATTCCCAATCCCCGATAATTTAGGGGCCCCGATTTCTCTCCTGGCGGAGGGGGATTTAGGGAAGTGACATCGGAATTTTAAGGATAAATGATGGCGCGGGGGGGGGAAACGCGCGCGGTTTGATTTACTCGGGCTTTTGGAAGGATGAAAGGACCCGCACGCCCTGCCACGGCCCGCTTGTTCCCCCCTGGAGCCGCTGCTCCCCAGAATTCCCAAATTCCTCGGGAGAACCCAGGAGGCCGCATCCGAGCTGCCTCTTCTTCCCTTTCCCCCTCTCCTCTTATTTTCCTCTCTTTCCCCCCACCCCTTGCCATACATTTATATATATATATATTTTCCTTTTTTTTTTTTTTTAAATCCCCCTTTGCGGAGCGAAATTCAGGGCTCCGAATTTGCGGTCGGCAATCTATCATCCCTAGGAAAATATTTTCCACATTTTTCATAAAAAGTTCAAGATGTGGCTGAGCCGAGGCCGCATCTGGCCCCGCCGCCCCGACGGGCTGGTGGAGCGGGGGGGAGGCCCTTGGGAGAAAAAAAAAAGGGGGGGGGAAAGGGGGAGAAAAAAATAATAGGGAAATACACGGAACA
The DNA here is from genome assembly GCA_026261815.1 of Monarcha castaneiventris obscurior. Lineage (NCBI taxonomy): Eukaryota > Metazoa > Chordata > Aves > Passeriformes > Monarchidae > Monarcha > Monarcha castaneiventris. The sequence goes on from JAMPIT010000035.1 coordinate 172,352, forward strand.
AATAAAAAGGTTTGGAAGAAAAAGCAAAAAAAAAAAAAAAAAGAAGAAGAAGAAGAAACTATCAAGAAAACAAAAAATAAAGTAAGGAGCTGAAACTAATAAAAAAGAAGGAAAGACGCAAAAAGGCACGAAACGAGCGGAGAGGCACGAAACAAATAAAAAGGCGAAACGAGCAAAAAAATCCCCAAACGCGCCAAAAAGCACGAAACAAACAAAAACCCGCCGAAACAAATAATAATAAAAAAAAAAAAGCCCGAAACCAACAAACCCCTCCAAACAAGCAAACAAACAAACAAAACCCGAGTTGAACAAAAAACCGCCAACACAAAGAGGCACAGAAAAAAAAAAAAAATTAAAAAAAGAGACAAAGCGGCAGAAAAATCGGTTTAAAAAGAAGAAAAAAAAAATTTAAAAAAAGGAAAAAAGGGGGGTGAAGAGGTGCTGCCGGTACCCACCCGCCTGCTCCACGAAGGTGCGGATGCCCAGGATGTTGGTGACGGAGTGCGCCGAGGGCCAGGAGCGGGGCAGCGGCACCGGGGCGGCGCCGAGGGGCGCTCCGGGGTGCGCGGCGGCCTTGGCGGGCGGCGGCGCGGCGGGGCCCGGGTACGGGCACGGGCAGAGGTGGGCGCAGGGCAGCGCGGGCGGCGGCGGCGGCCCCGCGGGGGCCAGCGGGCCGATCTTGTTGCGCAGGATGCGGCTGATGGAGCTGACCGAGGGCACGTTGTACTTGTCGCACACGCCGTCGGCCAGCAGGCGGTCGCGGATCTCCCAGGCGAAGATGCCGGGGTCGCCCTGCTTGTAGTCGCGGATGTGCTTGACCACGGCCGGCGTGGTGACCCGCGGCTTGCTGCCGCCGATGGCCCCGGGCAGGATGGAGCCCGTCTCGTGGTAGCGGGCCAGGATCTTGCTGACGCAGCCGTGCGAGACGCGGAGCTGGCGGCTGATGTCGCAGGGCCGGATGCCGAGCTGCGCCAGCTCCACGATGCGCAGGCGGATGGCGTTGGGCAGCGGGCGCCCGTTCACGAACACGCCGCCCAGCTGGTTCACCTCGCCGTAGGTGTGCTCTGCGGGGCGGGACACGGGGCACGGAACGGCTCGGGACGGCACGGAACGGCCCGCGGGGTGGGGAGGGCGCGGAGGAGGGGCGGGGAGAGGGGAAAGAGGGGAGAAGGGGAAAGGGGGAAAAGGAAGGGGAAGTATAAAGGGAGCGAAAAGGAGAAGGAAAGGAAAGGAAGGGGAGAAAAGGAAAGGATGGAAAGGGGGGGGGGGAAAGGGAAGGAAAAAAAATGAAGGGGAAAAGTGAAAGGGAAAAAAGGAAGGGGAAAAGTGAAGAGGAAAAAAGGAAGGGGAAAATGAAGGGAAAAAAGGAAGGGGAAAAGTGAAGGGGAAAAAGGAAGGGGGAAAATGAAGAGGAAAAAAGGAAGGGGAAAAAAGGAAGGGGAAAAGTGAAGGGGAAAAAAGGAAGGGGAAAAAGGAAGGGGAAAAGTGAAGGGGAAAAAAGGAAGGGGAAAAAAGGAAGGGGGAAAATGAAGGGGGAAAAAAAGGAAGGGGAAAAGTGAAGGGAAAAAAGGAAGGGGAAAAGTGAAGGGAAAAAAAAGTAGGGGGAAAATGAAGGAAAAAAAAAAGGAAGGGAAAAAGTGAAGGGGAAAAAAAAAGGAAGGGGAAACGTGAATAGAAAAAAAGGAAGGGGAAAAGTGAAGGGGAAAAAAAAGGAAGGGGAAAAGTGAAGGATAAAGAAGGAAGGGGAAAAGTGGAGGGGAAAAAAAAAAGGAAGGGGAGCAAGGAAAAAGGCAAAGCAAAACGAGAATGAGAGGGCAAGCGAGAAAGAGAGAGGAAAATAAAGCAAAAGGGAAGGGAGAAGGGGCAGGGGGAAAAAAAGGAGGAAAGGAAAGAGAAATAGAGACGGGGGAAAAAAAGAGAGAGATAAAAGTGACAGTGAAAAAAGAAGGGCGCAGAAAGACAGGGAAAGAATGAGAGAAAAAGAAAAGTCAGGAAAGAGGAGGGTGGAAAAAGACAGAAAAGGGGAGAGTGGGACAAAAAGACCAAGAGGAGGCAAAAGAACGGGAGCAGCAGAAGGAGCCGCCGGCAGGGAGCGGAGCGAAGGGGAAGCGAGGCGCGGGGAGCAGGGGGCAGCCCGGAGCCCTCCCGGCCGGGCTCGGCACCCCGGGACCCCCCGGCCGCCTCCTGCCCCTCTCGGCGTCCCGGAGCCGTCCCGGAGCCGGTCCGGGGCCGGCCGCACTCACCCATGGCCCGGCGCGGGGAGGGGGCAGCGCCGGGCGGCGGCTCCGCGGCCGCGGCATAGAGAGGGAGCGATCGGGAGATGGCGGGGGGCGGCGGGGCCGGGGGGCGCTGGCGGCGCCGGCAGCGAGCCCCGCTCGCGGGGAGCCCCCGCCGCTCCTCGGGATCAATTTGACGTGGGAATCGCGTCAATCGCGGCCGTCACGGCGGCGGCGCCGCCGCCCATTGGCTCCCGCCCGTTCCTAAATGGCCGCGGCCGGCGGGGCCGGGGGGGGCCGCCCCCTCTGCCCGCCCCCTCGGGGCCCCGCCGCCGCCGGGGACCCCCGCACCGGCACCCCCCGGGCCGCGGGAGGGCAGCGCGGGGGCAGCGCGGGGGTCCCGACGCCCCCTCCCCGCCGGTGCTCCCCCGCGGGACCGGGACGCGCACCTGCCCCGCCTCCGGGACCCCCGGGACGGGACGGGACCCCCGGGACGGGCGCGGAGCCCTGCCCGGGGCAGCTCCAGATCCGCCTGTTTCGGCCCCAAAAACTCGCTGCGGGGAGCAGCCCCCGTCAGACGCGGATGGGGCGGGCGGCCGCGGCATTCCCGGGGATTTTTGTGCCCCCCTCCCTCACGGAGAGCTCGGTGGGAAAAGCGTGAGTGATTCCCTGAAGGGCCGGCAGGGTGGGGGGCTCGGGGGGGAAGCAGCGCCTGGAAAAGCCGCTCCTGGGGGGGTTTAAAGCGGGGGGACAGCGCGGGGCACCCCCAGGGCGGGCGGGGGGCAGGGAGGGGCAGCCCCGGGCTCGGGCTGCGGCTCTGGATCCAAGCGCTGCGGGAATCCCCGGGAGAAGGGAGCGGATCGATTAAAGGGGGGCCGAGCCCCGGGCGGGCCCGGGGGTGCCGCGGGTGCCCCCCGCCCCCGGTGCCCTCCCCGCGGCAGCCCCGGCGCGATGAGCCCGGCCCCGCTCCGCCCGCGGGGAGGCGGCGGTGGAGGAGCGGCCGGGAAAGGCAGGTGCGGCTCTCCCGGCCCCGCCGATCCCTCGGGACGCGTTTTCTGGGAGATCTGGGGGTCTCCTGCAGCCGGCGGAGGAGCCTTTTCCCACCCCAGGAGGAGGCGCGGCGCTGGAGCATCCCCCGCTCCCTGGGGGTGAGGCTTTTGCAAGGAAAAGTTCCTCCACCTGCTCCCGGCATCCCCGCACCCGTGGGAGGCCACCGGGATGCGGCCCCCGCGGGAATGTGCGCCTGGATAGAGCGGGGATGGAGAGGGAGCAGAGGGGAGCGGGAAGGGCAAGGAATAACGGAATGGAAACGAAGGAAGAGGAGCAGGAGAAGGAGGGAAATCAAAATCAGAAAGGAGCGAAGCAGGGGAAAAAAAACGAGAAGGGAAGAGAGGTAGGAGGTGAAGGAAAACGAAGGTGGGGGATACAAAGAGAAAAGAAAAGGATATTTTTTAAAAATCGGGATAAAGTTAAAGAACTAAGGAAAAAGACGGGAAAATAGAAAATTATTGAAAGGAAAGGGAAAAGAAAGAGAGGAAGAGAAGGAGAAGGAAAGGCGCGGCCGCTCAGGTGAGATGTGGCAGCAACATCCCGATTGATTTGCTCCCTGTGCCGCTCCCCGCGGAGCTCCAGCGGCCCGGACCCCAAACCTGCCCCGCCCCGGGCCCTTCCCTGCCCTGCCGCGATGGCTTCCATCTGCTCCCGCTCCCCTTCCCCTTCTCCAGCCCCTCTTTCCCCGCCCGAACTCGATCCGGCGTGGAAAAGTCTTTTAAAACCCCTATTTTCCCTGGTTTCGCCAGAGCTGCAGGAATTTTGTGGGTGTTTTTTTTATGCCGGGCAGAGCCTCGGGTGGCAGAGGGGCGATTTCACATCGTTAATTTTGCTGAATGAAAATCCAGCGGCGCAGGGAGCTCTGGAAACCTTTTTTGTTTGGTTTTTGGGTTTTTTCTGGGTTTTTCTGTTTGTTTGTTTTTTACGTTTAAAAATAGAAGTATCAGGGATATCGGGCGGAAACATCAAGGATACGGGATAGGAATGTCGAGGGTGTTCCTCTGCTGCAGCAGCTGGAGGTTGGGATAGTTAAGGGTAGGGATTCCCGGGTGTTTCGCCAGGATTTATTCCCGATTATTTATTATGAAATAGTAAAATAATACCATATTTTATTAGACGGCGCTGGCAAATTATTATATAATAACAATAATATATTATACTGTTATATTATTATCTAAGACTGCCATCCTATTGCTATTGTTATTGTTACTGTTATTATTATTATTAATAATAATAATTACTGATTCGGGAATGCTGCGGCTCTTCCAGGAGTTCTTGGAGCTCCTTTTCCATCGGGATCGATCCAAACTGGAAAATCCTGTGGGATCAGACACTCCGAGACCGCCCAGTAAGTGCAATTTTGTCTGGGTGCCTCAGCCTGAATTAATCACAAAATCAGTTCCAACAGGATTTTTTTTTTTTCTCCAGCCTTTTGCCCAAACGCAGGGAGCTGGCTGATGATCCCAAAAAACCTTCCCGGTTGCTGAGGAAGAGTGTTGGAGAGCCCAGCAGAAAAAAATCCTTCTCCAGAGCTCCCTCCGAGCATCTCTGCCAAGGCCACAGGTTCAATAATTTACAGCGATATTTGTCAAAAGCGATTTTCCTCCTTAAAACCCCCCCGGATTAAAACCACGCCAAACCCCCAGGGAGTTTTTCCCTTTGGATTTTTAATTTTTTTTCCCCAAAAAACACCCTCTGCCTTCCGCGATCAGAGATTCCCAAGGTGAAAACGAGAGCGGGGCCGCGGATCCGTGAAACACAAAATTCCCGGTGGGAAAGGTTGCAGGGCAACACGGGGCGCTGAAAATCCGCGGGGAACCGCATGGAGCCATCCTGCTTTTCTCTCTATCGGGATTTCCTCCTCCTTTTCCGCCTGGGAGCCGTTGCGGTGACTTTGGGATCCCATTCCATGCCCTGAGCGGGGCGCGGGGATGCGCAGCTCCAGCCGTATCCCGCAGCTCTGGAGGATCGCCTTTCCCTCCCAGGCGCTGGGGTTTAAAAGCACCGGGAGTTTTGGGAAGAATCCCGGGGAACGGCGGGCTCTGGGGCTGGAAGGAAGAGCGGGGGTTTGAGGTTATTCCCTGCAAACCCCGCTCGGGACATCTGGGAGCCGCGTGCGAGGAGGGGCCGGAGGGCAGGAGCAGCCTCCGCCTCTGGAAAGGGCTTGGAGAGCCGGGATCCCGCACGGAATGTGGCGGCAAGGACAGCGCCGGGCTCCTGCCTCTCCCTGCCGGCATTCCCGGGAAAACCGGGGCTCATCCAGGGAGAGCGCGGGGCTCGAGCCTCCGGCGGGAGCGGGAGGTGCCCTGAGACGGCTCCTTCTCTCCTGGAGCCCTGGGATCGCGGGATCCTTGGGGCTGGAAAAGCCCTCCGGGGCCACGGAGCCCAGCGCGGGCAGCTCCCTCTCCCTGGGGAATGAATATTCCCTGCCTCCTCCAGCGCTCCCAGAGGGGAAGTGAAGCTCCCTCGCAGCGCTTCCCTCGGGATTAGGGTCCCGCTGGAGGCTGAGCCCACACGGGAACCTCGGCCTGGGGTGTAAATCCAGGCGGGATCGGCTCCCGGCTTCCCTCGGGATTAGGGTCCCGCCGGAGGCTGAGCCCACACGGGAGCCTCGGCCTGGGGTGCAAATCCAGGCGGGATCGGCTCCCGAGCCCCGGCGCAGCTCTGCAAACAAACCCCGCACGTGCTGGGGCCGGGGGGCTGCTAAAGCCATTCCCGGTGTTTTCCTGGAGGGATGGATCCATCCCTCCTCCGCGGGAAGGCCGCGGGCTTGGCAGGCAAGGGGATGTTGGGTTGTGCTGCTGGAAAAACACCGCGGGGAGGCTGGAATAGCTCCGGGAGCTCGCTGGGCTGGGCACGGGACGGCCGGGGAAGGGCAGGGAATCTGCTCCTCCTGGGAAGGGGCTGGGGGCAGATCCCATGGGATTTGGGAATGCTGGAGTCAGGCTTTAGGGCACGGATCCATCCGGCATCCTTCTCGTCCTGAGGGGATCTGGTAGGAAAAAAGGGTGGGATGCACGCGAGGGTGGCCTGAAAAGCGGGATGAATTATCCATTGTTTTCCCCAGGGATGGCTCTGAACCTGCCCTGCTGCTCAGCCGGAGAAGGGGGGGAGGAAAACACCTGGAATCCCCGATAGTTTTCCTCAAGATCCTTTGGCTTTGATGGCTTTGAGGGATTTTATTCAACGTTTTACAGGGCTGAGCGTGACTTCAATAGAGCTGAGTTTGACAGTGCTGAACATACAAACACTGGATTTGGGAGTCCTGGATTTTCCAAGGTCCCTTCCACACCTCTGGCTGTGCCCAGGGTGCCGTTCCAGCCATCCCAGAGCTCCTCGGCGCGGCCTCGGAGGAATTCCCGAGGGTTCTGAGCCATTTTGAGGCGGATAAACTCCTTTCAGGGCTCATTTCCCAGCAGAAACTCGGCGGGGCGAGGCGAGCAGCACAGAGCGCTACAACCATCGTAAAACCCCCGGATAATCCCAGCAAAACTCCGCTTATTTCTCCCCGCGTGGGAACGGGGGGTATAAAATGGGATTCGGAGCTGTGAAGAGCTGCCTTGTCCTCTCCAGCCCATTCCTTCATCCCAGAAGTCCCTGTGCTCCCCGTTCCTGCCCGGCGGCTCCTCCTTGCACGAGGCCCTCGGAATTAAAGATGAGGGGGATAAAAAGGAATTTTTCCTCGCTGCTCTGCCTCCCTGAATCCGCAGGAGACGGTCCAAGTAAACCAGAAAATAATTATTTATGGCCTTAGAAGTTGTTGTCGCTGATTTCTCCAGGAGCGAGAAACCTCTTTGGAGAAAAATGGGATTTTCCAGGGGTTTTTCTGCAGGTGTGTGGGGTTGAGTAAAAATAATCTGAGCCGAGAAAGATTAAGGGTTTCAGACTTGGGGGGTTTTTTGCTGTTTGTTTTTTTGTTGTTGTTGTTTGGGTTTTTTTTTTTTTTTTTTTTTTTTTTCCAGATAAGAGACAGCGGCTGGAAAATTTCATTTGGGAAAAGCTCAGACGGTTTTCCATCAGGTGAATGGTGTGGATCCCCTGGAAGAGCAGCGATGGGATGGAGCCTTGGAATGGGGAGCACGGATGGGGAACACAGCGGAATTTCCCCCCCCTAAAGCCAGCGCTGCTCCCGCAGGGAAAGCACCCGGGATATTGGAGTTATCGGGAGGGCTCCGTGCCAGAATTCCAGGCTGGTAATTGGGATAAAATTCAATTGGGATTCAATTATTGGGATAAAATTGGGATTGAAACTTCACATCTTGTCCCGGCAAGAGGGAAATGGGAGCTCTCTTCGGAAAGGCTGAGCGCAAACAATGCTCCTGCCACTCATCCCGGGGCACCGCTCTGCGGGCACTGGTTTCCATTTATTTCCTGGAATTCTGGGAGATGTCGGCACAATTTGACACACATGATGCGGGCAGATGAGCGGGCCGGATCCTTTTCTGGGAGCCAGCCCAGTTCCCGGGGCTCCGTGCGGTTCCGCAGAGCCGGGGGGATTCATTTCGGGAGATCTGGGCTCCATTTCGGGCCGGCAGAATCCCGCTGCAGCTGAGGGAGACGCTTCCCACTCACAGGGATCAACAGGTCCCAGGAATGCGCTTAAAAAGCCTGGGCTCGGCTTTGAAGCCGGGCTTAAGTCTTGCTCCTGCTGAAAGGGGAGGGGTTTAAAAGAGCATTTCTGGGCTTACCTGGCTCCGGGCTTGGAAGAGAATCCTGCAGGATGCTGGGAGTTTTCGGGATCCAGGTTGTCCCCCTGCGTTGTCTGGGAGCTCTGATATCCCGGAATTATCCGGAGAAGCACCGTGGATATGCCCGGCCAGCAGTTTTTGGAGAGCCTGCCCCATCCTTCCCCTCTGAGCAGTGATTTCCCCACGGGAGGTGGGGGATTCCCAGCCCAAATTCCCGCTCGTCCCCCTCTCCACCTTCACTCCATCCGGGCACCAATCCCTGCCCCAAATCCTGCCTCCAAAGCAGCCCAGGGCCTGCAGGAATTCCCCCAGGACACGGCCTGGATCAGGTCATTGTCCCCCAAATCAAACCCAGCGCTGGTCCCACAGGAGCCCGATCCCTGCAGGAGGGAGGAGCAGGATCCAGGGAAAGGGAGAATCAACACCAGGGAATAACGCTGGGAGGTTAAAACCCGGCTCAGGCAGGGAGGGAGGCAGGAATTCCCTGGGATGGAGGGATAGGGAGAGCACAGGAAACCCTCTGCCGTGAGTTCCTTCTCCCTCTCCTTACCTGCCCCGAGATCCCGCAGGGATTCATTTCCTCGGGATGAGATCCCTCTGCTTTAAACCCGGCTAAAAAGGGGGAACCGTCCCCGTTCCCGATCCCGGCCCTGGCATTCCCCGTTGGAAATAATTTATCTCCTCTGGTCTGCCGGGCTTGTCCCACCAGCCCTAATGACTGGTTCTGTTTAATTTGCAGCTGCTTAATTGCAGCCGAGCACTTCAACACCACTAAATTAAAGCCGGCTCCCAGCGTTTCCCTGCCTGCGCTCCTGGCCCCGCTCCAAGGGCCGTGCAAAGCAGCCTCAGATGCTTCAATCCCGCCACACAGGCTGCTCCCTTCCCGAAAAATCCCTGCCTGTGCCCAAGCCCGCCGCCGTGCCAGCACGGGAAACAACTTCCAGGCGGGACACGACCGGGATGAGGCCGCCCTCCCTCCTCCCGGGGGTACCCAGCCATTCCCGCGGCCTGGAAAAGGGGTGGGGGGCCAGGAGGATCCCCAAGGGGAGCAGAGCCCAGCCTGGAGAGGCTCCATGATGGGAAGGAAAGCTGCTGGTGGTGGGGTTCATCCCGGGCAATTCCATGCCTTGGAGCAAATTTCCCGGTAGAAAAGGAGCCAGAGGAGATGGAGCCCCTCCAGCAGCTCCTGTTTCCTGGGAATGGAGCTTTGGGATTGGGATGTGCCTTCCCAGCACCTCTCCAAGGGGATCGTTTGCTTTGGACATGGACATGCCTGTGGAATCCCCGCTCCGAGAGTGGAGCTGGGAATCCATCAGCAGTGCCAGGGCCAGGACACGGAGCCGGGAGAGCAGAGGACAAGTGGGATCTGGTTCTGCAGGGAGCGGGGAGAAAGGAGCTGAGGCCAAAGCTGGCCCCTCTCCCATCCCATCCCATCCCATCCCATCCCATCCCATCCCATCCCATCCCATCCCATCCCATCCCATCCCATCCCATCCCATCCCATCCCATCCCATCCCATCCCATCCCATCCCATCCCACCGGGAGAGAGGGAGAGACTCAACCCCCCCACGAGGGAGAGAGGGAGGGAAAGCAACCCCCGTTAATTGTGGGGTAAAAATAACCGGGACCTGCAAACAAGGCCATGGAAAACTCCTATAAAGTTGAAAGGCTCTGGAAGCCGGGCAGGCTCCTGGTGCCCACAAATGATTTCCTCGTGGGTCAGCGGAAACAATGCAATTAGGGGCACGGTGGGATGGCAGCCAGTGAATCCCTGGGAAAACTCCAACGTCGTGGAGCGGCCCCGGAGCTCCTCCCTGCTGCCTGGAGGTTTTTAATGGGGTTTTTAATGGGGTTTTTAATGGGGTTCTTGCCCTGGCTGGACAAGATGGGTCAGGCCTGCCGGGATGACGAGGGGTGGAGAGGGAACACACTGGGTTAAGTGGGATATGTGGGATTGGGAAACAGGAGTGGCAGGGGAAGGAGCTGTGGGATGAGGGCGTGCTGCTCCGTGGGGCCGTGTCCGTCCTCCCCCGGAATCTTGGCAGAAAACTGGGGGGAAATGGGGAAAAAAGGAAGGAGGAGGCCAGGAAAGGCTGAAAGGCGCGTTTGTGCCTCGATACCCGATCCCGGTGCGGCTGAGGTGGGAACGGCGGCTCCTGATCCTTATCTCGGCAGGACACAACGCCCCGGGATTGTCTCTGCTCCACTGAGCCGAGAGAAAACGCCTCCAGCTCCTCCCTTCTGCCCAGCCCCCGAGCAGGCCCGGAGCCGGGGATCCCCACGGGATCCGCTCCCCTGCGGGAAATTCCTCACCCTGGGAGTGACAAAGCCCCCAGCAAACATGAGCTGGTTTTCCTCAAAAAGCCCAAGGGTTCCAATCCGCAGGGATTCCTTCCCATCTCCATTGAAAGTTTGAGCGGCTCCTGAAGCTTTCCGGGGGACTGAGAGAGGCAGGGGACATCCATCCATCCATCTGTCCGTCCATCTGTCCATCCATCCATCCATCCATCCATCTGTCCGTCCATCCATCCATGGATCCATCCATCCATCCATGGATCCATCCATCCATGGATCCATCTATCCATGGATCCATCTATCCATGGATCCATCTATCCATGGATCCATCCATGGATCCATCTATCCATGGATCCATCCATGGATCGATCCATCCATCCATCCATGGATCCATCCATGGATCCATCCATGGATCCATCCATCCATCCATGGATCCATCCATGGATCCATCCATCCATCCATCCATCCATCCATCCATCCATCCATCCATCCATCCCATCCCTCATTCTGGCCCCCATTGCTCCGTGCCCACCCTTCACCATTCCCTGGCCAATCTTGACCCCAAAAATCCCCATTTCCTCCCACTGGGATGAGACCCCAAGCTGTGTCCCTATCCCAGGAAGGGGCTCCCTCAGGGAGCCACCAGCACAAGGAAGAAGGCTCCAGAGCTCTCTCCAGAGGGATTTTCTCTGGAGAGGGTCGGGCCAGCATCCTGCCTGTGGGTGCTTCCCACAGCCCTTCCAGAGGCAGGAAAAGAGGGGTGGTGAACCCAGGAAGGATGAGCAAATATCCCTGGATGTATTTGGAATGGGAGGAAGGAAGAAGAGCCAGAGCACGAGGAATCTCCCTTTCCCCCAGCCCCTGTGGCATCTCCACACTGAGCCACAATTCCCTCTCCCTAATTTAGGATATCTGACTCCCAAACACCCTCTGGTGGAGCCTCCAAGGCCGTTTTTCCAGCCTGGATCCGCTCTCCGAGTGCTCCAGTTCTGCTCCATCCCCGGCTGGACGCTGGCACGGCCGCGCTGGCCCGGGAGGAGATGGAGCCGCCGCATCCCTGCCTCCGGCTTCTCCCGGAAAACCCCGGCGAGCCGGGGCCTGCCGGGCCGGACGGGGCCCCCGGAAGGGAATATCTTTCACCTCCCGGTGACTTCTCCCACAAATATCCCGTCCTTCAGCACCTCCGTGTTGGCGGAACCTCTGTCAGCAGCGCCCGAGCCTCGAGCGCGGTGCCAATTTCGGCGGCCGGGGGAACCGGTTGTGCCACGGGAGCAGCCCGGCCCTTTCCATGGAAAAATCCCTCCCGGATGCCCCGTGTGGAAGGGCAGTCCCGGCCACAGGACCCTCGGGAGAGGCGGAGCTGCTCCACAGGGCTGTTCCCGATGTAAAATACCTTTAAATTCCTACAGCGCGCCTCGGATTCAGCAGGGCACGGAGAATAACCCGCCCAGAATCCCGGAACAGCTCGGGTGGGAAGGGGTTTGAAAGCTCATCCCCATTCCATGGGCAGGGGCACTTCCAGGATCCCAGGTTGCTCCGAGCCCCGTCCAAGCCGGCCTCGAGCACGAGCAGGAAAAGTTGTTTATTTCTTTAGAAGTCTCCGGGGAAAAACAAACAAAATTACATTTAAATGTAATTTAAATACCCAAACCCTGAATCTAAATTATACATTTAATAATTTTAAGTATCAATATTTACGGGCGTAAAGATAAAGATTTTTGCTTTAAAGGTTTTTTGTTTTTTTTTTTTTTTTTTTTTTTTTTTTTTTTTTTTGTTACTGGATTTAAGGAAAAACGGCCCAGCAGAGGTGAAGGAAGCACCTTTATCCTATCAGCTGCAATTCTTGGAGACGTAAAGACCTGAAATTTGGGAATGGAGATGAAATTCACTGGGGTTTCTTTGGAAAAATCAGGAGCATTGATGGATTGTCAGCACTGCCCCCCAGCCGTGCATTTTCAGCAAAGATTTACGTCTTTAAGTAAAGGAGGAAAGTAAATTTTCCTTTAAAAATAGTTTTGGAGGGGAAAAGAAGCTCAGGGCTGCGCGGGATTTTGGGGAAGAAGCTCTGGGATGGCTCCAGTGGGAGGCAGGATGTGCCTGGACGGGTCAGGTGTCAGAATCCTCCACCGGGAAGTCTCCCGGAGTGGGAAAAGAGGAGGGGGGAAAGCCGGGAGAAGAGGCAGGGATGTGCTGCCAGCCTGGAGGCTCCCTCTAGTGCCGCTTCCCAGGGCTACCAGGGATCCTCTCATCCCAGCAGGAAAAGCTGCGGAGGGGACAGCGGGCAGAGCTGTGGCCGAGGGGCCCGGCCCAGCCATTCCCTGCTCCAGCCATTCCCTGCTCCAGCCATTCCCTGCCCCAGCCATTCCCTGCTCCAGCCATTCCCTGCCCCAGCCATCCCCTGTTCCAACCATTCCCTGCTCCAGCCATTCCCTGCTCCAGCCATTCCCTGCTCCTGCCATTCCCTGCCCCAGCCATTCCCTGCTCCTGCCATTCCCTGCCCCAGCCATTCCCTGCTCCAGCCATTCCCAGCCATTCCCAGCCACTCCCTGTTCCAGCCATTCCCAGCCATTCCCTGCCCCAGCCATTCCCAGCCATTCCCAGCCATTCCCTGCCCCAGCCATTCCCAGCCATTCCCAGCCATTCCCTGCCCCAGCCATTCCCAGCCATTCCCTGCCCCAGCCATTCCCTGCCTCAGCCATTCCCAGCCATTCCCTGACCCGGCCATTCCCAGCCATCCCCTGCTCCAACCATTCCCAAATCTCCATCCCGTGAGGAGCAGCCTCATCCCGCTGTGCCCTGAGGGATGTGACTCTCCCAGATCTCACATTCCCAAATCTCCATCCCGCGAGGAGCAGCCTCATCCCGCTGTGCCCTGGGGCATGTGACTCTCCCAGATCCCAAATTCCCAAATCCCCATCCCGTGAGGAGCAGCCTCATCCCGCTGCCCCCTGAGGGATGCTCCCGCTCCAAGGCCTTCCCAGAGCTCCATTTCATGGAATCCGCGTCCCAAACCAGAGCCATCTCCCTGCACAGCATCCCCCAGGGACCGCAGCTGGTGGGGGAAAGACAAACCCGGGAGAGGGGATTGGAGCTTCCCGGAGCACGGAGGGCGGGATGCGGGTGCTCCAGGGGGATGGGGGCCGGGCCGGGCCGCTCCCAGCAGCGCTGCAGCATCCCGGCGCGCCGGGAGATGGCAATCTCCATCTTCCCACGGCATTCCCGGCGCCCGCGATGGAGCCGCCACCCCGCCGCGCTCCCAGCTCGGCCCCGCGCAGGGAAACCCCGCTCCAGCCCTTCCAGAGGAGCGGGATTTGCTCCCGTGCTGGCAGCGGCAGCGGCAACAGCGGGTGTTTACCCTGCGCTGCCTTATCTGCCTCCCTCTTCCAGGGAAAAGACGGGGAAATTGGAGCGTCCCCGTTATCTGTTTGCCATCTGCCCCGGGATTAGCGGCTCCGCGGAATGAGCTTTGGATCAACACGGTTTTATTGGATCCTGTCACGGCGGGCTAAGTGAGACATCAAACCTCCCTCCTTCCTTCCCTCCTTCCCGCTCCCTTCCCTCCTTCCCGCCTCCCTCTGCTGGGCTGGAGCATCCAGGATCAGCTTTTGTGGGGAAGGGAAAGGGGGGGGTTTCGCTGGGATTTCCAGCATTCCCTCCCTTCCACGGGGGCTGGAAGAGCGGGGGGCGCTTCCCCTCCTGGCAGAGGAGGAGGGGATGGACACAGCCCACTCCTTGTTTAATCCTAATCCTGCCTCTGGGAATAAATGTGGGGTCAAAAAGCAGCCCGGGGATCCCAACTCTGCATTCCCGGGATCCCCATCACTCCTCTCGCCTCTGGAAAGGGGGAGCGGGATATGTGCAGGCACACCCACAGCAGAACAGGAGGGATGCGGCTGGGACCTCTGGAGCTCTCCTCATCCCTGGGATGGGCAGGAGCGGCTCTGCCGAATCCCAGGGACACGCGGCCAGGGAGCCTCCCCACCCTGCCCAAATCTGAGCGAATTTGGGCTGCTTTAAAAAAAAAAAATGGGGGAAAAGGTCACCCCTGGGAGGCCCCAGCCACAAACCCAGCGGGTGACGGAGCCACGTCGGGGCTCCATGACCATTGCACCCCAAAAACGGGCAGGGAGGGCTGAAATCCTGGTGGATCTCGTGGTCCCGCACATTCCCGGAGCAGGGAATTAACTAGGGCTTGATCCAGCCCCATCCCAGCAGCTCGGCCGCCCCTCCCAAGTTTCCGAGGGGGAGATTGGGAAAAAAATAAATGAGATAATTGAGAGATAAAGGAAAAAAAAAATGAAGTTTCTAGATAGGGAACATCACCTCCACAGGGGATCCCATATTATATAGGTGGGAGCTCATTCCCAAAAAAAAAAACAACTCTTGGAAACAGATCTCCTCCTTCCCGCTCTTTTTTCCCCCTCTTTTTAAATGTGCAAATGCCAAACCCAAAATGGGCCTGAGGGGCCACAGCTGGGCACGTGTTAAGAGCCGGGAATTTTCACCGGGTGAATTCCAGCCCAGCCAACCTCCGGATGCGGGAATACGGGACAAACCGGCCGGGATCTCGGCAGGCAGATGCGTTCACCGGCCATCATGGAAGCGAACAGTAGATAAAATCAGATTAGGGCTGGAAAAATCGCCTGATGATGGCAATTCCCGGCCCTTGAGTAATGAAGCGCTCAGGAGCTGTCAGCCCAAGGACGGCGGCGGATGGATTGCGGCGGGATCCGATCCCGCGATAAGGGATGACAATGGGAGCCGGGAGAACCCTTCAGAGCCGCTTCCTCGGCGCAATGAAAGCCCATAAATTACCAAAAAAAAAAAAAAGAAAAATAATAATAAAAAAAAAGAAGTTTCCGGATGATTTTTCTGATAAAAGACGAGCCGAGGCGAAAGGGAAGAGCGGGAGATTCCCTCCAACCCCGCGCAGGCGCCAGTGGGAGAAGGAAGATGCGCTCTGTAGGCCCCAAAGGATGGGCTGGAAAGGGAATGCTGTGGCTTTTCCTTGGAAAATCTGCTCTGTGAGGCAGATGGGAGTGTGGGGGGCTGGCGGGATCAGCTGCTCCCCGGGGCCAGGGATGGATCCACAAGGAAGGAGGGAAGCGTGGCTTGGGCATCCACCGACCCCTTCCCAGGCCGGGAGCCACCCAGCTCCAGCCTCCCTCCAACCCCCGAATTCCATTCGGGATTAAAGAGCTTCCCAGCTCCCGAGGCCTTTCCAGGAACACCTTGGGCATCGGCTGGGCGTGGAAAAAGCTCCCAGGGCAGCAGGCCTGGGATGTGTCCCAGGAACATGGAAAAGCCAGGAGCGCCCATTGTCCAGCCTCCAAAAACCAAGGAAGCGGAAGGATGGGATTGAAGTCACCCTTCCCTTGGGGGCACCGAGCCCGTGATCCCACCAGGAGGAAGGGAAAAGATGGATTCTCCGTGTTCCCGGCGGTCTGAAATGCAGATGTCTGCGCTGGAAGCAGCCGTGGCACAGGGAACGGCGATGATTTATGGGAAGCTGCACCAGCATCCATTATTCATGCGGGAAGCACGGGAAGGGCTTTGATAGGGATCGGGAAAAGCTTGGGATCCATGGGGGGGATAAACCTGGGTGGATGGTGTCACCCGGAGCCGGGATGGAGCTCTGGGGCACGGCTTGGGGCCACCCGGGACAAGGTGGGCACTAATTCCGCCTGGAGAGAGCTCCATCCCAACATCCCTGCTGGAATTGCTGCTCCAGAGCGGTGCCAAGGCTTTGGGTGCTGCGGGTGCCCACAAACCTCGCTAGGAGCAGATTCCCCTCCCAAATCCATCGATTTCACCTCAGAACTACCTCAAACTCCCCTGACTCGGGCCGAGCGGGAATGGCCGGATGTGCCAAGGAGCCCCTCAGCCTGGAATGCTGCATCCCTGAGGCCTCCTGGCAGTGACTAATTACAGCTCGATTCCCATTAATGAAGGGACACCGCGAGCGCCGGGCACAGCCAATGATGGGGAAGTCTCCCTCTGAACGGCTGCAATTAGTGTGCTCGCTGTTAATTGCGCTCATTAACCTCTCTCTGTGGCGCGGGCGGAGCAGCTCCAGGGCTGGCGGCATCCCTGGATTGTCCCGCTGGCTCCCAGTGCCGTGCCCGCATCCCAAAGCGGGGAGAGGTGGCTTGTGGGGCTCGGGAACACCGAAGGCTTTCCCGGCGCTGATTCCCTCGGATGGAAGCAGCGGTTTGTGGGATCAGCCTCGGGCCCGCGACGCCCCGGACTGGAATCCCTAAAAAGCCAAATCCCATAGGAAGCGGGGCCGGCAGCACATCCCAATCCAGCACATTTCCCTCCCCTCTCCCCTGCCAGTGCTGCTCTCGCTCCATTTCGGCTTGGCCGATTGGCCAAAAATTTGTTTTTATTTATTCCTCCGGCGTTATTTCTATTTTTGGCTTCCCCAAGTGCAGGAACAAAAGCCTGTGACTTTCCTGCGGGCTCTCCAAGTCTGGCAGCTCGTTCGCAGGGAATGCGGCGGGGCAGGGCCCGGGAGCCCCGGCACCGCTCACCCGAGGGCCTGCTCCATCTGGCAGCCAGGCCTGGAATTCGGGAGGAAGGAGCTTTTCCCTCCTTTTCCCCGTTTCCAGCAGGATCCCTCTTTCTGTCACCTCCTTAGGGCTCCCGCCCAGAGCTGCTACCGAATCCCAGCTGGGCTGGAGGCAGAGCCCAGGGAGGGAGCAGGAGATCAGATCCCGCAGCTCCTTCATCCCAAACTTTCTGCCCTTTCCCCGCAGGAATTGCTCCGGCCAAAGGCTCCTGACCCAGAGGTGCGCTGGATACAGACACCCCCCAAATCCGCAGGGCAGAGATTTCAGCTTCCCACCCCTACCACGTCCCCTCCGAGCCCTGAATTCCCTGGAAAAGGAGCTTCCGCAGCTCTCCAGCTCCAAAGCACCTCGCTGGGAGAGGTTCGGTCCCGGAATGTTCATCTTTTCCTATCTGGGTCTTATTTTAAAGCCCTTTCTCTCCCTCCCTCCCTTTTTTTTTTTTTTTTGTTTTTTGGTTGGTGGTTTTGTTGTTGTTGTTGTTTGGGGTTTTTTTGTTTTTAATTTTGGGGGATTTTGCTGGTTTTTGTTGTTGTTTTTTGGGGGTTTTGGGGGGCGTTTTTTTTATTTTTGTCAGCTTTGAGGGGTGTTTTTTGTTTGTTTCTTTAGGTTTTGGGGGTGGTTTATTTGGGTTAGTTTGGTTTTTTTTTTTTTTCTTTGGACAGCGAAGGCGCTGCTTTTGTCCCCGCTCTTTCTCCGGCCCTGATCCTGTGACCAGGGATAAACGCGCGGTGGGGCGAAGCCCTGGAGTCAAACCCCCATTCATGCCCTGCCTCGGCCCCGTGACTCCGACGGGACCAGAAACTCCCGGGGCAGAAACTTGTTTGTTGTCCCTTAAATGGCCCCATTGTCCATTGTTTGGGGCTCCTTCCTGAGCTCCCGAGCCTCCCTCCGGCTCCGCTCCGCGCCTGCCCCGGGGCCCGCAGGGCACGGGAACCCTCCAGGCACGGCCAGCGCTCCCAGGGGAGATTTATCCCAAAATTCTGCCCCGCTGGGCAAAGATCTCCCTGCCTGCATCCGTGGGGTTGCGCTGGGGAAATCAGGAATAACCTCGTTTTCCAGCCCTGCCGGTCTCCAGCCCCCCCCAGCCCCATCCACCTGCATCCCGAAATCCGCGGCTTTGCTCCCGAGCGGGCGGAGCCGCGCTTCTCCCTGCCAAATCCCGGCGGCTGGAAAAGGCTGAGGAGAAAGGGCTCTTTCCCGGCGTCCCTGAATGCATCGGGCACGGCTCCTCTCCAGAGGAGGGCAGATAAAAGGTCCTTGTCCTCCCCAAATCAGCTGCCTGCCGGGAACAGGGGGAGCTGGAAATATCCTGAGGCGGGCCGGGCCGGCCTTCTGGGAGCTCACGGAGAGCTTTGGGATGCCAGGGACCCAAAGCTCATCTCCGTTCCACCGCCCCACTCTATCCCGGGCTGCTCCAGCCTGGCCCTGGGCGCTTCCAGGGATCCAGGGGCAGCCACAGCTTCCCTGGGCACCCTGTGCCGGGGCCTCACTAATCCCACGGCGGCCAAAACCCCTTCGATTTCTTACCTAAACTGGCCCTGTTTCGTTTTAAGCCAGGCCGAGTTTAAGGCCACGCGAGAAGTCCTGAATCTCGCTCATTCGGAACCCCCGAAAATGCCCGAACCCGGCCCATTTTGGGGGGGCGCGGGGATCCAGGCGCGGGGCAGCGGCACAAGGGCCACCTCCTGCCTGCCCCGGGTGCCACCGCCCCTGCGCTCGGAGGGGACGAAATTTGGGCACATCCCGCGGCCCGTCCGGGCTGGGACCCGGCGGAGAATGCGGGCAGCGGCCACACGGTGTCAGCGCAGATCGCCGCATCCGCGGCCCCGCTCCGCCCGAGCCCTCCCGGCCGCTCCGAGGGCCACCGGGGGGGGGGGCTCCCGGCTGGGCCCCGCTCCGCCCAAAGCGGCTCCCAAACCCGGGACAGCAGCGTGGCCTCCCTGGTGCGGTTATCCCGCACCCCCGGCCCTTTTCCTGCACATTTCCTTCCGCTCCTTCTCCCACCCCATCCTCTGCTGCCGCGTTCCCGCAGCGATTCCAGCCCCGGCCTGGCTCTCCCTGGCGCGGAATCCCGGCAGGGTTTGGGTGGGAAAGGAGCTGAAAGCTTCAACTCTCCGGCTCCACCCCACCCAAGACGGGGAATCCTGCAGGTCCCTCCTTGCCTGCCCACCAGAATTCCCGAGGCTTGGAAAGCGCAGAATCCATCTGGCGCAAGGCAGGGAGCAGCAGAGCCCTGGGCTGTGCTCTGAGGAGCAGCACGCACCAGGCAGGAGCGTTCCACGAGCTTTGGGCGGAAGGAAAGCCCCAAACTTCCATGGAAACTTCCCTTTCCCGGCGCTGCAGTTGTTTTGGGAGGCTGGGGTTGACCAAAACTCCGTTTTCCTGCCGAAGGCACCTGAAGGGCCGAGATCTCTGCCCACGCTTCCCCCGGCAGGGAATTCGTGGCACCCAAGGAAAGAGAGCAGGCTCCCTCAGCCATTCCCGGCGTTTTCCCTGCCCTGGCCGCTCTCCGGAGGATCCCACCGCGGAATTCCACCGGCACCGGGCCGCTGCACCGAGGGGGCTGCACCAGGACTGGGAGCAGAGAAACGATTCCGCCTCCACACCACCAAATATTTGAGTTGGGAAGTTCTCCCCGCAGGAAAACCCGGTGGGAATTTTCACCCCGGGGCAGAGGCGGGGAAACGCCGCAGAGGGAGGGGAAGCTTCTGGTCCATCCTTTGGGATTCTCCTCTCCCTGCCTCCGGCACAGACGCTTCCCACAGCGCTCGGCCAGGAGGTTTTCCATGTGCTCCCGGGGCAGGGAGCAGGAGGGAGATCCGCCTCACACCCCGAGCAAACCGCAGCCCCCCAAAAAAGCCCTCTCCAAATCCAAATCTAAACCCTCGGGGCCCCACCAACACAACCCCGGGTTCACGGGGGGCGAGGATGGATCCTGCTGGAATGATCCCCGGATGATCTGCCCGGAGCGAGTAAGGGACAGGGCGGCTTTCCAAGGGCTCTGAGCGGGCTCGGGGGCAGCGCGGCCTCCTCCCAAAATGCGAAAATTTGCACAGGAATCACCAGCAGCACCAGCACGGGTCCTCCCGGTTCGTGGCATCCCTCCGAGCCCCGCGCTCCCCCTCCCCGGCATTCCAGGGAGCGCGTCCCGGCCCCGTTCCGGCGGGATGCAGGCGGCTGCCAGCATTAAATTCCGCTCCAGCTCTGCGCGTCACCTCCAATTTCTCTCTAAGCCGCCGTGTTTATTTAACCGAATCTGCCTCGCGTCGCTCGGAGCAGCAGCACTCAACCTTTAAACAGCCCAAGAGCCACTTCAGCCCGCGGCGGATGCCGAGAGAGGGCTCCGAGCCGGGCAGGCACAAAGGAGCCGCCGCTTTGTGCCCCGGGCGCCTCCAGCCCCGGCTCATTCATCCCGCCGGAGCTGGAGCTCATCCCGAGTTTTCCAGCTGCTGGCAGCTCCAGTGCCACCGGCGGGTGACCCACAGCAGCCTCCGGCCGCCCTGTGCCCCTCTGCCCGTCCCCGTTCCATCCCCAGCGCCAGGGAAAACACTTCCCGCTGGATCATTGGGGAGCATTATCATCGCGCATCTGCCTCCAGAAAAATAAACCCACTCCTTTTCCCAAGCCACCCAGAACTTCCCGGCCTCCAGGGGAATCCAAGGAACACCCCGGACTGGTCCCCCCGCACCCAGCAGCTCCCTCATCCCCGTGCCACAGGGGCCAAACCCAGCAGGATTCCGGCCTTTTGCTGCTGCGGAGGCCCCAAAAGCTGGGAAGCCTCCTTCCCAAAGCTTCGGGCGCTGGGCTCAGCCCTTCCTTCGGCGGGGGCTGCGGAGGGGACAGCGGCACGGAGCTGTGACAAATCCACCCCGGTAACGGGCTCTGCAGGTCTTTTCCGCGCATTTTCCTCATTTTTGAGGCCTCCCCGCTGCCTTGCTTTGCCTGCACAGCAGCTGAAGGCCGATGGAATTCCCCATTGCCCCCAAAATCTCCAGCAGGTCCCTAGGGATGGAGCCAGATTTGCCAACAAAGCCGAGAACCAGCCCCTCCACACTCCCAGCCAGCAGCATTTCCGAGGCCCCCAAAATCCTGGAAAACCCCAAATCCAGCCAATTTCTCCTCCATCTCTCACTCAAATCTGGGTTTTGTGAGCACCCAGCCTGCCAGGGGGGAGGAAAACAGACCCTGCTACTGCTGTGAATAATATTTGGCGATAAGGAAATCTTTTAACTTCGCCTCCAATATATTCTATTTTTTTTTTTTTTTTAAACAGCCAGCTTTTATCTCAAAAAAGAATCAACTTTTCTCCTCCTTTGAAGAGGAGCAGAACCCTCCTGATATTCATTACTTGACGACTCAGGTCTTTGCCTTTGATGGAAAATTTTGGATTAGAGGCAGCACTCGGCATCCTGATTAGTCGGGATGTGACCTGCTGCTGCAACAAACGGGCTGTGCAGCGCTGTCTCCTGGGCACAAGAGTTTGCTTGGGGAAAACAGAGTTTTCCAGAGGGGAAAACAAACCCTTGACAGGCATTATCAAACATAAATACAAAATTTATTTTAAAAAGGACAAAAAAGAAAAAAAAAAGGTGGAGGAAAGCAGCCAAAATGGGCGCCTTTCTCTTGCCAGGACTGCAGGATCCCATCCCCACTTGTCCCCACACCCCTTTGGCTTCCCCTGGGCTTGGATCCCAGGAATTCAAGTCTGAGTGGGTGAAAAAAGGTGCAGATCCCTAAAGGCACCTCCACAGCCCCGAAAGTCCGAGTTTCTCCGAGGAGAAGAGCCAGTCTGGGTGGTTTTTATTCACTCCTGTGGCCAGCAGCATGTGGGTGAGCAACAGCCACCCAACACCTCGAGCTGAGCATCCTGAGGGAGCAGCACGAACTCCAGCAGCCCAGTTCCCACTATTCCTGGAAAAACCAGTGGGTTTCAGTGGGAAAACGGCCTCTGCACAAGCTGGACTCGGTGCTTTTGTCCCTCGGGCTGCCCTGTGCCCACAAGGAAGCGTTCAGGGCCGCTGGAAAAACATTTATCCATAAAAGCCGAGAACATCAAATACTCTCCCCTGCACAGCGCAGCTCCTGGGCCAGCCTAGCTACTGGGACATCCTGGTGGGAAGGAGCAGCGAGCTCTGGGATTACACATTAGCCAGGGCAGCCTGCGGCTGGGGATGGCTCCGGGACAGGAGGAAGGAGCAGCCGCTCTCCCGGTTAATGTGTAACAGCTCTGCCACCTCTGCCTCACCTTCTGCTCCTGGCAGCTGCTGGGGAGGCACCAAACCTGAGCCGGGCCCAGGCCGGGCCCACCAAATCTGAGCTGGGCCCACTAAACCTGAGCTAGGCACAGGCCGGGCCCACCAAACCTGAGCCAGGCACAGGCCGGGCCCACCAAACCTGAGCCAGGCCCACCAAACCTGAACTGGGCCCACCAAACCTGAGCTGGGCCCAGGCCGGGCCCACCAAACCTGAGCCAGGCCCACAAAACCTGAGCCAGGCCCACCAAACCTGAGCCAGGCGCAGGCCGGGCCCACCAAACCTGAGCCAGGCCCAGCAAACCTGAGCCAGGCACAGGCCGGGCCCACCAAATCTGAACTGGGCCCACCAAACCTGAGCCAGGCCCAGGCCGGGCTCGTGAGCCCCTCAGGGAGCACAGGGGGGGAAGGGGGTGAGGCAGGGTCCTGCCCCTGGGTCAGGGATGAGGGAAACTTCCAGTACTTTTCTCCCAGGTCATCCTGAGTGGGTCAGGTCCTGCTCAGAGCCCCCTGGCTCCCTGTGCCTTCCCCAGGTGTCCCCTGCCAGTGGATGTCCTGTTCCCATTCCTCAGAAGCAGACGTGGCTGTTTCCCTCCCCCTCCTCCTCCTCCTCCTCCTCCTCCTCCTCCTCCTCCTCTTCCTCTTCCTCAGGTTCTCCTTCTCCTGGCAGAACGGCTGGGGCAGGAATTTCCCTCAGGCTTGGCCTCCAAGGCACAGAGACCCCAGGGACAGATTTCATCCCTCATTCCACCCCACAAGAGCTGCCCTGTTCTGCCTGAGCTCCCCTTTCCCTATCACACCACCATTCCCACAGCCATGGAAGAACCTAGGAAGGAATGAGCCCCTCCCAGCCCAGCTCTGAGGAGCTCCTGCAGCATCTCTGCCATGCTGTCACTGGGAATGTGGCAGGGTCTTCCCAGGAGCGTCCTTGGAGCACATGGCACTGCTGACCTGCTCCTGCTGGGATCCGCTGTGGCACGCAGGGAACTCCTGGGAGCTGCAGCTCCCACCAAGGAATTCCATGTGGAAGCCATCAGCAATGGGCAGGTCCAGATGGAAAACAAGCCCAGCAGCACTTGTGATCTCCCAGAGTATCACAGAATCACGGAATATCCTGAGCTGGGAGGACCCACCAGCATCATCCCTTCCAGCTCCCGGCCCTGCAGACACCCCAACACTCCCACCCTGAGCATCCTGGAGTTGGACTGGAGCCATGCCCATTCCCTGGGGAGCCTGTTCCGCTTCCTGACCACCCTCTGGATGAAATCCCTTTCCTTCACATCCATCCAAACCATTCCCCATGGCCCTGTCTCCACTGGGGACACCACCAGCTCCGACCCTTCCCAGGAAGGCACCGGACGGGGTCCAGGCCACCTCAGCAGCGTTCCCACCGGCAGCCTGCTGGCTGATCCCGGCTGACAGTGATCCCACCGCGCATTCCCACCGCTGCCGGGCTCCGGGCGCCGGGAGATGGACGCGTGATTGATGGGGCGCCCGCGATACGGCGCGAGCGCTCGCTCCTTATCTGCGCCTCGCCGGTGGCTCCGCGTCGCTCCCAGGGTGTGCGGCGTCCCTGTCACTGGGGTTGCCTTTTTTTTCCTTTCCCAACCCGCTTGGCTTTTCCCACCAGGGAGTCCGCCTCACCTGCGGGATTTGTGGAGCATCCCGGGTGAAAGTCAGCATCCCTAAGTGTGAGTGGGTGCAGGGGAGGTGGAGCAGGTGCTTTCCATGGCAGGGCGCTGGGAGTGAAATCTGCCCGGAGCAACTTCCAGAGGGATTCCGAGCCCAGCGCCTCAGTGGTGAATTCCGTACAGAAAGTTGGGTGTGCATGGAGGGACCAAGGTTGGCTGTGGAGATAGCGAGGAGGGGAGGAGAAAACCAATCCTTGGCATCACCGGGACATCCTCCCGCTCCTTCTGCTTCCCCAGGAACAGGGACCTCCGCTTGGAAGCGCTGGGAGATGCCGCGGGCAGGTGAAACAAGAGAAGGCCCACACAGCCTCCCATGGGCTGCCCGAGCCCGTGCCACATCCTGGGGCTGCCGTGGCCCCACCAGCACCTGCTGCTCCCTCCATCCCAGGAAAAAGCAGGATGTAGTGAAATAAGATGGAATTAAATTCTGTATTTTACAAAACGAGGAGTGGGTGCCAGCTTCCAGCCGAAACCTGGCTGGATGGGGTGATTCCCACCTCCCCCTGCGCAGGCTCCCTGCTTCCCTGCCGTGTTCCAGGCGCTGGAGCTGCAGCAGATTGCGCTGTGTGCTCAGCCCGGGGCCAGCCCGTGGCCATCTGTCACCCCCAGGTGTGTGCCCAGCCCGGCAGGGACGCGGCTCGGGCTCCTCAAACACAGAGCGGGCTCGTAAAGAGGGGCGTGGGGGTGTGGGGTGCCCCCCCAGCCCCTCATCCCGCTGCCTCCTCCTCCCTCACACTCCCTGCTCCTGGACTGGGCACCTGTTCAATTCCTTCCGCCATCCAGGCTGGAATGAGGACCTCAGCCCAGGCTTCCCAGCTCCTGCTCTTCCCAAGCCCTGCCAGGTCCCAGTGCCGCCTCCCCGAGCTCTGGGCTGGGGCCACGCTGGATTCCTTCACTTCTGGGAGACGGGTGGGAATTCATCCCTTCGGTCAGGGAGTTTTGGGGGTGTCTCTCCCCACCTGGGCATTCCGAGCTCCCAGACTGCTCCCAATCCCGGGACACAGAGGTGCCGGCAGACTCTTGCGTGACTGCAAAAGGTTGGGAATAACGACCCTGCCGTGAGGTGGAGGCCATCCCAACTTCCACAGATCAGGGTCCAGACCTCGCACCTTGACACCGACCCCTCCAGGAGATTCCACACGGGGTTGTTTGAGGAGCAGGAAGGACTGAATCTCCAAGGCTGAGTGAAACCCGCTTCCCTCTCCGTCCCTGGGCCTGCTGGATTGGATCCAGCACTTCTGGGGGACGGTGGGATCCACGTGTCAGGCGCCGAAATAAAAATAATGTATGAAATTAGTGAAAATAATGAACGAGAATGTAATAAAATAGGGAGTTTTTATTCATGAAATAGGAACCGGTGCCCAGCACCGCCCGGGTTTTTCAGCACAGTCCGAGCTGTCCCAAGGAACACCTGCAGGGCCCCAGAGGCAGCGCTTGCTCCCTTGCCTTTTCCTGCGCTTCCCCTCTTTCCTGGATGTGGGGAGGCGGGAGCTGGGGCTGGTTCATCACCAGCCTCGCAGGGCTCCAATTCCTCCTTGCAGCGTTCCCTAGGGATGGAGCGGGAGACGTCCCGGGCGTTCCTGACCCGGAATTCCCTGCTGCGAAAGCCAGGACTTGCAGATTTATGCAAATGGAGCCTCTTCATGCAAATAAGCGTGCCTGTAAATCACCGTGGTTTGATTGGTATTTTATGTGGGCGACGCTAAAATCACAGGATTGTTTTCTCCCCCCCAGTTTCACTCCCTCGCTCAGCAATCCGGGCGCTTTGTCCCAAAAAAAACCAAACAAACAAACAAAAAAAAAAAATCCCACCAAAAAAAACCAAGCTTGGCAAAGTTATTAATTGCCTGGAACAAGCTCTTTATTGACCGGGGTGGGGATCAATCGCTTTATCTGCGGGCAGCTCTGCCTGTGACCGGGGGATTTCGCTGAGCCGTATCTGTCCCGGCCCCTGCGCCTTTCACACGGGATTCCAAGGTCTTTCCAGGAAGGGGGCAGGTGCTGGAGGGGGGATCCGGCTCAGGTGGGACGGAGCTGGGGCTCTGCCGCCTTCCCTCCGCCCCCCGCAGCCGCCGCTGGTGCCCCGGTTTGTGCCTCACCCGGGAACCCTTTGGAAGGGACGTGGGATGCCCAGGAAGCCGCTCCGGCTGGCCGGGAGCTCTCCGCCCTCTCTGGAATCTCGGTGGGATCATACCTTTGGCAGGAGCCTGGGGAAGCCCAGGATGCTCGGAAAAGGCTCTCAGGCACCGGGGTGATATCTGGGGGGGTCCGGGAGTTGGACTCGGTGAGCCCCAACTCAGGATACCCCAGGATTCCATGACCGCTCTTCATCCCTGGCTTCAGGGAAGCCGGGCGGCACCACCCTCCGTCGGCAGCTCCATCCCCTTTTCTTCTGAACAATTTTTAATCACTGATGTTGAAACCCAAAAAGGACCCCGCAAAAAAGGGCTGGGGGGGGGCAGGGGAGGGGGCTGGGGGCGGCGGCGGCAGCGCGGCTCTAATCTGCCGCGCACGGGCGCTATCAGCGGCCGGATCGGCCGCGTATCTAATGTAAACGAGCCTCCCCCCCATCAATAACGTGCCACATCTGGCGGCTGGCGCTGCTCGGCGCCCTGGCTACCGAGCCATCCGCGCACGGCCAGCGGCTCCTCTGGGGAAGGGGGGCCGGGGGGAGGGCTCTGCCCCCCGGGGGGAGAGAGGGGCCGGCTCAGCCTTAAAAGAGCCACCCAGGAACCGGCGTGTTTGCGCTTCTTCCCCAATTTATGGCCGCGGAGCATATGGCCGGTGTTCCGCCCGGCGGCAGCCGCCGGGGAGGGCAGCGGGCGGCGCGGGGGACGTGAGGCCGGAGGGACGAGCGGCGGCCCCGGCACACGGCGGAGACAATGCGGGAGGCGGGGGGCGGCCGCCGGAGCCCCCCCGCCTAGGGACCCCCGGCCAGGTGAGCCCCGGGAGGCGGCGGGGGCGGCGGGGGGACCCTCCCGCTCGGGGACCCCTGCCCAGGTGAGTCCCCGGGGACGGCGGGGGGACACCGCCGCCGAGGGACCCCCGCCCAGGTGAGCCCGGGGGGGGGCGGCGAGGGGCCCCCCCCCAGCGTCGGGACCCGCCCGGGTGAGCGCCGGGAGGCGGCGGGGGAACCCCAGCTGGAGCCCCGGGGGCGGAGGGGTCACCGGGGCCGGGAGCAGCAGGTGGGAAGGGGCTCCGGGGGGCTCCGCGCAGGTAGGAGCGGCTGCGGAGCACCGAGGGGACGCGGCCCCGGCCCCGACGGCGCGGCTGCGACACCGCCACGGGCACGGGCACGGGCACGGGCACGGGCACGGGCACGGGTGGGCGCGGGGCCGGGGCAGCGCGGGGAGGGGCAGCCCGGGGCGCTCCCCCCTGCCCCGGCCGCGGGACACTTCTCGGCTGCGACGGCAGAGTCCGCCAGAGGACCGGGAATGACCGGGAGCGGCCCCGGCCCCGGCCCCGGCGTGGCCCCCTCCTCCTTCACCCCTTCCCTGCCCTGCCCGTGCCACGCGTGTGCCCCTGGCTCGGCCCCGGCTGCCGGAGCCGCCCCACGCAGCGCGGATCCCCGCACCCCACCGGAGCGTCCCCGCAGCCCCGAGCCGGCGGTGACCGGGGCGCGGGCGGGTGCGGGAAGCGAGTCCCGATAAGAGAGTAAATCCCGCCGCACTCCTTTCGCCCCAGGGCGAGCGGGCCGGGCTTTCCTTGCCGAGGAGAAAAAAAAGAAAAAAAATCGTTTCTGACAAAGCTTAATCTCGTTGGGACACGTTTAATCATTAGAGACGGGGACGGGCAGAGCCGGGGGGCTCCGGGCGGGGGGGGGGGACCCCCGTTTGTCCGGCCAATAAACGGGTTTAGGATAGACCTGGAAGGGGAAGGGAGCCCCGGGCCGGGCTTACGGCTCCCCCCGAGCGCTGCGGGGGGAATTAAATAAAGCAAAATGCGGATCGGGGGGCTGCGGGCTCCCGGCTTTGTGCCCGGAGCCCACTGCCTCCATCACTATGGGCAATAATTTCCAAAATCTCATTAAAGTGCATTTATCAAAGCCCTAACATGTGCCCTCCGGCTCTGCCATAACCCCGCGGGTCCCCAGGGAGCGGGGGGGGGGTGGGGAAATCCCAATTTCTATGACAATTCGCCACCTCGGGAGCCTGGCTGCGGGGCAGATCCACATCTACAGATTTATAAGGAATATCGGTGAATTGGAAGGATTTCTCCGCCTTTGAAGCTTCGGGGGGAAGGAGATAGAGCAATCGTGAGAGCAGGGAAGCTCATTTAGATTCCTATGTCCTGGAGAAGAATTAATTGTCTGCTGGAGAAAGGCAGGCCGGCGCTGGGATTTTGGGGGGCGGCGGGGGCTTTCCCTGAAGCTTCCATTGGGAATGCTGCTGCTGACTCCCTTCCCGCCTGCGGGGCGGCCTTCCCCCCCTTTTTCCCCTTTTTTCTCCCCTTTTTTTTTTTTTTTTTTTTTCCTTTTCTTTCCCCCAAAACATCCTCAACGCCTTTGCTAATGCCATTTTTTCCAGCCAGGAAACGAGCCGGGAATCTCAGCCGGCAGAAACTCCGTTACAATTAAGTTCCTGCGAGCGCCGGAGGGTTCGGGAGGCTCTGGTTCCTCGCGGTTTTAGGAAATAGGGGGGTTTTTTTTACATTTTTTTTTCTCTCCCTCTCGCTCCCTGGCCGGGCTGCCGGTGTGCGGAGCAATCCCGTGGCGTGGGCTCCGTGCCCACGGCCTGGCGTGGCCGGTCCCTTCCGAGCCGGAGCAGCCCCCGAGCCGCAGAATCTTCTCTCCAGCGCTGGAAAATGCGATTTAAACCCCTCCGTGCGCGACTCTCGAGGCCGGAGGGGTTATTTCACTGCCATCGTTTCGCTCTGATTTTTTTTTTTTTAAATTTCGATGTTGGTTTTTGCGGGCCGGGAAGAGCTGTCCCCTTTCATGTGGCCGCCGTCCTTCCCTTAAAACAAAGAGGGTGCTACTCCCAGGGATGCTCCCGAGGGGAGGCTCCTCGTGACAACCGCCAGGACACGGGCTGCTCTTCCCTTTCCCCGCTCGCTCCAAGCGGATCTCATCCCGGGAGATAAAATCAACCTGTCCCCCTGACAAAGGCTTTGTGCGGGCTCCGCTGGCCCGGGCCGAGCGGCGAGGTGCAGCAGCCCCGCTCCGTGTGGTTGTTTGCGGGCTGGAGCGGGGGCCGAGCAATACCGGGCATCTTTGGCTCCATCCAACAATAAATGGATCCACTCGTCGGGCGCGGCGGTGGGAACGGGAGTGGGAATGGGGATGGAGAGGGGCTCGGTGCGGGCAGGGAGCGGAGGCAGCGCGGCCGAGGCTCCTGCCCAGCGCGGTTTCCCACATTTCTCTCTCCGATGCGCATTTTTACACTCGGTAACACCTCGGTTATACCGCGCTGCGGGTGACACGCGGGCAGGCTCCGCTCGGCCTCGGGGCGGCCCCGGGGACCCTGCGGAAAGGCGAGGAAACGGCCCAAAAAGCAGCCCCACGGGCCGGGCCCACGCGGGACTGCGGCCAGCGGCTCCGGAGGCCTCGCTGCCTCTCCCGGCCCCGCGGGCTGCCCCTTCCCCGCTCCCAGAAAAGAGCGGGATCCGCTCGGAGCCCCCCTGGAAGGCGGGCCGGGAATGGGGCCCCGTGGGCAGAGCCGCTGGTCCCCGAGGTTGCCCGGCCCCCCGGTCTTGTCGCCACGGCCCCGGCGCTGCCGTCGGGTTTTGCCCCGCGACCCCTCCTGACGTCAGAGGGCCCGCGTGGCTCTGACGTCACACCCTCCGCCCGTGACGTCACGGTGTCCCGCTCCGTCTGAGCGTGGGGAGGGGGCCGCGACCCCCGGGGCTGTGTCCGGCCGCGACCCCCGGGGCTGTGTCCGGCCTCCTCCCGGGGCTGTGTCCGGCCTCCCCACGGGGCTGTGTCCGGCCGAGACCCCCGGGGCTGTGTCCGGCCTCCTCCCGGGGCTGTGTCCGGCCTCCTCCCGCGGGCCCCACGCCGCCAGGGGTCCGAGGGACGCTCTGCCCGTGGCGTGGGGTCTGTGCACCGGTTCAGCTTCGGGAGTGCTTATCACTTATTATCAGCTATTATAATAGCATATTATTATTATTGTCATCATCATAATCCTCATTGTTATTATTATTTTTACTATTACTACTATTATTTTTTTTACTATTATTACTATTATTATTACTATTATTATTACTATTATTATTACTATTATTATTACTATTATTACTACTATTATTATTACTATTATTACTACTAGTATTATTACTATTATTCAGCCCCGGACAGCCCCGCGGCGCCCGGTCCGCGTTGGCTGCCCCGAGGATGCTCTGCCCTTCCCTCCCCGGGCTCGGCTCCGTCCCGCCGCTGTCGCGATTATCGCCGCTCTCTCCTCGCTCTTTTTTCCCCCCTTTAAACCCCATCCCAGCCGGGGGGGGCCCGCGTAAATCCACGGGTAACCCCGAGATTCAGTGGGAATCGGCGGCATCCGGCGGAGGAGCGGGAGGGGGCCGGCCCGGAGGGGTTCCCTCGATATCGAGGAGGACTCCGCAATGGATGAAGAGATAGCCATTGAGCGCGGTTGAATACCATGACAACTAGGAACAACCTCAGATTTATTCCCAACAGTTAGGGCGCGCTGAAAGAGGGCGTCAATCACGTATTATTTCGCCACTGAAATAAATGCAAAAACTGCGCCGAGACAAAGGGTTCCAACAGGAGCCGGACATTTGTCTACATTGCGGACATTGTCCCCAGCTTAGCCGTCGGGTTGTATTTGTGTTTGCGCGGGGCCGACCACCCAGGATGCGCGCAGGGGCTCGCTTAAAAAAAAAAAAAAAAAGGGGAAAAAAAAAAAAGGGAAAAAAAAAATCCCTGGGCATTGTCAGCCACATCACATACTTTATGGGAGGCAGGCTGGGGGCTGGGGCAGCCAAAAGTGGGGGGAGCGGCCAGGGAGAGGAGGGGAAGGTGCGGGTCCCTCGCTGGGCGAGGAGGAGGAAGGCTAAAGCACCATCTCCCCAGCGGAGCCCGCGGTGCCGCGGCTCCTTCCCCGCTCCCGGGGAGGGGAACTCGGGCAACTTTTCGTGCCCAGAAATGCGGGCGGTGGGGGGAAAGCCGCCTCCCAGAGTGCACAGACCCCGCCTGGCCCCGCGCATCATCTCCGGCATCCCCGCGCTCCGGGCAGGGCTCGGGAAAGGCAGGGGGATGGAAAACGATTCTCTAATTAGAGGAGGGAAAAGGGACGGGAAAGGGAAAGAGATGGAAGGGGAAGGAAGGGAGGAAGGACGAGAAGGGGGAAAGGAGGACGGTGCCGGCCCTGCCCCGCGAGGGTGCGCACGGCCGAGGCTCCGGGGCGGGTGCAGGGAGCAGCAGGAAGGAAAAAAGGAGAAGAAAATAAAAGTTGGTGGCCAGACAGAGAGAAGTTGGGGGGTTTCTCCGCATCCCGCGCCGGGCAGGGGGAGCCCCCAGGGCCGCACCCGCGGCCGGGAATGCTGCGGGCTCCGCGGGGTGTGGGCGAGGAGCGTGGGGACACCTGGGGGGCCGGCCTTGCCCTGGGAAGGAGCCCCTTCTTCGCCCCTCTCCCTCCTTCCCCAGGTCCTGAAAAAGAAAGAAAGAAATACAGAAAAACAAAACAAAACAAAACAAGATAGAAAAGGAAAAAAAAAAAAAATCAGTCCTGTGCGAGTCCATCGGGCTGCAGCCCATCGAGCGATCCCAACGGGCTGGATTCATTCCCCTGGAAGAAGGTGGCAAAATCAATGAGACCTCTTCAAACAAGCACACACTCCGCGGCCCCCGGCCCCCGCCCCTGTCCCCAGTAATCGCCGCCCGCATCTCGCCGGGTCGCGCCTGGCGATCGCGTTTTGCCAGTTCGCTTAATTTCGGAGCAAACTAGAATCAATTACTCGCTGTTTAATTTCCAGCGCTCATCCCTAAGCCCCAACCAAAATATTGACCTAGGCGGGTTAGATAAGTTGGGCTCTTGCCATCTGAGCCGCCTCGGTCCCGCGCGGGGCTGCGGCAACAGCCCCCCTGGCAAATCATTACTGTCATTATTAATACTATTATTATCATTGTTATTATTTTAATTCCTTTTTTCTTTTCCTCCCCTCGCTCGGAGGGAAGCACGGGTGGGAAAAACGCGCTTCGGGGCGTGCGGAGCGCCGGGCTGGTGCGGAGCTCTTTGTATGTAAATAGTGCCCTTAAAAAAAAAAAAGAAAAAAAAGCTGGGAAGTCGCCCCCTCCCTCCCTCCTTCCCTCTCTCCCTCCTTCCCTCCCTCTCTCCCTTTCTCCCTCCCTTTCTCCCTCCCTCCCTGCGCCCGGCGCCGCCGCACGCCCCCCCCGCGCCCAGGGCCCTCCCCGCGCCGGTAATTAACTGACACGTTATACCACTCATCACCAATGGTGGAAGCTCGGAGCTCGCCCAAAACCCGCAATTTCACATCTGCAAACACTGTCTTCATCCACTTGACTTCCAAGACCCGCCCACACGTGGCCAACCTTTCCTGGGTTTAATGTAGGTTTTTTTTTTTTTTCCTCCCTCCTCTCGGCAGGTTCATGTGTGGGGACCAGCCTTATATGGACTCCTCGCTCCAGCAATGGCTCGGGATTTTCCAGCGGCAGGCGCGGGTTCGGCGCGGCTGAACAAGATCCAGAAGTGATCTTTTCTTTTTTTTTTTTTTTCCCTCCTTTTTTTTTTTTTTTTGGTGTCTCTTCTCCCCTTTTTCCCTGGAGTTACAAACTATTCCCGAAACCAGCTGCTGCTCCCGCTCTCGGAATTTTCCCCCGTGGCAGAACAACCAGAGACCCGGCGCTGCGGCCGCTTCTCCCGCACGACGCCCGCCGCTTATTTTTCTATAAATCCGTATTATTACCCTATTTTTTTTTTTTTTCCCTTTTGCCTTTTCCCTCCTCCACGCGTGCCGAGCCGCCCCCACCCGCGCCGTGCCCTCCTCGCCCCCCGCGTCCCTGCCCAGCCGTGACCCGGCGGCTCGGCCAAGCCGCGGCTCCAACTTTCCCAGCCGGAATTTGGCCGGAACATGTCTCTGACCAACACAAAGACGGGCTTCTCGGTGAAGGACATTTTGGACCTGCCCGACACCAACGATGAGGACGGCTCGGCGGAGGGCGGCGAGGAGGAGAGCGAGGCGCCCGAGCCGCCCAGGAAAGCGGGAGTTTTGGGACAAACCCCCTTGGACACTGTTCCGACGCTGCCTTTGAAGAGCCCTTTCTACGATAACAGCGATAATCCCTACACGCGCTGGCTGGCGAGCGCCGAGGGCATCCAGTACTCCCGTGAGTGCCGGGGGGACGGGGCAGCGGGGCCTGGGGGGATGCGGGGCTGGGTGCGGGGTGTTGGGGGGAGGGAGGGAGGGAGGGGGCGGCTTGCGGCTCGTCCCGGCCGGGAACGGGGCAGCGCCGCTTCCAGCTGCCCCCGGCGGCGGGGCGGGAGCCGTGGATGGATGGATGGATGGATGGATGGATGGATGGACGGACGGAAGGATGGATGGATGGATGGATGGATGGAAGGATGGATGGATGGAAGGATGGATGGGGGGCTGCCTCTCTGCACGGCTGGCCTCCATCCCGCCACGGCCGGGCGGCGGGAGGGATGCGGGGGACGGCGGAGGGGCACCCCCCGGCCCGGCCCGGCCCGGCCCGTCCCCTCCCTTCCCTCCGCGCTGACCGGGCACGGCTTGTCCGCAGTGCACGGGCTGGCGGCCGGCGGCGGCGGCCAGGACCCCTCGGCCAAGTCGCCGGAGCCGTCGGCCGACGAATCGCCCGACAACGAGAAGGAGGCGGCGGGCGGCGGGGACGCGGGCAAGAAGAGGAAGAGGAGGGTGCTGTTCTCCAAGGCGCAGACCTACGAGCTGGAGCGGCGGTTCCGGCAGCAGCGGTACCTGTCGGCGCCCGAGCGGGAGCACCTGGCCAGCCTGATCCGCCTCACCCCCACGCAGGTGAAGATCTGGTTCCAGAACCACCGCTACAAGATGAAGCGGGCGCGGGCCGAGAAAGGTATGGAAGTGACTCCTCTCCCCTCGCCGCGGCGGGTGGCCGTGCCGGTGCTAGTGAGGGACGGCAAGCCCTGCCACACGCTCAAAGCTCAGGACTTGGCAGCCGCCACTTTCCAGACGGGCATCCCGTTCTCGGCGTACAGCGCGCAGTCGCTGCAGCACATGCAGTACAACGCGCAGTACAGCGCGGCCGGCAGCCCCCAGTACCCCACAGCGCACCACTTGGTACCGGCGCAGCAATGGACCTGGTGAGGGAGGCAGGGAGCCAGGCAGGCAGCCAGGGCCGCACGCCCCAAAACCGGAGGAGAGCCCTGAGATAACGAACAGAGCGCGAGAGACAGACAGACAGACAGACAGACTGACTGATGCTCCGAAAATAAACAAACAAACAAACAGGAAAAAAAAAAAAATCGGAACTGCGGGGGAAGGAATGGAGAGGGAAACGCTATTATTATTATTATTATTGCTATTATTATTATTATTGCTATTATTATTATTATTATGGTTTGTTGTTGGTTTTGTTGGTTTTTTTTTTTTTTTCCCTCTGCCGTTTCTTTTCCCCTCCATTTTTTTGGGAGGGGGGGGTTCGGTTTCGTTTCGGGGGGGGAGGCGGGGGGTTAAGGGAGGGGAGGTGTTTTTTGTGCGTCATTGTTTACAGAAATTTTTTGCGCCATTCAGAGTGGTCCTGTCTACCTACAACTAAAATAAAAGAGGAAAAAGGGGAAAGGGAGGGGGGGAAAAGATCGTCAGAATTACAACAACCAGAAAAAAAAAAAAAAAAAAGGAAAAAAAAATAAAGAATAAAACCCCCCCCCGCTGCTCCTGTGATTTTGTGAGGAACGGGGGCGCGGCCGCCGCGCGGGGCACCCCAAAAAGGGGAGCGGCCCCGACAGCCGCCGGCGGGGGTGTTTTTGCACCTTGTCGTGGCCGCTGTCGCTGCCGCCAGCCGCGGCCGGGGCGCTCCGTTCGCTCTTCTCCCGCTTTGGGCATCGCCTCAACTATTCCCGAGCAGAGGAAAAACCTCCCGGCCCGGAGAGCGGCTCCCCGTGCCCCCCCAACCCCGCCCCGGGCTCTCCGCCATTTAATACCAATTTTAATTCTTTAAAAAAAGCTGTCTTTCAAGGGAAAAAAAGAGTAGAGAAGGAAGCGGTAACGACTACGGAAGGGTTTTGTGCGACTTCTCGCGGCGGCCGCCTCTCGGCATCCCCCGGCCCAGCCCTGCCCGGGTGCCACGGCCGAGCAGGGCCCCCTCCACCCGCCGGAATTCCGCTTTTTTTCGGAGAAAAACTGCTTTTTAAAATTTTTTTTTAAATTTTTTTTTTTTTTTTTTTTTTTTTTGTGGGACCGGTCGGTTGCATCCCGCCGGTGGAAAACGGGAGCGGGGGGAATTTCTGTTTCCCTGTTTGCTGTCTGTGAGCAGCGCTTTCCTACACCGATTTGGGTACCGGCACCGCGGCCGTGCCCCCTCCCCGGGCTGGGGGCCCTGCGGACGGCAGGGAAACTTCGGGGTCAGCCCTCGGGGATGCGCCGGCGGCTCCGGCAGGGCGGGGGAGAGGGTTAACACCGGGAGAACCCCCCCAAAAAAACGGAGGAGCGGAGACAGGGGACGAGAGAGAGGCGAGGCTGGGCTGGGCGGCTCTGCCCGGGCGGAACCGGGCAGGTTCGGAGCGGGTTCGGCAGAGCAGCGGCTCCTTCGCCCGCCCCCGCGGCTTTTAGGCGGCTCGAGAAGCTCCAGAAAACGAAAACAAATCCAACCGGGCTTTGTCCGGAGCGGTGGGGCCGGGGCAGCGCCCGCCCCGTCCCGCGGGGCCGAGCCCGGCCGGGACGGGGCCGCTCAGTGCCAAAGAAACCACCGCTCCCGGCCCCGCCGCATCCCGGTCCTGCCAAATCCCGGCCCTCCGACATTCCCCCGGCCCCGCCGCATCCCGATCCTGCCAAATCCCGGCCCTCCGGCATCCCCCCGGCCCCGCCGCATCCCGATCCTGCCAAATCCCGGCCCTCCGGCATCGCCCCGGCCCCGCCGCATCCCGGTCCTGCCAAATCCCGGCCCTCCGACATCCCCCCGGCCCCGCCGAGCCCGGCTCGCCTCCCCGCCCCAGCGCATCCTCCGCCGGCCCCGGATCCCCGCGCAGCCTCCGCTGGGGTTTTTAAGCTTTTTCGCACTTTTTTCCTCCCCTGCTTCCCCCGCACCACCGAGGCTCCGCGCAGAGGCGGGGCAGCCGCTTCCAGGCGCTGGGAAGCTCCGCTGCCGTCCCGGACCCGAGGGGGACGCAGGGATGGGGGTGCCGGCTTTCCCTTCTCCAAGCCTGGCGTGCGAGCCAGGAGCGGAGAGACGGAAAATTGTCACTTTTTTCTTCCCTTCTCACTCATTTTTTTTTTTCCCCATTTATTTTTTTTTCCTCTCATTTTTTCTGGTTTTTCTTTTTTTTTTTTTGGGAGTTTTTTTTGGGTTCGCTTTTTTTTTTTTCCCTGGGGCTGTGCCGAGTCTATCAAACCAGTTGTGTGGCCCTAACCCCCGTGGCCTTATATCTGCCGTGCCGCCGGGCCAGTCTATCTTCGCACAATATACAGTAGACTTCAGAGCGCAGCACAATGGGGGAGGCAGGGAGGTGAGCATGTTAGAGGCGTGCATTTTAACGAGCCGCGGCCCAAGCAGCCAAAGGAGCCGGCGAAAAACCGGGAGAGACGGTCCGGGAGCCGGGGGACGGCCTCCCTGCGCCCTGCCTGCCTCGGCCGGGGCTGTTTTTGGGGGCTCGTCATTGATGCGGAGCGCGGAGTCAGGGAGCGGTGTCCTCGGCGTTTTGTTCGGGCTGTCACTCGCGCTCATTGTTCGGCATGTTCTACATGTTGTGTCCCATATGGCCAGCTGGGCCGGGGACCCCTCACAAAACCCAAATTGTGCCCAGCTTTCAAACCCAGCATTGTTGTCTGTGAAAGGCAGGCGAATTAAAAATTCGTGCTATATCTATTCTGGAAAAAAAAAAAAAAAAAAAAAAAAAAAGAGAGGGGGAAAAAAAAAAAAAAGAGACAGAAAGAGGGGGCGCAAGGAAAAAGAATCCCGCTCTCTTCCCTCCCTCTCTGCTCTCCCTTTGAAGGCTAACAGAGACTCTCCTCTTCTCCCATCCCCGCTGACAAGTTTCTCTCTCATTTCACAGGAAATCGTCCCCCACCCCCCGCCTCCTTTGCCCGTCCCCGGGAGCCCCGAGCGCGTCCCCCCGCCGGAGCCCGCGGAGCCGCGCTGCGCGGCCGCGCTGGGGCGCGGAGGCCCGGGCAGAACAAGGCGGCATTGAGGGAGGGCCGGGCTGCAGCTGCCGCCTCCCTGCGCGGCCCGGCCGTACCGCCAGCCCGGCTGGCACGTCCCGCTGCCCCCCGGAGAAACGGCCCTTTCTTGTCCGGGCTCCTGGTTGTGCAAGGCGGGCCGGCCGAGGGAGGGAGGGAGGGAGAGGGAGAGGGAGGGAGAGGAATTTAAAAGGAGGAAAAAAATAAAAAATAGGGGGGAGAAATTAATTAATTAAAAAAAAAAAAAAAGGGTGAAGAAAATAACGAAAATGGTGGGGGGTAAATGAAGAAAGGAAGGAAGAAAGAAAGAAGAAATTTTAAAAAGGAAAAAAAGATGAATAGGGAAAAAAAAAAGAAAAAAGGAAAGGAAACGGAAAAATTAAAGGGAAGAGGAAACAGAAATAACGAAAAAGAAAAGGGAAAAAAAAAAAAAAACAAGAGAAAAGAGGAAAAAGAAAAAAGATAACACAACACAAAAGAAGAAAAAAAACGAAGGAAGAAAAAAAAAAAGAGAGAATCTGAGAAAGCGGAAAAAGAAAAATAACGGGGGAGAAGAGGAAAAGAGCGGGGGGAAGAGGAAAAGAACGGGGGGAAGCGGAAAAGAGTGGGGGGAAGCGGAAAAGAGCTGGGAGCAGCCCCCAGCCCGGGCATCCTCCGCTGTTCCCGGGGCTGCTCGGGGCTCGGAGCGGGCCCGCAGCGCTCGGACGGGGCTCCCCGGGATGGGCTCCGGCCCCTCCGCAGCCCCGGAGAGCCCCCGGCCCCCGGGCAGCACCTCTCGGCCGCCAGAGCGGGGCTGGGTCGCGACAGAGCCCGAGGGTCGCGATTTGGGGCTCCCGCGGGCGGTGCGAGCCCGGCCCGAGCTCCGGGCCGCTCTCCCTGTGGTTTCCCCGCCCGGTTTTCCCGGTGCTCCCGTCCGGGCGGATCTCCGGGACGGGCCGGGAGCCCCCGAGGCCGGCGGTGGCTTCCCCCCGTCCCCTATTGACTGTAGGGCTTAGGCGGCGGCGCTGTGGGTTTTTCGGGGCTGCTCGAGGAGCCGCTCGAGGGGAAGCTGAGCCAATATTTACCGAGCCCGAGGGCAGCTCTCGGCGGGGTTTATGGAGGAGCCGGGGGGGCCGCAGGGCTGCGGGGGGAGCCCCGGGGGCGGCTCCGCCACGGCGATGCAGCGGCCGGACGCGGCCCTGGCGCTGCTCCGGGACATTCCCGCGGGCTCCCCCCCAAAAAAAACAACCCCCGAGCTCCCCGAAAAGCACCCCCGGAGGGGTTTTCTGCTCTAAATTGGTTGTTTTTTCCACCCAGGGCCGTGTTTTCCGCCGCCCCCCAGCCCCCGAGCGGCCGCGGGGAGGCAGCAGAGCCCCGCGGAGCCCGGCGCAGGACGGGGCCGAGGCTGCGCTGCCCCTCCGAGCCCCCGGCCGTGGCACAGGGGGGCACCCCGAGGCTCCGGGGCCCTGCCCCCAAATCCATCCCCTCCTTCCCCGCACCCCCGGCGGGACGGCCGCGCGGCGGCGCTGCTGGATAAGGGACGCGCCGTCGGGGCAGCCCCCGGGACCCCCGGCGGCACGGAGAGGGGGGACGGGCCGGGACAGGGATGGGGAGAGCCCCGGGGGGGCAGGGGAGAGCCCCCCCAAGCCTGGCCCCGCTGCGGGAGGAGCGGCCCCGGCCCCAAGCCGGCGGCTCCGGGGGCATCGCTCGGAAATCCAGCGCGGCGCTCGGGGCGTGGCGGGGTCCGGCCCCTGATCCCCCTGGGCCTCCTCACACCCCGGGCAGGGTTGGGGGCTCAGTTGTCTTTTCCACACCGGCGAGGACGACGTGGGATCGCGGAGGGATGCAGAGGATGGGGCAGCGCTCCCGCCCCGCAGGGAGCCACGGCGGCGGTGGCAGCCGCCTCCCTGCCCCGGGAGCACCGGGAACACACCGGGAACACCGGGAACACACCGGGAACACCGGGGGAAACCGCAGCCTGCACACCCAGAGGGAGCGAGGCACCTGGGCACGGCACGGGGTACCTTGTGCTTCTCCCCCTCACCAGGGGATGCCTGGCTAAGCTTTGGGTTTAATTCGGTGCTGGCGTTTTGCACGGTGCCGTTAATTAATGGTAATTAGGTAGAGAATCGGGAGCTCTCTGATGAGGGAGGCACGGGAGAGAGCCCTCCCTCGGGCTCCCCCACGGCCCCTGCAGGCAGCAGCCTCCCTCTCTCCCTCTCTCCCTCTCTCCCTCTCTCCCTCTCTCCCTCTCTCCCTCTTCGCCTTTTCCCTCTCCGGCCCGTGGCTGGCGCAGGTCGTCGCCGCCTCCTCTCCCTCCCCGATATTTAAATAACCAGCAGGCTCAGAGAACCCCGCAGGCCCCGCAAGTCTCACCAGCCACAAAAAAAATCAAAATCTGAAGGTATTTTATTGGGTCATACAAAGCTTTGGGCGGTTTGGGTGGGGTTCCTGCAGTGCCCCCGAGTTCCGCGGGTGTATTTGGGACTTACGTGCTCTCAGTACAACACATCCCAGATCTGCTGGGAAAACGCAGGAGCTCAGACAAACCTGCCTGGAGTTGTTCCAGGTTCGCTTGGACAAGCAGAGTGCCCTGCTCCCGCCTCGGGATTGCTGCGTTCCCTGGGATTTAGCCCCAGTTCGGGGAGAAATTCTCCGCGAGATAAAAACTGCAAGAAATAAATGGTGTGGAATCACGCAGTCACCGCCTCACATCGGGTCTGCCCGAGCGGGCCCAACTGCTCCAGGGAAAATAAAACAGGTTTAAGAAGTGACTGTGTCTCTGGATGTGCCGGGATGGAGCTGCTCCTCCCACTCCACACACACACACCCGGCAGGGAAGAGGTGTCCGGAGGAAAAAGAGTTCATCCCTGGTTGTTCAAGAGTCCAAAACCAAAAATGCCGGGAAGATTTCCCCCGCCGTGGAACTTCCCAGCTGTGACCCAGACATTGTTTCCCCCCTCTTCAGTTAGAGCTGTCCCACAAAAAGTCTCACGGAGATCAAAGCGCCACTCAGGATTCCCAACCCAAAATCAGACCGGGTGACGAACTTTGGGTTTAAATGGCCATAAATCCCTCATATCCCCGGGATGCGTCTCCGTCCTCTGCCGCACCACGGGGGAGCTCCTGGCACCGCCTGAGGCAGGGAACCCAAATTCCGAACCCTCCTTGGTGCAGCCCCTGCCGAGGGCCGGCGCTCCCCGGGGCTGCAGCAGCCCAGGCCCGAGGCTGTGCTCCTCCTCCTTCCCTTTGGAGCAGGAATGGGATGAATTCCGAGAGCGTGGCCGGGATCACCCTGAACCATTTCAGAGAGAGAGAGAAGCGACCCCCGAGGTTCTTTCCCCAGGAGTGTTCCCAAAATCCCGCAGCAGCCCAGCTGGAGGGGCTCGGGGCCCCTGTGGCTGAGGCAGGTGTGGGGCACAGCCCTGGGGGATCCCAGGACTAGCCCAGTGACATTGCCCCACGTGCATCCAGAGGGGTTTGGGACTCCCCCAGCAGGGAGAGAAGCCCTGGGTGCACATCAGCCCCGTCACCCGTGAGGGAGGGAAGGGATCAGCGGGGATTTGGGATGTAACCCCAGAGCCAGGGGCCACCAGCCCAGCCCCACCTCGTGGCCCCTCAGCTCCTCCCAGGGGATGGTGTCGGGAATTCCCTGCTCCACGGGTCGTCTGCCCCACTGGTGCTCGTCCATCCCAACCCACGTGCTCTCATCCGTGCCAGATCCGTGGATTTCCACGCCTGTGGGAAGTGCTGGCAGTGCCAGGCCTCTCACCGAGCTCCTCCCGCCACATTCCCGCAGCCAGGATGGAAACCCCTCAGGCAGTCCTGAACACACCAAATACCCTTAAAGGGGCCTTAAAGGGCAGAACTCCCTCCTGGCTCACGGAAGCCAGGGATAAACGCAGGGCTCGCCTTCGAGGTCCCTCTCAGAGTTATGGAACAGCTGGATGAGAACCCCGGAGGAAAGGGAATTAATTCAGTGTGGCCGTGAGCGGTGGCTTGGGGGGGCAGCTGCTC
Source organism: Monarcha castaneiventris obscurior (assembly GCA_026261815.1). Classification (NCBI taxonomy): domain Eukaryota; kingdom Metazoa; phylum Chordata; class Aves; order Passeriformes; family Monarchidae; genus Monarcha; species Monarcha castaneiventris. The sequence continues at coordinate 213,414 of JAMPIT010000035.1, forward strand.
CCTGGGGGTTTCAGGCAGCTCCTGATCGGGCACCTAGAACTCCGTGTTCACAGGAGAACAGGCACTGGGAGCATCCCCAGCTCTTTGTGTTTTGGTTCTCCTGAGGGTTTCTGGACGAGGCGAAAGTAAAGCTCAGCCCAGAGGCATCCGAGAGCAGGCCGAGTTGGGTGTGGTGAGGAGGGAGGGAGAGGAGGAGCAATGGTCCCTCAGTGCATACCCAATCCCTTCCTGGGGCCTCCTGGAGCATCCCACACACTTTATACAGGAAGTAACTCCAATCCTCCCTTCCCATCAAAAGCCTTGGGACAAATAAATCACTGAATGGATCACACAGTGCATCTGAAAAGCCAGAGGAATGGGAATACCAGAATTCATTTTGCCCTGGCGCAGCTCAGGCCACTACTCAGGACAAGCTTTTATTCTCCTCCCTTCCTCTCGAGCTCAGGGTTTGCAACCTGCAAGTAACAAACAAATAATGAACCCCCGGTTGTCGAAGAGCTGCGTGGTCCCGTCTGACAGAAGCCTGCCCGAAATCCGGCCTGTCCAAAATCCCTCTGGAGCACCTCGGTGGCTCCCGGCTGGGCCATGCAGCCACAGCCCCGGAATGTGCTCCCCTCCAGTGGCAGCACCCCCGTTCCAAAGGGACTGGGAGCTGTTGCGGCAGTGGGGTCTCAGCTCCGGGAACACCCACGCCACCATGGAATTCCGTCCTTCCCGGTGTGTGTGTGTGGGCCCCTCCAGCTGATCCAGCTCACCTAGTTGGCCTTCGGGAGACTCTGGCTTTGGAAAATGTGGAGGTTTTTCTCCCGGATCCCCCGGCATCTGCAAAGGGGTAACTCAGCTCGGTGGCGTGCCTGAAGCCATCCGGCCGGGCACATCAGCGGGATTTTCCCGCTGGCATAAAGAAAATAACAAACCGGCCCGGATTTCCCACCGGGCTGTTGCCATTGTGCCGGGGTCGAACAGAAATCCGGGAGCGATCCCTGTTTAACCCCGCCCCGCTGTCCCAAAGCCGGGCTCCGCTCACACCCTGAGGGAGCAGCACCTACCTGCCTTTGGGGTTCTCCAGCTCAGCTTTGCTGCTCCTGCTCCCTAATTGAGGACAACCACTAATTATCCTGCAGGGAGAATTCCACACGCGTCCTGCCCCTCCCTGGCCACCAGCAGGGACCTCTCCGGTGCCTCATGCGACCGCAGCAGTGATGCCCCTAAACACCCAGCTCGGTTTTAAGGGCTGCCAGCAGCTTTTCCCCTCGCCGTCAGTAACTCAGGGAGGCTGCGGGCAGCCATCAAAGCCATCACCAAATTAAATTAGCCTCTCCTGGGGCCTGCAGCCCGAGGCTTCCCGCCCCAGCCCGCGGGACGCCTGCCTCTGTCCGGGCTGCCGCTTAACCACGGCACAATATTTGTTTTGGCTCGGCCGTGTGGCGAGGAGGGATTTATTCCGTCCCGCCTTGGGAGGCAGCAGAGGGGAAAAGCCACCCTCAGCTCCTCCAGCGGCCGCCTCGGGGACCTTTGGGATGAGCACCGCAGCGGTGTTCCCAAATCTCTAAAAACATCCCAGCTGCCCGCTCGGACGCGTTGTTTTTCCATGTCACCTGTTTTCAAGGAATAACTCCCACCTCTCCAGGCTTCCTGAGCCGCCCACGAGGCTCTCGCAGGTAATCGTAGCCTGTGCCCCTTCAGACGCCGCCGAGCAACGCCGAGGGCTCCACCTGCGTTTATTTGGGATGGCTTCAGCATCTCGGTGCAGCTCCCGGGGGGCTCGAGGGGAACAAGGACCCCATTGCGCCGCTCTCCGAGCCCATCAAAGCCAGCGCCAGCCTGCGGGAGCCCCGAGTCGAGATCCACTGGAAAAACTCCCGGCGCCTCCAGGAGGCTGTGAATCAGGTGCTCCAAGGCTTAGGCCGAGTGTTCACCGGCGTTTGGAGACAGAACAAGGAGTTCCGAGGAGCCGCAGAGGCGGAAAAGCAGGAACCACCAACAACCAACCCCGGCAGCGCCGCCTGCAACCGAATGGGAAAGGGGCGGAGAGGGCCCCGAGTGCTTCCCAGAGCTGGAAACTTTGGGGTTAGGGAGGGTCAGAGCAGAGAAGGCACGCAGAGAGCTGGGTTTGCCCCAGCTCGGGCATGGAGCAGCCCCCGGGGAGGGAAAAGCGGGAGCAGGGAGAGCATCAGCCCAGCCCAGCCCACACAGGCACAGGGGAGGAACCCAAAACAGCACAAAGCAGCAGGGCAGGGCCCCAGAGCAGCCTCCTGAGGGACCAGCGCCTTCCCCAGGCGGCTCTGCGTCCGGAAAACGGCCTGGAAAGCCTCCTATCCTTGGAATGCTTGCGTGGGGTCTGCAGCCAGCACCTGGTGGGGGAAGAGACAATCTTAGCTGTTATTCCAAAGGCGGGGCAGCAGTGCCAGCAGGAGAGGAGCCACTGAGCCACGGGAGGAGCAGCTTCACCCCTCGGGCGGCGCCTGAGGCACCGAGGTTGGTGTTCCTGACAATTCCCGGGGTCCAGGGTGCAGCAGAAATCACTCCACGGGGCCATTCCCAGGCTCCGAGCAGGACGGATCTGAACGGCCCCAGAGACATTTCCCCTCCCCATCTGTGGCTCTGCACTCGGAAAATCGCCGCTCTCTCCTGGTTAGATGCTTGATTGTGGCCAGAGCTCTCCCAAGCGCTCCCAGCCCCGAGCTGAAGCCCTTACTGACTTCCTGATCCATTTCCTCCCCGGGAATGCCTTCCAAAGGGTGCCCGAGCGGCCCTGGGCACATCCCTGCTCCACAGGGATCCCAGCTGGCTACACCAGGAGATGGGGAGCGCTCACTAACTCGGGCTCCAGCAAAATGTTTTCCTGCAAGGAAGACCCAGATGAATTTAACCCTGATTTTAGCAAGTGTCCATCCCTGAAAATGCTCAAGGCCTGGTTTTGAGCGCCTTCATCCTGCTCGAGGCAGTTCCCACCTCTGAGCTCTCCAGGATCACCCGGAGCTCCCCAGAAAGTTTCCAGCCATGGGGAAAACCTGAGGTTAAAATCCACGGAGCCATGGCAGTGGTGACACCAGGCCCCGCTCGGAGCCGCTTAATGGTTAATGGAATAATATTTCCATCCGCTGTAGATGAGAAAAGATAATTACTTTCGGGGTTTAAGAACCAAATGTGTTGATCCAAGTGTAATCTGGGTGTTTTAGCATCTGATTATTACATCAGAAACACAAATGTCAGCGGGCTGCAGCAGCCGGGCTGCCGGGAGGGGGGGAGAGGAGATGTGAGGCTTCAATCACACACCGGGGGGAAGGTGCCACCGAGGGGCTTTCCACTTGAGCTAATCGAGAGCATTCTCCTTCCCCAGAGCACTTTGGGAGCTGGGAGCTGCTGTTTTTCCTCAGGGATCCTTCTGCTGCGCCCAGAGCGAGGCCCAGCCAGAGGGGGCAGGGGTGGGTCATTCCCTGCTCCCCCAAACCTGGGATAGCAATCCCGGCTGGCTCATTCCCCACAGGGAGGAAGGGCGTTACACACTGAGGGTGCCTCGGTGCTGCCGTTCCGGATCTTTTATCCACGATCCAGCCAGGCCCTGGCTCCGGCCTCTTCCGTCACCTCCATGAGCCCAGCTGGGCCTGTCTGTCCCTCCTGTCCCAAACCTGCCCTGATGGAGCCGGCACGGGAGGGGTTTCCTTTCCAACCCAAACCCCCCCAGAACTCTCAGCAGCAGCAGCAGCAGCAGCAGCAGCAGCAGCAGCCTGTCCCTGAGGCAGTTTGGACAGCAATCCCCGTTCTCCGGGAAGAGATCCTGATCCCAGAAGCATCCAGCGCCCGCTGGGACCCAGCGCGTGCTGCCAACAACCAGCTTGGATTGTGGCTGCCGAGCAAAGGCCCTGCCCTGATTCCTCAGCCAAGTTCAGGCTCCCAGCAGGCTGATTATCCATCCCTCCTATCCCCGAAGCACCCAGGGCTGCATGGAATTTTATTAAATTGCCAGCACGGGCGGCCGCTCCAAGTTTGTGCGGCTGGACGCGATCGATGGCGGCGAAACACGGGAAGAAAGGCAGGGGGAGGGGGGGGGACCCCTGTTTGTTAAAGGCTTTTTCTTCTCCCTTTTGAATAAAATGTCAACTCCATTATATAGATGTCAACTCCATTACTGCACCGCTCCTGTGGCAGCCTCAACGTGGAACTATCTGCTAATAAAACAACTTCCTGGCAGGGGGAGCGGGGGGCAGGTTACCTGCCGGAGGTTCCAATCTGGTTAAGAAAATTCCTGTTTATCCCTGCAGGCACAAACACCATTTTCATTATCCCGGCTCCCTCGCCGCCTCTGCCGGCCCCCAAATGAAAAACCCACTCTTTCATCCCGAGGAGCCCGCGCTGGTCACGGACCCGTCCTTGTCAGAGAAGGCACAAAATGGGGAGAGCAGTGCCTGGTGTGCTGGGGGAGAAAAAAAATAAAACAACCTGGGTTAGAATGGTGGAATGGTTTGGGACTGCAGGCACCTGAACAAGCCCCTTGTTCCGGCAGCAGCAAACGTGGGGAAAGCGGAGGAGCAGCTTCCCTGGGGTCCTGCTCCAGGGGGATGAGCTGCCAAACCCTCTGAGGGGGGGTTTGGGGACAAACACCCCCAAAAGCAGCAAGATGTGCCCACAGGCCGAAGGCACCGTCGGCACCACCCCAGGAGCACTTCCAGTGAAGCCCCTGGAGGGGTCTGCGTGAAACATCTGGGAGGAGAATTTGGGGGTGGTGAAGCTGGGGGGTCCCGTCCCTGTGCAGCTCCTGTGGAGTGTAAATCCTGTTTTTAACCAGCCAGGAAGGCGAGGAAGGCCCTGAGCCTCGCTGGGCAGTGGCTGTGGGAGGCCTGGGCTCCTCCCTGGCTCTCAGGCCCGCTGGCTGCACACACCCCCAGTGCAGACAAAGATGAGTACATATTTAGAAAAGAATAAAGAAACCCATTCCCCGACGGGAGTTGTTTAGATAATTGATTTCCCTTGGACTTGGGAGCACTAAATAACACCCGGCGAGCCACATCTCCCAGATAACCTTTTCCTCCAAACCTCTCTTCCCGAGGATTGCCCTTTGGCAGCGGCACCTCTGGAGCGCGGCTCCGTCAGCCTCCTAGGCAGGGCCTTGCCGAGGGAAGGCCGTGACGATCCCTCAAGCAATTATTTTTTCCCCAGTATCCTTTGCATAGAGAGAGCTAATTAACTGCCTGCCGGGTTCTGCGGAGCCGTGGCGCAGAGCGAAGCGGCACAAATGTCATAATTAATTAGCGGTTTAACGCCGGAACGAGCACGGCCCAGGTGCCGCCGGTGTTCCAGCGGGGCGGGATGGGGGCACTCCGTGTGCTGGGCACGGGGGGACACCCGGCCTGGGCAGCAGCGGGAATGTCTCCATGGAAAGGGCTGTCGGGCTCTGGAAGTGCCCAGGGAGGTTTGGAGTAGCCATGGAGTGTCCAAGGAGGGCCGGAGGTGGAACTCGGTGCTCCGGGCTGGGCTCGGGCACAGCTCGGCCTCCGTGGCCTGGGAGGGATTTTCCAGCCTCGGTGGTTCTGGGATCACGCCACAGAGCCCCGGGCTGCGGGAAGCTCAGCTGGAATCCCGGAGAAACCAGGAGCAACCTGCCGTGTCCCCCTGTGGAGCTGGGCAGGAATAGCCCGCGCCAGGCCGGGATCACCCCTGTTCCACTCCGGGGTGCGCCCAGCCCCAGGCCCCGCTCTTTTCCAGGGACAGCATCCATCCCGCCGCTCCCCATCCCTCGGGACCTCCCACTGCCGAGGTTTGGGTGAGGATGGCCCTGCCGGTGGCCACGGGGCAGCTCCCGGCCCCTCTCACGGCGCCCTCGCAGTGGGCACAGAGACCCGGAGCTGCGGCACGCCTCCCACGGGCCGCGATTCCTTCCCCGGGGATGGAAAAGGGGCTCAGCAGCACCGAGCTTCCCCCTGCACCGAGGCTGACAGAGCCGGGGGCAGGCCTGGGGCAAGCCCAGCACCGGCCCCGCCCCACAAATTAGGAACAAATCAATTAAAACCGTCAAGGCTGGCTCCTGGCAAGAGCCAAACCCCAAGAAATCCCGGAGAAAGCGCTCAGCCCTACCCTGGTTCCCTGAGGAGACGTTCCAAGCGCTGACGGGCACTGGGAATTGTATCCCACACACCCGGAGCCCAGCAGGGGACAGCTCCCCATGGGACACCTCAAACCCTGCCCTTGTGAGCTCCGAAAACAAAAACCCCGGGAGTCAGGCGTGATTCCCGAGGGCTCCGGAGCAGGGCAGGCTCCTGCAGGAAAACAAGAGGGGGGCATCCGTGTCTCCTTCCATCCTCGGCCCCCTCAGCTCCACTCCCTTCCCCGGCCACCCGCGGGAGATCTTCAGGAGGGGAGAGCGGAGCGCGGGACGGAGCCCCTCAGCCCCGCATCCATCCTGGAGCCAGCTCCGGGCGGGGAAGGCAGCCAGCCCCGCATCCACCCGGGATCCCCCCGGAGCCAGAGCCGCTGCCGGGGCCCGGTGCGGGTGTCTGGAACGCCGCTCCTGGCCCGCAGAGCCAACTCCATGGTGACAGGGAGCGCCGGGGAGCCGTGACACCGGCGGGTCAGCGGCGGCAGGGAACAATGAGCCCGAGCAGGAGCCCGGGCTGCGGGGAGAGGGGTGGCCTTGAGCGGGAGAAAACGCGCGGAGGGGGGGGAAAGGTCCTTAACTTCTCTCTTTAACCCGAAGAAGTCTTTCATTAGCAGCATCTGGAAGAGGCCAGCACCTCTGCAACATCTGCTCGGGGGCTCTGTTGGAGCGTGGAACTTCTCCGCTGCTTTTCCAGGCGGGGCGTGTCCCGGCGCTTCAGCGATGGGATGTTTCCAGGGATTCTCCCTGGCTCCCGCAGGTGAGAGCCCCAAAACAGTGGCTGGGTTACGTCCATCAGTCGCCAGGGACCGTGCGCCGCGGAGCTCCACACGGGAATGCTGCTCCTCACGATGGAGCAGCCAATTCCCAGCGCTGGGGAGGCATCGGCAGGGCTCCCATCCTGCCCCCCACAGCCCAGAGGGAATTCCCCCGTGGAGCAGCTTTGGATCCGGGCAAAGGCGGCTACAGCAACAGGGGTTTCTGAGGAGGCCTCCTTGGGCACTTCCAACGCCTGACAGCCCTTTCCATGGAGACATTCCCACTGCTGCCCAGCCTGGGAGGTGCCTCCCGCAGCCACGAGCTCGTTTGAGAGCAGAACAAACAACTCGTCTCCTTCGGGGTCACATCCTTCATAAATCCGCTTTAAGTGGCTCCTCCTGGCCCGGCCTTGTCCCGCCCTGTTATTCCCAGCTCCGGCCATGTCCCATCCAGGGTCTGGATCACCTCCACCCCAGGCTGTCCCACAAACCACGGGATGCTGCTCCGCAGCTTCCCTGGGTCCCTCAGTCAGATTCCAAGGATGTCCGTGTGGTGTTTCCCAGCCCAGCACGGGCTGGAGCTGCTGGCCGGGCCCAGCAGGGCCAGGAGGAGTCGATATCCGCCCATGGATGTTCTGGGAGGGCTGGAGAAGTCCAGGAGCACGAGGGGCCCTTGGCCAGGTCCTGTCTCGGGGTGGTCCCACAGGTTTATCCCGCGTTTGTCCCACCTCTGCCGAGTCTGGGCTCCGGCTCCTCCTGCTTCAGGGACAGGGAGCAAGGCGTGAAGCTGCTCCTCAGCTGCCACTGGCAGGGGGATGAACATCCCTGAGTCCCAGCTGATCCCCATTTCACACCCAGGGCTGCACCGCTGGACCATCTTCCCTGGCTCTCCGCATCCCTGGGAAGGGACACGTTCCCTGTTCCCCTGTTCCGCCCATCAGACACAGCCCTGCTGCCCAAGGCTGCAGGGAAAGGAGGGATGCATTTTCCCTCCAAGAGAGGGGATTCCTCCTCACTTTGGTGCTCCGGGGCCCCGAGTCACTGCAGGTGCTCCTGATTGAACACGGAGTATTGCTCTGACTCCAAAGGTCATGGAGATTATCCTTCAGGAACTCTCTCTACTCCATGACTTCCTCACACTGTCTAAAGCTCACCCAAATTGAGGTTTTCCCATCTTTATATTTTCCCCCTTTCCCAGGGAAACCCCTGTGCTCGTCTGGGGGCTTCGTGCGAATCCAGCTCTGCCAGGAGACCTGGAATAACCCTGGAAGTGCTCCACACCAGCTTGGACAGAGCCCCGGCCACCTAATCTGGTGCCGGCATCCCTGCCCGTTGGAACAAGATGGTTCTTTGGGCTCCTTCCATCCCGAGCCAGGCAGGAACTCCACGGTGATCCCAAGCACAGCCCAGGCCAGGTACAACCTGTGGGGAAACCTCCGTGTGCCATGAGGAAGGGCTCCCATTCCAAAGGCAAGGAGCAGCCACGAGAGGCACGCACCAGGAGGGAAGGGAAGCCTGGGGATAACTCAGGAGCCCGGATTTTCCTGGCCTTCCCTCTCCCACACTGCAGGGAAAGCCAGCCTTGCTATTCCCACTAATTAAACCGGGAGAACAACATGGAATGGAAAACACAGCTCCCACGAAGGGAGAGGGGCAGTGGGCCCAGCACAAAGCACGCATCTCTGCCAGGAGGGGACTGGGCAGGGATCAGGCATCAGGGATCCAGGGATCAGGGATCCAGGCACAGAGCGCTGCGGTGCCACAAAGATATTCCCGTTCTGTTATCCGAGGAAAAGCTGGAGGAGATGCCACAGGAATATCACGCAGCACTGGAGTATTTTCTGCCGCCTCTATACTTGGGAAAACCTTAACAGCAGCTCTGGGATATTTCGCTTTCCTGCTGCCCGCACTGGAACCGGCTCTGCTCCCATCCCAGGAACTTTTCCCGGCTGGATCTGAGGACACAAAACACTTACCTGGGGGCTCAGCAGCTGGAAACTTGCCCTTCCCGAGACAGGGGGAAAGCTGGCTTGTCCCCCCTCTGCCCCTCGAGCCCCACGGGAAAACGCGTCCGTCCGGCCAGCAGGAATTCCCGGGAAGGGCGCAGGACACCAATGTATTTATTGCGGGGGGGGGTTTATCCCAAAAAGCAGCATCAGGAAAACCTGCAGGACAAGGATAAGCGTTATGCCGTGTCAGTCATCACCAGGGAAAGAGGGGCAGGGAGCCCTGAGGGCCGACAGGGAGATAACAGGGAGATAACAGGGAGATGACACCCCCCTAAACCTGACTTTGGGGTAAGCAATCCCCAAACCTGCCCCGGGTTCGCCTGCCACCGCCGGGCATTCCTGGCAGGCATTCCTGCCGGGCATCCCAGCCCGCAGCTCCTTGGGAAGGGCTCGGTTTCCCGAGGCGGGGGAGAGGCGGCGGCGGTGTCCCCGCGCCGGGTTAATTCCTCGCCTCGCCTGTGACCAGCCCCATCCAGCGCCACTTCAGACTCCTAATTCCGGGCTTTGCGTGGAAATGGTTCTGGAGTGCGCTGGAAACCCCGGGTTCCTTTTCCAATCTCGCGACGTCTTTGGGAAGCAATTCCTTTAAGCCTCGGCTCCCGAGCCCCTTTTAATCTCGGCAAATTGCCGGTGGGAGCCGGCCCGAGGCTGCCGCCTCGCAGGCAGAGGCTGCCGCTGAGCGTTTAGAGGAAACCGCCGCTTTCGGGGCCAGAAATAAATTAGCATTTATACCGGGTTATTGAAAAACGCCCCCCTGCCTCCTCCCCCGCACCACCCCCCCCCCCAAAAAAAAATATCAGCCTCCGTCTCCGTGTCAATTGTGGCTCGCCGAGGTCAACACGGCCGCCGCCACCGGCGCGGGCTCGATCGGCAGAGGAGAGCCCGCGTGTGGAAATGAGCCCCAAATGTGTCATTACCGTCGGGGAGACAAGCCGGGCTGGGAAATGACATCCGCACTCCTGGAAATAACATCTGCACGGCCCGCGAGCCCTCTGCGGAATGAGGGCAATCAGGCAGCGGGGGAAAATCACCCCCCAGAAATTAAAACCCGGGAGTTCGGCTTCGTGGCGCTTTGCTGTCGCCTTTCCTGCCTCTTTAATATTTGGGTTTTTTTTAATTTGCTTTTAAACTACTTCACTTGGAATCTGCAGCTTGATCTTCCCAGGACAGGGAAGGAAGAACTCCTGTTTTGCGTGGAACCTCCAGGTGATGGAGGGTTGCGTTAGAAAAACACATTCTGTAAGCCGGGAGGGTTTAATTGGGCTTTTTTGTTTTGGGTGAGACATTTGCCACATCAAAAGGATTTTCTTTACACCCACTAACAAAACGAGGCGATGCTTTTATGTGGCGCTTTTTATCCAGAGCATCACGTTCCCGAAGTGGGGAGAATTCTGTGGTGTTTTCAGTGCAAAATGGCCATGAGGGGTTTTGGTGGCTGCGTTTCTAGCAGCTCCCCTCGGGCTGTGCTTCCCCTCGGCCTCCGTCAGGGATGCAGGGATGCCTCTGCCCCCAGGGTAGGGGCGAGGGGTGTCCCAGTGGGCAGGGACCCGGCTCAGCCCCCGGACCTGCCCCAGCCGTGTCACCAGGGAAGCTCCTCATCCCAGCTCCTCCTGCAGGAGTTCGGGGCGGCCGTGGCCTTCAGGCTCCTTTTCCCCCGGCTCCCCCTTCCCGGGCTGCTGTCCCGGGGCACCCTGGCTGGATTTCCCTCGCTGTGTCCCAGTGCAGGGTCCTGGTGCGGGCAGAGGCCGCAGGGGCTGGTGCTACCCCTGCATCCCTACAAACCGCTCCGCTGGTGCCGCATCCCCAAATCCCGGCTCACAGGACCCGTCCCTCCCAGCCCTATGCCTCCCCCTGCCTGCTTCGTCCCCAAAGCAGCACTGAGGCCTCGGTGAGGTCCCAAACTGCCCCGGTGGCTTGCAGGGAATCATCCCTACGGCACCAGGAGCAGCCCGTCCCTTCCCAGCGGGAAGCAGGGACGCCACGCTCTGCCCATCCATCCATGCATCCATCCATCCATCCGTCCGTCCGTCTGTCCGCCCTGGCATCACAAGGGCATCTCTGTGTCCAGGGAGGATGGAGATTTCCACAGCTCCTTCCCGGGCTGAGCCCTAGAAAGGAGGGGACCTGCTCCAGAAGGGACGCAAAACTCCGGGTGACAAAACGAAATGAAATGAAATAAAATAAAACACAGCTATCAGCCGTCGGAGGAGGAAGACGCCGGAGGAGGAAGATCGGGGCTCAGGCACGGCTCAGCAGTTCACTGGTGACACTGGTGGGCACCGGGGGCTGTGCTGGGGGCCCGAGCCCAGGGACAGAGCTGTGCCCGTGCCCGGGGTGCCCTGAGGGGCAGCGGGGTCCCCACCCGCGCTGCTCCCGCACGGATGTGGACAGGCGCTTTTTGGTTTGCCTTTTTTTTTTTTTTTTTTGAGCAGGGGAGGGGAAAAGAGGTGCCGGGAAAAAGGATGGAGGTGCCAGGAATTCTGCCCGAACGGTGGGAAGGTTGCAGCCGAACAGAACTGGCGGGAAGGGAGGATTTGGATGGAGACTCGGGACCCGTTTGGCTCCTGACCCTCGCCCGGGTCTCAGAGTTCCAGCGGGGAGCACAAACTTCGAAACGCAGAACTGTGCTCGCTCTGGTCTTTTATCTTCTGTTTTTAACAATCACGGCAGAGCTGCGGGTGCCTTTCCTCCAAAAAGATCCGAAGAGATCAGGGAAAAGACGGGGTTTGAGAAGGGAAGGGTCCAGTCTGGAGGGTGTGGGATAGCCCGGCTGCCCAAAATGGGCCTCAGCAAAACGCGGGAGCAAAGACCGGGAGCAGCCCGGGAACGGCTGCCCGCTCTGGCGGGAGGTGCGGGGGCCTCTCGCCGAACGCACCCTGAGTTTTATCAATTCCTGGGGCAGGGGCAGCCCCGCGGGTTCCCTGGCGCGGCCCGGGCGCGGCCGGGTGCGCACCCAGCGCATCTCCCCGCGCTCCGGCTCCGCCCGCCCCGTCGCGGCACCGCCCGGCCCGGGGAGCCGGGGGCAGCTCTGGCCGCGGGGTCTGGCAGCGCCCCGGCCTCTCAGCCCGGCAGAGACCCCGCTCAGCCCCCGCGGCCCCGGGAGCGGCCCGGCGGCCGGGCCGGAGCCCCGCAGGCGCTGCCCCCGACGGCCGCGGGGTCCCGGAGCGGGAGCCCCTCGGCCGCTCCCCGGAGAGCCTTTCGCTGTGCCGAAACCAACGAGCAAACGAAGAACGACCCAAAAAAGCCCCAAAACGCGACCGCAAACGAAGCATCGGCCCTAAAGCGGCCCCCGTGTCGCGGGGGTCCCCGCCGGCCCCGCACCCCGCGGCAGCAGCTCCGGGGGACCGGGGCCGGGCGGGAGCTGCGCAGCCCCGGGACCCGGCCCGGAGAGGGGAGAGGGCTGCCCGGCTGCTGCCGTCGGGGCCGGGGCCGCCGCGCTGCCCCGGGACGCCCTGCCCGGGGGTGGCCGCACACCGTGGGGAGGGGATCGGGGGAACGGGCAGGTACTTACGGGCGAGGGCGGCGGGGCCGGGGCCGCTCGGAGCCGCTCCGGCGCTGCCCCGGGGTGGCCGGGCTTAAGAGCCGTCGGACGGGCGCAGGACAATGGCCGGGAGGAGGGGGCCGGGGCCGGGGGGCGGCGGGAGGCGGGGAGGGGCCGGGGCCGCCCGCCGCCGCTCCGCCCCCCCGCGTCTGGCGTAAACCCGGCGCCGGGCTAAAAGAACCGGCGAGCTACCGGCGCCCGGGGCTGGTGGCCGCCGCCGCGGACGGCTCGGCGGGTGCCGGCGGCAGCGCCCGGCCCGGCCCGGCCCGCCCCGTCGCGTCCCTCCCCGCCGCGCCATGTCGCTGAGCCCCAAGCACACGACGCCCTTCTCGGTCACCGACATCCTCAGCCCGATGGAGGAGAGCTACAAGAAGTTCGGCGGCATGGACGGGGCGGGCGGGCTGGGCGCGCCCCTCGGGCCGTACCGCCAGGCGCCCGTGGCCGCCGCCGCCGCCGCCGCCGCCGTCCCGCAGCACGTCCCCGCGGGCGCGGCCGCCTACCACATGCCCCACGGCGTCTCGCAGTTCCCGCACGGCGCCGTCGGGGGCTACTGCAACGGCGGGCTGGGCAACGTGGGCGAGCTGCCCGCCTACCCCGAGGGGATGCGGGGCGGCGCGGCGGCGGGCGGCGGCTGGTACGGGCCCGGCGGCGACCCCCGGTACTCCAGCAGTAAGTGCGGGCGCGGGGGGCGCGGCGGAGGGGACGGGGGGGGGGGGTCGGGGAGCCGCGGCCCCGACGGGGCGTCCGCCGGCGCTGAGCCGCCCGTCCCGTCCCGCTCAGTCTCCAGGTTCATGGGCCCGTCGGCGGGGATGAACGTGGCCGGGATGGGCGGCCTGAGCGGCATCGCCGAGGGCGCCAAGGCCATCGTGCCGCTGCACGCGGCGCCGCGGAGGAAGAGGAGGGTGCTCTTCTCGCAGGCGCAGGTCTACGAGCTGGAGCGGCGCTTCAAGCAGCAGAAGTACCTGTCGGCGCCGGAGCGGGAGCACCTGGCCAGCCTCATCCACCTCACCCCCACGCAGGTGAAGATCTGGTTCCAGAACCACCGCTACAAGATGAAGCGCCAGGCCAAGGACAAGGCGGCCGCCCAGCAGCTGCACCCCGACGGCGGCGGCGGCGGCGGCCTGTGCCAGCAGCCCTCTCCGCGCCGCGTGGCCGTGCCGGTGCTGGTGAAGGACGGCAAACCCTGCCCGCCGCCGGGCAGCGGCACCCCGGGCCCCGGGCAGGCCGCCCCCGCGGCCCCCGCCGCCGCGCCCGCCGCCGCGCACCCGCACCCCGGCTCGCTGGGGCAGGCGGCCGACCTGGAGGAGCTGTCGCCCAGCCCGCCGGCGCTGCACGGCCCCGTGGCCCCCCTGGCCCCCCTGGACTCGGCCGGCGTCGACTACAACGGCGGCATGGTCAGCCCCAACCTGCTGTACGGCAGGACGTGGTAATCGGTGCGTCCCGCGGGTCCGTCCCCCCTCCACGACAGCCCCGCTCCTCCGGCACCGGGGACTCCCGGCCCGGCCCGGTGCCCGCGGGGATCGCCGACGGCCGCCCCCACCACCCCCGGTCCCCTCCCGGCCTCCCTTCGAGGTTTTTTTTTTTTTTTTTTTTGTCTCTCTGGTTTTCGGACAAAGGGCCCCGACGGCAGCGCCGAGTGCGTGTGTGGGTGTCGGTGTGCACGTCTGTCCGTCCGCGCCGCCGCCGCCTCCCCCCGCCCGCCCAGGGCTCCTCCCGACGGGCCGGGGGCAGCGCGGGGCTCCCGGCGGCAGCCCCGCAATAAACCTGAAGCGCCGCTCATCCCGGCAGAATTAATTCCGGGGGGGGGTGTGCCCCCCAAGTGCCATCCCCTTCTTGTCCCCATCGGAGGTAAATCGAGTCACAGCTCGAGGCGGGAGAGCGCTGGGGCGCCGGTGCTCAGATTTAAGGGGAAACCCCGCCTTTTTCTCGTTGTCGTTATTAAATATCGCTGGGTTAATGAATGTCCGTGTGTGGACGGGGCGCGCGGAGCCGCCGCAGCCCCCGGCCCGGGGCTCCGCTCCCGACGAGCTCGGAGCCCCGCGGAGGCGAGCGGAGCCCGGGGATTCCCGGGGCTGGACCCCGCTTCCCGCCGGGATCGGGCCCCGCAGCGGCCGGGGCCGGAGGATGCGCCACGCCGGAGCGGGGTTTATCCCCGCGCCGCTTCCCGAGGAAATCCCGCACGCCGGGAAACGCTCCTCGGGACTTTCCGGCATTGTTGGTTTTTTTTTTTTCTCCTTCCTTTATTTTTTATTTTTTAATTTTAATTTTATTTTAAACAATAAAAGGAAGCCTTGTTCTCACGAGTCGGCTGCTTCGTTCTCGGCGCACGGACTGAGGGATGCCACCTCAAAATCCCCTTTTCTCCGCCGCCCTTTCGGCCGACAAGGATTTAATTCCGCGCCCCCGCCAGGCTCCCCCATCCTTGGGGGACCCGCTGAACCCCAGCCCCGGCCGGGCTCCCCAACCCCGGGCCCTGCTCCACTCCCGGCCGTGCCGTGAAGGAACGATTCTGAGGGGAAAAATCGCGAATTTGGCTTCTGCGAGACCACAGAGCCCTCCCAGACCCCTTCCCGAGCCCCATGCGGGGGCCTGGAGGGGAAGGGGGTCCCCAGCGTTCTCGGCAGAGCTCCGTTCCCCTCCCGGCAGGTGCCACACGGGGACCCCCGGCTCCCTCCCCTTTCCATGAGGGGGAATTTCTCCCTGCTGGCTCCCACGGGAAGCGGCTCAGTGTCTGAGGTGGGGCTGAGCCCGGCCTGAGGAACGGCTTCCCCCTCCAACTCTGTTAAATCCAAGGGGATATGTCAGGCTCAGCTCCATCCAGCTGGGAAAAAAAAAAAAATCGCATCTCTGGGCAGAGCAGCCCCAGGAGCTGCCCAGCGACGCGGTCCCAGGGTGAGCCCCAGACCCCGAAGCAGAGCCCCGGGAGCAGGGCGGTGCTCCCCGGTGAGGTCCCACATCCCAACCCTGCCCCAGGGAGCCGAGGGATCGGATCCCCCGGGCCAGCGCCCGGCTCCGGCATCGCTCCACGGCTCCGAGCGGGCAGCGCAGCTCCGGGGCCGAGCCCGGCTCCACTCGGGATCACACCGCCAGGGCCTGGAGGGCAGCCCGCAGGGATAAGCCTTCCCCTCAGCAGCCCCCGCCCCCCACAATGTTTATCCAGACTTGGTTTCGTGCCCCCAAAAAAGGGGAGCGAGGGACAAAGCCAGCAGCACCCCGGGTCCCTCCGCCTCCGGAACGCAGCCGGCCCACCCCGCTCCTTCCTCCAGCCCGCTCCCCGTGCAAACTCACCCTCACTGCTGGTTTTGTCCTGCTGCAAAGAGCAAATTGGCTCTTTCGGAGCCCCCAACCTTTTCCTAGCCGAGGGAGAAGGCCGCGGGGAGGGGGCTGGCGGCTCCCAGCCCCGGGAACAGAGCCCCGGGAACGCTGCATCACAATGAAGGATTCTGCTCCACCCTCAATCACTTGAAAATAATGAATCCAGGTTGATGATTTCTTCCTCCCAAGGTTACGCGCGGGGGCTGGCTGGCTTCTCCCTCGTTGCTGGTGATTAACACCTGGATGTTTGGAAGGAAGGGAGCACCGAGTCCTGCACCGAGGAGGAGTCGGGGCGAGAGCGGGGCCGGGAACTTTATTGATTTACACAATTCCTGGATTTAATGGAAAAGTCTAAAGGGAAAGCTGAGCTGGATGCTCTCCTCTTTTTTTTTTTTTTTTTTTTTTAATTTAATAGTAAATAATGATTTTAAATGCTGGGGTAGAGGCTGGGTGGAATTATTTTCCAATAAATCAATAGGAATATGTGCACACAGGTAAAAGATAGGAACAGGCTCTGCAGGGGGTTGGAAATTAACCACGCGCCACCGCTCAGAATTTCAAAAGCCACTTTATAAAGCAAATAAAAATATTTACTGATTCGGTACACTCACACAGAAAACCCCTAGAAAGTGTGCTAAAAACGAATGGAATCTCTGCCCTTCGCAGCTATTTTAAATTAGGTATATCAAACAGACAAACCCACGGCCCCTGCCTGGTTACGCCACAGACAAAACCCACGTCAGAAACAGGCACGCGTTGGAAAAGTTGAAATGTTTCACTTCAGAATCCCAAAAATCCCTCCTCAGCAAGGAGCTGAGGGCAGCGTCCGACAAGGAGCAGCGAGGGCCGTGTCTTTCAGCGCCGCCGGCTGCCTGCTGGGGCTGCCCCGGGAGCTCATAAAATCCCATTTCTGGGCATTCTTTCCAACTCCGGGTCTGTTTTCAGGCTCTTGTGTGTGGAGTAGAGGACGTCTGGAGCTCAGAGTGGCAGGCAGTGCTCGGCACAGCTCGGAGCCGTAAGGAGGGGGACACAACACTCCCACCTCGCCCGACGGCAGTCCGCTCTTTCCAGTCCCTCCCAAAAAATCATCATCAGCATCAGGTCCGTAAGAAATGTGCACATTTAAAACAGGCATCCGTTTAAAAACTACAGGGATGGTGCTCAACAACTTAATTTTTTTTTTTCTTCCCCCCTCGCCCCACAAATAATAAAAAGAACAAAAGCAAAAAGAAATCCGGACGTTTTCCATATTTTTTAAAAAAAAAAAACCCCAGGAGGCAGGAGCTAATTCCAGCTGTACCTTCCTGCGGGAGGTGGGAGCGGGTAGGGCCTCCCGGGGCCGTACGCCTGCAAACAAACAAACAAAAGCAAGCGTTTATTTTTGGGATTAGCAGCACAAGCAAACAAGTGGGGCGAGCCCGAGGCGCCACACGGAACGGGGACCAAACATCCTCTGCGCACGGAGAGGTGCCAGGGGCAGGGCTGAGCATCCCCTCAGCCCTCTGCGGAGCTTCCTGAAAACACGGGCGGGGGCTGGAATGCCCTGGAGCAGAGCGGAGCTGCGCAGCACCAGCTCCGGAATTCCCAACAGACCCAGCCCCAGCCGGCGCCGTGGGCAGGGCACTGCCCACCTGTGACACCTCTGCTGGGCTCTGTCTGCAGCAGAGGGACAAGCGTTGGAGCTGGGGACGGACAGCAACACGTGGGGCAGCTCACGCTCAGTACTTTTGCACACAAGTATTTTAAGGAAAAACTAAAGCTGGACTCGTTGCAGAAGCGGCGTTTTCCAGCACTTCCTTCACCTTAGTAAGAGGCCAAAGAGACCCAAATCCCACCTTGGAAATTACTCCAAATGAGCTGGGTATTTGTACTTAAATCCAGCCTTTTGGTACATCAAGTATCCCGTGAAAAAATCCATGGGGAAATTTCACAGAGCCCCCCCTGAAGCGTTTAAAATGATTTCCAAACCCAGTACATTGCAGAGACCAGCAAGTTAATTAAAGGTGGTGCACCAACACCAAGCTATGGGCTTGGTTTGCTCTTTACTCGGGGTTTCTTTGGTGTGGAGGGAAAAAGGGGCTTCCTTTCCTTTCTTTAAAAGAGAAATCCACCT
The DNA here is from genome assembly GCA_026261815.1 of Monarcha castaneiventris obscurior. Lineage (NCBI taxonomy): Eukaryota > Metazoa > Chordata > Aves > Passeriformes > Monarchidae > Monarcha > Monarcha castaneiventris. The sequence continues at coordinate 231,244 of JAMPIT010000035.1, forward strand.
TTATCCAGCCCACGGCAGCCAAGACAGCCACGGAGCCTCCAGCAGCCTGCCTGGGCAGGGGAGGTTTGTTTCCAGCTTCGACTGCCCAGTTAAAAAAGGAAACAAGTCGGCTGCACCCCTGAAAAAACCCTTCCAAACCAGCAGCAGCCAAGGACAAAGCAGAGGTCTGGGAGAGCTGCCCCGGCCCCGGCCGTGGATGCTCCACCGTGTGCTGCTACAGGCTGGGATAAAAGTGCCCCACACCTGCCCCAGCCCAGCAAGTTCATTCTTTGGTGCCCTGGGAGAGCTGGGAAGCAGCAGAGCCCCATTCCCGGGGAGCCCCCCAGATCCATGGCAGCCGCATTAATTTTGTGAGCACTCTGCGGCAGCGCGTTTATTAACCTCTTCAGACCATGTTCTGTACGCTGTAAAAAAAGAATTCAGAGGTGAAAGGGCCCAAAGATAATTATTTATGCTGCTACGTGTCACCACTTCCACTTGAATCCCTTTTCAAGGCTTTAAAGCTTTGAAATTTTCAGGCAGCAAGGCCGGATTCAATGATTAGGTTGGCACCCTAAACCCTTTCAGGTACCTTCTCATTTCACTCCAGCCCCGAGGAAATAATGACATCTGAAAGTTCATTTAAAAATAACAACAACAGAACCAGGCCACAAAGATTTAAAATTAACAGGGAGATAAACAGTTGCAGCACAACCGCAGAGGGATTTTTTTTAAGGAAGCAAATTCCCTGGAGCCGAAAGACTTGTCCTTAATCATGAACTCCTCATGTATGAGAATAAAAATAAAAGGGTTGTCACCAGTGGGTTTCAACATTTCCTGCGCCCACAGGCAGGTCAAGCCAGCATGGGGGGGAATTCTGTTTTGGGAAGGACCACAGCAAGCCCCAGGCTGTGGATGTCCACAAGGCTCCCGGGCAGCTTTCCAAGCGGGAACTAACAGGGATACCCCTCCCTGGGCCCCCAGGGCAAGCCCTGCTGGGAGACTGCTCCTGCTGCCCCTCAGGATTCCAGCTGCTGGGCACCAGGATTGAAGGCTGGCAATGAACTGCCCCAAGCACAGGTGCCCGGGATGAAGGCAGAGCAGGGTGTGCCCTGGCAGACAGACTTTTTCGAGTGTCCATTTCCCAGACTAATTAAACCCTGCCCAGACTCCACAGCGGCACAAAGATCCTCCCCCGGTTTTTCCCCAGGAGCACGGGAGCCCCTGCTATGGATTAGTGCAATCAGGCATTTATTCCTCTGGCTCTGGTGTTTTGGGTGAACCAGTGCAGCACAAAAAGAAAGATTTCTGAAACCTGATCCTATCAATGCACCTCACCCCAATTTGAAATGTATTTTAGAGCTCCACTAGCTAGGGCAAGGGTCAGGCCCCGTTATTTCCCTGGGATTGTAACCCAGGTTGTGGAGTTCTGCTTGCAGTCAGAACCAGTGCTGGCAGGGTTTGTACTGGTGCTGTGCCATCTAACACACGCCTGGGTCCTGGGCAGGCTGGGAGGAAGAGAATTCAAACTAGGAGCGACTTGTCCTGAGCTGAATCACGCCCCAGCAGAAGGCACGTTTCCAACAGTTTTGTGCCCAAATTTCCAGATAAAGGATGGGGCAATGGAGCTGGCACCCTCCCTCCTCCCTGGGACTGCTCAGTAACCCTCACACAGTCCTGACTTCCCCAAACCAGGAGTTTAACCCAGATATCTGGGATTTATTTTAAATGAGCATTTAGCAGCGTAAACACCTGGAGTTCTGGTACTACAGTATATGCACATCATGTTTTACTGGCATCACACCCCCCCAAAAATTCCCTAAGCAGAGTCACCTGCTGCTTTCGAGCTGCATTTTCCCTCTGTGACATTTTCATGAACTGCTGACCAAGTCACCTGTAATTTTGGATGAGGTTCTCCCCTCAGGTTTGCTTGTTTCCTTTTAACCACACAGAGCTGTTTCCACATGTTTATTCCTCTGGCTATGAGAACCCAACATTTGCATAAGTAGTTTTTCAGCTCAGAGCAAGCCAATAAACTCTTGAGGGGAGAAATTCGGGGTGCTGTAACAATATCTACATTTTGAATATGCTGGGGAGAAGCCCAGAGGTACAGTGGGCAGACTTCCTCACGGGAGAGGAGGACTGGTGGGAATACTTGCCTCAGGCTGTGGAAGTGTGTGACTTGGGACCACGTTAATGGGTGTTAATGAACACTGGGGGTGCAGTCCCAGCACGGGCCTTGTGCCAGGGGCACATCCGGAGGGGCTGGACAAGGCTGGGAGGTCACCCATCCGTGTGTGGTGACACAGTGACACCAACACCAGCTCAGGAATGCCTTCCCTCTCCACAGCCACAGGAGAAGGGAGCCTTTCCCGGGAGGAGAGCACCGTGCACCCAGCGGGGCCCTGGTTTCCTACCTGTCTGCCCCTGTCCATGCGATCCTCGGGTCGCTGTGGGTATCCCATGGGTCCCAGCCCCTGGTACTGAGCCGGCTGGAACTGATTTGGGGATGGCAGCATGCGGTTCCAGGCAAGGAGAGGAGCAGCTCCGGCAGTTCTGTGCAAGGAAAAAAAAACACTGCAGGGTGAGCGTGGGCTCCTGGAGAGACTCCCACAGCACAGAGCCAGGCTGGGATTTGTCTCAGAGCTGAGCACGGACGGCCAAGGGCTAGAGAGAAACCAGGAGCAGGGAATATCTTCCCAAATCCTCCTGAGAGCCGCTGTGCCGACCGCTTCCTTCATCGCTGCACTGCGCGCAGCAGAATTTTCCAATTCCCTGGAAGGCTTCCGGGCACCTTTTATCCCAGGGGCGGATTTGCCGATCCCAAAGGCTCCCCAGCACCCCAGGAGTAAACATGTGCCACACACGGGAGCCGGGGGCTTTCTTCTCTGAACGCCCAGACTCTTTCTGGGAGTCCATTCTTCCCAGTTAATTGCAGGTTGCAAATGAATTCTTACGGCGAGCATTCGGAATCTAGGGTAGGGGCCTTGGCTGCTTTTTCCCATCCATTATTCTGCTCAATATGTCAGGAGGTCTGATCGGGAAGAAACCTTTTCAAGTTCTATTGATGCCGTTTTCAATTGACCACGGTGACCTAGCAACATAAGCACTAATTGGCACGGGCTGACTGACATTTGGTGTACAGTTTATATGGGAACGCGGATCCGACATCCATTATGGCCCGGTTTGCCATCCCGGATTACCCACGGCAAGAAATGTTTTCATTTCCTTCAAGTGCTCTGTTCCAACGTGACAATTGGAAAGCAACAGGTAGGACACGTCCAATGTCGTTTGATTCAAAATATTTAGGGAAACGCTATGGCCATGACCTGGTTGTTACAGGGTGAGGGACGATTCCTTAAGGGATTCGGAGCAGGTGGGTCCTGCAGGAGGATATGATGTTGTGAGGGAAAAACACGGAGAGTGGAGACTGTTAATCTTTCCTGAGCCCTGCTCAAGAGGGACTTGGCTGAGCAGAGTGGGGCCAGCCTGGAGGGAGATGGGGACAGCAGAGAGCAGAGGCCCTGCATCCCAGGTTTGGGATGGGGAGAGCAGAGAGCAGAGGCCCTGCATCCCAGGTTTGGGATGGGGACAGCAGAGAGCAGAGGCCCTGCATCCCAGGTTTGGGATGGGGACAGCAGAGAGCAGAGGCCCTGCATCCCAGGTGTAGCTGCTGCACTGCACATCCCTCTGTGCCTCTCCAGCTGTGCCCCGGACATTCCCTGCAGAGGCAGCCAGACTCCCAAACACCCCAGCAGCGTGGGGAGGCACTGGCAAGGATTCCCATCCAGTGGCACCACAGCGGGCACACGGAGCTGTGAGACCTGAGGGAGAGGTGCTGGGAGGGGAAGGACTTCAAACACATCCCAGCAGCTGGAGCAGAGGCTGAGCTGGAATCCAGGCAGGTGGATGTACCATGAAATGGAGGAAAATGGGCATTTTGGATGTGAGGGCATCGTGGTTCCACAGCACAGCCTGCCAACACAGCCGCCCCACCTGGGCACGGCAGGACCTGCCCGGATTTCAGGGAGGCAGAAGGAACCCCTGGAAGGAACTCTGGAAGCAAGTAACTCATTTCCTGCTAGGAAAAGAGCTTTCCTACCTGATGAAAATGGACACACAGCAAGGCTAAGTGGTGACACCGGGCTGTGTGCTCTGCTCCTCGCTCCAGAAACGTGCAGCACTACCCAAACCCTCCCCATCAGGGGCAACGCTGCAGTTACAGCTAAGAGCACTTCACACTCGTGGGGACTAAACACTCAAAATCAACGTTCTGAGTTTGTACTTGCAATGAACTAAGTTCACACTTTGTTCACACTTGCTCCTCTCCATTAAGTGTTTTGAGTAGTAACTTTTTTCCCCACATGATTCCTAGAAAACAGCAGACTCTCCAGGAAGAATACACTGCTCAGCCATAAGGAAAACTACTGGGAATTACCCACATAGTCCCAGCTCCAGGGCTTTCATTAACAACCATTCTGCCTCTACAACGAGTGCTGGTGATAAATAAGACTGAGGGTCACAGGCCAGCACTTGCTCCACGCCTGGAGTGGGGAAGCTTGGCACAAATTTCATTGGACATTGATATTTATTTGGCAGGGAGTTTTAAACTTTTTAAGTGCTGCTGAGTGAAAAGTTGAGATATTTAACAGACTAAACACACCACCACTAACATCACCCTCAGGGGATTTAAATCACCACCTCAGGTGGGGATTTGTACAAGAGCAAAGCGGTAGACAAGAAAAGAAGTTTGCCACTTGGAACACACCAGGAGCTCACACTGGCACAGCTACCCACAGAGCCACAGATTCAGATTCAGGAGAATTTACACACAGAAAAACATTCCTGTCTTCACGCCTCAGCCACTCTGGACACCTCTTCCAGGTTAAACAAAAAGATTTGCTTAACCAGATGACACATTTCCACCGGCAAATCTCTCTCTACAAACTCTGGACTGGCTCAAGAGCACGAAAGGATCTCTGCAGTGCCCAGGAATGTCAGGGCAGGGGGGAGGGACCCCAAAATTCATTTTCCCTGCTGCACACCAAAGCCAGATTTAAAAGCAAGAAACCCTCCACAGGAGACAGGATTGGCTGGATTATGGAGAAGCAGCTTTTCCCCCCAGGCCTGAGAAGGGAACAGTTTAGCCCCCATGCACCACTCCATCTCCAAAACAGCACAAAGGCTCCGAGCCTTCCTGCCAGGGACAGGGCTCCTTGCTTATCCCTCACTGATGTGGTGAATCCAGGATATCCCAGGCCCCTGCCAAGCCACTCCATCCGACAGGGCTGGAGCAGGGCTGGCCTCTCCCTCAGTCAGTTCCTTCCCTGAGCAGAAACCCCTGGCTGCTCTCCTCCCCCACGGTACCTACTGCTCCTGGAGCTGCAGCAGCAAGAGGGGGGCAGCAGTCTGGGGACCAAGCAGCTGCCCAGGGAACGGATGGGAAGCTCAAAATGCCTTCAACAGGTTCAGACGTTTTTTCCTGCACCAAGTGTCTCTGTGTTTAACCTTCTGCTTAAGTCTCTGTGCTCGCCTCTGTACAGCAAACTAAGCACGTTTGATCTGCTCCCCAAATCCAAAACCTTCCAAGAACAGGGCAAAACTACTTATCCTCGGTGCTGGCAGAGCTTTTCATAAACCCTCCACGGCGTGACAAAGAGAAGGCGGTGACAAGTGGCAGCAGACCTGCAGCAGCCCTTCACAAATAAAAGTATATAAATTGGCTTTAATTAAGGGGTGGGAGTGGCAACTCCCATGGTCCAGGCAATATTAAAGTTTGCATTATGAATGCATCTTGCCTTGCAATATTCCACACGGATGAGGCACAGGACAAGGGAGCCAGGCTCACTTCAGTGGGGATCAAAATGGTTGCCATGGAAAGTGACTGTGGAGAGCTCGCTAAATTCCCCCAAAGCCCGCATTTTCAATGGTGAAACATTTGCAAATAAACCCAAGGGAAAAAGGCTGCGCCTCAGAGCAGAAACTTCTCTCCCTGCCTCCCTCCCTGCTCCATAACCATAAAAATAAATGTCATTATTCATGGCTGCCACAGGTAGCCCGGGTTTATTGAGCCCACCCCACCGAAGGACACACAAGCCATCAATGAGGGGACGCATGTAAAACATCCCTGATTATCAAACCATGTCACATTCCTTCTATTCGATGGCACTTATTGGACTGCAGATTCCATAATCCTTCCCCGAGTCCCTTCTGCATTTAATTCAGTTCAGCCTTAAGTAGTTAAAGAAACTGTTTTCAGTGGCAACTAATAACTACTGACCTACAGTGACACTGCCCTACAATGGGCTTGTCAGGCCTGAAAAACTTGTACCAAAGAAGCTGATTAGGACTTCAAGAGGTTTGTAGCAAGAATCAATGGCTGGTCTGTGCTAATGCTGCGGCTGCGGCACAGGAATGATAAAAGTGGAACACCATTAGTTATGCCTCATTAAGCTCCACAGCCCTCCTAAAAAGAAATTTGTTTAGCCTGTCCAAAATCTAATGCAGTTTTAAGCTCTCTGTGTTCAATTTCATAGTATCTCAAAAGCTTCAATAAGATAAAGGCCAAAGAACCAAGGACGGTACCAAAGCACCAACAGTAAAGTTAATTTTGAAGCCTGAGTTTTAATGGAAAGTGTTTTTCCCTCGTTTTTTTTAATACAAAGTACTTGAGCCTTTTAAAGGGTGAACACCACGTAGTGGGCTCTCAAAACATCAATAAATCATGGACATTAATTAACTCAGAAAACCTGCCGTACAGCACCGTTTCCACGATTTTAAACCACAATACTGCAAGCAAAAAAGGGAAAAACCCAACACTGGCAAGGCTGGCAGAGCCCAACCCACCCTCCCGGGCGTGTTTCACACCCCTCCTGCCTTACCTTTGCGGCGTCTGCTGGAACAAGGGCGTGGGACCTCGCCAGGACTCCTGGGGTCGAAGATCTGGAGGGCAAAACAAGATGGCCAAGTGAGAGAGAGCAAGAACAGCTCAGGAGCCGTGCCCTGCTCCTCTGGGAGCCCCAGAGCGGCTTTTGGGAAGCCAAACGGGACAGCTCAGGCTGGATGTGCCACAAACACGCTCCAAGTCATGGCTTCCTGCTGCTGACTTGGACAGAGTCCGACTGAGAGCTGAGAAAAGGCAACTTTTTCGGCTTTAGCACGTCCAATAAGCTTCATAATAGAGAGCTATGAATTTTAATTGCCAGAGCTAGCGTTGGTTAGAGCTTAGATGCTGCACAGGTGTCTCCTCTTGAATTTTTGAAGATGCAAAACCTTGTCTGTCACCCTAACAACTCCATTTAATATTTACATCTCTTACCAGTACATTCATCAGTACATAAAAAATGTGGGGACTCCAATACACAGCCAGCACTGTGTCTCCACTGCACACCAGGTCTGTGACCAACAAAGATGTCAAAGGCAAAATGCAGGCCAGTTTCCCTCTGACTGGGCTAAGTTATTCCCTAAAGGCAACTAAAACAATGGCCAGAGCATGGAATAAAGTGGATGCTTCTGCCTTATTCATGTTTAAGTGTATTTAGGATGCAAAAGTATATTTAGGATGCAAAAATTCTTAAAATAAAATATAAATACTCTATCACTAGAGATAGTAAAGGTGCATTTAAAAGTTAACGTGGCCAGTGGTAATACCCTCATGAAAACCTATTAATGATGTCTCAGATAATGGAATCAGACTGAATTAAGCCTTTTTGGGTAAAACCTTGGCCAGAGCCCCAGCGCTGGCGTGCAGGAGACCACCCACCCGCCCATTGTTTGTGCCACCCAAACCAGCCCTGCACAAAGGCGAGGCAGGACCAACATTGCTTTAACAGGGCCCGCAATTAAACGCTTGTTGTCCTTCTAAATAACCTGGTCAGCAAACAGGATAAAAGCAGCAGCTCCTCAATAGCACCCAGGCAGCCCCCAGCACTCGGGGCCAGCGTCAATCAAAAGCTCCAGTTTCACTGACACCTTTGATGGCTTTCAATGGCCTTCAAGTGTGACCTAATTCCAACAGCTGGTTCCAGCAGCTGGATAATGGCCGGCACACGGACGCCCTGCCACGCTGCCAGGGGCCAGGACATGGAAGCTGGGCCTCCCTCGGGAAGGGAAAGGGGGAAAAAATAAAATAAGTAAGTCTGTGCCTCTCTCCTAGCTCTGGCTGGATTGTCTGGCCCAGCCCCAGCGAAGAGAGCACCAAATAAACTCTTCCCGGGAGGCTGCTGGGCAAAGCTGATCCAGGACTGAAGAGGGGGGAAGTGGCACTTTCCTGCTGACCAGCCTCAAGGTCTCAAGGGCTTTTCCATGCCTGAACAGGCTGCACCCACACAATGCCATGTTTGTTTTGGAATACAAGGGGAGGGCAACGCAAGGGAGCCCACGGTGCTGCTTTAGGGGAAAACGCACGATTTTTCAACCGGAGCTTAAAAAAATTTTAAAAAAGTTTGGGACAGCCCCAGAGCGTCACAACTTTCAATCAAAACTGTCCTAAAATGATTCTGTTTCTGATAATTTCCAAGTTTCATGGGCAGCAGCAGCACAGAAACAGAGGCAGCATCTTGTTTCCAGACCCTCCCTCTCCATGTGAGCAAGGACCCAGCTCTCCTGCTGTAACCACACCTTTCTGCAGCTCAGTTTAAGCAAGGCTTTAGTGAAATCATCATCAAAACATTTAAAGCCCCCTTATTACTACTCATTTGTATGGCTGACAGAACAACCTTGGAGGGAGAGAGTCTGGAGCAGTCAATTGCACTTCAGAAAGGTACAAAGTGGGAGAAGGAATGACAATTAATATTTTCTTTAGGCTGCAAAACTTAGGCATTTCCTAGAGCTATAAGGCCAAAGAAACTGCCTTCTCCAGCAGCTCCTCAAGTAACAATTTATCTAATCAGGCTGGCAATCAAAGAGGAGATTTTGTGTTTACTGATTGCACTAATCAAAATCACTTTTCCAAGGCAGCTAATTGACAAGTTTACTGCCTGCCACCGCGAGTCATAAATCAGATGTCCTGTGCTGCAGGAGCCAAACCTGCCATTGCCAGAGCGCTGCCACCCCGCACTTGACTCCCCAAGTTATCAGCGCAGACAATTATTCATCAGCTGAAAATTGGCACATCCAAGGCAAATCAGGGAGCAGTGGTGAGGAACACCCCCAGCCGGCCCCTGAGGAGGAGACGGCTCCCGGCCTGACCGTGGCACCCTTCCGGAGGCTGATTTCACTGCAGCACACCCAGAAAAACACCACACGCCAAGGGGAAGGTTGCTCTGCGTCAGTCCCACTGAACGTGGGTGTTTCGACCACATCAGCTGTGCTTTTTCAGGGATGTGTGGGCCCTGGATGCTTCCCAGTCCAGCCATGCCACAGCAGCGGCTCCCTCACCATGGTACAGCTGATGAACACAGCTTGGACACAGGAGACAACACTGTGCCATCCAAGAGGCCTTCCCGTTCCTTCTGATTTGATTTTCTAGCTGCAGGTAGCTGTGCTTTGATGGAGACCCTTGGGGGCTGAAGGGGGTGACTGCAAAAGGCACCAGGCTGTGCTGCCAGACCCAGGAACACCTTTGGGGGGCAGGCAGAACGCTGCCAGGGGGAGACTGGCCCAAGTGCTTGTGAATTCCCAAACACACTGTGCAGGCAGACTGCTCCCACTCAGCAAGGAGGTTTGGGGAGCTGCTGACACTCCTCGTCTTCACAGGTCTGCTCAGCACCAGACCCACACACACCATAACCCAGGACGTGTTACCTTCTTGGGGCAGGTGACCATCCAAAAGGCTGATCCCAGCAGAAATTTGGGGCTATGCCACCTGGAGGTGTTCTCCTAACAAGGGTTTAAGCAGGTCTGACTCTGCCTGGTAGAAGAGGAGTTGAGGCACACGTGGTTTGCTCGGCATTGACAGTCCCACGTGGGCTGGGCTGGGGCCTGACCCTCCCTCCAGGCAGCAGGATGGGTTTGGGGAATGGCTCTAGGGAGCTACACAGCCCTCAGGCTGTTTGATCCATCCTCCTGATGGACATGAGCTGTGCTCAGCCTCAAATAATGAGGCATTGAAAGAACTTCCAAATTCTAAGCCAAGCGCTGCCGTAATCAGTCGCGAAGATTTCACACGGCAGTCAGCGCAAATGAGAAGTTAATTAGAGTTTAAGTCTAATCTCCTGGGACAGCTCGGTGTCTCGGCAGAAGAGGAGGAGGAACACAACCCTCTGGAGTGGCAGAGAACACGTTTGCAGCGTGCAGCACTGGAAGCAGAGCGCCGGGAAGCGGCTCCGGCCCTGCGCGGTGAAGGAGCCTCCGTGAGGCGGCTCCGCCTGGCTCCTCTCCCTGCTGCTCCAGACAGCAGCAGGACAGCAACCTCTGCCTCGTGCAAACAGCGGCACAACGAGGAGGGAAGAAAAGCCCAACCAATTGCTCCGAGGTTTGCCAGGCACACCTGCTGAACAGCGGCGGCGGCGCTCCGAGGGGGAGGGAGGCATGCGCCAAGGAAAGCCACCAGACAGCTTTCCAATGCCACCAGATGGACTGGGATTTCTCATCCAACAGCGGCTCCCAACCTCCTCAGTGTGAACCAGACAATGGCACTGGGGGGTATTTGCCTGCAGAGTGCTGCCTGTTCAGCACAAGGGGCTCAGGAGCCACGGGGATGAGAATTTGGGAAGTGCCTCACGGGCAGGATCGGCTCCAGGGACGTGGGGCAGACAGGGCAGTTTGGAGTGTTTCCCACAACACACCAGGACTCGGCAGGAACAGCAGCACAGGGACTGCTGAGCTCCCCAAAACCTCCCCAAAACCACATCAATATTCTCTTTTTGGAGACGAATTTGACACTGCGATGCCTGACTGGCAGTTCTGCCCTCCCATTCCCCACATCCTCCTTTCCAGATCGTATTTAACCACAGACAAATAAGTGAAACAGATACATGTAGATCATGTTTAGACCGACCCAGCTGCGAGAAGCAGGAAGCAGAGGCCACTTACTTGAGAGCAGTTTGGGGATCTGCTGCTGCCCGCCCATGAGGGGCCTGGCGTAGGGGCTGCCGTAAGCTCCGAGGGGCACGGCGTTGGGATACATCCCCGGCATGCCCCTGTCCCTCGGCATCGTGTGGCTGTTAGGGGGAGAAAAGGCAAGGGAGGGGGTCAGGATGCTGTGGTGATTCCACCTCCCAGCACAGCTGCCTCCCAGCCCACCCCACGTCCCAGGGATGCACTGGTGGAGGGAGGCCCAGGCACATCCCGACGTGCACAGGCCTCGGGAGCTGCTCCCAGGGAAATGCTCGGGTTTCCAATGCCACAGCTGTGCTTGCTATTGTGACTGTGACATGCAAGAGGGTTCTCAAGTGCAGCCCCAGGACAGCCCTGCTTTTCCTTCCTAAAAGGAGGCGCTTTTCCTTCTTGCAGCCCCTCCAGAGCCGTAAGATGAAGAAGATATATTCTCTTCCTAAGGAGACACTCCAGAGTCTAACTTCGTTTGCCAGTATTACAGTCTCCTTTAAAACATTCCCTTCTCTGGCTCTGATAAATGCATGGCTCCTTGCACTCCCCAGTATGGAAACCCATTTCATTTTTAAAGCTTCTTCATTTCTAAAAGCATAAAAGGCATTCCTGTCTTCATTAACAGTCTTAATTATCACTTGTGCACAATATCCTCATTGTACCCTCTGGGAAGTAGTCACCAAACAAGCTTTAAAAACCCAAAGCAGCAGGAAAGCGAGTTAGAAATATTCAGGAGGGGGACAAAAAAAAAAAAAAAAAAAAAATCAAGAAGCAAGCAAGGCATTCCTGCAAAATCGCTGTAACATTCCAGTTCTCAGCAATATTGAATTCAAATATCCCACACGGAGGTGTCCAGCATGGAAAACCAGCACCTAAGCTTGGACATTCCAGGCCCATCCCTTTCCTGGTTTGAATGTAAAAAGGAACACGGAGGGCAGTGCCCCCAGCCCCAGCCCTTACCCCAAGGTTCTGAAGGCTGACTGGTCCAAGTGCACTGGTTTCCTGTCCCTGTTGAAGCCAAGCTGTGGCCTCCAAGGCCTGCCATCATTGTTGGTTTTTTCCCAGTCTCCTGGCTTCAGAACCGGAGCAGGTTTCCTTAACAATAACAACAGTTCCATAAGCTCTCAGCAGAGCAAATACTCAGAGCAATAAATCAGAATGGAATGATTTGAAAGCGGGCAGCTGACACTTACTTTGCCCCAGGTAACACCGTAGCCTTGAAAACAAAGTCTTCAGCAAACTGTGGATCTTTGAAGGAGATGCTAGAAGAAAGTATCTGAGGGTTAGGTTCACTGGATAATGAGGACAAAAGTGAAACAGTAATCACTGCTTTATCACCAAGAAAGCTAAAAGCAAACATATAAGCAGAATAATCTCACTCTTCCAGCTGGAATTCATGGTTTCCAGGACCAAGAAAGAAATGAGGCCACAAGGAAGGAGAATAATGGCTCCCTGGAAAATTCAGCCTAAGTGACACAGCCTGAAGAGCAGCGTCCTGACTGCTCATCTACCACCTCCAAAGACAGGGAGAAAAATCCCTGTGGCAGAGAAACGGGGAGAAGCACGGAACCACTCCAACCTCCTGACAGTGGCAGGTGGAAGAGCCAAACTCTTCCTTGAACTCCTCGCTCCCAGTAACAACACTCCCATTTAGGACACCCTTCCCACAGCGTCCTGACAAGGCACAGCTCAGCCTTTCTCACCGCCTCTACACGGCTGCTCTGGCTGAACCAGAGATAAAAGATATGGAGATAAAAACGACACAGGTTTCCAGTGTTCTGAGCACTGCATGCTGTGCACCCTTGCACCAAAGCCCACTGACCTGACTGCAGAGTTCTGTGTGAGGTCCCGCAGCATGGGAACAGGAGACTCCACCACCCTGGCCAAGAGAAAAAACACCTCTGTCAGAACACCACGGAAGGCATTTCTCACCATCTGCTGCTCTCTCCCTGCTGCTCTGCCAACTAAGCCTGCAAAACATTTATTTCAAAGTTAACTCTTTGCCCTTCCCCTAAACTGAGTGCTCCTGTAAGCACTGGAGTGCCTGAATCCTTATTCCGTAATGCCACTTGTTTTCCAGCAGCTGTGTGGGGATTCTCCAGGGTCTGTCTAGGGAAGGCAATGCCAGAGGAGGTTTCTGGTTCCTGTTGCCTCCAAGAACACCTCAGACCTGCTGATATTCTTCACAGCCACGACAAGAATGGAGAAATGTCTGTTAGTGTGACCTGGGGTGCATTTTCTGTCCAACCAAGGCAGTGTTTGTGCACTTAATGCAAACGAGGCACTGAATGCTTGCTTGTGCCTCTGGGCACAGCCAGAGAAACGAATGTGTGCCCCGTGAGGTGAAGATTACACTGATTGCTCCTCAAACTGGATGCATCCTCCAGAAAACTAAAAATATGAGTATTCTTTGTATGTGCAGCTGGGAACAGCCCTGATTTTAGTGCTACAGCCTAAATTGACATAGCCGAAATATATCTAAGCTATCACTACCTGGATTTTTCTCTGATGTAATGCAGGTTAGCATATAAAAAACAGAGTTTTGGGGGTTTTGGGCAATGTGCACTAATGGGAAGTCACATCAGCCCACATGAACATCCACACAAAAGCAGAGAAGCCGAGACATGACCCTACTGAACAAGGCCACGGAGCACTACTACTTTTATTACCCAGGCCTTGTTTACCTCATAAAACAATAACTAAGCACCTAAAAATCTACCTTCCACTGACAAAATGACAAACAAACAAATGAACAAATGCATTAGAGTGTTCAAAAGATACTTGGGGCTGCTTTAAAAGCTGAGTGGTTAGGTTAAAAAAATGGGATCGTGGAAAGAGAGTTTCACTTGCTGGAGGCAACACAGGCCTGCTGTGAACCCTCAGAACTACACACACGGCCCTGTCAGGAGCTTTAACTCACTCCTTGTGGGCACACCAATATTTCCACAGCCATGAAGTGCAGGAAAGGCCCCTCAGCAGCGAGAACCCACCCCGAAGGCCACACTCACTGATCCGGGAGGACGGCGTTGTCGTTCAGGGTGAGCTTTCCCTGGATCCCATGGCACAGCTCCGGCGGGATATCCACTGCCTAGGGAGAAAGGAGCTCTCCAGCTGAAGCACTTCACTGCACCTCCCACCTGACCACTTCCACCCAGGAACAAGGGCAGCCTACCTCTGTGTTTTTGGTTTTGTACTGCTCCACGATGAAGTCACAGAGCGGATGGTGCTTCCCAACAAAGAGGACGTCGCCGCCAAGGCTGTTCCTTCTGCCTGGGAAAAGGATGGGAATGGGGCAGGAGTTCAGAGGGGAGGAAGGAACGCAGCAAACCAGCAACCAGTGTCGTGGTTGACACCTCCACAAAAGCCCAGTTTCACTGTGATTTAGGGGGAAGCTCTGAATGCTCCTTGACAGGGTAGGAAAGACAATGTTTGCCCAGAGCAGGACGTGTCTGGTCACAAGGATAGCTGGCAGGCAGCAAAATAATGGGAATCTTGTGCTCAGTGGAGGAATGCTGAATTTAGAACAGAGGAACACTGCAGATACAGACAGAATTGACAAAACCCAGCCCCAAACCCCACACACCTCCCATGGTTTACCCACAACAACCAGATGTTATTTCTGTACACAGAAACAAATGCTGGCCTTCATAAGCTGAGCAAGAGGTACAAAACCAAATCCACTGAGGATCCCTCTAATTACCAGCAGCACCCATGAGGAAGAGTCCCAACCAAACATCGAGTACACCTCGTTCCTTGAGGCTGAAATACACAGGTGGCAACAAAACACCCCAATTCTTTAACAAAGCACCTGAATTCTTTAACTCAGTACCCCAATTCTTTAACAGAACACCCCAATTCTTTAACAAAGCACCCCAATTCTTACTCTCTTCAGGAGTGAGGTCAGGGTACACTTCCTCCAGGGCAGCTCTGAGGCGCCGCTCATCCACAAAGGGCAGCAACGCCACACCTGGAAAAACCAAAGCAGTGTTTTCTCACACTTGTTGGAAAAAACCCAGAACAGCCCCAAAAACAGACACCAGGACCGCGCACTCTGGTAAAGCTTCCTTAGCCAAGAAACGGCTGGAGCAGAGTGATTCTGAAGCAGTCACACTTTTGTTTCAGAAGTCAGATCTTTCTGTGGCTTTATTCAAACAAAACCTGTTGCCCTCAAACTGAAAACCTAACATTTTACCTGCAGTGTAAATGACACCCAGCCACAGCATCTGGCAGACCGTGAAAATTAATGTTCTCTAAAGAAAGGAAAAGCTGCATATATACTGTAGCTCTTTTTCCATTCTTTGTGTGCTCCAAACTATTTCTTTATTCCCCGAAGTATTTTTGGCACAGTACTAATGAGCCACTGATTGAGCAGAGCAAGATCCATTAATTAAATGCAAAGGAGACAAAAGACAATTACACACTGAGGCTCATAAAAACAGAAGAATGATCAATCTAGTTCAGGACAAATTAACAAATCTAGAATGACTGCAGAAATTACCAACAATCATTGCCAATCTCCAAAAACAGTTACTGAACCATAATTTGCTCTTCATACTAATTTATTTTCCAAAATACACCTGCTGTAAAATGCTTGTCCCCACAACAAGCAACACAAGTTACCTTTGTGATTCTGTGCAGTGTTTTCTCACCAAGATGATTTTCCAATTTATCTTTACAGGTTTTTAAGACTAATGTCTAAAATATAAAAAAAAGAGTTGAAATTTCACCTTGCCAAGCATACTTCTTCCCATTCAAATCAATAGCAAAATCTTCAGGGTAGAAGTCAATGATGCTTGACTCCTGGAATGGAGAAAACAAAAATCACCTTTAAAGCCAACTTTGACACGGGTTCAGAATGTCACGTGGTGCCAGACACAAAGATCTTTGATAAGAGAAACGTCTTTCATTAAGTGCCATTTAAGCCCAAAGTGAGGACGGGCACGTGCACTACTCAGAGATTTAAAGTAAGAAATTAAGGAGGAGAGAACAATTAGGATAAGGAGGAGAGCTAATTAGGATAAGTTATGTGCTCCCCAACTAAGTCTTGGAAGGTTTCCGTAAGAAACGAAACCATCTGAAGTGTAATAGAGCTGGGAAATGTCCTCTGAATTCCACAAAATCACTCCTAAGGATTTCTGAAGAACCACTGCCATCTACCAAAACCCTTCCCTCTCTCCTGCTCCGCAGCATTTTTCTGCTGTAGGTGAGAAGCAGCAGGTCACACTCACACCACTGCAAGGTGACCTGAGCTTCCAGACAGGAACACTGGACGGATTCTCACCGGGTCTGTCATGAGTTTCCTCCACGTCGGCGGCAGAAAATTCCCACTGGCGGCCGGGAACACCCCCATCAGCTGCTCCAGAGGCTTGAACTGTTGAAAGCACACAAGCAGATGTGGGACACGTCCAAGGGGAGGGCAAATCAGCAGTGAAGGAATGGATAAGCCAAGAGCCCTACCGGTTTGGAGCCCTTCTCAAAGTCGGAGGGCATGTCCGCAATTCCCTCGAAGTCCGAGGCAAAGGGAGCGTAGTGGAAAGGGTAATACCAGTTCCAGGATGCACAGCCCTGCGGCAGGGAGGGGAGAGACACGAGGTCAGACACACTCCTGTTTCCCACAGCAAAACCCTGCTGCTAACCTGGGGAGGTGTGGGGCAGAGAGGCCCAGCGGGGTGTGCGGATGTGAACGGTGTCTGCTGCAGGCTGAAAAGCATTCTGGTTTCAACTGGTACTTCCCTCTCCAGGACCAGCACCAGTGCACACTTGGAGCAGCACTCTGCTCTTCCCCTCTTGTTCTGCTGCCTCGAGCAGTGAGGAATACAAAGCGTGTCCTCAGAGAGGAGAAAAATCAAGCAAACTCAAAACGCACCAGAACACCGTGCACCTCGCAAAGGAAACGTGGCTCCAGGAGGTCTGAGTCAAGCTTTCACCTCCTCAGCTATTTTTCTTAGCAGCACCACTTGAAACAAAAGCCCACTACCATTCTGACTTCCAGTTCTGAACAATTAAATGTCAACGAGGCTCCTCCAGTGATATTTTTGGTACAAAATTACAGCGCCTGTAATTATTCGCTGCAGTCCTTCAGACCGACTCAAAATGTTTCAAAAGCCAGGTGGATTGCTTTCATTCTTTTTTCCCCTTTTTCCTCCCCCATCTCCAAACAGATGTTGCCACTAGTGGGACATGCCCTGCATTATCAGCTTTCTGTAGGAATAGAAAGGCACGTCATGTATTCTGGCACAAGTTTTATGGACAGCCAGCAGTAGTTATTGGAGTCAGTTTTTATTATGGTGAAAAGAAAAAAAAGCCAAACAAAGACCCTCGAGCAAACCTATTTTGAAGCTCTCCCAGCTTCCTAACACAGCCCCGTGTGGAAGCTCCAAGTTCCTGCTGAGACAGATAACTCCATGGGCTGGAGCACATTGTGCTCCCAGGTCACACAGCCAATCTGACTGACTTTGCCTTCAGGGCACGGAGCTCCTTATTAACCATCCCTGCAACAAACCCCACCACGGCCCACTAATCTCTTGCCAATCTGACATCTCAATTATCAAAAGATTTAAATCGGATCCAGATTACTTCAATCACAACACACTTCATGGAACAGCATTACAATCCACGCAGGAGACTGACAACTCTGTCCCTTGCAAATTCCTACTGGCATTTCGCAGGCTTTGTCCTTTGTTCCCTCATTTAGCCACCCGCAACGTCACCATTTCTGGGGAAATAAGGGGAAAATAGCAGCAGTTCTTGCTGCACCAACAAGTGCTGCTACTGGATGTGAGAACCTGAATCCCAGAATCATCGAGGCTGGAAAAGACCTTGGAGATCAGAGCCCAACCTGTGACCAACCACCACTCCAAACCAGATCAGAGCACTGAGTGTCACGTCCAGTTGCTCCTTCAGCAGCTCCCGGGATGGCGAAGCCCCGGAGTCAAACAGAGTGGGCACACCTTTATTTTACACCTTCACAAAAACCCCACGGCTTTTGCAAAACGAGCAACAGACCGAAACAAATTCAGATGAGAAACTCTGGGGTACCTGGTAATAATATCTGAGAACCCAGCAAAGCCCCTCCACGTAGGACTGCACGACCTTGCGACGGAATTTCTCGTCTGACGCGTCCACGTCGAATTTGTTTTTGTAGTAGCGCTGCTTCCAACCGGTTTCCCACAACCTGCAACACAACCAGGCATGGACAAGACGTTTCATGGAAATTCTCTGCACTCTGGATTCCCACACCATGGATGGACACCTTCACAGACGCACATCTGCAGGTCTGAAGTACCATGTACGACCAAGCCACTTGCTCCTTCAGTTGCCATTTGTATACAGTTTAAATGAAGGCAGAAAAAGCAATGCCCAGCAGCAACAGAATAAAATGTGACTGTTGGCAGAACTGACAGAGTTTTCCTGCTACTCCAAATACAAAGGCAAGCAAACAAATAATAATAATAATAATAATGTCTGCGTTCTGCTGCTGCTCAGACAAGCCATGATTACCAGAGGCACTTCTGCAGCTCAGCGTCCTGTGCTTGCTGCCTCACACCAGATGAGCTCCCTTTCAGCCAGGATTTTCAATCTCTCAGGCCAGAGATGGACCCTGGGATCACAGGAGCCACCTCGGCCACGGCTCATCCTTCCTTCACACAGCTCCCCCTCATGTCTGTGCACAGATGGGGCAGGGAGAACAAACACTGGTTCCTCTTTCACACACGGGCACCTGCACCCTGCAGCTCTGCTGTACCACGTCAGGAAAGAACCAAACTGGTTAAACCACCTTTATAATGATCTCTTTCCTTACACAGAGTTTTATTCCAAACATCTCCAAGAGGTCACCTCGAGCTGGCACTGGTCAGACTCTCCCAGAGCCCTGACTCCTGTGTGTGGAGCTGTAGGAGAGAGCCACGAGCCATTTATGCTTCCTTACAGGATGCACATGCCTTTGGCTCTGCAAAGAGGATCTTCCCTCGCTTCTGTCTTGAGCCAGTTGCTCAGGACAGGGGCGCTTTGTAAATCCTTCCAAGATGATTCACACTGACGGGCAGGCAGAGAAGCCCAGAGATGTTTCCAAGGCTTCCAGAGAAGCAGGTGAGCAAGGACAGAGCTTAAGGGATGGAGTCAAGAACATCTGCAGGCTCTGAGCTGCCTGGCAAACAGACACTTACATAAATTCAAAAAACCTTTCTGCGAGATAAAACCCATCTGTAGCCGACTGCAACAATTTGTTTTGGTTTCAAAGTCATTCTAAATACAGAACATGTTTTCACAAACAGCTTGGCCGTATCTAGGACATCTATGCAGCTCTTTTTATTTACAATGGCAAGCACAGAATTAATTTCCACTCAGAAAAGGACATGAAAAAATATTCTGAGCTAAAAGAGCTTAAAGAACTGCGGTTGAATGCAGCACATCCTCTTCCTTGGCAATACCAACCCTGTCAGAACCACTGCTGCTCATAAATCACCACAGTTCATTCACACTGTTCAAGCTTCTTTCAGAACCTCTGCTGACACTCAGATGGAAAGGAATATTAACAGTTATCCTGATTTTATATAAAAAAATTCTGCTTGCTTGATTAAAAAAAAAAAAAAAAAAATCAGTCCATTCAGATACAGACACATGGGAAAGAAAGTAAGAATGAGAGCTACAATTGTGATGTTGGCAGAGCTGATGGGCCACATGTCACAAACACATTGAGATGACTGTGACCAGAACTCCGCAAGGAAACAACCCTGGAGTGTTTTCCCACATCCACCCAGGGCCTGACTCCACAGACAACAAATCCCCGTGGCTGCATTTCTCAGGAACAGCTGTAAGGGCCTTCACCTTCGACTCGAGCAGCAAGAGCTTCACTGAAACCCTTCATCAATGCAGACTCACTGCTGCTTAATGCTCAGGAAATTCCTGCCTCCACCATCCCAGGCTCAGCCTTCCTAAGACGGTGCAAGAACTCGGAGGCAAACCAGGGCCTGCTGCACAGCACAGGTGGAGGAGACCACTGAAGGGAGGAGAAACGCTGCTGCCCAGGCGAGCACACCCGAGCTGTGCGGGTTAAACAGCCCCCAGATGCCAGGGAGCAGCGGCATTCCGCTCACATAATCAGGGAATGTCTCGCCAAGCTCGGTCTCGGAGGGAGCAGTGGCTTGGAGGCTGCAAACCTGCACGCATACTAATCTGGATACTTGGGTTTAACAGCCAGAGCTCACCCATCTCACTGGAATTTACTGGATATTCCCACCCTCCACATTAATTACCGCTGGATAAAAAGATCACAGGAAAGCATCCGAAGGCACTGCTGCACTGAGCTAAATGGCATTAATTAGGCTGCATCTATCTCAGCAATTTGCTAACAAAGTGCCACAAAAAATGGCCTCACCTGATATTATCCTCTGGCTCAGGTTCACTGTCACTGTCCTCAGATTTCCGCTTAATTCCGCCTCCCAGGGACGGGCTGCCATCAGGAGTCAGGCTGGTGTTTGGAGATGCTGAAGTTGTCTAGGGTCAGAATTATTACAGATAAATAGTGGAAAGGGGGGGGGCAGGGGAGAGGAGGATTTATGAGGCTTTTAAAATTCGAGTTAAAATTAACAGCTCTGTGATAATCACAGGCCTTCTCCTCAGTTCCAAAAAATCTCCAGGCAAAGGCTGCACAACCCCTTAACCCACCAAGTCAAGGAGCAAAAGGGAGAAACACATCCCTGTTAGAAGGCAGGCATTGATGCACAGAGGCAAAGATGTCACTGGTTTAGAGAGAGAAAAGGATGCAATAAGCAACAGAGTATGAACTGATGTAAAAATGCCATTTTAGATACATCCCAATTTCGGAACACCACTGCAGCTTCTGTTACAACTTCCTTTTGCAGCACTAGTGGAAAAAAAAAAGGTGCTTCTAAGGTGCTCAGAACTGCCAAAAATACTCTTGAGTTCCTTCACAGCTGGTCTTTTAAACTCCTCTCAAATTTATCTTATTTATCTCCTCTCAATTTATTTTATTATTAGAGCCTAAAAGAAATGTCTCCTGTTCCATAAAAGAACTAATTTGTGTAACTCAGGTGCAGAAAAGTTTCGGGATTAAAAGGGAAGAGCAGCAGAAATTATACTTTGGAAAAGCACATTGCATTTCAACTTCAGAGACAGAACAGATATCTTTGTGATGAAAAGAACTTCTAATCTGGATGAAGATCTCTACTCAGAAAGAAAATATTTGTCATAACTGTTATTTAAAATTAACAGGACTTCTAGAAGAGCACTTCTTCCCAGTTTTCCCTCACTAACACCTTGCCCAAAACTTCATCCAAGTCTCTCCTTTCCCCAGGGAAAAGCATCATTCCAAGCAGAAATGAAGAAGACAATTTTATTCAAGCAGGCTTAGGAAAATCAGCTATTAGAAGCCACCTCCTCAAAGAATAATGTTTTAGGTGTCAGCATTTCAAGAAAACCCGACGGGGCAGAGAAAAAGGTGCCTGGAGTAACATGAGGCACGATTATTTCCTCTCTCTGTGCAAATGCCTCTGGACCTGTACTCACAGAGTTCTGCCTGTCGTGCATCCTCATCTCAAAGGCAGCTTGTCGAGGGTTACTGATTGCCTGAGGGCTGGATCGATTTCCCAGGGCTTGAGGGGAAAACTGGCCACCGGGAATAAAGGAAGGCTGATCCCTCTGCAAGATAAACACCAAGGCTGCTGAAAGAGCTGTGTGATCTCCCCACCACGGAGACGATGATGCCCTCCCACAATCTTCAGATTAGCATTACGTGGAAATGAATATACAAAGGCCCATTTTAAAAATATCACAAAGGGAAAAAAAAAACCACCAACGTAATTTAAAATTTTTTAACTTTGAAATAGTTTACACGCAGGCCAGAAGACACCATGATCACACCTGCAGTTCCAACCTCCAGAAATGAAAGTAGACATTTTAATTCTTGCTAGTTTCTGCAATGGGTAAGGAATTCACTTACCTTCAATCTTTTCCTTTTTTCTTTCTGCCGTCTTTTAAAGTTATCCTAAACAACAAGCAAAGGGAAATAAAGTCAGTCAAGGATACAGATTCCTTGGAAAATTACTTCCTTATAATCCTCAACTGACCACGCTGCAAGGTTTTTAGGGAATGCTCTAAATGAGACATGGGTCAATCCTTGTGCCTGTAAACCCAACAGAAATGGGATGGAATTTCCTACCTATTTCCCCTGTCTATGGGGGAAAAAAAACAGCTGGGTACTCAAAGCCCCAAAACTCTGGTAATGGCTTACATGATCTACTAAATTTGGCTGTAGCCCTACTCAGGGCTGACAGCAGTGTCAAAGGACACAGACTCCTTGCCTGCACCGCAGAGCTGCCCAAAAAACGTGTCAAAGACACATTAAAGCCTTAGGAATAGGAAAAGAGACTCAGGGAAAGATTTTTTTTATTCTGTGATTCCTGGGCCAACTGAAAACTTGAACATCAAACTGGCATTTCCAGGAAAAGAAGCTCAGCTGGAAGCACAAGATTCTTTTTTGAGCGTGGAAGAATTCACCAGAGACTATAACAAGGAAAATACAAAACTTGGCTTTTTTTTCCTCATTCTCTTAAAGGAGTGTCTTTGGCTGACAGTAAGTGATCAACACCAAGAACGTAAGAGCAACAACAAAAAAATTACATCGTCATCTTTCCTCTTTTTGAAAATGCTGTCTTCAACTTCCCCAACAGCCAGCATGATCATCTGGACCCGCTGCAGGTTCACAAACCCGCTTTCAGTGAGGTAGCCCTGCAGGTCAGAGAGTAACAGAGGTGAGAATCAAGCCCTCTTTGTAGCACACAGCCAGGTAATTTTTAAAGGAAGAGGAAGAACTCTCACCCCGGTTTTGTGCACCACGTTTTTATAGATGTTAACCAAGCGATCGATCGCTCCCTCCCTAAACACAAAGCACAGGGTGAGACTCTTGCCAGCTAAAAGCACAGGAGCTGTTCTTGCAGGGAAAGAAAACACGTTCTCCTGTACCTGATCTCCAGAGATGGCAGATGAGGGAGGAAGTCATTCCCCACAAAGAAGCACATGAAGACCCAGTCGTCAACACTCCTTTCAAAATCAAAAGTGAAAGGCAAGCTGGCCATGGTGAGCTCTCTCTCCAAATACTGCAACACACACAAGAAAAAGGAGCTTAGGAGACACAGCACAGGGTTTAAAGTGGTATTCCCAGCAAGCAGCTGCTGCAGCTCACCTCTCGCAGGACACACAGGCGGATGAAGATGAATTCTTGCTCCGAGATCGGCAGGGTGTCGGCAAACTGATCGTGCTGAAACAGAGGGGACTCACGTTAGATCCGAGGGCATCCCAGAGCTTCTCCAGCCCCGCTTCCGGAGGAGTTAACAGGGATCCAAGAACCGGCTCCCAAGCCCTTGTGCCAAGCATGTACTTTGCTGCTTTGCACGTATGTTTAGCTCTGATCCTTTTTTCTCATTCAGTGGGGAAAGCCCCAAACAACAAAACACCAGCAGGGAGGCGACCAGGTTTGGCATGATACTTTTGTGTTTGTACTTCCAAGAGGAAAGCCAGGTATTCCCAATAACAATCTGCACCACGCTTCTGCTAAAACCAACAGCAAGAACGATTTCAGGATCTCCTTCTACACTACAGATTAAAAAAAATCCTAGAAACAGCAAAATTCTTACCTTCCCTTGTTTTTCTCTGGGCAGACCTTGGCAATCCTTAACCTCATGCCCCATCTGGTTACAGAGAGCGCACGGCTTGGGTTTATTTGGTTTGAACTCTTCCCTAATGATGGTGAAGTTTGGTTCGTGTGTAGCTAAGCCAAGCATGATCAGATCAGCTACCAAACAAGAGAGAAGAATAAAACGTGACAAAGGATAAACATCATCAAGTTTTGGCATTTTTTTAGGAAAAAAGTTGACAAACAAAGTAGGTTCTGCCTGAAGCAAGATGTTGATGAGATCACCCAGAAACCACAAGCAAGAGAGAACTCACCATCAGCCCCACACAGACAGTGGTGAGTGTTCGGGTCGTGGTTTGGTTGAGCTGCACAAAAGAAAATTACATTTTGTCAAAGTCATGCAAAATGAGTTCTTACTGACCACACCTTAAAATGTTCACATTAATTGGAATTTTACCTCTTTGCCTCCTGATGTAATCCATGATTTTATGTTCCCCTTCACCAGGAGCACTGGCATCTGACAAAATAACCTGAAAAACATCCAAATCACATCAATTAATGCTGCCACAGGAAAAAGCCCCGTAACTTATACACTGAACATAGCATCTGACTTACAAATACCTGAAATTCTAATTTGTGCTAAAATACTGTGATTTAAGATGAAATTATTTGCAAGCACGGAACCAATGAAGAGCCCCTCACTCTCCTGTAGCAGTTCCAGGCTGAAGCTGACGTTGATTCACATTCCACCAAAACCATCACGTCAGATTATCAGGGCCACAAGATGGGCACTGCAGAACTCACAGATTCAGCTCACTGATGCACTGGAACATGATCCCATCACCCCCTGCCATCCTGACGAGCATTAAACCCCTGTCTGATGGGGGGAACCAAGCAGAGCCCCCCAGCTGGAGCACTCGAACAGGCAACTCGTGGCAAATAACACAGGCAGCTGCATTTGCTGCCTGCTCTGCCCCCTGTGTGCAGCACACACAGACAAAACTGGGGCAGTGCAGTGGCTGGGCAAGAAGAGGGGAGAATCTCCAAGCCCAGAAAGCTGACCTGTATTATTTTCACTGCCTGCAGTTAGAGCTGGCTGGGGGAGTAATTAGAAGAGAAACAGTGCCAAAAATACAACTACAATGTATCTTCACACTTTTCCCAACAGCAGAAAAAAGTATTCCTAAAGCCCTGTCTCGCATCATGTGAAATTGTGGCTTTCAGCAGCAAACCTCCTCTTCCTCCTCCTCGCTCTTCAGAGAAATCACAGCAAATGGTGCTGGGAGATGGAGCTATCAGCACGAAATGGATCTCTCAAGTCCCAGCAGGACGTGCAGGTCGGCCCACTGTTAATAACAGCTCAGAGCCAGGCCGAGAGGCAAACCTGTGAAATCTCTACTGCTCTTCAGCTGGATCCCAGCCCAACCCAAACAGCTCCTTCACTCCCCTCAAGGGTGAAAGTGGCAAACTTACTGTCAGGTTCTTCCAGCCCGGGTCGCTGTTCAGGCGGTCGGCGATGTAATAGCGGAGGCATTTAGCAAGATTGTCCATAAACTCGGTTCCCTAAACAGGGTTGGGAGGGAAGAAATTAAACCTTCATTCAGCCCCGGGCAACTGCGGGCTGCAGGGCCAGGCCACTCACCGGGGTGATACAGTTGCTGTCAAACCTCTCCTTCACCTCCTCCGGAGGCAGAAAGCCACCTGGAGCAATAAAAACAGCGAGCAGAGTTACGGCCAGGTGGACCCCTGCCAACATTTTTGCATGAGAAAACCCAGACAGCTCCCCTGGGAATAATTAACTCCCTGAAACCAGTTGGTTTAATAAAATTCCCACAAAACTGAACCAGCTCTTACCACTGTACTATCTCCTCCATCCTACAGGTGTTACCACATCTACGAACACTGTTACTTCAGCAAAGTGATTTCAAAGCCCAGAGACAGCAGCAACACACTCCCCTCTCACTCCAGCTGTGTCACCACCACCCTCAAAGTTGCTCTGACTTTTGTTTCCTCAGTGAATTTAGAGCTTCCACTGTCAAGTTACTCCCCTTGCTGGCAGCTCATTATCCCTGTGCAGGAGTATTTCCATCTGATCCCTGCTTTTAAGCCTCAATCCTCCTTTCATCAAGCCCTACAAACATGTACTTCCTTCCATAAGGGTTTTGGTTGTTTCCCAATGCATTTATCCCCGCTCTTCTGTTCAATTTATTTTCAAAAGGAATTAAGAGCCCTCAACACAAACTCATTTCAGGCAGGAGACTGAAGAAGAAAAAGATGACATTTTGTTTTGCCTCAGTTCTTAACTTTGGAAAACACAAGTCCAGCCTTCCCCAGGCTTGTTCTCCCAGCAATGCATGCACAGCCCTGTTCAAAACCTTACTGAGGTGATCAAACAAGGTTCTTCTCGTGGAAGAGCCCCTGATAAGGTCACTGCCCTACCTTTGGCCAGAATTTCCTGTCGGATTTTTTGCTTCTCCTCAGCAGCCTCCATGCCCTCCTTTGAGGCTCTGAATCTCCTGGACCGCTGTTGGTTCATTTTGGCACGCGGAGCCTAAAAAAATATGGAAAACCCTGGGTCACTTGGGGCATCTGGACAATCTCTGCTGTTCTGAGAGCTGCTTCGGGCTACAAGTTACTGACAGAGGTGATTTCTCATCAGACCTACTGATGGCCTGGCTGGGCTGGTGGAAGGTGTCCCTCCCTGCCTGTGTGGAACCAGGCTCTCTTTAAGGTCCCTTCCAGCACAAGCCACTCCGTGACCCTGCATACTGAGGGGAGAGGAGGATTTTACAGCTGGAAACTGAAGGTGTCTGCACTCACCACTCCATCGATGGCCATGTAAAGGAGTCTCCTGGGCCTCACAATGTTGAAGATCCTGTCGATATACTCGAAAATCGCCACCATCATCTCATCCTCATTTTTGGGCGCCGGCCTGAGACACAGAGCATTGGATTTAACGCCTGAAAACGCTGCCAGCAAGGAGAGGTGTGAGGAGAGGCGAGGCAAAGTGCCTTACTTGTCCTCCGGGTGCGTGCAGGGGTGAATGATGCCGTTCATGTCCAGGTAGAGGTTGTCGAACTCCACCTCGTTGGGGTTGGGTTTGCTGGTGTCGATGGGGACCTTGACACCGTTGCATTCTTTGGCCTGGGGACGCAGTGGGGACAAGGATTTCAGCACAAATAACCAGCAGCCATTCATGCACGTGGTCACAAAAGCCTGCTGCGGTTTTCAGGGCAGCAGCAGAAGGAAAGAAGCAGCCACATCACCTGTAACCACACTTTTCACTGTTAAATTGCACTATTTTCTTGTTGGAGTGAGAGCATCTCTGCACTCAGGCCCAGAGGAAAGCCAAAGCACAGGGGTTGAATGAAAGCCTTTGGACAAACTGAGATCCATGAAATCTTACCAAAGTGAAACAGAAGAACAGAATTTTTAACTTCTAGTAGAAATACATGCTAAGTGCCCTAAACATTGAAAAGCTGCAGCAGAGATCTTGAGCAGAGTTCTTTCTGCTGTGGCAGTGTTATCCTTTCATAGAGTTCTTTATTTTAGACGAAATATGGATAGAACTATATTGTTCACATTTTATAGATATATTATTTTAGACAAAATATGGATAGAATAAAGCTGTTCACATTTTTTAGATATAGTGTTCACATAAACAATAAGAGCTGATAGACCTCAACAACCACGGTCACTGTTGTTCCCCCACCATAACTTCAGGGTTGTTTTGCCTTGGCCTTTGTTGCTGTTGGGTTTGTGGCTGGGTTTTGTGGTTGGTTTGGTCAAAGGGCAATTAGCAACACTCTGATTGTCCCTTCCGAGGCAACACCTCCAGCCACGCCTGTAACGCGCTGGATTAAATCCCGACAGTGTGGAAGAGACAGGAGCTGAGCAAGGAAAAGCCGGACGGTTTCCAGAGGAATTCTGGCTGGAATGGGCAGTAACACACCACAAAGGTGGCACCAAGTGTGCTCTTGATGAGCTGGGCATAAAGCCAAGTTTAACAATGAATGGCATGTTCTGAGGTAAAGGCTGTGGTCCCAGGATTGCACGGGACAGGGAAAACCGGGATAGCGCCGGTTCTGCCATCACACGGAGATCAGCAGCTGCTGCTGAGCCAACACCAAGCACTTCCTGAACCTCTGCAGCCTGCCTGCTACTCACTGAGAGAGTTCCCCACATCTCTAACGTGGATTTGGAAGGAAAGAAACCCCAAAACTTACAGATCATGCCGGCAACTTTGGACAATTTTCCTGCTTAAAGCAGCAGCAGGACTGGCTGAGCTTATCCCCGTCTTAAAAGGCCAAAATTAAACCCTCCAAAGCCTTTCCTCGGTATTTACATTTGGCCCAGTTATGCTGGCAGATGACATCCCCAAGCACTGTTTGCCTCCTCTGCTGAGCTCTCTAGACACACACACACACTCTCAAACTGTGTGGTTTTAGCAGAAACTCAGTGTCAGGGGCACACTTTGTTCCTTACTGCGGGCTGTCCCTTCCTGGATTCTCCTGGATGCCCCAGCCAGCCTCTCCCCCGAGGGGATTCGGAAGGAATCACAGCCCTGGGAGGCAGAAAACGAGTTCCCCCCTCACAAACCCGTCGGGGTTTCCATGCAGCAGCCTGGGGGAAGGCTGAAGTATCCGGCAGCGATATCTCTTGTGATATAACTAAACAGTTCACTTCTCATCCACGGCCTCTATTGAAACCATTGAAAACAGATCTTCAAACGTGACACTTTAGCTGCAGCTTTATTAATTCCCATCCATTTGGTTAAGAATATTCTCTCCCGGATTTTTTATTATCTTCAAGATCTTCCTCTCATTCTTCCTGCTCAGCTTAAGAAGAAGATTATTTCTTTTTCTTAAATCTGATTAATCTAGCAAGGTAAGAGAACAAGGATCAACTTTTCAATATTTCAAAGAGACCAGCTACCGGGAGATACAAAATTTCTGATTAGAGAGATTTACAGCAATCCTAAAACACACACACGGAGCTGATTACATCGTGAGAGAAGCTTAAATTCATCTACAGTAAGACAAACTACAGCTTCTCCCTGCTGTCCTAGTCCACTCTCAGATTTATGACCAGATTTGAATATAAAAAAATGTTAATGAATGCGATTTATCCGTGTGCTGTCCCGGCTGTAATTGCAACGTGCTCTTGAGTTGGAACAAGGCAACGTGGATGAGGACAGCAGGAGCTGCCACTTCACTGGTGGCAGATCTAACTCAAGGAATTTGTTGTGTCCCTCCATTTATTTTAATAAAGAACTTTGGCTGCCACAAGCTCAGTTACTAAAGACCCAAAAAAAAGAGGGGACACACAACCAGCAAAACCAGGGCTACACAAACCTTTGTTTGGCCTAAATGTGAGAGCAGCTTTGATTAGACAGAGATCAATCTAAACATTTACAAACGTGCTGAAAAAGGCAAATCTGCTCTCAGAGAAAACTGCCCTGAGCTGCTACAGACGTAATTGCTGCTTAAATTGTGGCTGCTTTTAAGTGGCAGGTCTGGAAGGGTTATTATCCAGGAACAGCTGGATCACCCGAGGGCTCCCAGAGCCTCAGGACAGGTCACAGCAGGGACGACACAACCCAGGAGTCTGGTGCAGAGACCAGCAGAGCCCGTGCTGCTGGAGCTCAGCTTTAAGGGAAAAAACTGTAAAGCCCACAACCCCCTCCTCTTTCTATAAAAATTCCCAGACAGATTCTCAGATCTTAATTATCCCCCATTAAAAACTCACTTCTTGCAGCGACAGGTAAAATAAACTTCCCACCTCGCCGAGAGGGGCTGAAATCACAGCTGCAATAAAACCCCGAGAGCAACTCTCAAGCCCAACCAAAGCTCTGATTCACTGCCTGAACCTGAAACACCAAAAGCACCCTGGGCCAAGCACAGAGCTGAACGTCCTGCTGCAGGCAGGATGGGCACCTCTGCAGCCTCCACACCGAATTCCAGCCCTTCACCCTGTGCTCCCCGATCTCCTCCACCGTGCTCCCACCCTTCACCTCCTTCCCAGGCGTTTCCCCAAAGGGAGGCACACCTTGGAAGGAGGAGCAGAGAGGCAGAAGCCCCGGGACGAGCTCTGAACTTTCCAAAGCAGTGTTAGGGAAGAGCAGAACGCAGCCAGTACAACCCAACGAAAGGGAACGCAAATTATCTGGAAAAGCAGTTTGGGAAGCAGGAACTCCAGAACTCCTCAGAACTCCAGTCCTCCAGAGTCTGCCTCATCCGAAACGCTCTGAGCTAGCCCTGAGGAGAACTCACCATGCTCAGGGCTCAGTAAATCCAAAGGAGACCTCCCCCCATCCTCCCTATCCCCTCCCATAGGAGGGCACAACACTCCCGTGGCTGCAGGGATGTGCCTGAAGGAACCGGCCCCAAAAGCCACCTAAACCAACACCACCTCAGCTGCAACACTGCCTGGAAAAGCACCTGTGGGACCCTGCAGCAAGGCCCTGCCAGAGCCTTCACCGAAACCACCCGGGTGCTGCTGCTCCCAGGTTTTAGAGGATTAGGTCTTTGGAACAATCAGCTCCCTATTGGGCCAGGAGGCGTTTATCCTGTACCAGAACACACCAGCGATGAGACAAAACCTCCTGAGGCCGCTCCAGGGTAAAGAGCAGGAGCACAGACTTGGAAGCAGCGTGTGACATCCTGGGCTTGCGGTGGGTTTTCCAAACAGTAAAGCCCCCGGGCTAAGGCAGGGAGCTGGAGAACGACTGATAACGAGATAAGAGACCGACACAACAACGAGCAAGACCTGAAAATGACGCGGCCGTGGATCACCCAAGCATCAGGAGGCTGAGAGCCCGAGGAAGCGGCCGTCCACAAACCCCCTGCAGCTCCAAGGCACAGCTCAGTCCCTTCCCCAAAGTCCCATTCCCGAGCCCATCCCCGGAGCAGCAGGATCCTGGAGCTGTGTGCCTGGAAACGGGGAGACCGAGGAGCTTCCAGACCCTCGAGCTGCTTTTAAGCACTTCCTCGGCGTTTTCCCACTCTTTCCGAGGCAGGCAGCTGCGCTCCCGGAGCTTGCCGCGGCTTCTAATTCCCAAAAGAAAAAGTTGTGGAAGAGCAGGGAGTGTGAGAGGCATACAAGAAGCAGCAGAAAGCACCCCCACCGCTCCCTACTGAGGATTCACCAGTGTCACAAACCCTACTTCTCCGGCCCGAGGGCAGAGCCGACGGCTCCGGGAAGGGCTGGAAAGCCGCGAACCGGCTGCAGGGAGGGTGGGAAGCTGGAAGAGAAGCCGGGATTCCCGCTCCCGCCTCCTCCATGTGCGCATTCCTGCCGGGAGCGCCCACGCGCGCCGGTGGGAACGAAGGTGGCGCTGGCATCACTCCCCCCGCTTCCACCGGGATTAAAGGTCCGGAAAAGAAAAAAACAAAACACTCCAAAACCCCAAAAAACCCCCAAACCCTAAACAACACCTAAACCAAACCCAAACAAAGCCCCAGCCCACGCACCCACGCCCCGAGCCGCCTTGGAAGCGCCCCGGGGAGAGCCCACGGGGGCACAGCGGGGACTCAGCACCGGGGGGCTGCAGCCGTGCGGCCCAACCGGCCCCGACCCCCCTCCGGGGCGGCCGCCAGCGGCCCCGTGCCGCGCCGGGCGGGCGGCTCACCTTCTCCTCGACGCAGTTGACGATGATGGAGGGGTACTTGCGGCTGAGCCAGCGGAAGAAGGCCGGCACCCCCATGGCGGGAGCGGGACGGGCCGCGCCGAGCGGGACCCGCGGCACCGGCGGCGCTTCCGGGGTCGGGGGGCGGCGCGGGGCACGCCGGGAAGGGGAGGGCGGGCCGCGCCCCCGCGTGAGGGCGGGACCGGCGCCATCTTAGGTGTGGGCTGAGGGCGGCGCAATGGCGGCGTGAGGGGGAGAGAGGAGCGTGAGGGGGCAGCCCCCACAAAAACGTGTCTGGGCAGCTCCTGCGGCACGAAAGGGACACGCAGAGGGGAAAAGCGACGCCTGAGGGCACAAAAGTGATGCACAGGAGGAAAAGCAAAGGCTGAGGGAACGCATGTCCTGAGGCAGCCCCGCTGCCGCCCTCACACGCAGCCAAGACACAAAGTGTGACAACTTCCCTCCAAAACCAGCTTTAAACAAGCAGTTTAACGGGAAAAACACCCTCCCTTGTTAATATAAAGCAAGCGTGGGGTTCCTTTGGCCACACACACAGCAAGCCAATAATTAAGAGAGACATGAAGAGAGATTTATTTCAGCACTGTGTGAGCTGGGTGCTCGGTGTGTTCCATAAATCCAGCACAACCACCTGACTTCCAACACCATTGTTTATAGACAGAAATCCAGAGCCGCAAACTTCCCAAGCACAGCCTCGCTTTTGTTATAAATTGAGACACGCGCCCCAATTAAGTGTCTGAGCCAATGTGAAATTTATTCAATTAGCAAGCAAGCAAGCAAGCAAGCAAAAGCCAGCGCTGGACGGTACCGGGGAGTCTCCGCTCCACCAACGGCACGCCATCATTTTCCAAGCTCCCCCATTTATACAGTCCCAGTTCCTGTTTTCCATAGTCCTCTGCACGTACTCCAGTGATTGAAAACTTGTCCGGGCTTATCTTTCTCCAGCAAACAGGAACTAGACCGGGCTTAACTTCCTCCAGCAAACAGGAACTTGTCCGGGCTTAACTTCCTCCAGCAGACAGCAGATCTGTTTGGACTTGTCCTCACTCAGTTACAACCTGGCTCCCTTAAAACTTGTAAGTCATGATTACAATCATTTCATACATTTAAGCAAGTATATATAAGATAGGTTTAGGCAAGCACGCAGCATAAACTTAGGCAAGCATATAATATGGATTCAGGTAAGCATATAATACAAAGTGGGCTGTCCCTCAAAGGGGCTCCAGTCTTTCTTATAATGCACACATTCTTGTGCTCCTCTGCAGTGCACATACCCTCGTATATCTCTTATGTGATGAGTCAGTGAACAAACTAATTCTCATTTATCACAGCTTTTAGGATTGATCAGTAATTTCCACACGAGTTACGTAACCCCAGCCAACCCCTCCACGTGCTCAGGGGAAGGGTCTGCACCTCTCTTTGACCTGTAGGTGTGAGTTCTAGTGCTACAATGAACATGGCTATAGGATACACAGAATTTGAGTGTTTTGACAAGTTAGGAATGTACACAAAGACAGACCTCAGCATCTGGGTTGTTGCTGCATCCTTGAAGCTTGGTAGTTCCAGGGTGTCCTTGAGGAAGGGATGCACTAATTTGCTCTCTGCGTGAAAGTATACCAAGATCTTACATTAAAGAACATCCTAACTTCAGACAGTTTTGATATATTCCGCATTTTGCGACAACAGGAGCGATTCAGGGCACGGCTGCTCTGTGCCCTCTGAGGGGACGTTTCCAGTAGGAACTGGCTCCATGTGATTTGTGAGAGCGGCACGAGGCAAAGAGCCCCCGTCCCCTCGCTCCGCCCGTGGCATAAGCAAATACTGTTAATTTGTGGCCATTTGACGGCGCTGAAATGGAATTAAACGGTCGGGAATTAAATGGGATTAACACGAGGCAGGTTTTGCTCCGCCGTGTCCCGTCCCCGCACACCAGCTCCGTTAGCAGGGCAGCCACGGGGCCGAGGACAGGGGAAAGCGGCCCGGGAGTCATTAACAAAAATAACAAAATCTCAGCAGTGCTTGTTGAGTCAACGCCGCCGGTTTGGGGAGCGGAGGGGAACCTTGGTACCTGGCTAATTCTCTGTAGAACAAATTAACCCAATATTGTGTCTCTCATTATTCTTATCCTCACTTGGCTGTTGTTAAGCCGTTTTCTGTTGTCGTTCCTCTCAATAAAATCTGTGACTTGAATAAATTTCCCCTGCAACTTTGTAGTGGCGCCACACCTGTGGTATCAGCTGAAGATTGTCCTTTGTCTGTTCCTTACAAAACGTTCCCTGATTGAAGCTCCCTATTGTCGTGCTTCTCCTCCTGGAATTTTGTAGGGAGCACGGCGGCTTAGCATTAACATTTTGTTTGTATTGATGAGCAATCAGTTGTTTTTCTGATAATGCCGAAGGAAACAGAAGGCTGGCGCACGCAAACGGAACGCGATCGTCTTATCTTATAATTACTTGGGTAAACAAGTGCTGCAAAAATTAACACTGCAACAGACAATTCCTTGAGAAGTCGGTCTGGGCACCAGCAGCTGCACCTCTGAGTCTCACCTCCGAACTGTGCACCCACAAACACAGCACCGAGCGGCGCGCCCGCGGCAGGAGCAGGGAAGGCTTCCCGCTCGGGCACTTCCCGGGGATGAGTGGCGTGCCGATGGAAATCTGCCGGGGCTGTACTGACTCCCGTCCCCCTGTCCGTCAGCGTCACCTGCCATCAGCCCCGGGCTGGCGGCGTGACAGCCGTGAAGGAGCGCGGGGAAGTTGAGTGGCAGGATGTTTAGCATCTAATGAGTCTGGGCACAATAAGAGTCCCGTCAGGAATGCTGCGGAGGAACTCGGCTATCGCTCCGACACCGAGAGGCAGAGATTGCCTGCGCGCGGCTCCGCAGCCATCTGTCACCTGTCACGGGCTGCTGTCTGGGGCTGAGCCGGACTGCGGCGACAGAAAGCCCCACAGGCTGGTGTCATGCAGCAGCAGCAGAGAGAAAGCGGGCTGACATCGGCAGCCCGGAGCCACTCGGGGAGAGCTTGGAGCTGCAAAGACACCGCACAGCTCAGGCAATGTTCCTCGGTGGCGCAGGCTGCTAGACTTGTCCAGTGGGGCTGCTCCTCCTCTCCACGCACCTCCAAGCCCCTGAGCAATATGCCCACCCCACAGCACAGGGGTTTCGCTGGGGCAGCAGCCCCACAGCACACGGGGGGTTGGTGTGGTAAAAAGGACGCTGAAGCCCTCAGTGAAGTCCAGCTTTAGTCGAGCCCAGCTGTCTCCCAGGATGTCAGCCCTGGTCACAGACTCACCCGGCTCCATCCTTGGTGCAGCGGACTGCCCAGTTCACAGAACATTCCAGGCTGCACCCTCACGGATGGCAGACTGAAACCCACAGCAGCTGGCTATGCCAAGGCTTCCTGCCCGGTTCCAAGCCTTCTGCAATTCCCTTCGTGCTCCTGAGCTCTCACAGCCTACACGTCCCTCGTATTAAACCGAATGTTGTTCCCATTTCTAGCTGGGTTTTGAGGGATGGGGTGCAGAGATGGGTGCCCGTGTTGGGAGATGTGGGGCTGCAGCACAGCACGGCTTAATTGGGGTGCTGCTTTCTGCTTTTGAACTTGTCGTCATTATGAACAGCTTTTTTTTTCACATCTCCCCTGGTTTCTCCCTCCCAAAGAAAATCTCATGTTTAATAAACTTAATTTTAGATAAAAGGAACGAAAAGAAGAAAATTAAAAATGCATGAAGCTCCTAGAGTCATCCAATTACTGTGATGTCCACACAGCAATGCCAGCACAGATTTCACAAAGCAGGGAAAAGCAGGCAAGCACTGGGGGCTCGCCACATGTAAATGCCGCTCTGTTCCAAAATGTGCTGAATTACAAATGGGCATTTTATGCATTTCTTCTTCTTGATCTGTTGCAGAAGAAGATAAAGATCAAACATGCCAGCCCGCCCCAGCAGCGCCTGTCTGCATACCCACAATGCTTGTCTGCTTCTTCCCAAACCCCGTCTAGCGCCGCAGTCCCAATACTGGGATGCAGACAAGCCTCCCGAGGGGACTGTCAGGGGGCAGGAAAACACTGCACGTCACAGAGAGCACACACACAATGTACAGGACCCCTCAAGTTTATTTGGTATTTCAGTTTTCTTGGCCAATGAAGTGACGAGCAGCGCTTCAGCCTGTGGCACACTCACTGCGTAAAAGAAAATAGAGTTTGTTTCTTCCCAAAAGCTGGCGCGGGAATCTCAATCGTAGAAGTCACCGAAGTCGTCTGAATCCGCGCTGTGGGTCTGTGGGCGCAGAGCAGCCTCGAGCTCGGAGCTGCTGTCGTCAGATTCGCCCCAGAACGCTGCGGGTGAGGAGACAGAAAGCAGAGCTGTCAAACCCTTTCCGTGGCGATGCCGTTTGTCACAGACACGAGCACGGGACAGCTCTCCCAAGGCAGACCCGGGGCTGGCAGCTGGGAGCCCCGGCCCCAGGTGTGCGTGTCCGGCGCGGTGTCCGGCAGCAGCGCGGCCGTGCCCGGACAGCGGCCTCATTCAGCGCTCCCACTCCATTGTGCCGCAAGGTAGCCGGGCAGAACATTTCCACTCCAAGCAATTTACTTGGCCAGCTGCTGCCTGAATCGCAGCTTTGTCTATTCTCTTCCCCTTTCTCCCGCTACTTGACCCTGCGGTGAAGTCACCAGCGGGCCGTGACATCACAGAGTTGGCACAAAAGCAGCAATGACGTCACATGTGAAAAATCACCACTTTGAGATCAGATCAGGTCCAGGCAGGCCTGGTCCTGTAGCTTTAACCTTATGTCTCTGGGAATCAGCAAACCCTGCCACTGACAGCAGCAGAATGCCACAGCAGTTCCGAGTGCCTGAGAGATTTCTGGAGTTGGGAATGCATGGATAAAACAGAACGGGAAGTGTGGCACATGAAGCGAAGGCCGCAGTGGCTGACGGAGCCGTGCTCTGTTCCCACCCATTCCAGAGGCTGCTGGCTGTCCAAAGGCAGCGTGGGAGCCGCAATGCCTAGGATGAGGCCCAGGGCTCAGCCAGGGACAGCGGGAGGAGGAAGGCTGTCGCACTCACAGAGACTGTGGCTCGCGTTTGAGGCACTTTGGTGCCTGTGATGGCACCGGCTCCATAAACACCTTATCTACAAATGCAGCAGCTGCATCTTTCATCCTCCCTCCCCGGCCCCCTGGGCCGCAGGGCTGCGCTCCGCCGGGAACATCAGAGCGAGCCCCACACTTGCTGCCACGCTGAGGAAAGGGGCCAGGGAGGCGAGAGCCTTTCAAGTGCCACCAAAGCAGCCGTCCTTGATGGCAGCCGTGCCTCAGTTCCATGCCACACCTCTAAAACCAGGCCATTCCAGAGTGCCAGGCCCCCAGAGCAGGGCTCCAGGCAGAGCTCCTGGCTCCCAGCACTGCCCCGCTGGCAGGAGGTTCTGTTAGAGGCGGCCGCAGGCCCCAGCCGGCCTTGCAGGGGGAGAAGGGGAAACCGGAATGTGTGGGGAGCGAAAACACACAGAGCCTGGACACCAATTCAGAACAAAACCAGCCTGGCCACAGACAAAACCATCCAGCTGCACCACATCCTGCTGTGGCCCCCATGTCACAGGGAAAACCAAGGAACCCTCAGGTTTCTCCTTCTCCAGGTTCCCTCCACCTGCTGTTCGCTGGCATTTGATTAAACCCTGCAAAGATCCCGGCTCTTGGTTCCACGCCACCCGCCCCACAAACCCCTCCTCTTTGCCCTGGATCTGTCCTCCTCAGCTCCCTGCTGGCTCCCACGTTGAGTCGGGGAAATTCCATGCTCTCCCTTCTCTGTACTTTATACAGGTCATAACGTGGTTCTGGGGGAAGTTCTACAGTATAAATTAAACTAGAAAGACACTCATTTTCAGTGCTGCACCATTTGTCTCTTACCTTTGGATTTTATGGCAGTTACTCTTTCCTTCCGCAACTCAGTCCTGTAAAAGATTTCAAATAATCAGCACAATGTCTGCAATTAAAAAAACATAGGCGACTTTTAAAAAAATACTGTGAAATGGTTTAAAAAAAACCCAACCCCATCACTTCTGTAATTACTTCCCCCCTCAATTAGCTATTTAATCATGAGCTTCTTCACCTAAAAGGTGGAGAAATTGATGTGCAGCAGGGACACTGGTCCAGCTGTTCCTCACATCGTTGCCTGTTACCCGCACTGATTTACACCAGCACTGAGTTAAGGTACAGAGGAGCAGGGCCCTGTCGAGCTGCTGCCGCCTTTCAGAGCACGCAAAGTACAGAAAGACAAAATCCAAACAAAAACAAATCCACCCCCCAGTGCTGCTCCCTGCACCTTCCTCCCTGCGCGCTCCTCCGGATCCCGGCCCCATGGAAATGTGCAATCTCTGCTGCCTTTGATCTACCTTGATGTGTGTGCAGCCCGAGCCTGCTCTGCTAAATGGCCGCTCTTGTGTCTGGAGCATCACAGGCCCTTTTGAATCTCTCAAACAAGCTGGAATCATTTTGATCTTTTGTGTGCAGCGCGTGCATTGTGTTGGGGCTGGGGAACAATCGCACGGGGGCAAACATGGGGGAGAATTAACTGTTACAGCAGCAGTCCTGCAAGAAGCTCCAAAAATAAAGCTTCAGCTGATTTTAATAAGCAAGATCAAACAGGAGGTATTTGGGACATCACTGGGCTGACCAGTGAAATATAAGCCAATGTCAAGGTGTGTTTTGAAGCTGTGACCTTGGTCACAACAGGACTCTGAAATGTCTCTGATTTGCTGCATCCCATTTAAAAACGTGGCAGCCCACACAAAAGTGCTTAAAGTGGGGAGCTGCAAATATCCCACTATTGTGGAGGCATTTGTGAGGGAGACAGAAAAAAGCAGGGATGATTCCTTGCTTGGGTTACCCTCAGTGTTCAGTCAGAATTTGGGACTGCAGCTGGAAAGCCACATGTGAAGTTTCACACACTGCAGCTACCAGTGGTGCGGCCACTTTTCCTTTTCACCCAGAGAAAGCTCCCACTGTTTAAATCCCGTTTCCTCTCCAAAGGCTCCCACTTTGCAGACAGAAATTCCCAGATTATGAAACACAGCCCCGGTTCCACCAAGGCAGAAGCGCCAGTACCAAGTGACAGCTCTAGCAGAGTACTAACAGTGCTGTAACTCATTATTACCTTGTTCAGTAAAAACTTTAAACTGCTGGGCTTCAAAGGTTTCTCCAATGTTCCTTTAGCGCGCCATCCCACCGCCTTTAATTCCGAACAAAACCCCACACTGCCTCACGCTCTCACTTCTCCTTCAGAGACATTCACTTGACAGGCTACCCAGAGAGGATTTGAAGCCAGAGGCTCTGGGCTGATCCTGCAATACGCTCAACACCCCGAGCGCCTGCTCCCTTTGGCCAGATCTCCTGGCCCTCAGCACTTCCCAGGAGGTGCTCCAAGCATCCCAGGCTCAGCCCATAAAAACGTGCTCAAGAGGCTGCGCTGTTTTCCCCTGGGTTGTGGAGCACAAAACCACCTGTTGCTGAGCTGCAGCTGGCGGGGTTCCTCCTGTGGATGCTGGCACAGGAACCATTTCAAGGAGCTGAGGAGCTGATCAGGGGGCAGCAGCCACCGCTTCCCCTCGGCCACATCCTGGCCTGCGTTCCTGGGATTTTCAGTTAGCTTCTCACAAAAGCCATTTGACAACTGCGTTTGCCAGTTCTGTCCCACTTCTCTCCGTGGTTCAACCCCACAGCAAACTCCAGCGGGTCAGTGCTTTGGGTCTGGTGCTGAGGATCACCAGGGAGGACTGCCCAGGCCTCCAGGGCCTGGTCCTCCACACCCAGCTGACGGATCCGTGGAGAAAGGACCACCATGGCTGTAGCAAGATCTGCCACCCCAGCTTCCCATGAAGAGAAAGATCAAAGCTGGCAGGAGAGCAGGGAGAGAGATGTTTGTGTTCTACCAAACACCATCCATTCCCTGGGGGTTCATCTCCCACCGAGTGTGGAACGGGGTTCACTCCCCAAGGAGCCTGGAGCCAAACGCAGCCATCCCCAGAGAGGGAGATGGGGACAGGGTGGCAGCAAAGGCTCGGCAGGAGAGCTGCCAGCACAGGGAAATGCCGGGCAGATACGGAAGATGGAGTGAGCACATCAGAAAGGCCAGAGGGGAAACGGCAGCTCCCCCAGGCCGGGCCTGGAAAATGCAGCAGGGAATAAACTGCAGGATCAGGTGCGCAGCATTAGGCAAAGCCGGGAGATACAGCGGCGCCTCCGCGTTGCACAGCAGCTGCCCTCGGCAGCCCCGGCCGTGGCAGCGCTCCCCCAGCAGTCCGAGCACACAATGGGCACAGCACAGACCTCCGCCGAGACACTTCGGGGTATAAATGGAGCCAGGCCGGGTCCAGCGCCTCCGCTAATCCCCCGCCGTGACCCTCCGATATCCATTTACACATTTGCTTCTTCCCGAAAGTAATTCCAAACTGAACCCAGGCTCTGACAAAGAAAAAACCCAAACCAGTTTCACTTCAAAGGGCCTTTTAATCTCTCAGTTTCTCTGATGAAACAGGCTTTTTGTATTGAAGATGCTGCAACAGTAAGAAATGAAAAAGCTCCCAGAAAATATATTTTCCTCTATGAAGAAAATTAATATTAAGAGGAAAACGCCAGGACAACAAGAGCCGAGTTAATCAAGGGGGCTTGCTGGAAAACAGCAGAAAACCTTTACTGTGGCCTGAGTGTCTTTTTGCTAAAGCACCTGTTGAATTTCTCTGTCTTAGTGTCAAGAGAAAAAGACACCCAAAAAATTTGGGATATCCTAAATGCCAAGGGACATCCCCACTGTGGAAAACGAAGTATCTACAGTACGTATTCTGCACAGTGTTACACAGGCAGTATAAACTCAAAAGCCCATTCATCATGCCAGAGCTGGAGTAATAACACTGAATTTCA
The DNA here is from genome assembly GCA_026261815.1 of Monarcha castaneiventris obscurior. Taxonomy (NCBI): domain Eukaryota; kingdom Metazoa; phylum Chordata; class Aves; order Passeriformes; family Monarchidae; genus Monarcha; species Monarcha castaneiventris. The sequence continues at coordinate 271,426 of JAMPIT010000035.1, forward strand.
GTAATTACACAGCGAGTAGGATGACCCTTATGTTAGGATACAAAGATTTCTATCGAGCTGTGTCTAAGACCGGTCTCTGTTTAGATTCACCACGCTGGAGAAAAAAACCCCCACTGGCACAAAGATGCATCACAGCGCTGCGAGGAAGCCGTGCAGGAGAGCAGGGGCTGTGCCAAAACATCCACTGTGCCCTCTGTGCTCGGCTGGCAGATGTTGGTGCCTCTCCCCACAGACCTGGCAGGGCACCGCCACCCCTACGGCGCTGCTGCTGCAGCAGCTGCGGGTGCAGCCAGAGGAAACAAAGCTCATGCAAACAGCTGGAGCGGCGGAGAATCCCGCTGGAAATTCAGTCGGCTTCTTACCGAAGCCATTTGACAACTGGGAGTACGTCAGGGAGATAAAACCATCGGATCCTGGCTGGTTTGTCCAGGAAATCCATGTCCCAGGAATCCAGACCCACACGGTGCCACTTCACCTGGAATTCCAAGGAACATGCATTTGTGCATGTCCTGAGCACTGCCAGCCCCAAAGCTCTGGGATGTCTCCTCAGAGCACAGCGGAGTTTTCGGTGCCAGGACTGGTTTGGGAAGGGGGGAGCGGGGGATGCGCAGAGCCCGAGTGCCCCCCGATGGCCAAAGGCAACGGGCCTGAGAATGATTAAGAGATGAATTCGACTCTGCCAACTTCTATTTGCATGTCACTACAGCTGTGTTGGGCAACAGGGCTGAAAACCGGCCTTCAGAGACCCCCCCAGAGTCCTTCCAGAGGATTAATTAAAGTTTAAAATACTTTACACCGTGTTGGTGTCCCGACAAATCCAAAGCGGGCTTTGGTTCTCAGCTGATAACGCACCTTTAATCTCCAGATTATTTGGAAATGAGACAGCGCAAACAAGTCCAGGGAAAATAAAACGCTCGCATCCGAAATGGGGAATTCCCAGAAAGCGAGTGACCTCCACTGGCTGCATCCATCGCTACAGCCCCCCGGAATGCCACACACGTCGCTGCCCACCCGCCTGCGCTCGCCGGCAGCCTCAGCCCTGACTTCTGATACCTTCTCCCTTGCCAGGACCGTGTCATTTAACGCCCTCTCTCTCCTGCTGCAGCGCCCTAACCCCCCACCCAAAGGTGCATCTCCGTGCGTGGAAATGTTCCCCGGGGAAAGTAAAGGAGCCGGGGAAAAGCAGTTTTCTCGCTGGAGGTAGAGCAGGCGGCGTTTGCGGGAGAAGAGGAAGCTCTGGCATGCACCGCCGAACAAAAGGGAACAAGTGGTCTTTACTCGGAGAGCAGCTTCCTATTAAGACTCACTCCGTCGTACATTATGCCTTTCATCCCCACTCAACCACAAAATGATTTTGCTGTAGGAAATACAATGGCAGAAAAAGATTTACATTGAAAGAATCTTTAATAATAAACTGTTGCAGATCTGCCTACTTCCCCATGATTTATAATACAATAAACATCGGATTCTATTAAGTCTCATGCACTGAAGACACGCACTGAAAACCCGAGTATGAAAGCCCTCAATTCTTCCCTTCTCCAGGCCCATAATAGTGAAACGAGCATGGATAAATGTGCTAAGAGTATCTCTTTGCATCTTTTATAGCTTGTGTGTATCAATCTGTAAAGCTTATTAAGAAAGTCATTGCTATGCAAAGCAGCACCCAATCTCTTTCTCTTGCTTTTCAACAGCGCGCAGTGTTTAGCCAATAGGGCCGGGCCCCGGCCCCTCATTCCGCATTCATAACATGCAACATTTGCACAATGTGTATCTCAAAGGCTGCTGAATAGAAAGCCTTAATACTCATGTAAACAACTGCAAACCAATTACTTAATGAATCAGGCCCACACATAATGAGGTGCCAGACAAAGAGCTATAAATGCATTTTTGCGCCCGAGCCTCCGCTTTAAAGTAAAATCCCTCAGCTGTAGTTTGGGCTTAACTGGCACATGATAATTATTGTCTGGGGGACATCAGAGGAGCCACGGTTTTTATTCCGGTCCGGCGGGGTCCGCGCCGAGGTCACTCATCAGCTCAGTGACAAAACGCGGCAAAGGAGAATTTATAAAGTGCCACGGCCGAGCTCGCAGGGATGTTTATTCTCAAGTAGTGGGTTTGAGACCACTTGTGAAAGCAATAAAGCCCGAGGAGTGGCTGCCGGGAGCGGAGCTGCAGCGCCGAGGAGCCGCGGCACGGCACGGCACGGCACGGCACGGCACGGCACGGCACGGCACGGCACGGCACGGCACGGCACGGCACGGCACGGCACGGCACGGCACGGCTGCAAACAGCTCTGCCTCTTCCTCCTCCTCGTGCCCTGCTCCGGGCAGCCAAGGGCTGCTCCCAAACCCCGCGGCGGGAAGGCTGCGCTGGGCTTGAGCCATTTACAAAAACTAACTCTTACACTGACTTAGAGATTTGTTACAGCGGTTTTTTAAAGCAGCATCACCACGCATCCCTGCAGGAAGTGTGATGCTGCTGAGCGCCGAGAGGCCTGGAATTATAGAGACCAGAGGGAAGAAGCATTTGAAATCGATTACAAATCAAAACTGGAAAAATGGAAAAAAAAAAAAAAGGCAAAAAAAATGTACAGCATCTAACCAAGGCAGAAGTGGCTGCTGCAGGCACAATTGCACAGCAGTGCAGCAGCAATGGGGTTTAGCTTGGAGAGTTTTTACTTAAATAAAAAATAGTCAATTTTAAGTTACACATTTTATTCAGCCACGGTGATCCTGTGAGTAAGTTCTCAGAGCCCCATGCTCTTCCTGCTGTCCCGGGCTTCAGGGAAGGGCTGAAATGTAACGTTTCAAAAACTCAGCTCCAGGAACACCCTTGCATTTCATAGCACAAGGCAGGATAACTTGGCTCACCATTCTCAAAGTTCCAGAAAATATAAAAAGAGAAAATAATTGAACCTAAGATGGTAAGAATTAATCCCACACAAAAGCAGGAGCGCCAGTCATCCATGCTGGGTTACAGCTTGTGTTTACTGTGCTTGAGTCATAGAAATTCTACGATTTTAACAGCAATTGCAGAATTGGAACTGGCCTCCCCCACAGCAGCCTAAAAATCTGCGTCACGGACGCAGGAGGAGCTCACGACCCAAGGTGTTCCAAACCTGCAGCGTTTGATTACAGAAACACCGACCTTAACCCCTGTCCAAGTGAAACAATAAATCAGGGGAGCTCCGGCCCTTTTCTGTCGGGGCTTCTCCCTCATGGAATCATTTCCAGTGTTACAGCTTTACCTGGCAGATGGAGGAGCGCTTCCATCCAGCAAGGAGCTGCTTTCCGAATGTGCTGCCAGGCTGTCACTTCCTTTGGGACTGCTGTGGCTGCGACCTGTGCAGGAAAAACAGGGACTGTGAACTTTCCAAGTTCCCATTTACATTAATCAGGAAGGTTATTTTTGTTCTCCTTCTCCTTAAATGTAGATTATTTTGGAATGCTACAGTTCCGTCAATATTATTTGATACCTCGGCTGTTTTCAGCCATTCTCTTGAATTAGATAAATTATTAGACAATGATAAATAAATTCTGTAAAATAATAAACTCAATAAAAATCGAATTTAACATGTATCTTGAGATTTTTATGACTTAAACTGCCAAACACCCAACTATTACAAAACCTTTTATCCACACTTTCCTTTCTTCCCTTTCCCCCTGCTCTGTGGATCTCATTTCCATTCCGTAAAGATTGGTTTAAAAAAAAAAAAAAAGAAGAGGTAAATGGATTCATTCACTGGAGTCAGACAATTGCTCATCTTTGTATTCGTTTCCAAAGCACACGATGCTCAAGCACAAATCCCACTTTAAAAGGCTGCTTTGCATATATATTTTTTATGTATATGTTTTTATCTATAGCACTGCAACGATAACCAAGCCCTGCTGTCACCAATGTCCCAGCCCAGGACAATTCAGTATTTCTGTCCACATTGCATTCTTCACTTCCTAGCTGGCTGTGCACATTCCCAGTCCCTTCTGCACTTGGATTGCAGCAGCACAAATCCTGCTCGGCCTCAGGCACTTCCAGCAAAGATGTGCCAGAGCCTGCCCAGGAGGAAAGAGAAACCAAGAATGAGAGGGGAAAAAAGAGAAAGGGGGTAAAAAAAAAAAAAAAAAGAATTACCCCCCTTTTCCCATGATGTATCACAGATCATGGTACTGCCTCTCCCAAAACCAGCACTCAAGCTGCTGCTGCCTCTGCTTAAAGATGGATGAAGAATTTCCACCCAGAATTCACAGCTCTAGGAAGACTCCGAGGTCTTTTAGGAATTTAAGTGTCCAACATGAGCTGCTGGAGGGCATCATCCAGCCGCACTTAAGTGCAGTGTCCAACCTGGCACTGTCCCAAGGAACTTTCTCCATCCCAAACATATCAAATGGTATCAAACAGAGCAAAAAGTTGGGTGAGATTTATTAATGCCTTGATTGGTGCAGTGCAAGCGGCACCTCAGAATCCTCAAAGGAGGACCTCACTGGGAAGGACACGTGGGCATGGGAAAAGGGGTGGCAGGATTGTTGGCTCATTAAAGGTGGCCCAAAAAGGGAAGCAGAATCCAGCTTGTGCTCTTTCATGTTCCTGTATTGATATACAAAGAAAGGCTAATTTTTTCTTCTTAAGAGGGCTTTTCCTCCTTATTCCTACGCTGGAGATTTTATACCCGGAGAGCAGCTGGGGGTGATGTTCCAGCTGTTGTAAAAGCAGAGCCCAACGAGTGGAGCAGTTACGCCATTTTTATTCAAATCCTCTACAGCCTTAACGCCTGCTCAAATCAAAGACACGAGTGAAGGGAAGAGAGAGAGAGAGAGAATCTGGTTTTGTTAAAGATTTAACAAACCTGCCCCTTCAATAAAATCAGCAATTTCCTACTCATAAATGAGACTCTTAAACAGTCATCCAGCAAAACAAGAAATAATGGGTTTTATCCTTTTTAATCTCGCATTACTCGCCTACCTCAGGAACAGCCGAAGAGCTGAACAATTTCTTTTACGTGTCTTCCGTGATAAAAAACAAAGCATCCATGGAGGAGCTGAGAATGAGCCCAGATCTCCCCCCGTATCCTCACATAACCTGGTATCACAGGAGATTGCTGTTATCAGCCAGCTCCTCTCTGGGCGAGCCGTGCACCAGGTACGATCCCTTTAAAGCCCATTATCCACAGCCAGCCTTCCCCGGGCTCCGGACAGGGCGTCAAAGAACCAACACAAATACTGCCCGAATATTTACAGAATAGTCAAGCAAATAAATGTTTTGGTTCTCTTTTTATGTAACAGGAGTAAAAGAAAAATAAACCAAAACTCCAGGAGCATTCCCGAAGCGCCATCCTGAAAACTGCTTTGGAAGTGCATCCACAGAGCTCTCACAGTGAAGTCCATCAAGCCCCAAAAGGCTTCTGGTGTTTCAAACCAACACTTTAAAAAGGCAGCAATGACTGAAATAAAAACCACCCCAAATCTGTATCCCTTAAGCTCAGAAAAAGTCATATGGCAAAATAATTGTGTACGGATGGACATCAAATATCAGTTCATCTAAACCCCTCAAAACAAGTTGTTTGAGCCCAAAAGCCAACACGCAGAGATGTGGCTTCTCTTTTAGGCCCAGAACGATTCCAGAGCCCCGGGGCCACAGCAAATGGTGATGATAAAAGGGAACGAGCAGCTGCCTGGCAGGGAGAGGAGGGGAGGGGAACAAGGAGCCCGCAGAAGATCACGGGCTGAGGATGAATCATGTCTGAAAGGAGCAGCTTGGCTTTCAAGTGAGGTGTGAGAAGCCTCTCTCCTGGAGACAGAGGAACAGCAGAGACAGCTCCCTCGCAAGGGCCGGGCTGGAACTGGAGTTACTGGGTTTGGCCGAGGAGCTTCTTGGCATTTTTACACACAGGAAGCACCATCACTTGCACGTCTGCTCCATGGGAGAGCCAGGAGAGGTTGGGAAATCTCAGTGATGGCACTGGCTGGAGGGAGCCACCGTTAGCAGGCAGCGTTGGCACAGGAAGCAGAGGGGAGGCTCCTGGCTGGCACAGGCAGGGATCTGCCCCACACTTATCCTAACGATCCCCAGTGCTTTACTCACGGAAAGAATCAAACCAGCAACCTCTGTAGCTGGCCATTTAATTACTGGATCTTCCCCACGGAGACTGACCCTGCTAACACCGAGAGCGGGCCCCGATGGGCTCAAGGAGAGGACGTTCACACGGAGTGAATGTGGAACATGATTACAAGGAATTAAAGAGGCGCCGCTGCTCCCCACCTTTGTTTCTGGCACCGTGAGCGTGGACCCTGTGATCTGACGTTTAATCTGCGCTCGGTGCGAGCGGCTGAATTTGCTCCCTCTGAAGCCGCCCCCGGCACTGAGCCCCAGGGTGTGATTATATAACCCAGTCAATGCTGGGCCCGAGGTTAATATGCAGCCACCCCTTCCACCTGTAATGGGAATCTTTCCCACCGCGCTTTCTTCCCCGCTCTCATCTTCACTCCAGCCTGTGACTTCTGGATGTGAACACGCCGTAATGAAACCATTTCAAAGCGGCAGCCATCAGACTGGTTTGCTTGCTTTTAAGCCCTACTCCCTTTAATTTCCCACTTTTGTTATCTCTTGTTTATTGATCTAAACTATCCATTACTGCTCTCAAAAGCAGCGCCCACTGGGAGCTTGCCACCCTGCCTCTGTAGCTCCCTCACAGAAGGACAAGCCAACCAAATGTCTTGAGGAATTGAAGACCCAATGGATTTGGGAAACAAACAACCTGCAGCAACGCCTAGCGGTGGCGGCACGTGCTGGACCCACTGCAGGAAATTAGCTTAAATCAAAGTCTGGTCGCCTCTGCACATAGGAGTGGCGTGGATTTCGGAGCCTGGAGCAGCCTGTTTGCATTTGCTGTGCAAAGAGCACGGCAGCCTAATTGCCTGCTGCTGCCAGACTCCGATGGAAGAGGTGCTCCAGGAGCACAGCGAGCGAGCTGCCGTCACTGGAATAATGTATTCCCTCCCTGTGTGAAGGAATGAGCTGGGCTCTCCCACACACCAGCACCTCCTGAGCTGGGAAATGGCCCTGCACGAACCCTTTCACTTGGGCAATTCCTTCTGCGGTCTGGCTTTGTCACAAAAGGCAGCAAATACGTGCCCCAGCTCCTAAATGGGAGGTGGTTTGTAAACGTGCACACAGAACTCACAGATCCATTTTATAGCAGCCACAGGGCTGGGCCTTTTCCTCTCCTGCAGAAAAACCCACTGCCACAGGCATCACTTAGTTTGGGAAGTAACCAGAATCTCAAGGGATACTGAGATATTTAGGGAAATCCCCCAAATCCATCACAAATGTACATTGATCTGCCAGCGGCTGTGGCACAGTGCCCCAGGGATTTGGACAGAACACCCCTGTGTCCAGAGCGGGCACCTGGAGGGGCAGCCAGAGCTGGAACTCCCATTACCTGGTTCTCTGCTTTCCAGCTGCCTTCCTTCCCTGCCGTTGGTCGGGATCGATGGCAGGCTGAGCGAGGATGCATGGCTCTGCCCAGGTGACCCATCCCCACGCTCTCCTGGAAGGGCCTCTCCCAGCCCCGGCACAGCCTGAGACTCAAAACAAAAACAGCCACAGCTCCATTATCCTCCCCCTCGAGCGTTTTCCAACGCACCTTTAGGCTAATCCACACTCCCCGGGGCAATCTGCTTCCAGGGTGTTTCTGTTAGATGTTCCATTACCTTACTTCTAGGGTGCTACTCTGGGGCTCGTTTTGGGACAGAAATACAGACTTGAATATGTAAAATCTACTTGATGTTCTACCCTAACCCTCTCACTGTTTGGTAAAACAATTCTTTAACAACACAGGAAGAGGCTGAGGCACTTGCAGACTGTGGAATGCCCATCTCATTTATTTATTTAACTGGCTATAACCTTTTGCATTAGCTTAGAGAAACCATGAGTTATGCCACCATTTATAAAATGCTCTGTGCCTTCAGCACCAAACCTCATTCTGCATAAAAAAATGTAAAAATACGTCATCCATGATAAAAAGTCACAGAAAGATAGGAGCCTTGTGGTGTTTCACATCAGAGCAAAAGGGTGAGCTCATTCCAATGCCTCCCTGGAGTGAAGGGTGGGGACCTTAAAAAGTGGTGCTGAGGAGCCTCCAGTGCCCCTGATTTACCCCCCGTGAGGTGCTGGTGCCCACCTGGCTGTCCTGTGCCTCCTCCCCCGAGGCCAGCAGCTGCTCAAACATCTCTGCCACCCGCTCTGGGAGCCGAACCTGGCGCTGCTTCAGGAAAAGGCCGTGCTGCCTCAGGCGAGTCCGCAGCGCCTCCGTGACCCTAGGAACAAACCAGCATCCTCAGTGGGACACCCCACCCACCCGGAAAGCCACCACCCACTTGGGCCTTAATTCCCTTTCTCTTTTAAAAATGTTCCAAGTGGAAAACCTGCTAATGTGGGGAAGATGGGCAGTGGTGACCATCATCATCATCATCCTCCCGATGCCTGCCCTGTCCTGAGGCCCAGGATCCAAAGACACAACCCTGGTCTCAGCACTTCGGCCTTGCTCACTCCCTGGGGCATAGCCAGGCACCCACTGCCCCCGGGCTTGTCTTTTGCTCAGAAAGAATAAAAAAGGGAAAAGGGAAAAAAAAAACCCAACAAAAAAAAGGTGTCTTTTAACATCCTGCAATCCTTTTGTTTGCCAAAGATGTTTGTTTTTCCTGTTGCTCCAGTGAAGTTTCAGAGGAGTGAATTCCAATTAACTCCACGAGTGTTTGTCCCTAAGAAACCATTCAGGAGACACAAGGAGATATTGGTGCTCGCAGGCGTCTCAGCCTCGCAGGAGAGGCAGGCACCGGCACAGAGACCCTTCTGCAGCGCTCACAAGTGCCCCGATCCTGCCAGCACTTGAGCGCTGCAGAGCCTGCGACGGGGAGGGAGGTCTAGACAGGAGCTAAGCAAAGCAGAATGGAAATTGTTTTCATTTCTGGGTTAAAGAGACCTAAAAAAAAAAAAAAAGTAATTCTCACTTGTCCTTGTGGCATATGCACGGGGGAAAAAAAAAAGCCCATTTTGAATAACTGCGCTGTGTTGTTTTTAAAGGCCACGTGTGTCTTCTGTCTCACACAAAGTAATTTCCTTCTCAGAATTACATTTCCCCTCCTTACATGCCCAAGACTCGTTGCAGATCCTGGCAATGACTGGCTGAGAGGTGTCTGGAGGTCCTGCAATTCCCTGCCTGCCAGAGGGGCCTGGGGTGGGAGACACTGTGGACTGGATGGACTGGGGGGACCCCGGGCTGCCCTGAGGAGCAGGAGTCCCCACGGGGGAATGGGAGGGAAATAAATTAACTCCCGAACCACGAGGTGTGGGCCCGGCCGCCTCGGCGCCAGAGGGGCAGCACGGATCCAGGGGCAGAGAGCAGGATGTTCCTCAGCCCCAGAGGGTTCTGTGTCTCCCATACCTGGTGTGCTCCTCGTGCCCCGCTCCGCCCGCAGCCCCGCCGGTGCTCTCTGGTGGGAGGCTCCCACTCCCCGTGCGCCGGGACACGAGCAGGAGCTGCCGGAGCACCACGGCCTCCATCACCTCGAGGTTGCCCTGAGTCACCTCGCCGGCCTCACCGTGAGCACTGCAACACAAAGCAGGGGGGACAGGCCCCGTGAGCACAGCCCGTCCCAGGCCAGAGACAGGACAGCCGGGGCACGGCCAGAGGGACAAACATCCCTGGCGCTCGGTGACAGATTTGGGACCGTCGTGCTCAGCACTTGGAGCGTGGCAGGTGCAGCCTCCCAGGCAGAGGGAAGCTGAGCACATCCCCTCCAGTGGCAGGCTGCAGGGCAGGCCTGTTTGGGACCCCTCTTCCTAACTCCTGAGGAATCCTCCCATCACCAAGTGCCCACGAAAATCTCAGTCTGTGGAGGCCGTGCATCCTTGTCAATAGTTACCAACAACTCCCAGCTCTCTAGGGGCCCAGAGGCTGAGGAGGGACAGCCAGGGCTCTCTGCCACTGCTTTTGGCAACGCCCCGGTTCTGGTGATTCCCTTTGCTCTCTTACTGTAGTTACTCTATTTTCCTTGGCCACTTGCCACCCGGGCTGCACTCACTCACCTGGGCAGCTCCGCTGTCCCCGAGGGCTGGCCCTGGTACAGCGCCCGGTGCTGGGGGCTCGTTGTCTCCACCAGGTCCTCCAGGAGCTGCAGCGCACGGCAGAGCTCCGGGAGCTCGGCCAGCATCCCGCCGGGCCTGCGGACAGACAGACAGACAGGGCTGGCCGTGACCCGAGGGGGCACGGGGCTTGTCAGTGCATTCCCGCCGCACCCCCTGGAAAAACAAACAGCCTCCTTTGAGCTTTCCAAAGCAAACAGCAAAAACCAGAGCTTCCGAACTCTGTAGGAAGGGGGAGAAGAAAAAAAAAAAAAAAACCAAACCGCACACGAGCAAACAAACCATCCAAAAATCAGCCCGGGCTGAGCCGCTGCATGGAAATTACCCCTGTGCCGAGCACTTTAATTCCTTCACCTCCACAAGCGAAACAAATCTGGTGACCACCTACAGGTACGGGGACAGCCCTGGGACCTCAGAGGGGTTTTGATGAGGCTGCACCTCTATAATGATGCAAATGAGGACTTAACCACTGAAACAATGCCGCGGGCTAATCCCGGGACAGAGGTGTAAATGGCTATTCAGGTCCCCGCTGCCGCTTTGTGGGGCTCCCAGCCCAGGTCTCGGCCGGCAATGAACACCCCAGCTGGGGCAAAAGAGAGTTCCCTTTCTTTTCCCCACATGCAGGAGCTGACATGTTCCCGCAGTTAACCCTGGCTTGCTCTGCCGCCGGGGAGAAGCTCTGTGCACAAAACCTTGCAGCATTTGCACGCCCGCGCTGAGCGGTGCCCAAAGCTGTGTTTTCCCTCCGAGTGTTGGGCAACAGCGAACAATTAAGTGGGGGCTGCTGTGCCTTTAGTCGAGTTTCCTAGACATTTAATAAGCAAAACAATGCCAGAGAGATCACATAGGCAGTTAAACAGTGCTTTCTCTTTTCCCCCAGCCTTACAAACCCTGTATTCCAGCGGCCGGCTCGTTTCCCATTGTTTTCCTCCCGCTGGGTGGTCCTTCCAGGGTGCCACTCGAGAGGGATACAATAATAAAAAGGGAAGGGGAAGGAAGGGACACCAACATAAAGAAAAACAAAATGTATGACAATCTGCAGCAGGCTACGGATCAGAGGTCAGCAAACAAGAGGTCCTTCTCTTTTACAGGTTGCTTCCTGGAAACAGTCTGATTAAGCTGACAGCTTGAATTATGTGTTACATTTTGTAATGCACAATCCATCTGTGCTAAGTCCTCCTCAATGCAGCTGAAGCAGCACAGGCATAAGCCCTGCCTTTTTCCACCCCCTCAGCTCAGGCCTTAAAATAGTCATCATCTTTCCCCACGCTAATTCTCAGAGACCCTCTCCCCCCGCCTCCCACCCCCCGGGTTTAAGCCCTCGAAGAAAGGGCCGGGTGCTGCAGGGAATGGTAAGAGGACACAGAGCCTTTCCCCTCGGATCAGCAGCTCCAAGGAAGGGGACACCAGGAGCCTTCCCAAGCGCAGCGAGCCCCCGTGTGCCGGGGGGCTGCTGGCAGAAACCCCTCCCAGGCTCTTCCCGTGGGGCGGGCTGGGAGGAGCGGCAGGAGCGCGGCCCCCGCCTGGAGCCGCCGGAGCACCGACGCTGCTTCCCAAGCACCGTCAGTGCTAACAACTAAGGCAGAGAAGCTGCAGCACCCCACTGTGACCTGCAGCCAGATGCAAACCTTCTGCTCAGCCACCCTTCCCAGCAACATCTCCCTGCCTTGGTCACCAACACTTCACTGCAGGGAAAAAACCCAAAATTCCTTAAAAAATACAGACTGGTGTCTCTGCAGAAAGACAGGAGAGGCATTTGCTCCAAAGATGAAAACTCGTGGCTTCCTGGCACACAACACGGACTAGTTTTGCCTCTGGAGTCAGCCACGGTCTCTGCTCCTTTCAACGCCATCCCTTGTACTCATTTCAGATAATTCAGCAGAAGGGTATGAACAGTGCTTCCTTCCAATGCCACAGTGACACTGCTGCAGTGGGAGAGCCCAAGCCACACATATTTCAACTTTAGGCAACGAATACACAGAATTTGGGAAATTTCAGCACGTTTCTTCAGTCAGCACAGGAACTTCTCAAGAGAAAGCCACGGGGGCTGGAGGGACAGCACATATTGTGAATCGGTGGTGTGACAGAGCAAAGGAAGCTGCATTCCCACAGTTTGTGTAACTTGAACAATTGAAATTCACGTACTAATCCCTTGCGAGCTTTTCCACAAGATTTTTGGCTCGTTAATTTTGCAAGGCTCAGGCGTGCACGCCGCATTCCAGGCGCCTTTGAAAGCCCACCCGGCTGTGAGCACAACAAGGGAACGGCTGCTCCTCCACTCCTGCAGGTTGATCTCCCTTTTCATTTTCAGGTAAAGCAAATTAAAATCTGTATCTTTTCTGCAGCACCAGCGAGCAGTGGTGATCCCACTTCCACGGCCTTGAGAAGCGGAGGCATTCAGCTTGGCATAATGGGAGGAGAGCTCTGCGCCGCGGTTCCAGCCGTGCCCCGGGGACAATGCAGGCGCTCAAACCTTGTGTATAATTTCCCCGGGCCTCGAGAGCTGCTCCTCGTCTCCTCAGGCGCTGCACAGCGAGGCGAGGCCTCGCCGGGGAGGGAACACAAGGTTAAACTGCCGGCGCTCAGCTCTGACTCCTCTCGCAGAGACGGGCACTCGGTGCTCTCCCCGCTCTGCTGTGATTAACAGGTGGGATACAAAGGGAAAACTGGGGGGAAGCTATTTACATGTAAATCAGAGGATGTTTCCATAGCAAGCAACGGCCCGATGCAAATGCAAAGGATAAAGTTGCAGAAGTGTCTGCTGCTGGCCCCCAGCTTCTGCTCAGGTGTCACCTGTCAGCACCCAAACCAGTCCTGACGTCAGCACCACCAGGACAAGGCGCCCAGGAACGCGGGGAGAACAGGCATTAACCAGATTTCAACACTCCAACAACCAAGATGGGGACAAGCCCAACCAACGGGCAAAAGTGGAGAATTCATTCTGCAGGAGCACTTTTACTGCAGGGCTGAAAGTGCCATTTCCTTTGCACAATGTCCCACTAAAGCCCTGCCAGCCCTCCAGGGTGACCCGGGCCAGCCCCAGGGACCATCTCACGGTGGGCACTGCCCTGCTGGGACAGGGATGCACTTCCCTGTCTCATGAGGGCGTTGCTGGGCCGAAAATGCGGCTGGGATGGATTTACAGCCGACGCTCTGGCGCTGCACTTGTTGGCCACAAAATCCTGCCACAGTCACCCGGCAGCAGAGGACAGGCCCTGTGCCTGCAGTGCACTGTCCTCGCTCTCTCTGACTGTCTTTCCAAACAAAATGCTCAAAGAGTTCAACCCCCAGAAGTTTTACCCAGTAGAGTCACTGGAATAAGATTTGTGCACATTTAAAGAACACCATCTGCATTTTAACAACAAATCCTTCACTTGGCAGCTCTGACCCCAGTGAGGTGCCCGAAGTCCCTGATCACCCAGCACAGGGACAGGGGAGAACTTTGTGTGAGCTCTGGTGCCCCAACCAGCCCAGCTGGTCCAGGAAACAGGGAAATGGTACCTGAGTGGTGCTGAGCCGTCCAAGGACTCCTCCTGGGCCGTGGGAGGGCTTGGGGGTGGCAGCAGGGAGCCCTCCGGAGCCTGGGCATCCCTGCCCTGCTCCCGCCGTGTGTCGGGAACGCTCGGCTTCGCCTCCTCCTCAGCACTGCTCTCCTCCCTGTGAGCCCACCAGCTGCTCAGGCCAGGCTTTGCCCCTGGAATGACAACAAAAAAACATGGATCAAAGGTGTAAGAACAGTAATTATTCTTCTCAAAGCATTAGCCCGACCATGGAGTAGATCACAGTGTAGGGAATGAAACCAAGCTTACCCACACTATTCACCCTGTGTGAGGAAGCATCCATCCCTCCATCCCTCTATTCCCCTTGTTTGTGGGCTTCCCTGCCCACAGCCCCTGTCCTTCCACACTCCTCTCACAAGGGGGAGTCCAGGGAGGCTGCAGCCTTTGGGGTTTGGGGACAAATCTGGCATTCCTCAGAAAGCACCCGGCACAGAGACCAGCTACCTGACCAAATCAGCTCTGGAGGAATCAAACAGAGGAGCCGGAAAAAACATCTCTTGGGATAAAAAAAAGTGCACCCCAAGAGGCTCCTACTGCCCCCATTTTGGAAACCTTTCAGCAGGAATACAGGCCTGGAGGCTCTGAGAGGCTGAACTGGCCTAACACCGACATGCTGCTCGGCTTTTCACAGGCTGCCAACAGTTAGTGGGCCAGCCAGTGCTGTAACAAATGGGGATTGCTACAGAAATGCCCAATTTTCCATAAAATTCACTTCAGGTTTAAATTAACCAGCCTCTGCACAGCCCTCAGCACTCCTGCTTGGCTCTGTCATGGAGTTACACTGGGACTGAAGCACCTCAGGTTTGTGCCCCACAGGAACTGCACCAGGGCCTTGTGTCCGAATTTGTGGAGCAGGGATGTGCAACAAACCCAGTTCCTTTGCCTGATGGGAAAGGGGGATGGAGCAGAATCGAGGGGATTTCTAAACCCGCCCACACTGCCAAATCCCAGTTTGGAAATGGATCAGCTATTGTGCACCAGCTCTGAGGGAGACAGGAATCAGCCTGAACCAGAAGTGACTCCTCTGGTGAAGCAGGTTCACATTAAACCTCTCCAGATGAGGCTTGGACTACGCCAGGGCCTCCATGGGCACAGCAGCAAGGAAACCTTCCCTCAGAGTGCCCCTGACCAGGATCAGTGCCCAGCACGCCCTTCCCTGTCCGGGTGAGCGGCCTGGGGGGAAACAGAGTCGAAAGGAAGAAACAAAAACAAAGAGAGAAAAAGGAATAAGGGCCACCACACTCCAATGCCAGTGCCAGAGGTGCAGGAGAAGCAGCACACGGGCATGGCTCCGGCTGGGGCACACAGGGACACGTCCCACTGCCGTACCTGGGACACTTCCCTGCCGCTGTCCCCGCCCAGGGGGTGCTGCTTCGGCCCCAGAAGCTGAGATGAGCTGCTCTGAGCCTTCCTCACCGGCAGCCAGGCCCCCGTGTGCCGCTGCTCCCTCCTCACTCTCCCCGGCAGCGCTGCCGCTCTCAGGATGGAGCCCCTCAGGGGAAGGGGAGCCCGAGCCTCCTGCGGCCGAGGCAGCTGATGTGGCTGCTGCTGGATGGCCCAGTTCTCCTGGCTCGGCCGTGCTGGGGCCCATTCCTGCCTGCTCTCCGGCCCATGGCACCTGAAACACACGGTGGGACGTGGCTGAAGGAGACAAACGGGACACAAACTGCGTGTGGCGCACGGAGCCCCTCCAGGTGGCACGTGGGGCTCTGAGGGGAAAAGTGTCACAGAACTCAAAGGTTTGCTGTGGCATTAATATTACACAACCCCTGGCACACATTCCCGTGCATCCCAGTGTAAAATGAGGGGCCAGGCCTCAGCTAAAGCTCCATGAGCCAGAACACCCAGTGGCAGGAGCTGCCTGCACCCCCAGCCCGGCCCAACGGGACCCGAACACACCAAGGACTCAAACCCATCTAATATGTGGCTGGATTTCACAAAGGGTCACACCTCTGAGACTGGGATCCTACACAGGCTTTGGAGACCCTGTATCAAAGCACGACATTTAGAGCAGCCCACAAGGCCACAGAGCCCAGAGGGACCATCGTGCTCCATGTGTGAATCGCTCAGCAGAGCCAGCTTCCCCTCACATCATGGAACCTCAGTTTCACCGTCTCCCTCGTGCTCTTCCCATGGCAGTGACATCGCCTTTCCCACCAAGTGACGTGGGACACAGAGCAGACACGTTTTAAATGGCACTTCCCTCCAAGGACTGTTGAACTTGCACAAAGCCAGCTCCAGGAGTACAACCACTCTGCTGCTAAATCCCAGTGTTTTAACACTTGCCTCTCATTCTTTGCAAGCCCACTCAATCAGGACAATTTAGGAGGAGTGGCCGCTGCCACCACGACTGCTGCAGGGTCACCGCGGGTTTATGCAAAGCCAAAATTAGCCATCGTAATGCCATTGTTCACACTAAGCAGGGCTTCCTCTCCAGCCCCAAATCCCAGCAGGACAATTCACAGTCACCTCCACACCTCTCCCCTCTCTTTCACTGCCTGACCCCTTCCTCCCACACAAAGTCAGCTGCCAAGCCCAGCTGAAAGGAAACAAAGGCATCTTGTCTGGTCTGTGACCAAGGTTCCTTAAAAAAGCTCAAATTCCACGTAACAAGGAGCAGAACAAAAAGCCGTGAAGTCATTTTAAGGAGCAGTAAAGGTCTGCCACTCAGATTAAGTTCACAGCTTATTCCATCACCACTGCTCTCAGGTTCCTCCTCATTACTTCTCGGGTGTTGGATTTGGTGCCTTCCAATGCCTCCTGCCAGTCCTGTGTGGCTCTGGCAGCTCCTGGGTGTAGTGTTTCAAAACGAACGGATTTCGAACAGGCACAAGCACAACACACATCCCTAACGATCCCTTCCCCAGGGAAGGGGCTCTGCCACCCACGGGAGGTTCCAGCATGCCCGAGTCCACACTCTTCTGAAGGTTCCAAGGAGGTGCATCACAGCACAGAGGATCGGGGAGCCGGGGCTGTACAGCTCTGCCAGCCGGGAAGGAGCTCTTCCGTGTGGGACTTCTGAGCTCAAGGACTCCCCTGGAAACTGGGAGCCCAACAGGGCACGTATCCCACGGCTCGGGAACGTGCCAGATATTCCTGAGGGTGCTTGAGCATTGGGACACTGCCCATCTGCAGAAGGCTGGTTCTGGGATTGTCCTTCTGGGTCCCCCAAGCTGTCACTGAGGGGGGCATCACGCAGTCACTGCATCCCAACCAGCCTGAAGGAAGCCGTCCCAATCCCAGTGCTGGGCAATAAAACCCGTTCTGTGAGCTGTATCCCAGACATCCCACACGCTGACTGCACACTCTCCATGACTGACTCGGTGCCACATCGCTGAGAACAAACTCCTGAGTTTTGGACAGAAGAACCAGCAGATTTGAAGTGAAAAAACCACCAGAGTGAAGAGCCGAAACACAGGCCAGGGACATGGCAAAAGATGCACAATGTAGCTGAAGTTATCTCTGTATTTTAGGAGCGAGATGAGGAGGAGGAGGAAGAGGACAGGGAATAAAGGAGTCCACAATCAACTCCATTATTATACACAAAATGACATTTTTGGGTACACGCCATGCTCTTGTACTGTCCAAAACCTGCCCGAAGTCACACCAGAAGCCTTTGATGCTCTAGCACTGATGTCAGCTTTTCCATCGGATGGAAATCCCATCTCCCACACCGCCTGCCCTAACTGGACAGTTCCCATTCCTAAATAAACTCACCTTTCCCCACAACAGCTCCCAGTTCAAACCGCAATTTGCACCCGGCCATGGGCTTGCCTATATAGGTCAAGGCTGCTCGGGTTCACTGCTTTGTGTATTACAGTTTAAAGAATGCTCTAAATTCAAGGTTTTTAACTTTTTAATCTACGGGGAAAACTTCCTATAAACTCAGATTAACGGCTGCTAATGCACTGAAGAAAGGAAACCAAAAACCTTCCTCCTACTATAAAAACAAAATAGTGTGGCCTCTGTTTCTTTTCTGATAAGAGTCTTAAATACCAAACATTTAACTGCATAATAACATTCCCTGGCAGCCAGCAGCCTGCTTAGCAGATACATAAAGCAGGTAAAAGGGGAAAAAGTTAATTTCTTGGCTGAATGATTCCATCGGTAGCTATAGGGCAAACTAGAAAGTCTTTTAGTAAAGTAGCAGTTGATTCTTCTATCAATCTGCAGCACACACACTCTTCCAAGGAATGCATTAAATATGAAAATCATATCCCGTTATCATCTGTTCCCAGCTTTCAGCCCAGTAAGCTTTCCTTAATGAATGCTGTAGCCTAAGGGACGCGCGTGCTGCTGGCTCCTCGGAATAATGGAGTGATGCTCCCGTCCTGCCTATTCCGGCGCCGGCTGGCTGAGGGGCTTCCACACACAGTCACAAGTGACTACTCTTGCCAGCATGCTCCAAGTTATTACAAGATGTTTTTAGACATTTCATCTAAAAGAGCTTTGCCGCTTTTAGTGGAGAAAACAGCTCTGGTCTTGAACTGTATCATTTATATGGAGATAGGAGGAGGGATTAGGAGCCTGCATTACTGCAGATATATGGCAGCAGATATTTAAGTATTCCTTGTCAGTCTTTTTGTCTGTTCCTTAGATAGGCAATCTCCTTCTGCTCCTTCTGAGGAAAGGTCAAAACACACAAAATTATAAACACAGCGCACGGCTCCCCGGCTGCAGTTCTGCAAATATCCCTCATTAGGAACATTTCCTCCTCGGTCACGACCACCTCCACACCACCCAGCGCAGGAGTTATAAAAGCCAACAGGAAGACGTGCGTAAGCAGTCCAAGTGGTTTTGGTTTTTTTTTTTAATTCCAGCCCTTTGGACGAAATAATTGCAGTTTTCACCCAGGTGGTTCTCCTTCTCCCAGGCACTGCACGCAGTCGCACGCTGCACGTGCCAGCACCGCGATCCCCACGGAAAGGCTGCACAGCTCCGAGGAGAGCACAGCGCTGGAATAGAGCCCATTTCCCACCCCCCGCCGTTACCTGCTCGCTGGATGCCTCCTCCTTGTCACCGCCTGCTGACAAGCTCCCCTCTTGAAGGGATAACAGCTTTTTAATTTCCCTTCCGTACCATTCCTAAACGGGAACAAATCCGTCACACAAAACTGGAGGCCAAACAACCACCCCCATCCCCCTCCCCGCCACCAACCCAAGAGACACCACTTTGCAAAATGTGCACCTTTAAATGCCAAGTCCCCACAGCCTTTTTAACTCAGACTGTATTTAAAAGCAGAGATCTCATTTTCTCCTCGTTTGCCCAAGCAGCGAGGCCTGTACACAACCTGCTGCAGGGCTTTCACGTGCATTTACTCATCCCCATCGTTCAGAATCCTACAGAACAGCAGTAACTTGTTGATTCGTATTTATTGCATCCCAACCGGCATCTGTAACACCGAATTACTGCTGCTGCCTCCAGACAGTGACTCGGCTGCTGTGGGATGAAACGAGCTCCGAGATGTGTTTTTCACACCTCATCTTACAACTGGCTGGGCTGTTGTGAAGAACAATCCCTGGCAGAGGTTGCAGAGAGAAGCCCAGCGGGGAAGGCTCCACTCCAAACCCCGGCTCTCCCCACTCCAGGGCTGCGCAGTGCCCGCAATTAGTGCTCCTAATTGCAGCCCGCAGCAGCCCCTAGCAGCCTGGCTAGAAGCACTCCAGGAGCTCAGCTGCAGCAGGAGTGGAACTGGAACTTTAAGGAACAAAACCTCACCACCTGAGGGGTCAAGAGGCTCGAAAGAAACTCAAATGTAACTCCCGGATTTGGCTGAATTTATTTACACCCTAAAAAAATGACTGACCAGACCCAGGGAGCAAAAGCACATCTTTCAGAAACAAAAGGAGTTTTGTGAGCTACAGGCACATAATAAATGTGCACAGAGTTGTGATGAAGCACTCCTAAAGGGCGTTCTCTATGGAAAAAGAGGAGGGAAAACAGCAATAATTTCTTTCTGTGTACTCCCATGATAGATTAAATGATTGCATGCTCCATAACTCTCCTGCTTTCCATAACTAACACGGAGGAGATGTCATTCCTTCAGCAGCTCCGAAAAGTAACTGTGACTCGGCAAAGATAAAATGGATGGCACAGGAACATCAGGGTGGGAGGGCTGAACAAAAACCCCACGTTCAGCTCGACCTGTGGCACTGTGACTGGGACTCACAGCAGGTGTCAGAGCCACTGGCCCTGGTGCTGGGCAGACTGGTGTGCTGAGGAAGGAAAAAAACCCCTTCAGACCAGCAGGGGAAAGGTGGCACCACAGCACAGCACAGCACAGCCCCTGCTCCTG
This sequence comes from Monarcha castaneiventris obscurior, assembly GCA_026261815.1. Classification (NCBI taxonomy): domain Eukaryota; kingdom Metazoa; phylum Chordata; class Aves; order Passeriformes; family Monarchidae; genus Monarcha; species Monarcha castaneiventris. The sequence continues at coordinate 291,418 of JAMPIT010000035.1, forward strand.
CTCTGCTTCAGAGCACAACCAAAAATCAGGGGCAGGGGATCACACACCCCAGGGACAGGCTCTGCACTCCGGGCTGCTGCACTGCAGCCAGGGAAAGGTGCTCTGGGAACGTCACCAGATCCAACAGGCGCTACCTGGGCTATAGCTGTGTGAGGAATAAACGCAGCAAATCCTTCTGAGGAGTGCTTCTGCTCTTGGGAAGCAGGAACGAACACATCCCTCTCCCAGACTGTGCTCCCCCAAAAACCTGGCTCTGTGCCTCAGCGGCACAAGCAGACGTCGCGATTCCATTTTTAAAAGTCTGGAGTCATCACTGTATTGTATCACTTCGAAATGTCCTGATTTTTACTTTAGGGAACAGCATGACATAATAATAATAATAATAAAAATAATAATAATAATAATAGTAATAATATTCAAGAAGCCCTCAGGGCTTGACTATTCCTTACAGCAGCCTGTTGAATCTGAGGTACTCCAGACCCGTCTGCTGTACAACCTGAAATACGGACCCTGATGGAGTTTGCTTCCAGCTCTGGGACATACCAAGAGATTCCTGCACAACAAGGGCAATCACCCACGATCAAGGCTTAGAGAAAGTTACTTCCATCTTCCGAATGCTGTCCCAGCCCGTGGTTTCCATGTGAGCCTCCAGCCACAGGAGCTCCCGGCGCAGGGCCCGGTTCCGGCGCAGGGCCCGCTGCTGCCGCGCCGACAGCGCTGCCAGGTGCCTCTGCAGCCTCAGCTGCCTCCCGCTCACCCTGCGGGGCAAACAACAGCCACTTAAAAAGGTGTGGAAATAAACCAAAAGCATCCATCACGATCACCCTGCCTCGGACTCACAGACCCCAGCGCTGAGGGGGAGCTGCCCCAGACCCCAAAAGGAGGAGACTCGTTCTTCTGCACACCTATATTTATATAAACACATACGTGCAACATCCCTGAAGATTTACACAAGGGCTTTGGTGTTCCAAAAGGGTAAACACATTAAAAATCTCCTGTAACTGTGCTTTTAAAGGATTATGTTCTAGTCACTCCCAATCCCATTAAATCAAAATGGACACTGTAGCAGAGGAACGTGTTCTGCATGTCACCCAAGTGGGAAGGCTGAGGGTGAGGTTTCACAGTTGCCTAAACCCACGGTGCCACCGAGAGGGGCACTGGAAATCCACCTGACCCAGTTCTCTCCCACCTACAGACTCCCTTTCAGCCAGACCTCTTTCCTCCAGGGCAGCCACACGGCATTAATGCCAACCCACAGGTGCCCCTGGCCCACAGCTCCACCTCTGCACCCCAAAACTGCACCCCAAAGCCCCCAGGATGCTCAGAGAAACTGCAGCTCTAAACCTGTGACATCAAACCAAATCCAACGAGTACACGAGATGTTGCCCCAGCTGCCCAAACATTTTTTCCTTAATTTGTATCTGCATTTCCCGCCCCTTTCAACAGCACCCAGCCCTCAGTCCCTGGAGCTTTACAGAACCCCTCTGAGGAAAGGAGTGCAACACTGGATGACAATTCCCAGTCCTCTTTGGCTGTGGGGACTTTTGGATACATTTTTGCTTCGGTTTGCTGTTTAGGGTTTGGGTTTGTTGGGGTTTTTTTTGTTGTACAGGCTGTCCCTGCAATTTACATTAAACAGACACTGCAGAAAGAATCCAAGGAGCAGGATCAGAACCTGGACTATCCCCTGGGGCTTCTTAAGGCTTTCAACTTTCTAAGACCCTGGGATTCTCCAGCATGGACTAAGCTGTGGTGATTTTGTAAAAACAGGATAAAGCCAACCTGCACGTTCGTTATTCCCAAGATTTTAGTATCCACAGAATGAGGCACTTATGAGGCTACTGCTGCAGTTTTTTCATCAGTAACCTGAAGATGTGAACTTTACATTATACTTAACATACAAATATAAATGTACTATTACTGACAAACCTTCCAGACAACATTGCAAAGGAAGATAAGTGAACCTTTGTACCTAAAACGAAATAACCCCCACAAGAAGCTCTTGAACGGGCTTACAGGTTTGGGTCATCCATTGTGTGTTCCATCTGCTGCCTTCCTAATTCCAGCCTTTGGGCTTCGCTGGAAGAAAACAAACAACACACAGTGAGATAAAAACATTTCAGCACCTGAAGTCTCCCAGTGCCAGAACTGTGGGGTTTTGCAGAGCACAGCCCTTGCTGAGCAGAGAGCTCAGCTCTGCTGGGAGATGCAGACTCATCTGCCAGCCCAGCTCAGCACTAAGCAGAACAACTCCAAGCTTTCGCCCCTCTCGTTGTTCCTCACTGGAACAGGGTTGCTGGGAAGGCAAAAGATGCCTGAACACCCACAGGACACCCACTGGAACAGCCAGAAGCTGCGGGAGTGAAGGGGACGTCACACACCCCAACACCTCTGGGCACACTTCCCTGTGGATTTGGGCTCTCTCCACACACACACAGACACCTCCTCCCAGCTTCCCTGCAGAGAGGGGAGCCAGGAAAAGCCCCTCCTGCTGCTCTGCCTGAGAGAGCAAGGGTTTAGCCATGTGATCCTGCCAGTGCCTGGAGCAGGACTGGGGTCTTGTGTCATGTACACAATCCAACAGCCACGCTCCATCTGGGATTCCCTCCCTTCAACTTCCCCTTACACCACGGACAGCCAGCGCAGACCTCAGGACCTTCTTTTTACACTTCTCCAAGTAATTTTCCTGCCTGGGAAATGGAGAACACCGATACCCTGAGGGATGGGGAAGCCGATGGATGCGAGCAGCCCTTGGCTCCGATCCCATTCCCACTCCCCCATCCTGCAGGTAGCACACGGCATTCCTCAGCTCCCCCAGGTCCATTCCCTCCCCACCACCGAGGTTTTCCAGCGCCCCACCGGGCATCCTGCAGCGGCCATTCAGGCACGCAGGGATACCCAGGGAAGGTCTCCTGGAGCAGGACACAGCGGAACAAACCCATTCAGGCACGCAGGGATACCCAGGGAAGGTCTCCTGGAGCAGGACACAGCGGAACAAACCCCTTCAGGCATCGGAGCGTCCCTCGGGGGCTCAGCTCTGCCCAGGGACCCCCCAAACCCACCTGGAGATTTGCCCTGCCGGGTTCTGGCACAGCGCCTTTGGTCAGTGCCTTTGGTCAGCGGCACAGGGGAAGCTCGGGGCACTCCCTGTCCTGGCCACACTGCACTGCACCAGCACCTCCTTCCCTGCAGGAACAAGCCCAGGCTCTCCGCCTGGAAACGCCGCTCGTTCCTGCAGCTCGGGGTCAGGGTAAAGCGCCGCAGAGAGCCAGCAGCTCCTTCTCAGCTGGCACAGCACACAGACCCCGGGGCTGCGGGGACCCGGGCACGCAGGCACGGCCGTGCTCGGGGCCAGCACCAGCAGATCAGCGCTGGCCGGCAGCGCCCGGCAGCGAATCTAAGGTGCCTCGGGCTGTCCCACTGGCCAGGAGCCTCAGGAACTCAGACACCGAAGGGAATAGGAAAAGGGAGGCTGCTGAGAACGAGGAGGTAAAGAAAGGAATCCCCCCAGCCCGGGGCGAGAACCGAACCCCGACCGCGGCGCGGGGGGACGCGGCTCACCTGGGGCGGGGCGGCTGCGGGGCCGGTGGTGCGGGGGGTGTCCGTCCCGCTGCTGCCGCTGCCGGGTGCCGTTCCCGATCCCGGTTCCGATCCCGATCCCGGTCCCGATCCCGGTCTCGGACGGTTTCCGCCGTTGCCCACGTGCGGCTCCCGCCATGCCCCGCGCGGGACCCCGGAAGTGCCGCCCCGCGTTGCCATGGGGACGGGCGGGCGCGGCCTGCGCCGCCCAGAGGCGCTTTTGGAAGCCTTGAAGGCGTTTGGGTTTTTAATCGTCCTTCATCGTTACCCCATCTCTCTCCACCACACTGGTACCTCTGGTGTTGCTGTTCGCCCAGATGAGCCCCCGGCTTGGTGCTGGAGGGCACCTGGGGCGAGGCAGGATCCCCGGCCCTGGAAAAAGGGGGAAATTTGCAAAGCGCCAGTTCAAAAAATAACTGGGAGCTGCTGAACAGTTACGGTTGGTTTTACCGAGTTTATTGTACACCGTGGTTTTCAGGGAAAAAACCCCCTGATTCCTCATCCTCTGGAGTGCCACTGTGTCCCTCTGGTGCTGTCGCCTCTCCAAAATCCATATGGGAGAAGCCACAGTCACCTCCAGCCCCGCATCCACATCTCCAGCTGGAGAACAAAAACAGAACGCCTGCCTTTCATTTCCAGATAAAAACTTCGAGCCCTTTGAAAGGAAGTCGCCAAATGAGCGCTTAAATTCCAGGGCCCCAATAAAATCTGAATGCCACGGGAATAATTGAAATGAAGGAGAAGCGATACATCAATAGACAAAATTGCGGAGAGCAGCGAAATGCTTAAGCGTAATTAGGACAGCAATCAGTGTACAATTAGTGCAAGATCATCACAGTAATTACCCTTCGTTAGAACTTCTGGCCAAGAACCAACACATGAAAGCTCAGCTGGAGCTGGAGGCTCTGGCTGGGGACTTGGGGGGATCGGGAGCTTTTGGGGTTCCTAGACTGGGTTTAGTGATCCAGCAGCGTTCCTGGGCCTGCTTCCAAAAATAGTGGTGCTTGCTAACGGGACACCTGAAAGAGTACAAAACTTCAGAGCGCTTCCAGCACTGTCTGAAATCCCGAGCACGTGGGAAGCCTTATTCCCAAACTTCAGTTTCAGGGTTTGGTGGAAAGGGGCTGACGGTCCCTCACCCATCGGGCTGCACAGTTTGTCTCCCAGACAAAAATCCGGGAGGATTTTTTTCTGCTGTGGACCTCGGGCTGGGGCTCGAGGGTGTGGAACCGCAGGCAGGGCTCAACATCCTGCTATTTATTTAACAAAAAATAAGGAAATACGGAGCCTTAGCCGTATTTCCCACTTTGTTCCGTGTCTCGGTGCTCACGGCAGCCCCCGGGGTTCATAACTGACTCAAGAATAATCTCCATCCTCCCATCCCTGATAAGGAATTCGGTCCCTTCCCTGAAAGCCTACAAAGAGGAGTGTTTTGTTTGTGTTCTCCCCGCAGTACTTCACACTTCTTTTAGATTGTTTTAATTTAATTTTGATGTAATCTGATAAGAGCTGTAAAACTGTCAAAGGAAGCCGCCTCCTTCTGTCGCATTAAACACACTTTGAATGAGATGGTGGCTTTGTCCCCAGTAGCTGCCAAACCAAAGCATCTCTTGATTCCAGCGCCAGGGATTGATGTGCACTGATCTGAACAGCTTTACTCTCTTTCTCATTTCGGGAGGCAGCCACGTGTCCCTCAGCATCCCGCTTCCCTCTGGGATGTAACCACATCCCAAAAGGCACTGGATTGGCCTCACGTAGCAGGGCACCTGGCCACAGGTCTCTCACCCACCAAAGACCCCTGGCAGGGTTTCCCACTTTTCCAGGGCAATGGATCCACCTGCTGCCCACGCCTGCTGCAGGGATGGGATGCCCCTTGCTCCCAGAAAAGTGGGAAACGCAGGAATTTCCCACAGAAATACAGAGCAGGAATTGCTGGTGACCGTGGTAGGGTGTCATGGGACACGCAGCAGTTGGTGGGGGGGGACACTGGAAAGGGATTTGCAGGGACACAGGGATGTGTTGGGAAGAGGTTTTCCCTCTCGGTGCTGGGTTGATCCCTGAGAGCACAGTGAGCTCGCCCACGAGTCAGGGCAGAGCTGATAGCATTTGCTTTTCTTTTTCTCAGTTAAACACAGTAATGCAGGCCCTGGTAGCAGTGTGAAGGCAAGCAGAGAATTTGCATAATGCCCAATAAAGTCCTGTCTGCTAATGACTCGAGTCCCAAATGCAGAGCACTAATAACACCCCAGGAACCGGAGAGCAGCAACAGCAGCGAGCCGTCTCAGCAGAGCAGTTGTGAGGGTCCATTTCCTGTCAGCGGCAGCGCCTGGAAACAGTAATTAACGTGTTGAGTTTAGTGTTTACATTTTAATACATTCAAATGTAACAAAACGCTTTTATTAAGTGTTAGGGTTCCTTGAAACCTGTTATTATTACTCGTTCCTGATGCACACCACCACGCCTGCCCTCAGATCCGCTGCCTCGGGGCAGGTGACAGAGTTCCTCCAGCAGGCACCCGGCACGCAGAGCAAACCGGGCAAACAAAAACCTGGAGGCCGCAGCAGTGAAAAGTGTGCTGTGTTTATTACAAGTGCAGGGGCCTTGGCCAAAGCCTGGTGACACAATGGAAAAGCCCCCAGGCATGGTGCTGTCCGTGGATTTTGGATTAATCCTGGAGAAGTGAGATACAAGCACATACCACTGATACTAATGAGCCCCGGAAAAGCCCTGGCATGGGGAAGGGCCTGGTTTAGAGACCATGTGCCAGGAAGCCCCTCTCCTTCTCCAGCCATCTCCAAGTGCTTTTCCAGTGTCCTATGCAGCACAGGAGGCTCCACGAGCAGAAGGGAGTGGAATGAGGCTGTTCCAAGGCCAAGCATCCAGAGGGGATGTCAGGGAGATTTCGGGTCTCGGCCGCTCCTGTGACCAGGCTGTAAACACGACAAGTCTCCATTCAAGTGCCTGCTGCTGTCTCAAGAGGAAAGAGGAGATTGACAGTGCTGAGTTTCCCCGTCCCTGGAGAAATGAGAACTGAATTTAGGTTTTCTGAGATGTGAGCCAAGAGGCTGGGTTCGAACCAGGCCCCTCAAAGGACTCAACTCCCTTCTTGCCTGAAAGCATCTCGGGAGCGCCCCGTGCCACTTTAACTGCTGTTCCTCAGGCTGAACCAGCTCTGGTGTATTTCTGTGCAGGAGAGAGTACTTTGGAATGTCTCCCCCGGGCTGCAGTGACCAGACAGCAAGCGGGAGAAATGGCTCTCAGCACCCAGCCAAGCTCAGTGCCAGAGGAGCGTGCTGGGGTCCCGCGGCTGGGGGGACCAGGCTGGCCTGAGGTGACAGAACCCAGCACAAGGCAGAGCCTGCCACAGGCACCACCAGCTCCCCTCCTTGCAGATGTGGGATGGAGAACATCCCCCCGGGGCTCTCAGGACTCCGTGTGCCCGGCTGTCCTGCGCCCGGAGCACGCAGTGCTGCAGTGAGGACACGGGGATGCTGCACCCACGCCTGTCCCCACCACAGTGTGTCCTACCTCGCCTTCTGCATGCTGTCCCCTGCACCAAGCCGCGTTTTTGCCAGGATCCTCTTTCAGGATGAACGGCACCTTTCATGGCCACGCTGCTCCCTGCGCCGTCCACCCCGCAGCTCCTGCCGGTGGGGCCACGGCTCGGCCAGGCCACTCCATCTCGATGCTTTCTGCTGCTGCTGCTTTAAAGGACACAGATCTGTCAGGCGCCTTCATTAGCGTTCTAACAAGTGACTGGATTGATCTCAAGTACAGACCCAAAGACTGAAAAAGTTTAGCTTCTGCAAGTCATGAAAACCTAAAGGGAGAATATAAAACAACTGGGATTTTTTTTGGACTGAATTAGACGTTTTCCTGTCAGCCCCACAGTTCAGAGCGATCGGTTCTGGAGAGCTGCTGCCTGCATTTGGACAAGGTAAGAAGCCTGGAGGATCCCAATGCCGGGCTCCAAGGGATGTGTCTGGCCCATTGTCTGGTTTGATTAATGAAGCCTTTGCACAGTGAGATAATGCCGTGTTTGCCGTGCCGGGGACGCTGCTGCGCAGCACAAATATCACAACTACGAAGAATATTCAATATGATAATGGCAGCAACGAGCCCGTCTATGTACGACTGGATTCCACCCAAAAACGCCCCAAATGATATTTGTTTATTTCCTAATTGTCAGCCACTTTGATGCACTCGTTGTCAGGTTCAACAAGTGCTCCAGGCTCCAAGGGTTTGAAACAAAGGGAGGCACCTGGGCAGCCGTGCGGTTCGTGGGGCCAGGAGCCGGGATCTGGGGCACGGCAGTGGGGGTGAGGCTCTTGGGACAGACACGGTGACAAACCCCGGAGGATCCCTGGAGGATCCCCACCTCCTCACAGCCCAGCGCTCACACTCTCCCCACGCTGGCTGTGTCCCAGCAGGAACAGCTGCAGGTCAGCAGCGACTCTGGGAAATAAAACGAGCGGATCAGCAAAAGGGCCACACGGGAGGAGGGTGAGCACAGAGCCCCCAGCTCCTGCCTGGGCACTGCTGCCTCTGTTCCAGTCTCACTTCTGCCAGAGGTCTGGAGCTGAATGCCTGGACCTGGGAGTGCTGGGGAAGCTGGCTTGCCTTTGAGGAAGCGCTGCCTGCGCAGCCAGCCCAGGTCACACCTGGGGCAATTCCTGCGCGCTACCTCTCCCAGTCCTCCGGCTGTGTGAAACCCAGGTTTGAGTGCACGGGGTATTTTTCACTTCCCACCCCAAACCACCGTGCTGGTTTGCTGTGACTGATAAGGCATCCTCCCCCTGTCCTGTGCAGGGGATTGTTTTGGTGGTGGATGAAAGGATCCACACATATAAACTGCTCACTTGTCTGTAAAAAGCAGGAGAACAAGCACAGGACTATTGAATGAATTAAGCTGTGTCTGCTCGGAGCCCAGCAGCCTTGGGCCCTGCACTCCATTCAGAACACGCTAAACAGAAATAGGAACCTGAAGCTGACAGAAAGGCTTGAGCAGAGATGTAAAAACCCTCCAACAGTGCATTCTGACAGTGCTCAAAAGCGCTGCAAGGCGGCGTGGGGCGGACACACGGCTGGGCAAAGCTTGGGGCTCGCTCCCAGGCTTCAGGTCCCCAGCGTCTGGCCCGTTTGCAGACACACAAACCACACCAGCCTCTCCCGGCGGCCCGGGGGTGACCTGTGCCCTGTTCTCATCAGGACCTGACCTGGGAGAGAGGCGCCTGCCCCCGAGCGTTCTCCTCCTGCCGCTGCCCGCTCGGGAGTGTCCCCCCTGGTTCAGCACAGCCCCCTCCCGCTGCCAGCCTCGGCAGCGCCGAGCTGCCCCGGCCGGGACACTCCCGAGCGCCCCAGCCTGCAGTCTCGCTCGCTCCATACTCGCATTATTGCTTTTGCCGGAGCGCGTTTGCTCTCTGTGCCCGCGGCGCCGGGCCAGGGGCTGACAAAGAAAGGCGGAAAGGGGAAAAGTCCCATCCCAGCTCCCGCGGCTCCGGGCGGACCCGGCACAGCCCGCGGGCGATGGAACTCGGGCAGCGGCTGCGGGGCCGCCGCTCGCCTCGGGGCGCCGCGCCCGGAGCCTGCGCTCCCCGCTGCCGCAGCGGCCGCGGACCGAGCCCGGACCCCCGCCCCGGGGACCCCCGCCCAGGTAGGTGCCGCTGGCTTCGCCCTCGCTCACGGCCTTCCGTCCCCTTGGATTTCCCCCCGGTCGTTTCCCTGGAGCCATGGAATTCCGGCGGTTTTACCCCCGGGCAGCGCCGCTCCGTCCGCAGCCCGGGCGTTCCGAGCGAAGGCGGCCCCGGCCCGGCTGCTCTTCCAGCGGCTCCGGGCAAGCGGGACCGAGCGCAGCCGGCAGGGAGCGCGGGCAGCGGCTGAGCGAGCGCGGCGGGGCTGCGCCGGGGCCGCGGGAGGTCACACCGGACCGACAGCCGGGGCTGGGGCAACGCGGTGCAGGAGGGTCCGCCCGGAGAGCGGCTGCCCGCCGGGATAGGCAAGGGGCCGGGCTTCCTCTCCCCGTCCCCCCGCAGCTCCCTTACCTGGGCTCCGGGCTCGGCTCCCCCGCCGGCGTTGCCGCTCCCGCCGAGGCACGGACAGGCAGCAGCCACAGGGAATTTGGGGTCTTCCCGAAGCCCTGCCGCCCTTCCCGAGGGGGGTCAGTGCCGGGCATGCCTCCCCCCGGCCCCGGGATCCCCCCGGTCCTCCCCCCGTATCGATTCCAGTCCGGCGCTGGCAGCGTTTAGGCCGGGATTGGGGGATAATGGGAATATCATCTGGAGACAATTACCTTTGGAGCGCGCTCGCTTCTCCTCCCAGACACTGTTATTTGAGCAATAGGATCATTTGATTTCATATCGCACTAAATAACCCCCGGCCGCCGCAAATTGCCGCCTTCTCAACAGCCACCCCTTGGAATAAATTGCACAGCGACTCCTTGGGCTCTGGCTTCTTCTTCCTTTTTTTTTTTTTTTTCCTTCCTTTTTTCCCCCCTCCTTTTTCTCCTCTGCAGAACGGTATTTCGGGAGAAGCAGGGACAGAGGCCCGATGCCGGTGGATAAACTGCGTCCAGCAAAGCTCCAGCTCCCTTAATAAGCCAAGCAGCCAAGCCCTATCCTCACTGGTTTTCCTCGTGTTTTTCTCCCCCTCCCTCGTCTTTCTTCCTTTTTTTTTTTTTTTCCCCTTTCTTTCCTTCTTTTTTTTTTTTTTCCTTTTTTTTTTTTCCCCTTTTTTTCTTCTCCCCCTTTAAAGCAGTTTTCCCCTCGCCGGGTCCCACCGATGGCAGGGTTCGATGTGCCTTTAAGGCTGTGTCAGCGCTCGCCTGATAATCTGATCATCGCCGGCCTCATTAGATCCGTATTAATGTCAGCCACGGATTGCTAATTAGATTTGCGGGATAAATGAAATTACCCGAGTGGGCTGCGTGGGAGGGGGAGTGCAGTCTCCCAGCACTTCCCGGGATTTATGGGGGGGAAGGGGGGAAATAAAAAAGGAAAAATAGAAAGGAAAGACATCATTTTATTTTCTGTCCTTTTCTCCCTTCTTTCCCCTCCTGCTCCCCGAGCCCCGTCCCCTCCTGAGGCTGCCCTCTGACAGCAGCCACTAACCAAGGAATTCCCCGGGCTGCTCCATAGCTGGAACCGGGGGTTCTGCTAACGGAGCCCATCGGTGCTGCACCGGGCGCTCCGTGCCGAGGGATCCCGCTCGCGTTGGATTCATGGATCTCCCGGAGCAGCTCCGGGGCGAGCAGCACTGCGCTGCTGGGGTCCCACAGGGGTCGGGGGAGAGACCGATGGCATTATTCATCCTATTTATTTATCCTTATTAGAAAATGGGATGAAAGAACGGGGCCCGGCGTCTTCCTTCAAGAGCCGGCTGAGCAGCGCACGCACAGCCCCAATTAAACGCTGCCCGGACCAGGCCTTTCTCCATATTAGAAACCCAGCTCTGTTTAACGAGGACCAATTAAATCCTGCTTCATTTTACCTGGGATCTCACAATAGCCGTGACAACAAATTCCCTTTCTTCTTCCCTGGTAATTACTGGCAGAATCAGCCCCGCTGCCGGGGCAGGAAGCCCTCCCCGATAACCCACCCGAGCCCTGGCTGGATCCCAGCGGAGCGAGGGGCCCCTGCCTGCCCCCGACCCCACCGAAAGCCAGCCGGGATCAGCCCGGGCCTCCAGCCCTCTCCCGCTGCAACCCAACACGGTGCTGGCACAGTGGGGCCCCTCCTAGGGAAACCTGTGCAGCTATTCCAGCCCGGCTCTGGCCTCCATTCCCAGGCCTCCCCCGAGCACCCCACAATGTTAAAAACTGCACCCTGTCTCCCAGGGGACATCGCTGCAGCCGGGAGATTCCATTAAATAATCCTGGCCCTTTGCTTCTCCCACAAATAAATGGCTTATTTTTCCTCCCACAAATATTTCCTTTCCCAAGTTCCCTTTCAAAAGGGGAAAAAAAAAAAAAGAAAAAAAACAACAAAGAAACAAAACCCCAAACTGGAGAACAACAGGAAAAAAAGGAGAGGGGGGCAAAGAAAAGAAAGAAACTGTTCTCCTTTCTTTTCCCTGTGTGCAGGGTAATTGATAGGCTCTATCAGAGGTCAGGATTTGCATAAGAATTAAGAGCAGTAAATTAATTTAATATTCCATGCACATCTCCAATTATTCCTGCAGACCTTTGTCTCCGCGGCTGGCAGAGAGAAGGTTCAGCTGCTCTTCAACCAAACAACATCTGTGCAGTTAATAATTTGATAAACAGCTCATACAAATAGTTTCTGAATTATCTGCCAACCCAATGACTATTCAGTTTGGAAACACTCGGTGAGGGCTGCGCCAGCGGCTTCGGAGCCCCGTCCCAGGGATTCAGCTGCGCGGGCACAGATTCACCCTGCTTATCCCTAAAATATCAGCAGCCCCTCGCAGCACAACCTCGTCGAGAATGATACGTAAAATAAGTAATTACCGGTAATTAATAACAGCCCGCCCTGCCCTGCGTGTGCCCCCCACCCGGGGAGGCTCGCGCGTGCCGCGGGGCCGGGCTCCGTCCCCCAGTGCCGGGCTCCAGGTGGAGCCGTGTGAGGTCTGTGGCCCCATGAACTGCCCTCGCTGGGGGCAGGATTTACAGCCCCTCAGCTGCTTCCTTCCCTGCGCAACCACCTGCAAAGGGGACGGGTTCTCCTGGCTGTCTCCTTGCCCCCGTCTCCAAGGAGGAACGGCTGACGGTTGCTCTGCTAAATCCAAATTTCAGCCCACGAAGGACATCCTGATTTTCTCCCAGGGACACCCAATCTCACAACGAAATTGAGGTGGCTCCTTCATCATTCCCCGCACGGATGCAGAGGTCCAGCTCCAGGCTGGCCAAGCACCACCAGTTTAATTCATGCCTGTGGTCTGTACGGGCAGAGCTGGTGCTTGGCCAGCCTGGAGCTGGGCAGCGGTGGAGTCCCCACCCCCGGAGGGGTTTAAAAGGTGTGTGGATGTGGCCCTTGGGTTTAGTGGTGGCCTTGGCAGCGCTGGAGGAATGCTTGGGCTCAGTGATCTTAGAGGGCTTTTCCAGCCTTAGCAACTCCATGATTCCATGTTTGCAGGGGCTGTGGTTCCTGCAGCACTCACAGGTCTGACCTTAAGTCAGAGTGGCGAAGAGTTCCCCTGGCGATGCCACTGTGCCTTGCTCCCCTCAGGCATTAAGCATCACTCCAAAATTAATAAAAAATTGATTTTTAAAAGATTGTTAAGTCCTCCAAGCTAAAGGAAAGGTTAATGCTCCTCTCCATAATCATGCAACTTTCCTGTTGGCTGTCATAAAGAGCTGATTTTTTTTCTCCCGTATAGAAAGAGAATTTACACCATGAACAGGAATCCAGAAACGGGGACACAAACAGAAGCGAAGGGATGAGGTGCCAAATTTGGACGGATGTCTGGGGCTTGATAAACCACTGCGGACTTATCACAGCGAAAATAACGCCAGACCCCACACCGGGGCTGTGGGACAGGCCAGGAGCTGGCACTGCCCCGGGGGAGGGAGATCCCAGCGCCCAGGTGGAGGTGCCACCTTTGGGATTTGGGCTCCCAGGCTCCGTTCCCTCTGTGCCAGCCCGCGCTGGTACCTGGCTGCAGCGCCGGCTCCGAGCTCACCACAGGGAATCAGCCCTCTGAATATTCAACGCCTGCAGCTCCAGGGCTGCCCAGAGCCAGGGATTTGCTAGGAAATGGACGCTTTCCCCCCTCCTTTCCAAAATTCAGATCAGCGCACTGTGCTCTCTCTGGAGCCTGAGGCTGCTCTGGCCTGCGAGTGTATTTCGCCTCAGCTCTAATTAAAAAAACACATTCCAGTTTTTATTTTGGAAGCTAATTGTGCTGTTCTAAGGAATTCAAATCCCCCTTTTTCCAGCCCCCAGTTCCCAACGCTCCATGTTGTAAAGAGGGAATTGGACCCCCAGCTGTTTTCTGTCACCCAGCACGGGTGTCCCTCACTCCTCACACGTTCCTGTGGCTCGGCAGCCTGGGGCCTGGCACGGCGCGTTTTGGGATCGGGAAGATGCAATGCTGGCTCTCCTGGAGAGCAGGATGCTGGAGATGCGGCTTTTCTGGGGCCGTGGGTTCACCCTTTCAGCTCTTTAGCCCTTCTGGTCCCTGGATTTAACCCCGGCAAGGGGATTTCAGCACTGGCACTTGCCAAGGGGCGCTGAGCAACTTTAATTAATGTCTGCAGCGCTCCGGGCAGAGAGTGCCTGCCACGTGTGTGAACATTTTATCGTATTCCAGCTAGGCTGCAGACCCCACGGACATCCCAGCACTGCCACGTCCAGGGCTGCAGGGAGTTTCCTTCGGCATCTCAGCCATCCCACCACCACCAAAGGCTGAGGCGGAAAAATCAGACGCCCAGCCCGTGCGGACGGGTGCCCGGAAGCCGCGATCCCAGCACCGCTTTTTGGGACAGAGCTGTCTCTTTACGGACTCGCTCGTCGAGTTGCCGCGCCACTCTTTTCTTTATGGAGCCACAGAAGTGTCTGTAATGAGAGATTAAAATAGTAGTCGTGCCCTGTGATTTATTTTTGCAATTCTCGCTTCTACGGGCGCGTAAATACCCCGAGCCGCCCGGCCGCGGGCCGGGATAAATAACGCAGCGCAATATATTAACGAGGGAGAGCGCAGGGCGCCGAAAAGATGGGGAAGAAGGGGGAAATGCATGCGCTGGGTGGTAAGTTATGGGGCCTCTGGAGGCAGGGCAGGGGAAGGCTGAGCAACGGGGGGGGTTCGCTGCCGCGATAAATCAGCAGCCTGGCGGTGCCGGCGCCGGAATAAAATATGCCGGGTCCCTGTGGCGGGGCCGGCACGCGGCGCGGGAGCGCTGGCCACGCACGCTGACTGCAAATGGGGTGGGCCATCAGACGCCGCCATAAAACACCCCCTCGCCTCCCCCAGCTGATTACCAACCTCATGCATAGCAAATGACGGAGCGGGAGCGCCGGCGGCACCTCTGCCGCCGAGGCAAAAAAAATAAAATATTTACAGACTGACAGGCTAATGGACACTTTGCCAAAGAGCCGTTCGAAAGAAGTAGTAAATGGGCCCGTGCTGATGCAGGGCAGCGGGCCCGGTCAGGGATCAGGACACACGGCACCGGATCGGATAACATCTAATTGGCAGGTCACATCCAAATGAGTGTAGTCATGCATCATCCGGAAGGCTTTTTGCTGGTTATAAAGACACTTGTAAACAATTCAGCCGCTGAACATGGCAATAATATGTTGATCCGGCATGTAATGAGGTGTTCCTGGAATCAATAAACTAGTCATGAAGAGCAGGGAGCAAGGTCAGCGCCTGCCTTTTTGATGACCTTTGCTGGCTGGTGAGGACATCATATACTCTGAAGAGGACTTTTCTCATATTGCAGAAGGCGCCGAGTGTCAGAACTTCCATTCGCAGCAAGCAAATGAACAGCCGGGCTCTGCATGCTAATGAAGTCCAGGCTATTTTCCACCTTTTCATCTGCACATTATGCTCTTGACTTTGGAGAAGGTGGGAATTAGGTTGGACCCTCGTGTCAGACTGCCTGATGGCTCGGCTCCGGAAAACTGGTAATTGAAGCTGATGACTGATGCGGAGGAGGCCTGAATTTGGAAATAAACAGTTTCAAGCACTGCATGTCATTTCTAGAGAGACTGCTGAGTGAATGGAAATGAGCTCCGTTTCGCCGATCTAATGCAGTTTCTCAGCAGGAAAAACACCGTCTTTGAGACAACAATGCCAATCAGTGGGATTTAAATGTCCAGGCGATAATGTAAGGAATAGCACCTGCCTCGGCAAACAGCACTTAGGGAAATGCTGCCCCACGCCACGGCCTGCGACTCGTCCCCAGCCCCCAGCGCCAGGCCGTGCTCGGTTGCTGCTGCGGAAAAGCCACCGGTGACACCGAGGAGCGTGGCTTTGAGCGACCCCTAACAGGACACGATGCTCTCCGTGCTGTGTCTGCCCCCTTGAACTGCTCCTCCCCAGCACGCCGAGGAGAAATCCTGCTGGCCTCACCCCCACCTCGCGCCAGCCCCGCAGAGATGATAAAATGGGGTTGCTATGCAAGGCACCCAAAGGCCAGTATTTTCAGCCGCTACTCTGAACATCCCAGCTGTCGGGAAACGACCTTGCAGATGTTATAAACCCTCCCCAAGTCCTGCCTGGTGGTGTGGAATGGGGCAGAGCCACTTGTGTTGCTGTAGCCTCGCTGAGGCTTCCAGGGCTTTGAAACGTTTTTGTTCAGACACGGAATCCCAGACTGGTCTGGCTTGGAAGGACCTTAAAGTGCATCTCGTTCCACCCCCTGCCATGGGTAGGGACACCTCCCACTATCCCAGGGAGCTCCAGGCCCCGTCCAACCTGGCCTGGAACGCTCCCAGGGATGGGGCAGCCACAGCTTCTCTGAGCACCGCGTGTCCCCTCCGCGGGTCCCCCCCAGGCACAGGTGGGACAGGGACTCTCCCACCCCGTGTTTCCCCAGCAGCAGCCAGGCACCCACAGGTCCGTGCTGGAGGTACAAGGTGGGGCGTGCTGCAGGCAGGGGCTCCCCAGAACCCCCTGTCCCCCCGAGCAGAGGCCACTGGGGTCAGCATCCCCGCTGCTGAAAGCCGCCGGCTGTCCCCCAGAGGGAGGTGGCTGCATCAGGAGCGGGTGTGTTTGTGTAATAGTTTGCAACCCTTCAACATGAAAGGATGGAGACGGATGCGAGTTATTATTATGAAAATGAACCGAGCAACAGACAAAAATATTCAGGAGATGTAATCTGCGTCCCTACAATGCGCTCGCCGAGAAGAGCACTTGGCAGACAGGAGAGTCGCCGTCAGATACATTGCCTTTTGTTAAATTGCTTTTGCTCTGACAATGCCTTTTAAAACCACATGCAATCTTAATTTAAAATACCCAATACCTCAAGGTATAGGGGCCCAGTGCCGGTCTCCAGCTTGGGATTTGTCCAAAACAATTCCCTCAGCTTAATACCGCTATTCCTCATTTTAATCACACAACAAACGTGGGAGCCTGAATTCGCTTGCAAGAACCCGTGGACCTGATCCAAGCATCACTAAGAATCAATGGAGCACAGATTGATTCCCCTGCCTGCCACCTCACTGTTGCCCAAATCCCTGGAAGGTTTGCCCAAGGAAGGCCCTCTCCCTGAGGGGCAGCTTCGGCATGTCCAATGGGCAGAAAGCAAAACTCAGCTCTTCATCCATTTCAAAAATGGTTAATGGTGAGGAAATGCTGAACGTGGCAGGCCAAGACACCATCGCATTTTTATTTTCCAGAGACAGAGTGGTGGGAACAGAAACCCCCCAAACCAACCAAGCAGCACTTCCAGGTTGCTGCTCCCTGCTCCTGCCCCGGCAGGCTGTGTGTGGCTCCCAGCTGCTCCCCAGCTCGGAGCACAAGGCCTCCACGGAGCCAGGTTTTGGCTGTGGGTGCCAGCCCTGCACCCCTTGGCTCAGCGCTCAGTAGAACGCCCCAGACTCCCTCAGAGGCCCCTGGGTGCCAGATCTGCCCTCTGCCCATAAGAGCTGAGAGCCTCAAAGCGCATGGTGGCATTTCCAGGTCATTCCTGAGGAAGGGCAGGTGTGTGTCCAGGCACGACGCTGGCTCCGGGCTCACCCCATCCATCAGCGCTCCCCCAGCCTCCCACCTCCACGGATAACATCCTTCCCTATGCTAATTCCCTCAGAACATTATGCAGACTGTTTATATTTCTGTACAGCCAGAACAGGCTGCTGACACAAATCAGCCATTAGCCATTCACACTGAGGAGTCTCCGCTAATTGTGCAGAATGTAATTAGTGATTATGTAATATCTAAGCTCTTGCAACTGTCATTAATGTCCACTATTCACCAGAGATAGTTCTTACTGAATTAGGGAATGATTACTGCATGCTAAATCTACTTAATCCTAAATATGCTAATTAACACCGCCTGCACTTTAGACAGTGGTTAAAAGCACTAGTAACCTCAAAAAAGGCTCTGATACACCAGAACCCAAATTGCTTGCGATGGATTTTCCCTCGAAAGGTAAATTTGTCTAATTAAATGCCGTAGTAAACTGTTGGGCACAGCCCTTGATTAGTGCAGCCCAAGCAGGGGCCTTCTGGAACGATCTCATGAGGTGCCACCACAGGGCAGCCGTGCTCCTGCAGCATCCCGGGCCTCCTGCAGCATCCTGGGCCTCCTGCAGCATCCTGGTCCAGGCACAGCCTTGCCCACACGCCTGCCAGTGCTCCCCAACAGGCCTGACATGAGCAGAGCCCAATGTAAAGCAGCTTTCCAAAGGCTCTCCCTCCAGGATTAACCACCCTGATCCTCAGGTCATAAACAACAATATTCCTACAGGCAGATACGGGAGCTTCCCGCCATAAATTCTGGCTTAAATCCTAATTTTAAGATGGATTGTGTAATTTTAAGATGGATTGTGCAGAAGAGACTTCAGATATTGAATGCTAAAGGAATGGGATAAACAGAGCAATTGTACAGGTTTGAAAGGTTCCTTTCCAAGGCCTGGGGTATTTAATGTATTCCGGGTTTCTGTGGGAAAAAAAAAAAAAGAAAAAGATATGGCTGTCATGAACCCCAGGATAATAGCAGCCTGTGATTTATGGAGATTCCTCCTGCTTATATATTTTAGATAAATAATACCCCTGCGTGTGTCTCTGCGCTCATTCATAACCAAAAGCTGCCTGGGCTGCACAGAGAGTTTGCGCAGGAGCGTTTAGAGTCAGCTCGGAGGAACTGAGATAACTCACGGATCAGACACCGAACAAGTCACTGTGACAAAGCCAGGAGTGCCCCGGGCAGAGCCACAGGCACACCCAGAGCCAGAGGTGTGCTCCACCACGCAGGGAAGGCTCAGGGGGCACACCCCGTGCCCACCTGCAAGCGCGGCCCAGGGACGGCTCGCCCGCCGCCCACCGCCCTCACCGCCACGGAAATGAAAGAATTAGCCACACAATGAACCCCTAATTGCCTGGCAACAGCATTTAGGCCCCATTAGGTAGATTTGTAACTGCTTCCAGAGAAATAAACTCCTGTGTCATTAGATAACAAGGGAAGAAATAGGTTATTTCCTTTTTGAAAGGTATGAAAGCCTCCAATTGCCTGATGTACGCGCTCAGCAGATTATTTTCTGTCATCTCAGTTAATTGAATTTTACCCATTGCTCTCAGAATTCCTCCCTTTCGTGTAAGGTTAAAAAGTTCAGAGGAGTCATGTTTTTGAACCTCGTCCATCTATCACACGAGCCAACTCCAGCTGCGCAAAGTGCGCCAGGAAAAGGGAGCGGCGGCAAACTGTGCAGGGATGGCCGCAGCATCCACGAGAGCTGGCGTGGGATCATGGAAAAGCGTCACTTTTCCAGCGGCCTCCAGCTGGGATGATGCCAGGAGCCACCGGAAGGGACTTGCTGTGAGCTCCGCGGGCGCTGTGCGGTGACTGCACCTCCTCCCCTGGAAAACCAAACCGGAGAGCCGGGGTTACACTGATTCCTCAGACTGCCCGGACACCCTTCCTGGGGTGCCAGCCGGGGTGCAGTGCCATGTGCCACGGCCAGACACGGGCTCGTGGGTTTATTCCAGCCCACGGGCACGTGGGTTTATTCCAGCCCTGCTCTGCCGGTGCCAGGTGCCCTCACTGGCCATGCCTGGCCCTCACTCTCAAGCAGCTCCTTCATTCCTGCCTTTCCAAAGCAAACCTAGGCAGACCTTCTTGATTTCTGAGTAGATCCAGAGCGTGTGTCGCTCCTCTCATCATCGCTCAGGCTGCTGCTCTTAGACTTCACCACCTGGACACTCCTGAGAGGCAGCAGCACCCTTCTCCCACCCCCAGCCGTGCTGCCGTGGGGAGCTGAAAGCCAAAGTTAAACCTTAGTGGGGGGCTCTGGTTTGATCCTGTGGGACATTTGCTTTGCAGACCAGCACTGCCTGGAATGAAAGTGCTGTCTTGGCCACAGCAACATTACTGAAACAATCATCTGGTGACTCCAGAGCCGCTGGATTTTAAACCCTCCTGAAAAGCCAGCTCCATTTTCTGCTTTGGTGGAGACCAATTCCCCACGCTGGCGCAGGAGAATAGACCAGCCCCGGCAGCGGGGCGCTGTTATCCAGTTCCCAACTATTATGACACAGTTTCTACCAGAGCAGTTTTCTTCTCAGCCAGTCGAGTGGAATGATCCCTGAAAGCCGCCGTTTGCGGCAGGGATGCGCTCGGCCTTGTCAGAAATCCACAGCTGCCCACACGCAGGCCGGAAAACAAGGACGTGAAAAAGGGCCTGGAAAGGCAGAGCGGCTTCGATGCACTGGGCAGGGAGGAAGCAGCAGAAAAAAACCAGAAAACCCCTCCAAGGATGGGAGGAAGAAAAAATAAGTATGGTGAGACGAGTAACGTGGAGCAGCCAGGCCCGAGGAAATGCTCCTTCCCGAAGTCTCCGTGGTGCGGCGTGTGCCAGGAGCTCCCCTCGCCTGCCAGCCCAGCCCTGCTCCTGTTCCCTGTGCCCAGGCACCGGGAAACCTCCTCAGCACTAGAGGGGCATCTCAAGCCTCGGGACTGGAGGTGTCAGGCATTGCTCCCTTTCCCCAGGAGCGGGGTATTCAGGCTTGGGACGCCTGCTTTGGAGAGCTGGATCCCAATCCGGCCTCTCCTTCAGCTGGTTTGTCGAACTACTGATGGGGACAGGAGAGACCCCACAGCACCGCCAGGCTCGTGTGCAGGGCTGTGACCCCATAGGTGACCCCCATGGGCCATTCCCCCCAGCCGGGGAGAACGGGATTGGGCTTCTGCTGTGCTGGGGTTGGTGGTGCCCAGAACCATCCCTGGAGGGGCAGCACGGGCACCAGGCAGGGGGAGAAGGAGGAAGGAAAGAGCAGGGCTGCGCTTTTCCACGCTGCCTTTTTGTTTTACTTGGTTTTAATTGCACCCCGGAGCCCCGCGCATTAAAGATCCCTAATTAAGAAGGAGCGGGGAGCGGGAGGGCGGGCGGCGGTGGCCGGAGAGGGGCGGGAGGCCAGCGCGGAGGGAGCCCCTCCGCCGGCAGAGCGGTGCATGGGGATAACCTTGTAATCTACAGAAATCTGGGAATTATGATGGATATTACATAAATCACCCCCCCTGTGTCAATAAGGAAAAAAACATTTTTAAAAGAAAAGCAGCTGATAATTAACCCTGAGAGCACGGGTTTAACCCAGATCACCTTGGGGAAGCGCCCGGACAAAGGCAGGCATTCATCCCCGGCCTTTCTCATTTAAATAACCCGGCCTTCATTGGCTCCTGAGGGATTGCTCGGGGATTGCTAAACCGGAGGTTTGTTCGGGTTTGATGTGTACTTGCATTGATTTCCCCCTCCCTCATCTTAATAAAAGGCATTTTGTCGAGCCCCGGAGCGGGGCAGGGTGAGGCATCCCGCAGCTCCCGCCGGGCCAGCAGCGGGTGTTTGCCAGCCCACAGGAGCTCTGCCGACACCTCCCAGCGCATGGAGCCGGAGCATGTCTCCGAGCGGCTCCTCGCTCCTTAGGAGTAGCCTAATTACGACTTGGCAAATCGGGTTTGCCCCGAGAAGCCGCGGCTGCCCCTGGATCCCTGGAAGTGTCCAAGGCCAGGCTGGATGGGGCTTGGAGCAGCCTGGGAGAGGGGGAGGAGTCCCTGCCCGTAGAAGGAGATGAGCTTTAAGGTCCTTCCAACCCAAATCTTTCTGGGATTCTCTGCGTTGGTTTTGAGGCTGCCTTTTGGCTTTTCCAGGAGCCCACAGGATCATTAAGGTTGGAAAAGCCCTCCAAGATCAAGTCCAGCTGTTCCCCCAGCACTGCCAAGGCCGCTGCCATCCCACGTCCCCAGGTGTCGCATCCAGGCACCTGTAAAACCCCTCCAGGAATGGTGACCCCTCTGCTGCCCGGGCCAGCCTGTTCCAATGCCCAGCAGCCCTTCTGGGGCAGAAACATTTCCTAATATCCAATCCAAGTCTGTCCTGCTGCAACTTTTGAGGCCATTAATCCCGCCGTATCTCCTCAGACAAACGTCTGGCCGGTTTTGCTCTCGAGGCACCCAGCAAACCTGCCAGCCCTGGCCCCAGGGCAGCTTCTCCAGGCTGGTTCCTGCTGCCCGACCCCACTGCTCCTTGCCTTTCCCTGCATCCATAGTTATTCCCATGGCAGCACCTGAAAACCCACATTCAATACTGGTCTTTCCTCTCGTTTTTCCGCTCTGCAGGTGACCTGTGCTCTGCGTCTGCGAGTGCTGGAACTGGAATAAAGCAGCAATTGCTCCGGGGGGAAAGCTGCAGGCTGGGAGTGGAGGGAGAGCTCCTGACCGTGCTCTTTCCTCCCATAGCTGCTGCTGCTGGAAAGGCTGTCAGGGATGTTCCTGCACGGGGCTCTGCAGCACCCACACACCAACCCCTCCATCAGTGGGAGTGCCTGGCTCAGCCTCTGCCTTCCCTGAGCCTGGGGCAGCGCTTCCCTGTGAAACCGGGAGCTTCTGGGCACGGGCTGGGGCCCTGGCTCTGTTTGTCAGAGGCGTGACACGAGCAGAGCAGAACAGAGCAGAGCAGAGCAGAACATCCCAGGAACTCCTGGCAGCAGCCAGGCCAGGCTGCCCTGGCCAGGCAGGGTGTGGGTAGCAGGGCTGGATCCCTGCCTGGAGCCCACAGGGGCCAGAGAAGCCACACGCAGCCCTGGGAGGGAGGACACACAACCTGCCTGCTCGGAGAGGGCTGCTGCCGGTGATGGACACATCCTTATTTGTAAGTATTTAATGTTTCTTAGGAAGCACTTCTAAAAGAAATTGGTATGTAATGACAGCACTCACTGGAAAACAGGCCGATTAGAAAATGCACTAACTTATCTGGTATTCATTTGAAAAGTAAATGGATGCAAGTAAAGGTGAGAGTTCACTACCAATTCAAATATTTTGCTCTAACAGGCTCTAGCACTCCTACTTTAATTCAAGCAGAAGCACAAGTATGAATAATCAAACTGGATGATGCTCATCAAAACCTTTGTGCCTTGCACCATTTCAAATGGTCATTGAAGCTTAATGGCAAAAAATTTACATTATTCCTTTAATTTGTATTCTGTTCCTTCCTTCTGAGTGATGTGATTGTGATTTTCTGTTGCCGGCTGTATTATTTTGATGCAAATGTTATGTGCTGCTACAGTCCAATTTCCTGCTTTGCCCTCCCCTTTTCTTCCCCCAGGAAAGAAACGACAGCTAAAATAGTTCAGAATTGGGGAGGGATTCTGAAATAGTTCCTTAACTACCGCTCCTAATTAAAGCAAACAATGCAGGGTCTTGAAGCACCCTGAAAAGCTGAAAATTAATTATTAGCTGAAGGGGGAGAGGGAAGTGGCTTTGCTCCCCGGACCTTCAAAAAAAAAAAAAAAAGAGAGAGAGAGAGAGAGAGAGAAAAGTGAGGGATCCCAATTCTGCCTACAAAAGAATTAGAAAAGAAAATTTGTAATTCAGTTAAAAACTCCTTTTGCCAGCACATAATCACCTAGGGATGAATGCTTTATTGAGAGGCATGGGGCTGCAAACCAAAGCCTTGCAAACAGGAGGCCCCCGGGGTGCTCCCGGCACGTAATATATGCACCGACTAATTTATTGCGCTGTGACTAATTTCCATTCCTTGTGCTCGGAGTTGCCTGGCTAATTACAGGGATGTTTTCTTAACTTGGGTAATTGCGCTGCCCGCGCGCGCGCCCCACGCCGGCTTTGATGCGCCCCCACGGGGCGGCCGCGCGGGGCGCCGCCCTAATTAGATTGGCTGCCTTAATTAGGGGAGACGGATGTGGGGGTGCGCGGGGCTGGCGGCACCCCGCTCCCCGCCACGCAGGCACGAGGCTGGCAGGGAGCAGGGTGATGCCCACGCCCAAGCCGCGCTCTTCGGGGAAGGTGAGGACGTTCCCAAAACCAAAGGAGATCCCGGCACCGATCCCACTGCCCACCCCATTCCCAGCACAGCCACCAGAGCCAAGCTCCCACCGGGAGCATCCCCACAAACGCACACCAGGCGACAGCTCCATGTGCCCGTGTCACCGCTGGCTCGACGCCTGCTCAGCCCCTCTCCAAATCCGCGGCCTTAATTCTATCCCTGGCAGTCACTCGCGCGGGCACGAGGGTTATTAGACAGATAATCACTTCCTTGAAATAATTTCAGCACTCAGCTCTAATAAAAACGATTTCTTTGCGAGGACCCTCGCTGGAAGGGGCTCAGCGCTGCTCCCGGCACGGTGTGGGGTCAATGGGGCTCTGCTCCATCCTCTCTCTCCAGCCCAACAATTGCCTTTTGCCCGCTGAAGAGCGGCCCAGAGCACCCATCCAGGCCCGGCCTTGAACACTCGCCTTAATAAAAGCTTGACGTCTGAAATTCTGCTGCTTTATCCCTCCCCGAGCAAAGGCTTGGTCAAGACCCCGGAAAATTGGTGTCGTATCCATAAAAACTCATCCCCTGGCAGGGCAGGCCGGAGGGAAGGTGGCAGAGACCACTCACCCAGCCCTGGGGTGCCACACCTCAGTGCCAGAGGCTCCCTCAGGGCAGCAGCGGCGGAACCGCATGGGAAGCGTCACTTCCCATCAGGATGTGCTAGCCTCTCTGTAGGACTGAGCCGTGGCCACGTCACCCACATCCCACAGGACCCTGGCAGAGGGACACCAGGGAGAGGCCATCCAGCTGGAAGTCTGGGCAGCACGGAGAGTCCCCAGGTTGCAGCCAACCTGTGGAATTCCTGCAGCGGGCTCTGGCAGACCCTGAGCTCCTCCAAGGTGACTTAAGCCCTCGTCCAGCTGGAGGTGCCTTCCTCCGTGAATTTGGGACCTCCGGCAGCTTGAGGAAATGTAGTTATTTTCCTTTCCTATTCAGATGAACAAACCAAGCGCTTCAGCTCCTGTTCAAAGGCGGGGCATGACACGGTTTCACAGACAGAGGCACCTGAGAGAAGGAAAAAATTCAGGGTCTCTACTGCAAACTGAACTGGTGGGGACGCCCGGGCAGGGATCCTGCACAGGAGATTCTCTCCGTGGCTGCCCATCCAGGCCTGGGTGCAGCTCCCCAGCAGGCGCCTTCCCAACACAGCAGCAGGCTGCAGGCCTTGGAACGGGTTTGGGAGCTCGGTTCCTGCAGCCTCTTGTGCAAAGCCAGCGATTCCCAGGTGGATCTCGGGGCGAGGAGCCTGTGGCTGCCCGCACGCGGGGCTCTCGCAGCCCGCCGGGCACCGCCGGCGCGTGGGAGACGCTCACGTGGGTGAAGCATCTTCTCAGGCTCACGCTCGCTGTGAAAAAGGAAATAAAAAGAGAGTCTCCCCCCTCCAGCTGCCTTCAGCATCTCCTCTCTAATAACTTGGCATATTCACTTAATACAGGCCGGCTCCTTCCAAGTCGTTAGCGGCGGCGGGAGACACAGCCGGAACGCTGACCTGGTTTGCTTGCCAAGACAGAGCAAAGAGAAACCTTCACATAATCATTTCCAAACATTAAAATGGCTCCATTGTCATTATAGCTGAGAGATTGAATTCGCCTCATCAAAGCGGCGTATGACAGGTGACTCAATAGGCTGGTGCCAAGCGCGGAGGCAGGAGATTAGCAGGGCACTGATATCATTATTTCCGCCTATCACAGATTCGGCAGGGAGGCAATTGTAATTTCTGGGCTTATTAGTCTGCATTCGCAGGAAAAAACCTGGTGATAAACCTCAGTGTGACAGCCAGGCATTTGTGCAGCAAGTGCTGTCACAGTGACACTTGGAAAATGCCAATGTGGATACGTTCTCCTAATCCCCCCTAATGGAGGTTAAAGCCTGGCACAAAGGCACTCTTATCGCTGATCGGGACACTAATAACATTTGCATTTTTAAGTTAAATATAGTAAGTAAAGAATAAGTCTCCTCCTCGCGGCTTCGGCAATTAACTCAGCCTCGGAAGGATGAAAGCCGAGCGGAGATTCCAGCTGGCCGGCCGCTCTCTCCCACGGCGGGCCGGCATTCCCAGAGCAGCACCTGCGCTCCCACCTCGGCTCGCCGTGCTCGGGGCCGGGATGGGACCTGGCAAAGCGGAGAATGCTGGCTCGTGGCCGGGCTGGGTGGAGCTGCTGGCCCAGGGCTGCCCTTTCCCCCAGCAGGGGAGGGCGCTCCGGGGCCTCCACGCGCTTTCACGGGTGGTTTCGCCTCGGAGGGACGGAACTTTTAGGGGTTTTCTTTCTGCCCCACGGTGCCAGCCGGGCTTGGGGCTCCTGTGAGAATTCCCCCTGGATGTGAGCCCAGCACGCGTGCATGGACACACGCACACGCACGCTCTCCACAGGAATTTCTTAAGGAAAAAAAAATAATTACAGGTGGTAAACTGTTACTTTTCCACATTTAAATAAGAGACCAATTAAGAAGACTATGTAATTCAATTCTGGAGTGAGTGCCACTGAATTCAATTTGTTTCAGGTCAATGAATATAATGTGAAGTTATTAACAAAAAGGTCAGGGACTGCATATAAAATATACACACATGACACAGGCAGAGTAATTAGTACACATTTCACATGTTCTGCTGCTCAGACATATGGTGTAGAAAAGCTGAGCAGGATTAGATGGTAATAAATGTTCCCCTCTCCCTCCCACCAGCTCCCTATTTGAATGGGGTTTATGGCTATTCCCCCGGTGTTCCCGGGATCTGCCGAAGGTTGAGGACCCACCGCCCACACAGCGGCGCTGGGGTGGGGGCCACGGCCAGGGCAAGGCTCCCGGGAAAGCTGGGACTCTCCCAGGGCAAGGGATCCTGATGGAGCAGCTCAAGCCACAGGCCAGCACAAGCCGGGGCAGGGACGGTTTTTGGGGGAGCTCATGCCCCACACACTGCTCGTCCCCGGGCTGTGCCAACAGAGCCACACCTTTGTGGCACCCTCAGCAGGAATCACCGTGTTTCTCCACGCCGCTGCACACTCAGTGTGGAGTCACTGCATTAATGATAATAAAACGTTCCAATTGTATGGTTCAGCAGCAGCTGAATTTGAAAAAGTCCACAACACACACACACAAAAAGAGAAAGGACAGTAAAGCCCCAAACGCCTTTTTGACCCTAAGCTTGAGTACTGGACACCTGGATTCTCTTGCAGGTAAAGACACACTTTCATAGGGGAGGAATACGAGGACTTGAGGAAAACTCTGGAAGTTACAGGAAGAAACCCCAAGGTACAAGAGCTCTGCCCAGCTTCTCTATCGCAGAAGGGCTTTTAAAAAAGGCCAGAAGACAAAACATGCTGGAAAAACCCTGCTCAGTGCCCTGTCTCCACAGGCAGGGAGGAACGAGCCCTGCCCAGGCAGCAGTAAAGAGCCAAAACCTCTGTTAGGAGCCTCCTGCCTCCCACTGCAGCCCCTGCTCTTGGAGGGAAAGCCGCTCCCAGGGTGCCAGCATCCCGCGGGAACACCGCTGCAGGGACAGGGAGCTGCTCCGGGGCCGGGGGCCCTGCAGTGCCCTGTCCGTGTGTGTGCAGGGACCACACAGGCGTCCCTACAAAGCCTTCCCAGAGCCTGCTGAGCGCAGCTCCCTGGGCTCAGCCGGCCCCACACACAGCCCCGAGCAGCTCCCCAGCCACTGGACACCAGAGGAGGAATCCATGCCTAACTCTGGTATCAGCTTTGGGAAGCAGGGCGTATTTGGGACGATGGAAACCTCCTCCTATGTGAATTGCCCCAGTGTTTCTGGAATTAGCGGTGAGGGAAACCTTGGAAAGGACAGGCTAAGTGATGCCTAGCAGCTTCCCCAGCCCTCGCTGTGGGGAGCTCAGTCCCGTTTATAGAGGTGCTCTGGTGTCCAGTCAAACCTGCTCAGGATTCTTTGCTGGTAAAGGACAACCCAGATGGGTCTGTGTGCTCCGGCGCTTTCCCTGGCATCTCGTGTTCAGAATGAGACCTGCAACCCATTTCCCAAGTTATCCTTCATCTCTGGTGTGGCCTGGTGTGTTGAAGAAACCAAGTCGTTTGTGCATATGGACTAATAATTACCATTTACTACTGAACTTGGGAGCAGAATCCTCCTTGGGAGGGAATTGTTTCACCTGCTGTTCCTGTTTTGGTTTTGTCCACAGAGAGCAACAGGAGAGGCGAGAAGTGGAGAGCTCCAGGAACGGCTGGGACAGCCCTGCATCCACATGGGGTTAGGTTTTGTCTGCAAAGAGGGAGCTGTGAAGTGATGCTGGCTCATACCGGCTCAGGGGTGAGTTACACCAGAGATGATTAGTGCTGCACTTTTAATTGACGCTGCAGTGGCTCGGTATTCCAGTCAGGATCCCATCTCCAGACTGGAGTTCTCTGGGTTTGCTCCGAGGATTCCCAGGTTAGCGCTCATGGGATAAGCCTGTCCTTAAATCAGGGAAAGGGGCCCTGAGTGAGGTCTGGACCAGCTGCAGCTCAGCTCCTCAGCTGCCTCGGCCTGTCCCTCACCCCAGTGCTCCCTGCCACAGCCCCTGGGGGACAGCCCACCGGGATCCCACTGGGATCCGGGGCTGCACGGCCATCCCAGGCACAGCAGCCACCAGGACTCCTGCAGGTGGGCAGCTCCAAGGGGTGCCACAACCTCCCTGGGCTGTTGGGACAGGGCAGGCTCTAATGGGTGCTACGGAAACCAGAGGATTTCTCCCCGCTTCCCCAAATCCAACCTCACAAAACCACCCATAAGAAGAGAAGGGGACAGAGGAAGGACAGCTCAGCAGGTTGCTGGACATACCATGAGGGGAGGCCAAAAAAAAAAAAAGCAAACAAACAGGAGAAATCTATTTTGTTGTTAATTAGGAAGTGATTCTCCCCCGCCGCCCCAAGTGGCCCCTTTGCTGTCCCCCTGACTCCCCGGGTTTTAAAACCACTGAAGCAATTTACTTTCCATTTTAGTGTTTGACAGTGTATTGGAAGAGAACAAATGAAAACCAGGGAAATACCTATGTGAAGCCTTTGTTTTCCCTTCCCCCCCCCCACCCCTTTCCTTGGGAGTTCTCTGTTTCCCTCCACACCAAAAACCCACGGCACAACTCCCCAAACCTCCCCCGCCACCCGAGCGGGACACCGCTGCCCCTCTCCATCCCCCCCACCCTGGCTCCTCGGGCTGGATTATTTTGTGAACGCCGCCAGGGTTTCCTCGGGGTGGGAGCAGACCTCCCAGGCTCGGGCCACCGCGGCCGCGGGGCTGTGGCCACGCGCGGGGCGGGTGCAGGGGACGCCCCGCTCGCCGCCCGCGGGGTCGGTGCCCCCCGCTCGGCAGCCTCTCAGCGCTCCCGCTCCCCGCCACCCTCATTAACTGCAGATTGCGAATGGGTCAGCAGATCTATACACTTTTGTGTTCCTCGGCTCGCTTTATTTATTTCTTTCTTTGGCAGGATGCTGAATAACTAACCTTCCCTTCAATAGGCAGATTTAAAAAAAAAAAATAGGATCCATCGCACAGCAGCAGGATAGCCTTGCTCTGTTTTGACCTTTCTGAAATTAATTTCCCAATCTTAGCTTTCAAAATCAGAGATTGAAAAGACCTATTAGATCAGCCAATCCATCTTATCACTAGTACGGCAGCAAGCGGAGACCCCAGCCAAGTGCTCCTCCACACAGAGAAAATATTCTGGAATAAGACGGGACATGAATTTAAAGTGAAATATCTGTTCCGGAATATTCTGCACGTGGACAGAGTGTACTCTGGAATAACCACAGCTGATCCTGGCTTTGCTCAGTTGACACCTGCAGCCACTCACTGGAAAGGAGGGGAGAAAAAAAAAATCCCATTTTAGGATAAGAAGCACGTTTTGCTGGGGAGCTCTGGGGAACAATTCCCCCCCGACCCTTTATTCCCAGGCAGGCTGCCGCTCACAGGGCAGCACCACCGGGGAGTAGAGGGATGGGTGCTCAGGGAAGTTCCTCCCTGACCTGTGAGGGTGCGGATCAGGACAGAATTCCGGTCTGCAGCTGCTCCAGGAGCCTGGGATGTTAATGCACACCTCTCCCAAGCTGCATTTTAGCACCTTTGCAGGGAACACAGCTCTTCTCAGCAGGCCCCTGCTTTTCCAGGCAGCAAATAGCTTGGGGGTAAAACCCCAAATCTTGTGGTTCGCACCACCCGAGCTGCCCTGGCCGGCACAGCCCATGGCGGGGGTCCCCAGGAAGGCCCCTTGGGGCAGGGAGGGCTCCTGCTGCCACCTGCCCCTCTCCTCCCATTGCCCCTGGAATCCCTGGGCTCTGAGGGTCGTGTTCTAAGGCCAGCAGTGCCGATCCGGAGGGGACAGGTCACCCACCCTGTGCTGACCTTGGCGTCCGCCTCCATCCTGCCCCTCACTCACTGCCCGCCCGGCTCGGACATTGCTCTGGCATTCCCAGAGCTCTTGGGGATGTCCGTGGGGTTGGGACGTGCAGGGCAGCGCCGAGGGGCGTCCTGCCTCTCCCACAGAGCGAGCAGAGCGAAGCAGCAAGCCAGGGCTGGTCACACCGAGCTGCCCGCTTCGGACACGCCACCAGCGCGGCCGGCCCTGAGGTAAGCGTGAGCCGCTCGGGGCTCTTGGAGGGGCCTGAGGGGCAGCAGGGAGCCGGCCTGAGCCGGGGGGAATCCCTGGGAAGGCCAGGGGGATCCCTGGGAAGGCCAGGGAGGCGGCTGCGGCGGCAGCACACGGAGCCCGGCCAGGCGCGGCCTGTTCCCGCCGGAGCGGGCCCGCGGTCCGCCCCTCAGGGAGCGGGCAGCCACGGCCAGCGGGACACGGGAGAAGGCGGCCCCAGTGCGGCTAAAGGAGCTTCTCCCCACAAAAGGAGCTTCTTCCCCCGCAAGGAGCCTCTGCCGACGGCTGTGCTCGCCCAGGAGCTGGGGATCACCCGGGCGGGTGCCTGCCAGGTTAGAGCCCGGCCGCGTTTCCCGTCAGCGTTTCACTCGGGGCATAGCTGCGAGCCTTTTCCCCCCTGGAACCCCTCTGTTCCCCCGGCAGCTCCTGCCCTGAGCTCCCACCAGCCCCGGCCATCAGCCCCGGCCACCAGCCCCGGCCACGGGGAGGGCCCGGAGCACGCAGCCACGGCAGCTGCGAACTTTGGGCACTCAACAAGTCCTCTCCGCACACCACCGGGGCCAAAAGATCAATGCTGACACTCCAGACGATTTCTCTCAATTTGGGGTTTTTTTTTTTCGTCGACTGTCGGGGCAAAATTCCGCTTTTCCGATATCTCGGAGGCTTGGCTAATAGAAACAAATAAAGCCAAAGCTTCTGTCCACAATGGGCGAGGAGCATCCATTGTCGGCGGCGGGCGCTAATCGGATTAAATTGGCTCCTGGCTCTACCGCTCGGGGATAACTCACTCCTAAATTTTTTCCCATCTCAAGGGGATGGGCCATTGTTGGTTGTTTTTTTTTTCCCCCCCCCCCCCCCCCCCGATTTAAATCTGATGTCTAGCATGAGGGCTGTCCGGAGCTGCCGGCGGTGCCTGCGCCCTGCGAACAAAGCGCGGAGCGCAGCCCGGGGCCGTGGCTGGTGCCGGCCCCCCGAGCCCCTTCTCCCGGCTGGAGCCGCTCCGGCATCGCCGCTGCCCTCGGGAAGCCGCGGTGAAAAAGCCCGAGCGCAGCCAGGCAGGGAGAAAACCCGCGGCTGTCCGCGCTCAGGCCGCCTCCCATTAGCATTTAAATCCGCAGCCCTGGCACCAGCCCCTCGGAAGGAGCGGCCGCGGCCACGTTCCTGCGAGCAGCCCGAAGAGACGGCCTTAAATAATGCCGCCTTCGGGAGGGAGGCCCCGCGCGCCGCCAGCTACATTTTGCCCGGAGTCTGATAATTTTCAAAGCTATTGGCAACCTGGGAATTTTCCTGCCTTATCGCCGGGGCTCAGCTAACTTCACTAACACTAATCAGAGCTGGAATCATTCATTCAAGGATTGCATGATCATGTTTTTCTTTAGCAGTGACAGCTGCCTGAGCCGCATTAGCAATGCAGATGAGTCAGCCTAATAGGTTAATGCAGAACACGCGAAAATTAGGTTTAATCCCCAGTGAAATAATCTAACATTTTCACATTTCTTGATGTTGGGATAGAGACATTGGTGGTGACTCAATTAGGTGTAATGTAGATCAAAGCAAATTTACCTTCTGGCTGAACCTTCCCCGTAGTTTAGATAGAAGAATATAAGGGTTCTGTACTAATTGGCCAATGGCTGTGGGGAAAATTACACGGAAAGCGGGCGTCGCGCAGGAATCGCGCTCCGGATTTGGATCTGGAGCGGGGCACGGCCGGGCTCTGCAAACACCGGGCACGGCGCTGGGTGGGTGCGCAGCCCCCTCTCTCTCTCCTCTCCGTGCAGCGCTCACAAACGAGGAAGACGTTTGGGGGCTTTTCTCTGGTTTTATTTATTTCATCCCGCCCGCCCCCCCCCACCCCCCTTCCCGCTGCTCCTCTATTCATTTTTTAATGTCCCGTACCGCAATATCCCCGGCGAGGTTTGAAAGACCTTGTATGATAAAAGGAGCATAAAGGAGAGGAAAAACCCCACCCACCGGCGCGCGTCCGTCTAATGTTTTCATTCCCGGGGAATAACATATCAAACAGCAATCGCTTTCAGTCATAAAGGGAGGGGAACAAAAAATTACATGCCCTCAGTTGCCAAATTATTTTTTTGCCTTGACATCTTAATTCTTAATCCTTGTGTGTGGTCAAATCAGCCTACTATAGACAGCCAATCAAGCAATTATTCCTAAATTATATTTGCCCAGCTCACATTGATTGGTTATTCTTTTCTTATTGGGTAAGCTCATTAATTCCGAGCAGCTTGCTTATTATGCTTTCCACATCATTTTCCTTCGGAGCCTATCTACTCACACCAGCCTGCTGATGTTTCAAGATGCCACGCAGGAGGAAAAAAAAAAAAAAAAAAAAAAAAAAGGGCCGAGTGATCTATTGCATTGTCTCTTCCAGCAATTACAATTCACATTGCTGATTAACTTTGATGTGAAAACTAATGAGATAAGGCAAGTTATCAAGGCGGACCTGATCGTCATCTCATTTATAGAGCATTTGCCATCAGTGAATGACAAAAACTAATGAAGATGTATCTGACAGCAGGCTGAGCCGCGGCCGAATTTTCGTTTCTCATCAGCAAGTGCTCTGCTTCGAACTCATCAGTCTATCTGAAACATGTGGAAATTAGCTTAATAATGAAAACACTTCATCCAAATAGACAAATGTTTACATTAAAATAGCTACATGATAAATAGATGTTAAAGATTTTATGCCTTCTTGAGTCTAAACAATGGAGCACAAAATATGTTCTCATATTCACTAAATCATCCCCATAAAGCTCCCCACGTGCCGCCCTACCTGCGGGCTCCCCTCTTTTACGGCTCACGGAGGGCTCCGGGCTGCGGCTCGGGCTGTGGCACCCGGGGCATGCCCGTGGCCAGGGCAAGGGAGAGGGGGCACTGTCCCTGCCCGGACCTGGGGCACGCGGCTCCCAAAACCCCCAGGTTTTTCAGCAGCGCTGTCAGAGGAGCAGGAGCTGCTGCTGCTGCTGCTGCTGCTGTACATTGGCATTTACCCGACGCAGGAAAGGGATCCAGCTACCCCCGGACAAAAGTATGAAGTACGGGCATAATTCACGTGAATACAGCAAGGTTTCTTGCCTGAGCCACCACCGAAAAGCCTCCTGAAACATCGGTCTAGTTCAGAAACGTCGCGATTAAAGGGAGGCAGGCAGAGCTGCTCCCGTTTTTAATATTGTGGCTTTGGTGTCTTTATTTATGAGAGACTATTTCATATTTGTCGGGCACTATTTCACACGCATCTACCATGCCCGAACGCATCCCCAAGTTGTTTTTGTGTCTGGAATAAAATATTCATCCATCACTTGGGATCAGAACAATACTATTTTTAATAGAGAAGACAGGCATCCGCAAGGCAGAAGGGTGAAACTCTCGCTTTCAAAATTATTCTAAAAACTGTGATACTTCAATTAAAATAAAGATTTGGCAAAAAGATTCTCTTCCTTTACCATGATTTTTTTTTCTCTCCTCCCTGCAAAAATAGATACGGACAGCCTATAAAGCACTGCCTCCTCCAGGAAAAAAAAAAAACAAAAAACCCCCCAAAAAACAAATCCAAACACGTTATCCCCAGTGTAAGAGGAACTTTAAATTCGATTAAAAAACGTGATTATCCAAGTGGACCTCGGGGCGCGGGGAGGGGGGGAAATAAATTTTAAAAAATCGAGGCTTTGCAGAAAAGGCACAGGAGCTCCGTGCGCACACGTGGAGAAGGAAGCTCGGCTCCCGAGCGGGTCGGGCCGGTGCCGGGGCTCCCCGCGCCGCCGGTGGGTGCAGCCCCGGCCCCCCAGCCCCTTCCTTCCCTCCGCCGGGCACTCACCACGTCCCCTTGCTCGGCCGGGGAGGGCGTCGGAGGCGCAGCCCCGAGGTGCCCCGGCATTGTGCGGCGCAGATTAGCCCGCACAAAGGGCCCGCATCCCGGCTAAGTTAAAAGAAAAGCCAGTGCTGGGGAGCGCCGGCAACAAATTACTACTTCAGCGCTGGATTAAATGTAAAAGCCCTTCACAGGGCTGCAGATAAATCCTGTGTGCTAGAAGGAACCATAAAAGTACTTGTTCAAGAGCTATAGGCACAAGTGGAGAATTGACCCTAAAGATTTTTTTTTTTTTTTTCAGTAGCCGAAGTTTATAAAATTTCTGCCGACGCGGGGAGAGGGTCGCGACAGCACCGCACCGCTCCCGGCTGCTGCGGCCGCTCACCGGAGCTGGACGGCCACCGGTGCCAGCATTCCATGAAATCCCAGCAAGGTTGGCTTGGTGCTTTGGAGGGGGTGTGTGTTTTGCGTGTCCCTCGTTTGTTTGGTTTGGGTTTTGTTGGGTTTTGGTTGAGGGGTTTTTTTGGTTTTGGGTTTTTGTTGTTGTTGTTGTCGTTCCCTTTTTTCCGCCTTTCTTTTACCCAGCTAATGAAGCAGGATGGTCTCGCTTTCACCACTCACACCCGGAGTGGGAAAACACTGCTCCCATCCCTGTTTCCCTTCTCCCCGTGCGCCACAAGCACAGGTCCAGCCCCGCACTCCCCGCTCAGCGCTGCCGTGCGGGATGCTCCGAGCGGGCAGGGCGCAGCCTTCTCCCTTCGGTCCGTAAAAACACGCGTCACCTGGGCACGGTTTGTCCCTCCTGCTGCACAGCCAGGGTTTTCTATTTCTCAAGTGCCAGCCCGGCCACGGCAGCGGCTCTGCCGGCTCCCCGGGTGTGCGTCTACGTGTGCCTGCACGGAGGGACGGCCAGGGAAAGGAATGCTGCTCCTCCCTCCCCCTCCCCGGCCTTTATCCCGGCCGCCTATTTTAATAAATAATTATAGGCAGCTAAAGGATTTGTTCATTCCAAAAGGTCTCCCCTTCACATTTCTCAGAGGTTCAGCTCAAGGAGACACCATGATAATAAGGCTGACTCGGGATCCCTACTCCACAATGTCATTACGAGCCACCATTTAAAATGAAAAAAAAAAAAAAATCTGTACATTATACCTAAAAGCATTACAAGGTTAGCGTCTCAGCTTGGGGAATATTTCATGCTGCTGGGAAAGCAGAGCTGCTGCTCTGAGGAGGAGGAGAGGAGGAAAAGGGGAGAAAAAACAGAACGAGAGAAAAATCCTCTCTGAAACACAAGCCTAGAAAAAAAGATGTTGGGTGCGAGCACGGAGATCATTTGCATTTCCAATG
Organism: Monarcha castaneiventris obscurior; assembly: GCA_026261815.1. Lineage (NCBI taxonomy): Eukaryota > Metazoa > Chordata > Aves > Passeriformes > Monarchidae > Monarcha > Monarcha castaneiventris. Next base: position 326,696 of record JAMPIT010000035.1, read on the forward strand.
ACTAGGACTAATCCTCCGCTACCACGTTTATATTTTCTTATTACTTTTCCTAATTATCTCTCTTTTTTTTTTTTTTTTTTTTTTTTTTTTTTTGCTGGTCGCTTTTTCTCCCGTCTGTGCTCCCAGCTCCCCAGCCCGTTGCTGTCTGGCTCGGGGCTGGTGACAGCCCCTCTACACCGCCCAGGCCGGGAGAAACCCGGGTGCCTCACGCACACACAGAGCGCGGGTGACCCTCCGAGGCGCTTTGCTCCGTCAGGGTTTGCTAAGGAGCATTTCTGGGACCTAGGGAAGGCTTTTTGCCGGGCAGGGCGCAGGCGGAGAGCAGCCCCAGCAGTGCCCCATCGCCGGCCGCGGGCACCCCGCGAACCCCCCAGCCCCGGCACCCCCCGACGGGCACCCTGGGCTGCGCTGGGACGGGCGGAGGGCGGAGGATGGAGAGACAGGCACCCTCCCGGGCTGGCTGTCCCCGAGGGACCGCGCTGCTGCCCGGGCAAGGAGCGCGGGGTCGGCTCCGAGGCCCCCCGGCTCCGAGCCACGCGTGGAAGCCGAGCTGAGTCTCTCTGAGCCCCTGGCTCGCAGCCTCTGCCTCTGACGAGGAAATTACATGGCTAAACGCCTGCTCGAGACCAGCCACTAAACCGCTCCTGCAACATTATCCTAAAATTTGCTAATAGCGGCTCTTTCACATAAATTAAGTGATAATGAAAAAAAGCCCCCCTTTGAATTTATATATATATTTCAGCAGAGAATAACGTTTTATTTAAAATAGTTACAGCGCGCCTTTTGATTTAGAGTTTAAAGTAAATAATATTTGTACATCTAAAACATACTCAAGACAAATGAAAAGCCTCTAGATGCTTTTGTATGAGATGCTGAAGAGCTCTACAAACTTAAAAGCACAACCTCAATTAAGCCCATCTTCATCTGGAAAAAAAAATTAGCAACTGAAAGCTGAATATATTAGATAATGCACACTTGCAGGAGAGCATTCTCTTAGCAAAAAATTCTTGATAACCAACCTAAAGCTGGCCTTCGAGTTGCTCGATGCTAATTTTGTTTGAAACTGTTTAACTAACTCTGAATAGATATCCATATTCAACAAAGACATAATTAATGGCAACCTTTTCTTCTGCTTAGAAGACATCATAACAAGCAGAAAAGTACAAAAAGATTTTTATAGTAACTAATTTAAGGACAAAGGGTTGACCTCTAGCATTTCATTAAATAAACGGAACGAATGAAAGAAGAGTGACAGTATTCATCCTTGTTCAATTCAAGCAGCCAATTTCAAAATGCAAATCATAATCTGCAGATGTTGGGGCCTGATATATTTTTTTAAAATATCATTTGTTCAATTTAAGAACATCAGACATTTGAATTTTAAATAATTAAAAAAAAAAAAAAAATCAAACCCAATTCCCCGCTCCAGGTTTAGGCGCAGCGTGACTGCGTGCTCAGAGCCGGGGTCTGCCGGGGCTCCCCTCCCTCCCTCCCCACCTCCCCAACCATTCATTTTATACATTATTCCCAAAACCTTTTAATGGAGAAGTTCTGCTAAGCCGCGCATTATTTCTGATTAGCGCAGCTGGTCAGTGCTGCTGCCTCTCCAGCCTGGGCATGACGGGGAACGGCCCCGAGCTGAGCCCGGCGAGCCTCTCCATCCTCCCTGCCCACCCGTGGGCACCCAGCGCCCGTGGGCAGGCCGTGTCCCCATCCCGGGGGGCCCAGGGTGACGGATGCTCCCTGGATGTGCCGCGATGGCGCTGCTGTGGCACAGGGAAAAGCACCCCGGCTCCGGTCCCCACGCGTGGCAGAGCCCCAGAGCCCCTGCCCGGGCAGGGACATGGTGGTGACCAGAGCACAGGTGGGGACAGCAGCGGGGGGTGAGCTGACTCGGAATTTGGGGACACAGCCCCAACCCTCTGGAGCCGCGTTTTCTTCTGGGTGCCAAGGGACAAGGCGCAGCGGGAAAGGAGGAGATTTTGGCTGGACCGTGGATGAGCTGCAGTCCTTTAGCAGGGGAGGAATGAGGTCTCAGTGCAGCTTGACACTTAGCTTGTTCCATGGGGATCTGAGGCAGCCAAGCAGGTGGAGCCCAGGGGAGCAGCTCCGGGTCAGGGGATGCTACACACCGTGCTGAGTACAGACCCACAGAGCTGTGGAGGGGCTCCTTCCTCACTCCCTTCAGCGCCCTTCCACCTTTCTTCCTTTCAGCGCCCTTCCACCTTTCTCCCCTGAGCAAAGGACGCCCAGGAGTGACGTTAAGGGACACTTTCAACCTGCCCAAGGGGGCCAGAGGATGTGTTTCCACATCCAACACAACGGCAGCACGAGTTCCTCCCTCTCCAATTCTACACCAGCTCCGACAGCTGTTTCCAGGTTTTTCCAGGTTTGCAGGGATAACCCATGGGGCCTGGCACCGCCGAGCTTGCACACGTGTGGGGTTTCTCCCAGGAAATGGCTTTAGGGTGTTTGGAAGTGGTTTTGGGGAAGCATGAGATATTTTTAAAATTTATTTTGGGCATTGAAATGCACAGAAGTTTCTGGCTTCACTGAACTGGGCCGTGGGGTACAGTGGACCAACACTGACATCTCCTCAGCGAGCAATTCCCTTCCTTCCTTAATAAAGGGAAAATATCCCAGGTTCCCACCACACGGCCCCTGGTTACTGCTAGGTGACAGTGAAGCGCAACCTCTGCAAAGGCATGTATATTAATTAAATTGCTGCTGATTAGGACCCATCAGCGACTCACAGCACACGGAGAGGGACTGAAATAAATGCCCAGGAGCATCCCTGGGGAGAGGAGAGCAGCGCTGCACCGTGGCCTCACCCTGAGCAGAGCAGAGCAGAGCAGAGCAGAGCAGAGCAGAGCCATTTCTGACAGGCCAAGAGCAGGTTTGTCCCGAGCCCTTCCCAAAGCCAGGAGCCCATCCCGGCCCTGCTGGCGCTGGGCACGGGCAGGAGGAAGGGCCGGGGCCTTGCCAGCCTCCTGCACAAACAGACCCTGCAGCTGTCGCGGGGCGAAATAAATGACTTCCGGAGGTTGCGGAGAATAAATGGATCCATTCAGGCACGAGTGAAGGGGACATTGTTTTCCTCCTCGGAGGAAAAAAAAAATCCCTCCCCAACAACCTATATATTAAGGTATCAATGAACAACAAATTCATTCAGTTATGACACAGGAAATCTAAAGCAGAATGGGCTGCAAAACAAACTCGATTTATCTGCGCCACACACGCAAAAGGAAAAAATGCCTCTTGTTGGCTGCTCTGCCGGGGCTGGGGCTCCTCTCGAGGAGCGCTCAAGATTCCAGCCACACACGGAGTGTTTTCTGCCGGTGCTTTGGCGGTGGATGCGAACTTCTGAGATTAAGATTGTTCCCTTAGGTTTATCCTCTTCAGGGACAACGTGTGCACAATACGCCTTTGGAGCATATTTAAAGGCAGGCTGCAGATGCACATAATCTCCGTCCTCCCGCACCACAAACAGCAGACGTGGAGGTTTGGGGGCTTTTTTTTAAAAAAGGGAGAGGAATTACTCGTTCAAAGGGAAACCAAGCCTTTCGTTTTCACTGTAGCCACCTTCGTTTTTATATTAAAAGAGAAAAGAAGAGGCGAAAACAGAAACGCAGGCTCAAGCCAGACCCTATTTCTCAAAGCAAGGCAGTAGCTGCCTCCTCTCCCACCTCTCCCCAGCAGCGCTGAGCCCACCCAGGGGACCCCATCTGCTCCACCACACGTCTGGGCACACGCTGAGCCTGAGGGGACAGCCCTGGCCCCGGCCCTGGGAAGGACAGAGGGGCAGTGCCCTCCTGCCCTCCCACACAGCCCCTCGGCACCGCTTCCCTGAGCCCACTCCCCACTGCTGTGCAGCACTACAAACCCGGAGCGCGGCCGAGAAACAAAGCCCGTCCCCCCTCTTATCTCCAAAACATTTATGCTTAGCTGTTTTCCCCAAGCAACGTTAAAAAAATCTCTTAAAAACGAGAGTAACGGGTCAATCCCGCTATAGATACGGAATTGGTACCCAGCTGCAAGGAGCGCTCGGCGTGCAGGGGAATAATCCAAAAGGTTTTAATTAGGGAAAGCAGCAGTAAGTGAAGGAACATGAGCTCGGATGAGAGCACTTGAACGTACAAATAACTGGGAAGGACGAGATACGGCTATGCTTGGAGGGGAGATCTCCCCGCTGCCGGGGAGCCCCAAAAGCAGGCAGGGCGCATCCCCAGCCCCTAAGACGCCAGGGGCTCTCCAGGAGCAGCACCTCCGGGCGCAGCGGGGCGCATTAATGCGGGGCACATTAATGCGGGGCACATCGCTGACCCCGAGCGCGGAGCCAGGAGCCCCAGCCCTTCCGCCAGCCGGTGACTTGCCCCGCGTCCCGGACAGCTGCACGTCTGGCGGAGCCGCCCCGGCCTGCCCGCAGCGCTCGGGAGCGGGGTCCCCACAAAGGCAGGATGCGGCCGGGAGCGGGGCCGGGGCCGGGGCCGGGCAGCGCCGTCCCCCGGCCGCTCCTTGGGAACCAAGTCACGCTCCCTCCACAACTGCTCCTCTGTGCCTGTTTGAACTGTCCCTCCCAATTAGCAGTAATAAGTGACTCTGTAAAGATGAGCAAACACGGCGCATTCATCAGCGCCGGCGGCCCCCGCCCTCCCTGCCGGCAGCCCCAGGAGATCCCCCCAGGGCACCGCTCCGGAGGATGCCGAGCGCGTCCCGCCCGGCCCCAGCCAGCGCCGGCAAAAGGCAAATTAATGACGAGGCGCTCCAAGAGTTTGCCTGAAATTATTTTATTCTGCCCAAGGATTGATTGCTCCCGGCCTGGAAATATGTCCAAATCAATACGCTAAAGCTCAGGGCAAAAAAGACATGCTCTAGCCCCATTTATTTCATCCGCTTTTTTGAGGAATGGCACATAATTTACCGGGTAGGAATTGCTAAGCCCTTCCAGAGCGAGGACTAATGACAAGCTGTGGGAAAGCGATGCCTCCATCCATCTCCCAGGCGAGTCCGAGTCCCCACACCCACCCGGTGATGACCCTGGCGGTGGCCACTGGCGACAGAACGTGCCCGAGACCATCCTCGCCAGGCAGATGGACACGGAGGTGAAGCATGTGGGTCGAGGCACCCACCAAGGAAACGATTTCCAACCTCCCCAGAAGGATGCCTGGTGCCCAGGGCAGTCCCTGCACAGCCTGCTCCTGCCTGGCCAGCTGGAACCAGGCCGGAGCAGCCACCGGTTCAGGGGTGGGCTGAAAGCGATGCCGAACGCACACGACAAACGCTGACACTGTCTGAGCAACACGTCTGGGCCTCAGCACTGCAGAACAACCCGCGTCACCCAGGGCGTGTGGACTGAGCTCCCCACAGCGAAGGGCACGAGGGACACCACAGGACAAGGACACATCCCATCACCCGGGGGCTGGGCCCCAGGTCTGGGGGAGAAGCCAGCACCCCGTGCTGCTTCCGCGGCGGACGCTCTGCACGCGCCTCGTGGGTGACACGCGCCTGCCAGCGCGCCCCATTTGCCCATCCTCTGCATGCTCCACGGGGTCCCGGATTTTCCAGGGCATTAAACCCTGGAAATCCCCCCTCAGAAAGCTTGGTGGCAGCTGTCATCCCGCTGGCGGGGGGCGGGCGGGAGGGCTCCTGCTGCGGACCATCAGTGTCACTCGCGAGCCGCTGGTGGGTGAAGGACAAGGTGGCCCCGGCGGCCCCGGGATCTGCCAGCCCGTGCCGGGAGCTTGTCACCGCTCCGATGGGGCTGCCAGAGCACCACTGGCACCAAGATGCAGGCACAGCAGCACACCTGCACGGACACCCACGGAAAGGACACTTCTGGCTGTGTTACAGCAAGAGAGCTCAAACCTTCCCACTTGCCGAGAGTCCCTCAAGCAAACGTCTTTACATAAAACGGAGACATAAAGCAGCAGAGCGCTGCAAAAATCAAAATCCGGGGTTTGCTGGCTTCCCCTCGGGCAAATCCCTTCCCACCCGGGCTGCTCTGGACATCTTTGAGGGCATTGTGTCCCCAGGCCTGGGCAGCCTCGGGCTGGAAGAGGATTCCCCTCGGTCCCATAGCGCAGAGGAGAGATGCCAGGGCAGGAGAGGGAGCCTGAGGAAAGAGCAAAACACAGTGGGGTTTGAAGCAAGCCTCGCTGAACCCTGGCCCAGGGACAGGGAAGGCAGAGGAGTGAGTCTGCCTTCAGAGAGCCTGAACATGCTCTGCAGGCCTGGCCCTGCTGGCCAGGCCCGAGCCCCTCGGCCCGGCTGGCACCCTCCTTCAGCTGCACTTGGCTCTGCTCACGGGGGATTTTTCTAGACTGAAACACTGCTGGCTCCCCCATTCACAAAGGGAACATCTGTGAAAAGGGGTCATTCACAATATACTTGTGAGTGCCGGGTAGGAAAAAAACCACTCGGCCCGGAGAAAACAACACCGCCTTTATTTTTCGGTGCAGGCGCCTGAGCCCGCAGCACCCTCGTGGGTGAGGCAGGGAGGGCTGGGGGGCTCGGCCCTGCCCCTGCACCCCCAGGCACGGCCCTGTGGAATGGGACAGGGACCAGCAGCACCGAGGGACACCCGGCCAGGCCAGGGCCCAACTCCTTCACCCACCTCCCTCCCATCCTAGCGGGCACAAATCCCCACGTGTGGCAGCAACACGAACGAGTTTTATTACTCCATAAAATATCTGAAACAAAATAAATGGTTTTGTCAAACACTATATCTCCTCAAATAATAATGCACCAGCTTACAAAGAAAAACAACCGACATTCATATTCTATGGCAAAGGTTTATCTCGCCTCCCAGAGGAGAGGGGAACGGACATTTCAATTCGGAATTCAGATACTGTATGGGAATACAGTAACTATAGTTCTCAGAGGGTTTGTGCAAATGCCAGCAAAACAAACCCCAAATCAAATTTATTAGCTGGTGGAGATCTCTAACAATCTTACACGGTGACTGATGCAGCCGTCGGGGAATTCCTTTCAACATTAAGTGATTTAAAGCCCCTACAGAAACTTCATTGTCTGCTCCAAAACAGAAAGGGCTCCTCAGTACCCAGTCCTGCTCCAGCAGCAGCACTGGGGTGGGTGCTATAGCCAGTGTGCATTTCCTTTCATCTGGAAACCTTACCAGGAGTCCTCACATCCCAAGTCCTGTGGAGAGCTGGAAAGGGAGGAACTGCAAATTAATTAAGAGCTGCAGCCCGCGTCCTAAAGCGCCTGTCTGTGTTTTGATGGCAAGGTTGGGACGTTCCCAGAAAACGATCCGGATGGCACTCCCCGCCCTGGCTCAGCCACTGAACACCTGCAGCCTGCTCGGCACAGGGCAGAGCCGCAGGTTTTGGGTGCAGCCAGCTCCCACCAAAGCACTGGGTGCCAGAACCAGGCCGGCTGTGCTGCAGCGGGGCCAAGCTGCCCTCTGGGGAAGCACCAGGGCAGCACCCCGGGCTCCTGCTCCAGGAGGGGAGATGCCCTTCCCGAGGATGTGGGGTGCAGAGGAAGGTGAAGGCACAGCCGGCGCCCCCGGAGCATCCACAGCACCCGGCCCAGGGCAGCTCCTGCAGAACCATTCTTGAAAGCAACCCCAGAAATGCGCAGCTCTAATTGCCAGGTTTTTGTTGTGCACGCTCACCGCTGGGTCATTTGCATTTTAGCTGCTAAAATATCAGGGGGATATTATTTAATCAATCACCGCAGCTTACAAAGCCCTAAGTGAGAGAATATTTTTTGATTGCCTCTGCTTGTATCTAAACATCTCACAAACCCGCCAGCCAGTTCTTCATTTCAATTAGGGCAATGCTGATCGTTAGCTAACTAATAAGGACCAATTTTCTGTCACAACTATTTCCTAATTAAATTCAAAACAGAGATTTCTAACCCAGATGGTCAGTGATGCTACAGATTTGTTTAAATTTGGTATCACAGTAACAAACTACTAATTAGGGTTTGTAAATACACCAATTCCCTTATGACTTAGTTGTTAGTAATGCATACAACGGGTTTATTAAAGCACTAATTGTGTCTGGCTTTACTTGGGCCTAACGCATAATCCACTTATCACATACTGGTACCAACTCATTTTGAAGGGATTATGAATGAAATCATAAACGAGGTCTCGCATCCCTTTCCTGGTATGGTTAATAAAGGTTTGGTGTCATATTCAGATGACATGCATCGATTTTCCGCCTCTGATGGGGAGCGGCCCCGCAGCGACCATGGGGCTCCATTCTCCAAAGGATGTTTCATGGAAAAACTTCTGAATGCCCCCCCCTTGCCCAAAAACGGGGTTTCTGCTCCTGCTCCTGCTCCTGCTCCAGCTCTGCTGGGCAGCAAATCGTCCCAGCAGCCAAGCTCCTGGAAAGGGGCTCTGGAGTTTCCCAGAGAAAGCACTGAATTGTTTATTTCCCGCTGAAGCCCAGCTCAGCCCCTTCACGGGGCTGGGGCTGGCACAGGGGGCTCACGGGACCTCCCCGTCCCTTGGCCTGGAGACCCTCACGAGCCTCGATCACCTTCTTGCCGAGGGGTGGAGGACACCAAACCTGGATTCCCTCTGGAAAAGACCCCGTTTTGGACGGAAGGCTTTGTTCCAAGGACCCGAACGGGCGCTACCCCACAGCTGGGGTATCGACGCCCCTCGCTGCCGTGGCTTTATCGAGAGTGCACAAAGTAGGAAATAAATGATAGATAACTGTGAATTGCAAGGTTATGTAAACACGGAGGGGGTTTCAGAAGAATCCTATTAAACCATAAAAGAAAAGCACGGATGGTTTATCACATCACTAAGACCCAAGAATGCATTAATAAATAGAAGAATAGATAACGAACCGTGGAGTACAAGGCTAAACTATCCGCTATTGTGAGGATCCTGTGACAGTAGAAACAATGAAGGGGAAGAAAAAGCTTTGTTGGTCTGTCACCAGAACCTTGTAGTGTATCTTTTATAGGCCATTTTTAATGAATTCACAGCACCTATCAGTTATTCTCTGCCCAAATCCCTCATTTTCCTCCCTCTTGAATGCAAATTCCCATGCTGCACTCTGCCTTCACCATGACTTCCCCCGTTAAACTCGGGGTTTCTCTGGGTTTCAATGGCCTTTCAGCCGCCGCGAGAACAGGTTTCTGCTTTCATATTTCCAAAGGGTTTTCAGGATGGTAACAAAAGTGGGGTTTAATGCAAAGCAGGAGTACCTCCGAGCCTTGCTGCATCCTTTGCTTCTTCTGTGACAGGAGGGTGAATGCTCAGACAGGTCTGATTCAGCCCTGAGTGACGATGCCCAGATGTGCCTGCAAGGCAAAAAAAAACCCAAACAAACAAACACATGAAAGCTGCTGCTCCTCTTGCTGTTTTCCAGCCCTCTGCAAATAACACCGAGAATTGTTGGAGGGGACTTAATATTAATCCAAGAGATAGTACTCTCTTTGTAGACACTACTGAGACTCACTAACAGTTTATTTTTCACCGCACTGAGGGGGTTTTATCATTAAATAAGGACCCAGGATACATTTACTGTAGATTACTTTTATTTTTACTACAGCGCCATTAGGTACGGAGCACTAAGGAGACAGGGCTGACCACGACACTCTCTGCAGTAAAACCCTGCCGTCCTGCCTCCGCCAGAATCTGAAATCCTGATCGATTTCCACGTAAAAAATCCCAAAGACTTCGTGCTGCTGCTGCACTGACATCCTGCAGGAGTGCATGGCTCGCATGGCTCGACATGGCTGGCAGAGGCAGAAGAGGGTCCGTGTTAAAGACGGGGAACAGCACCATGGATGCCCAAAAACTCAAAGCTCTCTTGGTGGCAAGCCCCACCTGAAGCGGGTCCCCAAGGAGCCTGCACTGGGCCCAGTTTGAGGCTCTCACTGGGAACTACTCCTGCCTCCTTGCCCCTCAGGTGCCCAGAGGATGCCGCAGGCAGGCAGGAGAGGCCAGAGAGCCGTTGCCTTTCCTCACTCTGAGAAACAGGAATTAAAGAGACCCACCTGAACCCCAAGCAGCAGTCAGGAACCCAGACTGGCCTTTTCTGCGGACTATCCACACTCCAGCTCCCAGCAGCTTTTGCTGCCTGTCCCACCAGCACATCCCTGTGAGCTCACGGGGTGTCCTGCAGGACAGCCACACCACAGGGTCCCTTGTCCCCAGGGACAGGACACGGGGCCACCTTGCTGCTCCTTCGCTGGGTGCCGGAGGCGAGGCACAGGCAGGGAGGCGGCTGCCCTCCCTGCCCTCAGCCCGGAGCCTCTCTCCTGACCATGGAGGAGCAGAGAGCAGGCGGCTGCTCTCCCAGGAACACACTTCAGGCTGGCGAGGAGTACAGCCGAGTGCTCAACAGGCTCTGGAAATAAGTGGAAGTCAAATAAGTTTGCCACTCTTTGTCCCCCTTTCAATATCTAGCTTTGATCAAAATCCTTGGATACTCAAGTGGTTGTTGACTTAATGTAGTAATGAGACATAGCCTTAAGTGAGGCCATTTCCGTGCCCATTCAGGCTCTCTGAGAGCAAGGGATGCAGGAGGAAAAGCCTCTCCTGGTCTCTGGGAGCTACAGCAGAGCCCAGAGCAGAGGCCTGGCTCCGGCTCCCAGGAGATGCAGCACGAAGGTCTGGTGGCCACAGCTACCCGAGGCACACTTACAGCACCCTTTTTATGCAACAGAGCCTGGCTGGCACGGCGCTGGGTGACACCAAGAAATCCACTGGAAATGCCTCCTCTGAAGGCTGCACTGGGTGGCCAAGGCTGCTCCGGAAGGCAGAGCACGCTCCAGTGCTCAGCGAGGGCATCTCCCAGGGCCGCTGCTCCGAGAGGTGACCCACACAGGGGTCCACACCCTACAATGGCCCTTCGCTCCCATCCCTCGCCAGGGCCACCGAGCCAAAGCTCCTAACTCAGCAGTGTCACTGCTGCCTCCCCCTGCAGAGCACTGGGGAAGGGGGTGGCACCATCCCGAGGACACGGCCTGGAAGATCCTAAAGGCCCTTTCCAGCAGAAAGGGTTCTGTGATTCCCTGGGCAGGCTATCGACCTGAGCAGGGCAGGAGTGGGGGAAGAGCCCAGGAGCCTGGACAGGCGCAGCGAGCCCCGAGAAAAGTAAAAATTCTCCAAGTGACGGGGAGCAGCTCAGCCAATTAGGATTTTAATTCCCCTCGTTATGCACAGCCAGTCAATAAATTCTGCACCAAGCAGCTGCTCTAATTCTTAAGCCCATTAAGCCCTACATCTGATAGGCGGGCGGGAGGGGCTGCCGGGGGGCACAGACGGCGCTCCTCGAGATATGAAACATTTCCTCTTGTGCATCTGGGGCACCCCACCCAGCCCCACTCCGAACGGGTATTTTATGGAGGCGGTGAGCAGGAATTTATATAAATATCCTGCCAGAGACACACACCCCACATATGGAGAGAATAAAGAGGTGCCTGGATGAGATGCGCTCAGGGAGCGTTGGTGCCGCAGCAGAGCCGGAGAGCAGAGCTGGAGAGGAGAGGCTGGGACGGAGCAACAGGATTTGGGGGTCTGAAATGGAGGGAGACGAGCCCAAAGAGCCGGGCAAGCAGCCAAGGATGAAGAAAAGCAGGATCAGAGATGCGGGGAGGAAGAAAACTCATGGAGCAGTCCAGCAAGCCCGGAGAGGGCTGGCTCTGATGCAGGATGAGGCCAGGAGCCACAACAGCAATTCCTGGAGTGAAGGGGCAGATGGCTGGAGCGGAGGTATCCCCCCAACTGCTGAGATGAAAGGCAGGAGAGAAAATGGAATACACTGGGAGTGGAAAAGCCTTTGGCAGCCAAGACGGTTTTGCTTGTTAATTGGCAACAAGCTAACACACTAATTACAAAGTTGCTGGATGGTCAGGAAAAACATTGGCAGCAAAGCAATTTGCATTCCTCCGGAGACTGAACAGACCCTGCTCTAGGAATGCTGCCTCTGCCCACCCTCACCCAGGATCGGTGCACCCCAAGGCCTCGGAGCCAGGCAAAACATGGACAGTGATTAAAAATCATCCCGCCTTCAGCTGAGCTCTTGCTCATCTCAGATTAGTGTGAAAGATTAATTGCAGGACATGTGCATCCAGCCAAAATTTATCCTCTTTTCATCCCTTAGACACAAATTTGAAAATAAGCTGCCCACTGCGAATTCCATTCCCGCTGCTCAGCAGGAAAACACCAGGCCTGCAAGGGGCCGCCCTCCCCGTCAGCTCCACAGGGCACTGGAGGAGAGAGCAGTGATGAACCCTCGAGCTTTGGTCAAGGCAAGGGGCATAAATGAAAGTTTGCTCGATTCTGTGAGCGCACCGGCTGCAAAGAGCCCGCTCCTCTAATCCTACCCAGCGTCAAAATGTAATTTCCTCACTTGGAAGGCTGGCTGGAGCCATTCACGTCTCAGTGCCACCCCAAGCCCAGTCTCTCTGCAAAGGCTGTTTCTAGACTGGAAGCCAAGCATGGGTTTTATTGTCGGAAATCAAACGGAGCCATTGGCGTGTGCAGGAAGTTGTGGCTCTCAAAGCTCAGCACACGGCTCCTGACGGGCAGGGGCACGGCGCTGCCTGGGATCCCAATGGGATCTGGGACTGGCCAGCCACAGCAAAGCCCCCAGGACTTCCCCCTGCTGCATCCCAGATCTAGCACAGCCCTCTCCGCTCCCCAAACCTGCCGACAGCCAAGGGGAGACACGGCAAAGCTCCAGACATCTGCTGGGCCACCACTATCACCAGTGCCCTCCATTGACCTCAAAGGGAAGAACATTTTGCTTTTCCCTGAAATTCCCAGCAGCTGGAAAGATGGTGCACTTTGGTCTGGATTCAAAATCTTCCTCCAGGGGGGAGCTTGTGGGCTCAGAAGCTCCACTATTAGGAAGAAATTCTTCCCCGTGAGGGTGGCAAGGCAGTGGTATGGTTTTCCCAGAGAAGCTCCATGTGTTTATTGCAGCTCCCGCAAACAGCACTAATAAGCTTGCTAATAATGGCACACATCAGTGGCTGCTGCTGGTAAATTAATTAGAAACGGCATCACTGTGCTCTGATTAGCTGCCGTCCCTCCACCTTGTAGACTGAGACAGATTTTCTCACCAGCTCGTGTTTCCAACGCCACTAGAAGCCCACTTGAGCAAGCTCATCCAGAAAGGGGGACCTGCAGCGCTGGGCACGTGCTCAGAACTGGGAGAAAATGGCTTTAAAACCTCCAGAGCTTGTCAAGGCCAGTCTATTCAAGGTAATTAATCTGCCGTTTTAAGAGCATTATGTATTTCCTCCACAGATCAGCTGACAACACGACACTGCTGCTGCTGCAGAAGCATCTTGGCGTTGCCAGCCCCAGGAACATGAGGCTCAGGGCTCAGCCTTTCCCCTTCCAAAGCACAGAACCAGCTGGAAATTCGTGACTTCATGGATTGGCTTCTCTCCCCTGCCTGCTGGGGTTCGAACTCAAGGCTCTCCATTTCCTCACAAGTGTGAGCACCAGGAATTAAGTGAAAGCTTTAATTCCAAAGATCACTGAACACTCCAAATCCAAGGAATGCGCCTCAAAGGCCCGTGGCTGCAGTGACAGGAGCCAACAGTCCAGATCTGGAACCGTAGTAACTGCAGCCCTCACCACCTCAGCTGTGGCAGCAACACAGATTTCTGTGGGAGCAGAAATCCTTCCATCACTTCTGATTACCCAAGTCAATAGTTTAGCAGGAAATCGGGTTCCTGGGGGCCATTAGCATCAATTATTCCGCAACGCCCCACCCCTGAGGAGCGACTGAAGATGCTGTGACACACCCAGCGATGCACTGATGCACCTGCCTGTCTGTGGCCTGCCTGCAGCAGAGAATTTCAATCGACTGGAACCAAAACACCCTTTTGAGGTTCTCAGGCAACGGGCAGCAAACCCTGCCGAGGACAGTTCAGATGCTCGCTGCACTCGTGGTACAATCCCCGGGCGCTGCTGCACCAAATGGAGATCAAAAGCAACAATAGTCTGTAATCAAGGATATCTGCATAATAGTTTTCCTGAAGGATGTTTGTGCAGGTGAGCGAGGAGTAAAGCATTGTTTCATCAAATGGTAATTTCCTTGTATCTCAGAGAACGAATCCCATTCGCTCGCCGGGGTATAATTCAATTAAAGGGGAGAACCCTACGCAAGGGAATGGAATCTATCGGTTTGACTGCCATGCTGCAAATCACACCAAGCAAGAAAATGGCATTTGGTCCTGACATCATGATTTATTTCCTACTCAGTATCTTATAATTCTTACAAGATAAGCCAAGACGAGAAATTATCGTGTGTACGTGGGGGTCGCGCCTGCTCCTCTTTATTTTCCCTTCCCAACTGCAGGACCGTGTGTTTCAGCCTTATCTTCGAGGAGGCCAGGGGAACAGATGGCAATGTTTTACAGAGGCAAAGCCACTCTTGCTCTGCACCCACGGCCGGCTCAGGCAGCGCAGGCCCACTCTGTGGGCTCCGAGGAGATCGTGGGGAATGCTCCAAGCCAGTTGTCCCGCCCGGATGAGGCTCCAGCAGGGAGCCCTGCCAAGGGGAGGCTCCGCGTCTGCCAGCCTGGGGATGCTGCCCGTGCCCCGGCCATGCCCAGCCCACCTCGCCTGCCCACATTCCTCTCTCCTCCCTTGGCACCAGCCTGCAGGGAGCCTCGGCCCATCTCCTGGGCCACCAGCAGGAATGCCCGGGCAGGGGGAATGTGCTGTGACACCGCTGCCCTCCTTGGTGAGGATGTCAGGAACCCCTCGCCCACGAGCAGTCTGTGAATTCATTGTCTGCCCAACGCAGCTCAGCTCTTGGGCTGCCCATGTCACAGCCGCCCTTTGCACGGCACCGGGGGGAAGCTGCGGGCAGCATTACCAGACACACTTGGCTTCCTTCAGAGAGATTTTTTTTAGTTAATTGACCCTCCTCCTCCTAATTTGCTTTCATGATCTTAAAATCTTCCCCCTCTCACCATCAGGGAAGCATCTTTTCCTCTCCCTTGCCCACACTCCAAATTCCTGAGCACAGGTAAACACACACATTCATTCCAGCCTGTCAGCAGGCAAGGAAAGCTAATTAAAGTATTTGCAGCACTGCTGGATGGCACAGCAATCCTCTGCAATTGGATCAGAAAGCTGCCTGGCCAAAAATAAGTGGTGTTTGAATTAATTATATTTTTATCGTATGCAGTTTACCCCTTTACCACCACCCCTCATAACACCTCTATCACAAAAACGTCCCCACTCCACGGGAAGTCTCTTCCTGCAGACTTTCCTGAAGGGCTGTGCGTCCACACAAACTCGACCTCTTGGTGAAGGCTGTTTTCTCCCAAGTGCCCTAACAAATTTGCTTACAATGCTGCCAGCTGTGCTGGGGGTGGGCAGCCAGGCTGGGGAGGCTGCAGCAGAGGAAAAGCCACCCCAACACGAGTCGGAGGAATAGATGGGCGACAGTCACCTTGTGTTTTGCACTTCACCTGTTACCTGCCCGTGCTTTTCCCTCCGGGAGACGCCGAGTCACTCCAAGTTTTACCCCTGAAGAAAAAGTTAATCTGAGTTTGAGAACAAAAGCAGTGCTGTTTGTCCTTGCACGCCTAGGATTACGACTACTGAAAGGGTTCCTTATTATCGGCTTGTCACTGTCTCCACTTTAATCTCCTCCTCTCCTCTGCTCCCTGCCTCCCTCCCGCCGCTCCCACCGCCCCGGGATGCTCGGCCAGGCCAGCGGGATGCTCTGGGAGAGCTCTGCTGGGCAGCCCGTGGCCCTTTCAGCTCCCTAACGAGATCATCACCTCCTGCCAGAGAAAAAACTCCCACCAAAAATAATTCCAGTATCCAAGCCCTTTTACTAACTGTTCTTCCAAGCAAACGGCCTCGGCAGCCCCAGCAGATCCAGGTGCTGCAGGTCAGACGTCTTGTGCCTCCAAACACCTTTCCGGAACTCAGGTTTCCCTTTCCGCAGAATTTACTGCATTCGTCTGCCAGCAGAACAAGGCAAAACCCACAAATAGCCGTTTTTAAGGCACCCTGAGCATTTCGGGAGCCAGGGCACCGATGTCACGCACACTAACAGCTGGTGACAACCCAGCGCTGTCACATTAGTCAGCGCTGCAGCAGACGAGCATTATTTGCCCATCAGCCCTGAAAGCCATCGCCATGACCTGGGAGAGAGACGGGCGACACGGAACACACGGCTCGGATGGAGGCACACCGAGCATCATTATCGGCGTGGAAAACAGCTCGGTTTTAAAGCATTCGGCGGCGGAATGCAATGTTGTCTCCTGGCTGGCACAAGGAAATCTCAGTGCAGCCATTATCTGAGAGCAAACTCATCCTGTAGTTTGCAAAATTAATAGTATTTAGCCCGCTAGTTTCCGTAGTAACCAGCCCGCCATCCCTCCCTGCCTGCCCGTGACAAGGTCTCTGAAGCATTTCACATAGTACTTATCCATTTTCTTGCTCTCACCTCGCTCTCACCTTTACTTTCAGCGCAGAACGCAACACAATCCACCGCCACTAAAGACTAGGCTGAGAGTCAGATTAAAATTATCCCTGTTTGCCCTGACCTCTTTTCTCTGCAGGTGAGAGTATCCCCATTCAGCAGCTAAATGAAGCAGAAATGATGGAGTGTTTGTTTTCCCTGACTTTTCCTCAGCTTGCCAGTAAATTTACAGCCACGAATATGAAGTGTTAATTTAATGTTCCCACTGAGCATCTCATTGTCAACAAAGGCTTCAAACCCTACGAGAGGAAAAGGTTAGCTCATGCAGAAAATGACCCTTATGGCTTGATTGTCTTCTGGTCCAGACTCGCGGCGAGCAGAAAGCGGAGGGCTTTGACTCGCAGCTTAATGCATTTGATGGCGATAAATGGGAGCTCTCTGCCTCGGCGCGGGGACGGAATCACCTGTAATGCTCACTTATTTGTCCGCGCAGACAATCTCCGCAGCCCCGAAGGGAAGCAGCCTCGTCGCGCCCCCCTTCGCCCCCCCCCCCCCAAAACTAATTTGACAGGACCGAAAAGTTAAACCCTTCATTATCCCCCCACAACTTCAGCGGAAGGGGCTTGCTGGCTGCAGATTACAACAGGACATTAGTGGTGGCGTGAAGCATGAAATTGCTTTCTTCACCTGGTGCTTCAAAACTTTAAGGCCTCGGCTCTGGTGACGTGCAAAAAAAAAAAAAAAGAAGTTCTTCCAGGGAGAAGCCATGGAAGGAAGGAAGAAAATATTAAGGTTTAAATAATCAAAAGCCTCTATGGGCTTTTCGTGGCAGAATTATACATGCAGAAGTCTTCGCTCCCAGCACATTAAGTCACTTTATCTGGCAAAAGGAGCTTAATGTTCACTGTAAGTAATATTCACAGAACCAATTTAGAAACCAGTCGGAGCACGAGCAAGAGCCGCCGTATGCTTTGTACTACGCTTACCCTGCTTGGGATGTTTAGGAGGAAACACAAACCCTGATGGCGGTGTGGAGCAGGATACAACAACTCAAAAAAGACTTAAACACCAGATTTTATTTTCCTTACAGCTAAAACGAAACCTGGAAGCAAGATGGAGATTATGACACATGCTAACACACACACGGCGGGACTGCTCACTGGGAAATCAAGCAAAACCCTCCATTAGCAGCCAAAACGTTTTAAAAAAAATAAACATCCCAGGCCCAGCCATAAGCTGTTGACTCAACACCCACAAAAATGCCTTTCCACAAGCTTTTCTGAAAGCCCAGTATCCAGACAGGATTAATTCGGGTGAAACCCTTTTCTGCACTGCTGGCATTTGGACTTCCAAAGCCTACTTGGAGTCAAAGGTACAGGCAGGAGAAAATGTCACCAGCTGTCCCAGCAGTTCGCAGCCCATCCCTCGGTGCTTCCCAAGGCAGACAGGGATTTCAGAGGCCGGAGCTGAAGCGCCGGCATTTCATCAAGGACCTAAATTACACGAAGGAGCCTCCAACTCATCCGAGCGGCTGCGCACCTCTGGGAAGCAGCCCCTCACATGCCGCACGAACGGCACCGACACCACAGCCCCCGGAGAGCCAGGGAACAGGGGAAGCTGGTGGGCTCGTAGGGGCACAGAAACACCCACAAAATAACAGCAGGAACTGAATTCCAAAAGCGCCTTTTAACTGCGTTCCCTTCAGCAAGGAGCAGGCGTGTTTGAAGAGAGACAGTCGCTCTCAGGCCCGAATGTTTTATTCAGCGTGTGCCGAGCCGCGCCAGGCTGGAGCTCTGCGAGCTGCTCCCAGCCACGCTGCCTTTGGGAGCCATTTGCCGGTCACATTGTCAGTTAACAGGAGTAATTTTGAAAGCAGCAATTCAGTCTCTACAGTCCTTTCGTAACACCATTTTCAGCCTGCAATTTGGATGATAGGAAAATTACAACCCTGCTGCACTATATTATGTGATATAAATGTTATTGCAATTAAGCCGATGAGGAGAAACCCCAGAAAACAAAGATGTTTCGATGCTGCTTTCTCCTTGTTCTCTCTCCCCAGAAGTCGAGCAGTTATGGAAGGGCAGTACAGGGGAAGAAGGGTTTCCATGAGCTGGAGGGGCTGCAGGAGCATGGGAGCAGCGCAAACCCCCAGGGACACGCTGGGATTTCAGCCAGCTCCCTAACAAGCCATTTCCCTGTGGCACAGGCGAGGGAGAACTGCTCTGAGCAACAAGGTATACAGCCAAAAGCAGTCCAGGTACCCAGGCATCCTTCTGGGGATGGAACAGGACATGTTAAGGCACTCTGGAGGGGATCTCCCACCAGCTATGCCAGAGATCTTCATTCCTGATATCCTCGGCACCCACCCACAGTTTCCCTCTTCCAGCCCGAGCTCCAAATGCCTCCGGGGCATTTTGGTGTATCTGGAAGGCCTGGTAAGCCCAGGTAGCACGGCAGCACCTCCCTGTCCAGAGCACCAGGAAAAAGGGTGTTATTATAGGATACATGTCCTGTGGATGATCCAGCCCCCAGCGCCAGCGTCCCCTATGGGCAGTGCTGCTGCTGCTGCTGCGTGGGGCAGCCTCGGGGACAAAGCCTGCCTGGGACATCTGGCCAGCTCTGCAAACACTTGGCACCTTCTCTCCAAAACCTCGGACGGGCGCCGAGCAAATGTTTACACTGAGTTACGGGAGCACCAGCCACGGTAAATGGCTTCACAGATTTCACTGCTTCTGAAGAGGAAAAAAATAAAGCAAAAAGGAGTCCTAGCACTCATCATTTACTCCAAGGTGCTGTAACCAGGTAGAAACTTGTCTTTTATATGCTGAACTGTGTCCATGAAAACACATTATCTTTAAGTGGGCACTGGAGGAACCACACTCAACATTGACTTCTTCATGCCATCGCTAACGCTGGATACTTCAATCATTTGAAGGTTTAAGTGGGGATTAGCAGAGACCTCACCTACATCTTCCTCTGGCAGTTCAGCGTGTTTTGGGCATGCTCTGCAGCAGCAAAGCTCCTGAAAGGCAAAGCCCCGAGGAAGCCCTGCAATCTGCAGAATCTCTGTCACAGCCCCCACCCTGGACACAATCAGAGCCCAGAGAGGCACATGCCAGATCCCATCGCTCAGGCGGCTCCAAAGGGTGCCCAGCTCTTCCCCACTCGGCGGCAGAAGCCAAGCCTGGCCAGCACCCCAGCAGAAATCCTGTTTCCTCAGCAGCGAACAAGCTCAAATGCCTTAAGAAATATCCCAAACAACTCTGCCACGCAAGAGGCCTGAGAAGCAAAACAGTTACTGCTTCCTTTATTGTTCTTTTATTTTTGGGCTCCCAGGCTGGGACACTGGAGGATTCCAGAGACTGCCAACAGCGTGTGGCTTCTTGGAACATCCCCTTGAACATCAGAAAGCTGTGGAAACCGCTGGCCACGGACCATTTTGGGTGGAAGGTCTCCAGTCCTTCAGGAGATGGAGAAAGCCCCTCGCTGGCAGGGAAGCCGGGGTGCTCCCCAGCCTCCACCCCGCAGCAGGGCACACAGCTCACGCCCTGCTGATGGGATGCTCCCCAGCCCTGTGGAAGCCCTTCTGGTCCTGCCCCGTGCCCCGGCAGCGAGGGGACTGGCAGCCACACGTCCCTAATGGCTGGCTGCGATGTGCCGCCACGTCCGGCTGATTAGCTGTGGGTGATCTGAAATGTCAAACCATTATCCGCGACAGCCACTGCCACCGGCGCAGAACGCCCTCCTAATCATGGCACTGGTGGTAAGTGGGAAAGGTGATGCTTAAAACACAAAGCGGAAATAAGCCGGAATTACTGAAACAAACCAGCAAACCCCTTTGTTCCAGCCAGACGTTCCGAGGCGGGCCCAGCCCGGCTCACGGAGGCACCGTGTCCTCGCAAGGTGATTTGCAATATCCTAATTAGGATGGCAGCACCACTGAGGACACTAAAAGCCTCCTGTCCCACCCTTACACCCGGGTAGTTGCATGCCCGCCCTGCTATATGTGGGTCCATAACCTCTGCTCTGTGAATGCTCCCATCCCCACCCAGGGGGAGCAGGAGTGTCTGGCAGGAAATTCCTGCCGAGGGCAAGGGGGACGGAGCTCCTCACGGCACCTGCAGCCCACACTCACTGGAATAAGCAGCCCCCTGGCGCAGGGCAGGACAGCAGCAACCAGCTCTTGCTCACATGCCATTTGCTTCCAGGACACGGCTCCTGTCCATGTGTGCTGTCACTCCAGCACTCTGGAACAGGCAGCCTGGAAAACACTCCTGGCCAAAACCAGAGCCAAACGATGCTGCATTCAGCTGCTGTCATGCTTGACACTTCTTATGGTTTCTCGGGAAAACATTAATTTGGAACATTTCTATGCTCCATGCCAGTGCCACAGCAGGGAATAATCACCCCATTTCAAGCTCAGAGCAAGGCTCAGATACTGGGAAAAATTAAACGAGGATAAGAGCAAGAAACTGTTAAATGTCAAAAATATTTTACCGCACATTCAACAACAAAGTCTGGAGGAGATAAGTCTGCGTGTGTACTAATATTATATAAAAAAGTGATTATTCAGCCCTGGGAACAGAGCTATTGATTCCAGTAACAAAGGGCACTATATACACTGCAGTGGGTTTGCTCTTTTTAGCCTGGGAAAATTGATTTTCTTAAACTTTCCCTTGAACCTGCAGTAGGGTTTAATCTGAACCTAAAGGAGCCTTTTAAGAACTCACATAAATTAAAATTATATCTCTTCATTTGGCACATTTAGGGTTCCTGCTGTTCCAGCAGAAACACGGGAAACGCTGGAGAAAGAGGTGGGAGGAAGTGATAATGGCATTTTGTGACAGTGTCCCTGCACGTTTGTTTCCACACATTAGAAATAACATGTAAACATTGAAAGTAAGTGAAGCAAATCATAAGACAGTTTAGTACTACTGCGAGACTGAAAGGCTGAAATTTAGCAGGAGAAGAGAACGATAAAGGCTGCAGGAGTACAGGAAATACACAGAAGGTGTGAGCCCCTCACACACCCCATCTCTCTGATACTGGGTGGGTGTGACCCCTCGCACACCCCACCTCTGTGACACTGGGTGCCCCATGGAGGCGTGAGGCCCTCACACACCCCATCTCTGTGACACTGGGTGCCCCATGGAGGCGTGAGGCCCTCACACACCCCATCTCTGTGACACTGGGTGCCATGGAGGCATGAGGCCTTCACACACCCCACCTCTGTGACACTGGGTGCCCAATGGAGGTGTGAGGCCCTCACACACCCCATCTCTGTGACACTGGGTGCCCCATAGAGGCGTGAGGCCCTCACACACCCCATCTCTGTGACACTGGGTGCCATGGAGGTGTGACCCCTCACACACCCCATCACTTTGACACTGGGTGCCATGGAGGCATGAGGCCCTCACACACCCCATCTCTGTGACACTGGGTGCCATGGAGGTGTGACCCCTCACACACCCCATCTCTGTGACACTGGGTGCCCCATGGAGGCGTGAGGCCCTCACACACCCCATCTCTGTGACACTGGGTGCCCCATGGAGGTGTGACCCCTCACACACCCCATCTCTGTGACACTGGGTGCCATGGAGGTGTGACCCCTCACACACCCCACCTCTGTGACACTGGGTGCCCCATGGAGGTGTGACCCCTCACACACCCCATCTCTGTGACACTGGGTGCCATGGAGGTGTGACCCCTCACACACCCCATCTCTGTGACACTGGGTGCCCCATGGGGGTGTGAGCACCCCACACACCCCATCTCTGTGACCATGGGCCCCATGGAGGTGTGACCCCTCACACACCCCATCTCTGTGACACTGGGTGCCCCATGGAGGTGTGACCCCTCACACACCCCATCTCTGTGACCATGGGCCCCATGGAGGTGTGACCCCTCACACACCCCATCTCTGTGACACTGGGTGCCCCATGGAGGTGTGAGGCCCTCACACACCCCATCTCTGTGACACTGGGTGCCATGGAGGTGTGACCCCTCACACACCCCACCTCTGTGACACTGGGTGCCCCATGGAGGTGCGACCCCTCACACACCCCATCTCTGTGACACTGGGTGCCCCATGGGGGTGTGAGCACCCCACACACCCCATCTCTGTGACCATGGGCCCCATGGAGGTGTGACCCCTCACACACCCCATCTCTGTGACACTGGGTGCCCCATGGAGGTGTGAGGCCCTCACACACCCCATCTCTGTGACACTGGGTGCCATGGAGGTGTGACCCCTCACACACCCCACCTCTGTGACACTGGGTGCCCCATGGAGGTGCGACCCCTCACACACCCCATCTCTGTGACACTGGGTGCCCCATGGGGGTGTGAGCACCCCACACACCCCATCTCTGTGACCATGGGCCCCATGGAGGTGTGAGCACCCCTCACACCCACATCTCTGTGACACTGGGTGGGTGTGACCCCTCACACATCCCGTCTCTCTGACCCTGGGCCCAGCCAAACGCCAGCGCCATCCCCTGCCCACACGTGGTGTGCCCGCGGGCTGTTTACAGCTCCCGCACACCGTCTCCTTTGTGGCCCCACTGAAAACCCCCAGTGTGCAGCACACCACTGTACATTTACGCTGTTGTTTTTCCCCTCAGTAAGGCAGTAAATGACCTTTTATTCAAACAACAATTCCTAAAACAAAACCAAAAACCAGCCCCGTGGTCAGATGTGTGCGCGGCGAGGCAGGGTTTGTTATTTAAGCAGCAGCCAGGCTGTGTGCTATGCAAACAAACCCCACGCTCTGTTCTCCCAACCTCCTGCTGACTTTGCAACTAATTTTGTTAGCAAGGAGAACACACTGCGCCGACATCAATGCAGCAAAGAGCCCGGAGACGTTTGTTCATAACTTTGTAACAAACATTGATCAATCGATTTTTGCCCGTGTGGGGAGGGAAAAGCCCACAAACAAAACAAAACACATATGGGGAGGTTTTTTTTAATGGCACAAAGGGCAATTAGGCACCCAACCTTCCAGTGAAATGAGATTCCTTACGGTCCTCTGTGCTTTTAAGTCTTCCCCTTATGCTCAATGGAAGCAAAATCTACTGTCAAGTCTCCAAAGGAGAAAAAAAATCAAGAGAATGGTTATAGTGGGCCTGGTGCAGCATTTCTGAACGCACCAGAACAAAGACAGGTAAAGGTTCCTGACAAAGGGAAGGACACCCTATCCGACATGTACAGTCTTTTGTACCACATATCAGATCAATGTAGAACCAGCAAAACAGAGAAAACACGAATTAGCTATCAAAAATAATTAAGTGCTGCATAAACAGTGGAACACGAGCGTATTTACCCAAGCCCATCCCTCCAGCTGTGCACCACAGCAGCGCAGCGGGACCCCGGAGCCCCTCGCCTGGCCAGGCAGGACAGGTGGCCCTTGGATCCACGGCGGCACAGCTGATCCATCCAGCTTCCATGACCTGTGCTGCAAACGCGCCCTTCGGTGTGTGGAACAAGCTGAGCAACCTTCCCAGCCACTGGCACTGTGGTTCTGTTCAAAGGCAGCTCCCGGGCACACTCGATCACAGGTCTAGGCAAAACTTGACCCGAGCACGTTTCAGCCGAGCTCCAGCCCCCAGCCTGGACATTTCGTCTCCACTCCCAGCACCTCTGCCTGGCGCCGGGCAGGTCCCTGGGATCCTGCCTGCCCTTTTCCCAATGTGTTCCTCAGAACTGTGGGGTCAGCTGCACTACAGGACTGTCCGACAGTCTTAGGATGCTGCAAAGACGCAAGCCCACCTGGAAGGGGAACTCCCACAGGCAGGACACTGAGCCTGGAAAACTGAACAGCTCCGACACTGCAGGACCCAGGGAGAGCACCCCCTGCACGGAAGAGGCCAGGGCTGCCAGACACAGCTCCAGGGAAAACAGCATTTTGATTTCAGATACAACTGCAGCCAATGGAGAAGAACAATGAAGCACAGCTTCCATAGTTTACTCTTGCAGCCTAACTAACAGCTCACAACAATACTTCCTGGGCAAGCAGCTGTGACCTTATTTTTCCTTCGGAAACAGCTCTGAGGTTTCACTGACACAGACGATCACCTGCTCATTAGCAGGTCCCCGAGCAGGGAAATGCCACGGGGTGATTCCAGCACTGTCTGACTGCTCCCTGTGCTCAGCACACGGCTCGGGGAAGGCGGCTGCCCGGGCTGTGTCCCTCCTGCAGCCGGTGACATTTAGCTGGTCCCTGGGAGCTGCCGAGCCAGAGAGCCCCTGGCTGTCAATCTCCTGCTCTGCGTCTCTGGAGGCCGTGAGAGCCCCTCTCAGCAGCATCCCCTCACAGCCCCGACCCTCTGCCTGCCTGGTTCCACACAAATCACTGAGTCCCTGTGCTCCGACACCAGCTCTGCAGCCACTCTGCCTGGAACTGCCTGAGAGCAGGCGGTGCCACTGGGCAGGGAGAGCAGGATTTCAAAATCCTTGATAACTCGGGTTGTCCTAACAGTTCTGAGCATTTATACATTTGCAAGTATTTACCATTTTTATAAAACAGAACCAGCATAGCCTAAAAGATTTCTGGTGGTGGCTGACAAGAGAGAACAGGAATGTTTTCCACAGACTAAGCAGACAAGCACTTGCCTCCTGCCGTGCTGGCAGGCTCAGGTGCTCAGCCCCAGCACAGCAGCCTCTCCCCAGGGCTGGCGGAGGCCGTCCTGGGTTGCACAGGCTGAGGAGCCAGTCAATGGAGCACTGAGCAGCACCATTCATCTCGGCCGAGGGGTTTGGGAGCGCTGCCTCTCCATGCACCGCTCCGGGGCCGCGGGCCGCAGACAGAGGCGGCACAGTCCTGCCAGCATCTGGCCCGAGCCCAGCCGGCGCTGCGGCAGCGCAAGCTGCATTCTGCCCTGCTGCTATTTACTCACAGCTACAGATGTTGACATAACAAAGAGCTACAGACAGACGGACAGAAGGGGAGCAGTGTTGCAGCGCAGACACTGCCGGCTCTATTCTTCAGGAAAGCGCCTCTGACTTCCCCACCCAGCCCTGCGTGTCCTTTGGAAATCATCTGGGCTGGTGAAGCTTGCTTTCCTCTCGTGGGACACAACTGGTGTGAGAGAACATCAGCTTTGCTGTTTGCTCCTGCACTGAACGGAACCCTTATCAATCCACAGAAAAACCAATTGTTCCAAATCAAGGGGCTGGAAGCTCAGGGATGCACTGGCAGCATGCAGCTCCTGCTTGCCCCTCTGAGGGGCCGCACAGGGAAAATCCTGGCTTTGCACTCTTTAGAGGGCCAAAATTAAAGGGATTGCTTGTTCCACAGAAGAAAACCACCACACTTAAATGCTTTTTGGGAGACACCACCTCGCATTTCAGAGCTGCACAACTACACACAAAAGCGCCCAAACAGCAAAATAAAAACATTTTGAAAAACACGACGGACTGGTCAAAAAGGCAGAACCACCTGCAGAGCCGGGTGTGGGAGAGGTGCCAGCGAGGCTGTGCAGCACTGCCCACAGCTCGGCACAGACTGTGCTCAGTGCTGCTCCGAGGTGCTCGCCCCTGCTCTCCTCCTGGCCAAGACGTGCTGCGATGTCCTGCGAGCCCTGCTTGCCTCAGGCTGCCACGGGTGACAGCGTCGTAGGCACTGAGCCCGACTCCGAGTCCATTTGGGGCAGCCTCACACCAAACCCTGCAGGTCCAGGGCACCCCTCACACGCTGTGTCCCCACAGGCAGCCCGTGACCACTCGGATGCCTCAAGCACCGTGCAAGCTCAAGAAGGGATTCAAGTTTTTAAACAGTTGCTTTTTTAAGCTTCTGGTGTGAAGCAAAGTTCAGATCCTTCACAACTGGTAGGAAAAGATATTATTGCCTGGAACCATGCCCAGAAAAACTCAAAGCCGAGCCTCCTCCAGCCTGTGCTGGCTGCCAGCTCCCAGCGCTCCGCCGTGATGCCACCTGGTGCCTATAGGCAGAACAGCCAGGGCTTCTCCTGGGCAGGCTTTGGGAGACATTCAGGGGGGAATCGACAGCCCCCAGGCAGTAACTCACAGCATTAGTTCTGCTGGGAGATCAACATTGCCCTTGCACTGCCCCAGCGTGTCTGAATGCTTCCGGCTGGGCTGCAAGGAGAACATGGGTAGCAGTCACACTCAATTTTGCTGCTGCCTCCCTCCCCTGGATGGGGATTCGCAGCGTTGCACTGCAGACATCCCTGCTGCTGGAGAGCTGTCCTGGCACAGCACGCGGCCCCGGAGCGGCCTCCCATCCCACAGCCACACACCAGTGGTCCTGAAGGGGCTGTAAAGAGCCTTTCTGAAGAGCAAATAAATGAGTTGACTCCATAAAGAAAAGCAGGGAGCCAAGCATCCTCCTTCCCTCAGAGCATGAGGCCGATTATGAGGTAGGTGTGCTTTGGAAGACCTGACAGCAGCGGCTTTGTGGAGGGTGTTCCTCAGGCTGTGGCTGGTGCAGGGGGTGGCCGGTGGCCAGTGGACCCTGTGCCAGGACAGTGGCCGCAGGCGAGCTGCTCCAACTAGCCCTGTCGCTCCCCCAGATCCCCCCAGGATCTCCCCAGGATCCCAGCACCTCACAGGTCCATCCCCTGTGCCGGGTGCTGCAGCAGGCCTGGCTGGGCACACACCGGTCCCAGGAGAACCCAGAATTCCCTTAAATTCAGCCCGTTTTGCCATCTCCAAAGCAATACAACAGGAAAAAACCTCGGCACCCTTTTGGAGGAAACACCTTGCAGGATGCTGCTTCCCAGCATCCCTGGGGATCATCCAGGCCTGCCACTTGATTTACAGTGGGTAAAAGCAGTTTGTCCCATCCCCAGTACACTGTGGCTTGGACAGCACACCAGCAGGTCCTGCTGCAGCCCAGGAACGCAGCCTGAGAACACCCTCACCACGGTCCAGAAACATCTCCCACCATAAGCCAGGGAAAGTGGGAGGAGAGGGGCGGCTGGGTCAGAAGCTCCTGCCACGTCCCCGAGCACCAGCAATGCTGGATGTACAGAAAGCAGCTGTGGGAGAACAGATCCCCGGGGAGGAAAGGGGAAGCAGGAGGCAGCACATTTCCCAAATGAGCCACAGGGAGCATTTGAGCCTAAAGCAAACACACAAACTTACTGAGGATATCCAGCAGGAGGAGGAGATGTGCGCCCTTACAGCTCTCTTTTCCAGTCCTGGGGCAACAAATGTACATTTTCAAAATGGAAAAGGTGCTTGAAATCCCGCCGCAGCTCCTCCAGTGGGAGGCCAAGTGTCCACCCAGCCGCATCTCAGGGCTGAAGGCTTGATCCCTGAGAAGGGCCGGGCAGCTTTATTTCCTGGTGCACATTGCCACCTCGTGGCTTTCCTCCGGCTGCCAGGAGAGGCTGAGGATCCAGCGCCGCAGCCAGCGCGCACAGAAAGTTGTTAGCAAACCTTTCCAGTTTGCTCGATCACAGCCTGCAGCTGCAGAATGACCAGTGAAATAACACTGGTTACGGCTGTAGAGCTCAGCCTCGGCAGCTTTGATTCCGTAGCAATATTTTCCCTGGTCCCAGCTGGTATTGTCTGACATTATGGTAGGAAATAAAATCGGGCAGCTAAAGAATTTTACATATAGAAATTATAAATAATTAATTAAAAGCCCCAGCAACTGCATCTTTCACATTTCTCCTGTTCCTCTGCTAATTCCTGGGGAAGTTAAACAGGTATGTTAGCCGCATAATTATTTGTTTGCAGAGGAGGTTGACACTGGTTTACAGAGTACAGACAACCATGTAATTCCTCTGTAGCTACATGGTAATTATTGCACTATTATAGAGTAATTAAGCATGCAAATAAGCATTAAACCAAGGGGTCTGTATGGTAGCTGCCAACAACCGTAGGATAGGAAATCAGTAGTAAATCAAATTATAGTGTACTACAGGGGTACCAGCTAGAGCAGGTAGTTAAGAGTATCATCTTTTACACGGCCAGCCATTTCTGTAGCTTTTCGGGCTGCACAAGTGTCTGGCCTAATGACCCAGGAGAGATCTAATTTTGCAAGTTCTCCGTGTGGGTTAAGCATTTCGCCATCCCATTATGCCTCTCCTTTTCCTCCTGAGGATGGCAACAAATCCACCACTTATTCTAAGATGGGTACAAACCCTCCAGAGAAGTGTTCTGCAGGAGAACTCCGTGACACATGAGCCTGGCTGTGCCCTGGCTGGTTTCTTTAAGGGACAAATCTGAATACTGACATACCCCTGTCCAGCTGTGAGCTCACCACCCTAAACACAAAGTTCTTTGCTTGCACGTCGAAGCCAAACTGTTCAAAGCAACCTCCAAGCCTGAGCTGCAGCAGGACCTCAGGCCCTGTGTAAGGGCGGGACCAGACAAACTCAAACCTCAGACTCATTTTTTTCCCAGAGATTCTCCCCCTGCCTTTTTTTACTTTTGTGAATGTTTGAGCACAGCTTACCCTTAAAATTGGGCGGGTGTGCATGAAAGAGAGATCACGGCACGCCCTGGGACAGAGAAGCTTTCCCAAGTGAACCAGCTGTACTCTCACTCCAAGTTTGCACCCAAGCCCGTGAGCCAAGCAGGCTCAGAAGGACCTACGCCTTTAACATCCTTTCCTAGGGACAGCTCCTGCAGGCACTGCAGCTCCGAGGGAAGTCGCAGGGATCTCTGCCCTGTCATGCTTATTGAAAGGAATATCTGCCCCAAAATAGCAGCTCCCTTAATTTAGTCAGCAACTTCCACTGCAGAAGCATCTCTGCTATGCCCTGGCTGTGTGCAGTGACGTGGCTCTTGCACTAGTCCAAGATGCACAAAACCAGACTTGGGCAAGCTGGCATTAGCTGTGGCCACTGCATTTGCCATAACTACTTGACACGCGTGCCACACTTTTCCAGCCACGGCTCTTAGCGTTTCATGAAGACAAATAAATACCATAAACCATTTACACCCAGGGCCAAAATACTGCAGCTCCCACTTCCTTCTGTCCCCTCCAGCGGGCCCTTTGCAGGGCTCGACCCCACACCTGCTGCAGTCCATGGGAAGCTCTGCCTCCACCCCAGGGAAGCCTGGATCAGGGCCCAATGTAAAGGCAGGAATTAATGAAAGCCATTTCCCTTGCGCTCGTCTGCAGTGAGCTGTTGCTCACAACAGTTGCCCCTCCTGCTGCTATGCTGCCATTGCCTGGGCACAAGCACCCAGCTAAACCTTGCCCAGAAACCCCAGCACAGTTTCAGATATTTATACATACTCGTTCCAGTAACCAGCTGAAACAGACACGTTTATTTGCCCACAGACAGATTACCTCCGAGATGCATACCAAGGCTCTTCTGACCCTTGGTTGCCTTCCTGTGTTTCCAAACACAGAAATCCTGCCTAGTTTAAAGGCAGGCTCTTATTACCTTTAATGCATATATTTGTTAAGGCAGCAACCATAATCACAGCCACTGCTCCCCTTCCCCTGCTCTGCCCCCTCACTTAGCAACCAGTCCCAGCGCTGCCAGCATTATTCTTGGCTTGCCAAGGAAACTATTTCTGTCTGCTGAATTTCATTTCCTAGCAGAGTTTAATTTATATTTTGGTGCTTTACGGTTGTCATGAAAACCCTCCTTCCCTGGCTAATGACAAGCTATGCTGCAGTCTCCTGCTCCCACTCCACAGATCCCAGTTTCCACCTCCATCCCTGGGACTGCACCCACGGCTTGCTGAGGACAGCTTACTTGTCAGCGTATGTGCAAAAAATAACATCTTCCCAGATTTCATCCATTGGGATCTAAAGAGAGGCTTCTCAGGAGAAAGGAGTTTTCCTACCTCTACGCTGAGGACAAATCCATGCAGCTGGAGTTCCCTGCAGAGGGAGCAGGCTCTCCATCCCATCACAGCCAGGGATGTGAGTGGAAACCGTGCCTTTCAGATAAGCACATGGCATCTATCACCGAACCTATCTGCAGCCCCTTGCCAGCTCCTGGTCAGGGTAACTTGCTCTTTGCATGGGAATTCAACAGAATTCCTGACTCGAGCTCCAGGTTCCCTTACTCAGCACCACTGGCACGGAGCACACCTGCAGACGTGCCTCAGCACACAGAGCTGGGAAACAACCTTCCTACATTGCTCAACTTTGCTAGAATATTGGTCAGGTAGGGCTGGGAACCAGAGTGTTGGGCCAAGGGACTCGGCGGGGTCAGACCACCCCACTGCTGCTCCCGGTGAGTCCTACCCCAGCACCCTGTTCCCGTGGACACCCACAAGAAAGGAGGGAGCTCCCTGAAGGCAGGTAGGTGTTTTACCTCTCACACCCCCAGCACCAGGAGCCCTGAGTCAGAGCAGCGCTCCAGGCACCTCCCACACCGTGAGGTTCACCTGTATCCTGCTCTCCAGAGCTCAGGGGGGGTCACTCCCAGGGAAAGACCAGGCCATGCCAGCGGCATCACCGCTGATGCCAAGCGGGTGACAAAGGGATTTACACCTTTCCAGCTGCCAAGGAGAAGGAAACACCTCTGTAACGTGAGCCCAGCACACGTCACACACGAGCACTCACAGCCAGCAGCACTGGGGGTACACGGGCACGTGGCAGGACCTGCTTTAAACACCAACGCGACTCCTCAAGAGGCTCCTGAGTAGTTCCTGAGGGTCTTCTCCCAGCATCCCGGGCTCCTCTGCTGCTCTGTGGTGCTTTAGGGCCCTTCAGAGCACCACCAACCCCAGCCCCGGGCTTTGCCCCCTCTGCCTCCTTGCCGGGTAACAAGGAATGCTGGCAAAGCCAGTGTGGAACAGGGGGGAACTGCAGCCTCTTCCCCTCAAACGCAGCTTTCCCTACACGGGGTGCAGCTGGGCAGTGCATGCTAATAATTTTTCAAACACTGAACTGGAACTGTGGATAAGAATCATGCTTTTTGTACAGAAAATTGAAAATGAAATAGTGCCTGGAACTGCAGCTATTACACAGCACATTATCTTGGAGGGCTTTGGTGTAATTTAGATAAAACACCGTATCTCTGATTTCAGAAATGTCAACATCATTCTAAATGTTTTTCCACCCTTCTTTTCTGTGAAGACTTAGAACTCCACGAGCCTCTCTCCCTCTCATTCTCTCCATTTTCTTTTTAAATTGGCAAATGAGTGTTCCATCTTTCAAAATTTCAGGTACATTTTTACATGTGGGAAAAGTGCATGTTCAGAGATGCCCCTGAATGGCTCCATTACAGATCTCATCGGCTGTGACACACTTCCTGAAACAAAATCTATGCATTTGGATGAAACACGAAAAATTAATGCCAGAACAAGGACGAAGTGTTTCACTTCCCTCACACGCCCCTGATATTCACGTGGCACTTCATCCCTAATGCTCTGCACCTTTTCTTCCAACCTCCTTCAAAGAGCAAAACGCACAAACTGCAACACAGAAAATTCCGTCCAGGCATACAAATCCCACCCCCCCTCTTTTTTTGGTGGTTGTCTGCAGAGGCTGTGCAGGCTCCATCCTTGGACATATTCCAAAGCCAACCAGGCATGGTCCTGAGCTCCTTGCTCTGAGTGTCCCTGCCTGGGAAGGAGTTGGAGTAGCTGATCTCCAGAGGCACCTGCCAGCACCACCGTGTGAGCTCCTGTTTCACTCTAAGTCCATCGGAAAATCTGTACCATCAACATGAATTTTATCTGGTTTTTGCCATCTCCAACCTCTGATCAGGTTTCAGGAGTGTCTTACACCCTCTGGCTAATTGTCCCCCAGTGGCTTCACGCTGTTCTCCTGGGATGGGGGGGAAATAAGGGTTGGCACAAAACAGGGTGTGCCTGCTGTGAATGCCAGAGCGAGGGAGGGAGGGAGGATCAGGCAAGGGGGCTTTGCTGCCGTGGCTGCTGCACTTCCAGCACAGCCACGTTTGGCTCCTCTTGCCTTTACCTGAACCAGCAGCTGGACAAAAAGCTGGACATTCTCATTTAATTCTCTGCAGCCCCTCCTTTCCCGGCCGAACGGGAGCTGGAGCACACAGCCCAGGCAGAGTGCAGGAGGGTCGTGGCAGCCCTTTATCCTAATTAAAGCACCCTGGGAGTGGATAAAGGTGCAGATTCCCACCCCCTGGCTGTTGGCAGTGACACCCGAGTACCCCGAGTACCTGCGACTGTCCACCACGCTCAACAGGGTACGACATGAATAAATAAAGGTTTCTAATTAGATTAAGGCTGATCAAAAACACATAATAAATCACCATTCTTCTTTTTCACAAAGCCAAATACTCAGTGAGAAGAATGCCATTGTCATCTAAACCTTCCGTTTAGCCTTCAGCAGCTCCCCACATTCAGCCTCGACACTCCCCACTTCCCAAGTGCCGTGGATAGTCCAGGGCACCTTCTCTCACCACTCCAGCACACACACACATGGAACCAATCCAGGGAATGTTTATAGGGATGCCAGTCTGCAGCTTCAATTTACAAGTTCATTAACAGTGTCCCTGCAAAGATCAGGTTTTTTTTTTAATTGGAGCCCTAATTAGCAATGAATTCTCATTATTTTCCATTGAAATCCCAAAGCAGCTTTGGCACATTCTCTTTGTTCTCTTGAAAACGGGGAAGTGGAGAAGCGTAAGGGAGATAAAGACATAGCTGATGATATACTGGGGAGTGTTTTCTCCTCGAGCCATTCCTCCACTTTAACCCATTTTGCAGCAATTCTCCTTATTATTTATGATTTGAAGAAATGTCTATTTCCATAAAGCAACACTAACGCCACCGTTGGCTGCTCCCTACCCTTCCCAGAAGGACATGGCCCTAGGACATCACCCTTAAGGTGATGAGGCTGGCTCTTCATTCTGTGCCCAGGCAAAACCCCCATTGATGTCCAGAGGTGTTTTCCAAGTGCGGGGGCACGAGTCCAAAAGGTGGCCATGAGAAAAGGCCTGAGAAACAGCCAACCAGCCACCCCCTGACTGCTGCACAGCAGCTCTGACAGGGAAATGTTAATCAGGGGGAGAGGTTTGCCAGAGCCTTCGTTAGCAGCGATGAGGTCAGGGCCTGGATCAGGCAGCTGGCACTGGCACTGCTTCCTGGGAGCAGCAAGGACTGGCTCCAGCTCCGGCAGAGGCGGCTCCGAAGGCGACGGGCTCTCACAGGCTGCCTGAGCAATCCCCCCCAGATTTACTGGGCTGTGCTTGTCAGGCCCTCACTCTAACTCCTCCAGAGACATAAAAGTGAGGTATCAAGCAAGGATAAATATAATTTTTTCTTGGGTTTGAGCCCTTTTGTGGCCCGAGCGCTTTGGACGGGCTGCAGTAGGAAAAGAATCAGCACCACTCCTTTCTGCTGCGGCTAATAAGCAAATAATGGAACAAAGAGATCCATTTTCCCCACAGCAGAACAGTGCAGCACCTGTGGCATCTCTCCCTCCTCCGAGCTGCACTGCACCCACTCCCGGCTGGAGCCCCGTGGACATCTCCTGGCAGGGGACTGAGGAACACAAGCACAGCAAGAAAAGGGGTGCCCTGTGCCCACCCTGGTGACGAACAGAACTTGGCACTGGCAGGAAGGAGTCGGGCTGTTGGACTGTGCTGGCGTCTGCTCCAAACCCAGAGATGTTTTGGGCTCTTGGCAAATTCTGATTGTTTGGGTTTTTTTTTTTTTCCAGAGGGATGGATAATCATCACATTGTTTCCACAGCCCTTCTACAAATTATTTCGATAATAAGGGACCTCCTGTGACATTAAGTACATTTTAATTACAACATTGTCTGTAATGCATATATCTAATTGCAAATAATTATTTTATCATATTTTGTCTGTAGGCCTGTTAGATGCATCAGATATTATCTTCTGACTCAGCGGTACAGGTTAATTAAAATTTCTCTTTTAATATAGTTTCAAAGCTAACCACATAATTTCATCCGAACACCAGCTGTGTTGGTAAAAATTATTTTTTATTATTTTTTGTCATGCTTGTCCGTGGAGGAAAACCCGAGCCATTTCTGCGGGCTGTAATTACTGCACTGCCTTCTGCAGTGGTTCATTTGCAAAGGAAGAAAAGAAGGAAGAATGCGTGGAACACCAGCGGCCGGCGGTTGCTTTGTGTGTTTTTACTGGTTCATCTTGAAGGAGTTTTTGTTCTCCTTCTCGTGTACAAAAAGCGTTTGAGATCTTCTCTTCAGAAGGAGAACTGAAGCTACCACACGGCCTGGTTTGTCGGAATAAACCATGCTCAGGGTTAAGACAATCAGAGTGGTCACTCTGGATGTTGACAAAGCCCAGCTTAAGGGCGATCCCAGTCAGCTGCTTCCTTCCTCATTTATTGTTCCTCCGAGTGATAAAGAGCCAGCACAAGCGGAGAGTAAAATGAAAATATGAACGTAATGTTGAGTCAGAAAAAGAGAGCTTAGGTTATATGGATGGCAATGGAAACCCAAGACAGCCGAGGAGAGGAGAAGGGGAAAACAAAGACTCCTACGGCAGGTGGCAGGACCCTTCATCTGCAACTTTCAGGAGCAAGTGACCCTTATTTCACCCTCTGAGCATCATTTCCTAGGACCAGAAGGTTTCTGTAAGTCTGACTGCCAGCATCTCAGAGCTGTTTCAGACCCCACACACTGTGCCTGTGTGCCCAGAGCCAGCTCCAGGCACGGCAGCGGGACACACCCGGCAGGGATGGGGTTAACAGCATCCCCAAAGGAGGGGAAGGGGGCTCTGCCTTGCCGGGCCAGAGGTGGATGCTGCCAGGAGGAAATTGCTGCAGCTCCACCGAGATCACGAGTGACCTTTCCTCTTGGAGAGGGGCGAAGTAAACAACACTTATCTGGGATTTAGTGCAGTTGAGACAAGCAGCACTTTATCTCTGCGCCGCGGCACGAGGAGCAGGGAAACAGAGGGAGCAGAGGGATGATTTTCCTGTTTTTACCGTGTCAGCCATCTCTTAGCCCGGTCTCAAGTGGAGCTGAAACGTCTCCTCCTGGAAAGACCTTGGCCAGAGCAGCAGGTTACGGGCTTGCACAACGTGCCATAAACCCCTTCGTGCAGTCCAGCCTTCTGCAAAGGCACTCTGAGCTCTCCGTACTGGGTTGATATTTTTACTCCATGAAATTTCCACATCCTCCATAGCGTTTCCTTTTGGAAGGTATCAGGGGAAATGCAATCCCTGTTCTTTCTATTTTGGACTTTTTTCCATCCGTAGACATAAATCCTTCCCTTTCCCTCTCTACACAGTTGGAGATTCTGGCAGAAGGAGATCTGACGGGGTTTTTTGACAGTGGATTTCTCCTGTCTATCATTTTTACTACAAGAATGACATCTGCCCGCCTCATGTGCTGCAGTGGGTGGAAATTTTCCATCAGGTTTTTCCTAAATAAAACTCCACAGGCCAAGGGACAGCGAGAAATGCTTTAGGTGCCAAATGAGAGGGGCTGGGGGAGACCCTTGGTGAGGGTTAAATGGACGAGGCACCTTTGCTTCCATAAACTCAGTGAAACTCCAAACCTTTGCAGAAGCTGATCCACGGAAAGCAGACCGCAGGACCCGGACTTAGAGAAAATCAGGCATTCAGCAGAAACCCAGCACTTGCTGTGTGGTTTGAGTCTGAAGCAGAGCTTCGCAGGAGCAGGGCTCCATGCCTGCATGCCCTATAGGAACACTGTTAGGAAAATCACCCACCACACCCAGATCCCACTGGAAAAGTCTCCTCCACATGCTTAGTCATTTCAGGGCAGAGAGGGCAGAGCCTCGTTTCCCTACGCAGCACGCTGGCACAGCACCAGAGCTCTGCCAAGCCCCTGCAGCTAAGCCAGGAAGCACCAAGTGAGCTCATCCCTAGGCAGGAATAAGAAGCTCGGGTGCCTTAATGGATGTGTTGGACCAAGGATATGCAAGAGGACACAAAACCAACCCTCTGAACGCAATTCGAAGCGTTTGGTTTGTAGGACAGAAAGTCAGTGCTGGCACTCCTCGCCAAGGAAGCCATTATCTCACCCGTAGGCTGTTCAGGAGGCAAGCCTCCTGTATTTACTTTTCCCCTACCTTTTTCCCTGGCCTCAGTATGAAGTGTTATATTGACACGAGCCGGCGGAGAGGTTCCGTAATTTAATCTCTGCCATTAAAATTTCAGACTGCCCGGGAAAAGCAACCCTGCCTGTTCATCAGGTCCAGCGAAATCCAGGCGGCAGCCGGTGTCACCTCTCCACAAACTCCACGAACCCTGCCAGCGCCAGGCTGCTTCCCAGGATGGCAGGGGGGAAGGAAGGGCCGAGCCACGCAATTCGGGGATAGCGTGCTGGCCCTCGGTGCAAATGCACGTTAATAATTCAGGCCATTCTATTTTGGACTGGGAATGCGCTGCCCCTCACCTGGACTGCCTAAGGCAATGCCTGAAATAGAAACTCCGGCAGGAGCAGCCCGGAGGGCAGTGCCAGCAGCCGGGCAGGGCGGGCACTGCGGGGACAGCCTCTGCAAGGTCAGCACTTCCCTTTGGTCAGGAGAGTCTTGGCTGGGCTATGACACCCCAGAAATCCCTCCCGGACTGATGGGATGCTGGTCTTCCTCCTGTGGACCCAGGCAGGCAGGCAGGCTCCTGCACAAGGAGGGATTTTCCTAAGGAATACCGAATCCCTGCCCGGCGCTGCTGTGCCTGTGCTGGTGTGGTCACCTCGCCCAGGACACCACACCATGCTGGGACCTTCACCAATCCAGCTCTGCCACGAGGGATTACTGCTTTGTCCCCTTACGTGACTGCTTTATATAGGTTTTACCTCAGATCCTGAAAGCTGAATGACCAAATCTCTTTCAGGAAATTATTCTGCCTTAAGCACCGGCTTTCGGAAATGCATCATCTGACTTTCTGGGAAATTGCAAATGTTATATTGTTAGAAAACACAAGGTCACAGGATTTTTCTCCTGCACAGGGCTGAAGTCACTGCTGCAGGTTTACTGGCATCTCTGGCTTGTGCCAGCCTATGTCAGCTCCTAAGTGAATCATTTGAAAAGTTGTATTTGATGGTATTTGAACTAAAAGGGAGAGCAAGGACTGTCCTAGAGCACTGTGATTCCAGGCATGGCATCCGTATTCCCTGGAGCTTTTCACAGGGAGAATTGCGTCACACTTCGAACCAGGCAGTGCCTAAAGCTATGCGGTTTGGTGCTAAGCACCACAGCGCTCCCCTGGTTATCTCACAAGTTATCAGACATCAGAGCAGCAGTATCATCACAACTCCTGAACCTGCAATGGCTCCTTTCTTAGCAAGGCAGAACACGGCAAAAACATGGAACAATCCGAAACCGCCACAAGAGACAAACTGGAAGTTGCTCTTTTCCTAAATCAATTAAAATTAAAGGGAAGGGGAAAGAAATAAACAAGAGCAAGGCAAGACTTTAGCCATGTGCTTCCTCAGACAACTGCACGGATCGATCTGTGGCAATGGAAGGGGAGAGCCAGAACAGCCCAATTCGCTCTTTCAGGAAGCTGCCGGTGCTCAAATTGCACCACGTGACCCAAAATTTTAGACAATTGTTGCAGAACGATAACAGCTCCAGAAGGACGTGGTGTGTCATGGTGTGATGGGAAGAACAGGCAGCAGGAATTACCATAAGCCTGAGCCGGGCTCCGAGGCGGGGACAGCAGTGACTTTTCTGTGGCTGACTCCAAGGTGTTCAACCTTTCTGTGCAAGAAAAGGGATCAATCAGCTTTTGCATTTTCAGCGCTGTGCACCATCACTATCCATCTCCCTGACTCCAGCAAGTGACTTCTTACTTCTGAGCACAGGGTTTGGTGGCACAGCCAGCCTTTGCCGCGCCCCTTCCCGAATCCAGCTGTGCTGCAGAGGCGGAGGCAGTGCCTTGCCCACCAGCACTGCCCCGAGGCCGGGTTCTTTATCTATCTATCTATCCATTGATCCGCTGTAACCTCCACCCAGAGCCTTCCCGCGTGGCCATCCCAGGGGTGGAGGAGCTGGGACCGTCCCGTCCCCAGTGGGATGCATTCAGGGCTTGCTGACCTCTTGCTCTGGTGACCTCAGGCCTCTGCAGCAGAAACGATCCCTGCGAGGGCTCAGAGGAAGTGAGATGTGGCAGTGGTGTGTTTTCTGCTTCTCACAACAGTAATTCTTGTGACATTTTATTTTCTACGCCGACTCACGGCTGAACAAATAATTTCTCTGTGATGTGTAAATTGGTTTTTAAGTAATTTTGTTAAAAACTGAGGAACGTATGTGCAAGTCATTTCCCTGACACACATTGTTTTCTTTCCTAGGACCACAGCTTGCTTTGAAACTTTAACTAGAGTTTACTGTTTTACCCAGGAGTTTTACGGAGAGCATCTGAGGGCCTTTAACCCTACTGGCTTCTGGTTCAGGGATGGACGGTGCTTTTATTGCGTAACTATGAGCCTGCTCTGTCTGTTACCTCCCCAGTGTGTAAAGACAGCACATATTATTTACATGCCTGCAGCGCAAGCACTTATTCAGACCCTGAATGTTTTCCCATGGAGAATATCGGGGAGAATTTTTTCCCTGTGAGGGTGGGCAGGCGCTGGCACAACAGGATGCCAGAGAAGCTGTGGCTGCCCCTGGATCCCTGGTACTATCCAAGGGCAGGATGGACACTGGGGCTTGGAGCAGCCTGGGACAGGGGGAGCTGTCCCTGCCCTGGCAGGGGTGGCACCGGGTGGGCTTTGGGGTCCGTCCAACCCAAACCTGTGCTTCTGTGATCAAGCAAGAGCCTATCTAGGAGCCAGCTCCTGACGGCGCCTCCATCCCAGCTGCCCTGCCCGGGGCATTCCCGGGGCTCTCCCGGGATTCTCCGGCGCGCCCCTCGGGGGTCCCTGGAGCCGGCACCGGGGGGTCCCGCCGTCCCTGCGCGGTGCGGCCGCGGTGCGCGGGGGGACCGGCCGGGGGCTGGCGCTGGCGGGGCCGGGGGTTCCCGGGGGGTTCCCGGGGGGTTCCCGGGGGGTTCCCGGGAAGTTCGGGAGTTCCCGGGGGTCCCGGGGCGCGGGCTCCCGGCAGCGGCGGTGACGTCAGCGCCACGCCGCGGTGACGTCAGAGCGCGGGGCGGGCGGTGCCGCAGCTCCCGGCGCGCTCCGCGCAGCGGCGGCGGCGCAGAGCGGGGAGCGCTGCCGGCGCGGCTCCCTCCATCCCCGCATCCCTGCCCGCCGCGCCGCCGGGATGTTCTCCAGGAAGAGCCACGCCGACGTCAGGAAATCCACGCAGAAGGCGCTGGACCCCAAGCGGGACGTGCTGACCCGGCTGAAGCACCTCCGCGCGCTGCTGGGTGAGCGGGGGGAGCGCCGGCGGTGAGCGGGGGGAGCCGGCCCCGGGGCGCGGAGCCCCCTCCGGGGGTGCCCGGGCGGAGCCGCGGCCGCGGGCGGCTCCGTGGGCGCTGCTCGCCCTCCGCGGCGGTGTGCGGGCGAGACAACGGCGAGCCCGGGGGATAGCAGCTCTCCGTGCTGGCAGCAGAGCCTCCCCTGCGCGGGCATCCCCGGGCTGCCGAGGCGCTCGGAGGGCTGCCCGGGCTCGCTCCCGGGTGTGCGGGCGGTGCGCGTCCTTGCCGGGGGTGCGGAGAAAGTTCGGGGTGCGCCGGGATAGCCGCGCTCGGCGGTGCCCCGGGTGCGGAACGGCGGGGAGCTCACATCCCCGGGCCGGTGTCGGAAATGTGCCCGCAGAACCCCTGCTGCTGCCGGCCACATCGGCTCGGCGCTCTGCGTTGGCTGGTTAGACTCTAGAAGAAGCCACGGCGTGGGGTTTGGCGGTGGCTCCGTGTTTGGGGCGAGGGCGGACGTGTCTAGGGGCGGCTTGCAGGTGGAGCCTTTCACCCTCATCGTCGTGGAACCCCGGTGCTGAGTTTCAGCGCTGATGCCTTTCAGCTGTGAGCCGTGGCTCGGGAGGGTCTCCTGGTCCCAGCAGGAGCAGGCTGTCCTGCGGGGAAGAGGCTGTGGTCCCTGCTGCCATCCCAGGGGATGCCAACTCGTTCCAGGTGCGAGGGGTCACCGCTGATGTGCCGCAGTCGTTCCTTGTGATGTGCTGCGCCTCGGGAGCTGATGGGGGGCAGCTGGTCCGCGGGCACCTCCGGCCCCTGTTGCGCTGGGTGGCTCCTTAATTAAAGGTGATTGTGGGCGCTGCTTTCAGGGGAAGGTTGTTGCAGAGTCCGGCTGGTCAGTGCAGGCACTGTCCGAGCAGCTCTGGCTATGTTCCCGGCATATCAACATTTGAGGTAGCTTTTTGGAAGATGCTGTCTTGATGGATACCCTTACCGGTGTGTCTTCCATGGTGCTGTCCGGCACGGAAAATGAAGCAACACGTGGCAAGAACCTTTCTGGTATTTAAGAAAAGCAAAACTTTTTTATAAAAGCTCAAAAGTAGTTGTTTGGGTTTTTTTTTTTTTCCCCTTGTCCCCAGCTGCATCTCACCTTTCCCTGGCCCGGGGTAGGAACGTGTGTGCGTGTTACTCCAGCTGCTTCACTCGGGCCACAGTGCCCCGCGTTCTCCAAATAGCTGCTCCTGCTTTTGTGTTTCCTTAGGAGATGCCAGCTCCTCTTCCTTTGTTGGTTTTAAATCACAGGAATTTAATTGTAAACAAAATGTCAGTTGCTCTTATGTGTTCCCACTGGTGCAGGAGGATACAGATCGGAGGGAAGATGAGCATAGGGGTGGGATGAGCGAAAGGAATGTCTATTTCCATAAATAAGGGCTGGTGTGAGCTTTGGGTTGCTTTGGGTCCCTTGGTGGCATGTGTGTAAGTTTGTCCAGTGCCCAAACTGAAAGGAAAGATGCCACCTAAGTTGGTGTTGCTTTTAGCATCTCTCAGGCCTCGAGTGGTCTTTAGGATCTGAGTTCCTGCTCTGTGGGGTGCTCTGGCCGTGTGGCAGGACAAAACACTACCCAGAACAGCAACAGGGCCGAAAGGTGGATGTTCATTTGTGTTTGGGAAATGACCAGAACATTTCCCTTATTTTTCTGTTGCTGCAGAGATGTACTTAGGGCCAGAACTTCTGTAAAGTTAGTACAGGTCTAAAATGCAGTTTGTGGAAGTGCCAGCAGTGTGGCCTTTTTTTGTGGTTTTTTTTTTAAGATAGACTTAAAAAGTAATGGCCTGATAAAGAGTGGGGGGGATATACAGCTTTGGCTCTTCCCCATGGACTGGCCATAAATGAAACCTCTGCTCTTTCCCAGAATGGTTTCTGTGGGACTTTTGTAGCATAAGAATGGCTCACTGCGCCTGAAGAATATTTTTTCTGTGGCTATTCTTGGGTAAAAATGTTCTTTTTTAATTGAAACATCTCTTTCAATAGTGTTTTCTCCTCGGGCCCAATTGAAATATTCAGGTGTCAGGAGTACTGCTGCTAACAGATGTGGGTTGCTGCTTTGTCCAGGGCTTTCAGCCTTTCCTCTGTTGAGCAGTGGGCAAATGCATGGGAGACACACAGAGTTAAGTTTAAATACAAAACTTGTGAGCTTACCAAGTGCAGTCCTTAATCTTTGTCTTTTAAAATATCTGCTGGGGAAGCCCATGCTTTTCATGGGAGCTGCCTCCAGCAGGAATGGGATGACAAAGGGGAGTAGTGGGGTTTCAGTCCTGGCCCTGCTTGGCCCCGCCGTTGTGTACAGCTGCAGGAGTGGTACTGGCTCGGTGGAAACTTTCATTTAGAGACAGTCAAAAGGGGATGTGTGCAGACTTCCTGCCGAGTTCAGAGCCGGTGTTGTTCCGTAGAGCTCGCGTGAAATCGGAGGTGCTAGCGTTGTTTTGGAAGCTGTTCCAGTTGGAGGGGTGCTTCGGTGACTGTCTGCCCCGGGCTGGCATATTTTTTCTGAAGATAAAGTAGGAACTGCACATTATTTCTGGGGTGAGGCTGGTCGTAAAAGTTTATCGTTAACCAGGGTGTGGCTGCGAAATTCTCTTGATCCCCTTTAATTCTTCAAGTACTTGAGGATTAAGGGAGCTTTGAAAAAACAGCATAAGGTCAAGTGACTTTGGCAGTTCATGGAATTAAGGGATGATTTCTAACAGGTGACTGTGATAACGTTTGGGGTTTAACAGGAAAATAAAAGGCAAGGCCGTGTGCTAAGGACAGGCTCATTGTCCCCTCTGGATTTTTTTTTTTTTTTTTTTTTTTTTGTAATAGGAGGAAGAGCAGTGAGAGTTTGGCAATAGACTCAGGCCCTTACTAAGTGCTACCCGAGTAGTTGGTTAGTCTGAATTTTTTAAATTTAATAGTAAGGCGAGTCAGTGTGACCGAGAGTTATGCAGTGATAGTACACCAACGTGTGCTGTTTGTGTAGAAGAAATAGGATGTGAGCCTCGTGTTGCTGCAGCAGCCACTGCCAGGTGTTAATGAGAGCTCTGAGCTTGTCCTGTTTGGGAATGGGGGGAAAGGCAGGGGTTTGGGGATGGGGGGAAAGGCAGGGGTTTGGGAATGGTGCTTGCCTGAGGTGTGAGTGCCGGCTGCCTGTTTGTGAGTAAATTCAGAAACAAACCCCAGTCCCCGCAGTTGAGCCCCGAGCTTGCTGCCTCATTGCCTTGGGTGCTTGTAAATCCTCCTCCCCAAAGGCAGGGGTTTTTTTATCTTGTTATCTCGAGCGCAGGAAACTTTCCCTGATGTTTTCCATTAGAGAAGCAGGCGTGAGCCGCATCCTGCTCCCAGCGAAACACATCTGTGGGAAAGGGCTGTGGCTGTAGGGATGCAGCTCACACCAGACTCACCCGTGAGTCACCACGGAGATGCCGCTTTTAGAAAAAAAGGAGAATTCGCTTTCTTGGCGAGGCAGTTCCTTTCTCCTCCCTTCGCAGTTTGGAGGGAAAGTTTCCTTTTTGTTTAGATTTTAATGACCTCATTCCCTCGTATGAAATCCCTGTAAATGAAAGCCTTGTTTTCCCCTGGAGTTGTGTTTAACAGGACGCATTCATGGAGGGGAATAATTGCACTTAGCTTGCAAATTCAAGACCAGTAGTTTGTAGGAAACAAATACCACGTTAAAGAGTTCCCCTGCGCTAATTGTTTCCATAGTGCAAGCAGCCAAGCAAAGCCTTGCTGCTGGAAAGGTGTTCATTTAAATAAAAATCAAGTTGTCCAGGGTTGAAGTTATTCTGTCTTCTGTGGTCTTGGGATGTTATTGAGCTTTCTAGCTGGAATCAGCTTTATTTTGGGTAATGAACGGGGCTCCTTGCAAGGTGAGGCTTCAATGAGCAGACGTGGTGTTAATTTCTGCCCTCCACCCTCTTCCGGGTGAAATCACCTAACTTTCCTTGACCAAAGCAGTTGCAATAAAGACCAAAGGGAGCAAATTAACGTGTGTTTGGCAAGTGTCAGGCTTAGAAAACGTTGGACTTTTTCCTTTGTAGAAAAGACACTAATTTCAAATTTCAGACCCAAGTTAACTCTTAGGAAGGCGATAAGTGCTTGGGTTGCCATTGTTCTAAGAAATGAGTTGGGAATTTGGTGTTTTGTGGTTTAATCTGCTTGCCAGATGAATGTAAGAACTGAATTTGCATCCAAAAGTCTTTTTCTCCAGCAGTGCCTGCTTGTTTTGATGGTACAGGGGCCATTTGGTTACACAGCTAAGACTCACCCCATTTTTTTTTTTTTTTTTTTTAAAGAAACTGGGAGAGAATTGAACCAAAGCCCCGCTGCAGACTCTAATAAATTCTGTGAAATTCCTGTTCACTTGCAAGGATGGACCCACAGTTTAGTACAGAATACTCAGTGAAGTCACTAAAATAGTTTTGTATTGCATTTATTTCGTCCTCTAATGCTAAATTTGCAGAATGCCTGGAATTCTTGTCTTTCTGCTCTTGTGTAATTGCTCTGTTTGTTCC
This sequence comes from Monarcha castaneiventris obscurior, assembly GCA_026261815.1. NCBI lineage: Eukaryota > Metazoa > Chordata > Aves > Passeriformes > Monarchidae > Monarcha > Monarcha castaneiventris. The sequence goes on from JAMPIT010000035.1 coordinate 370,828, forward strand.
TCTTTTCAGATATTGTGGATGGAAGTGACCTGAAGCAATTTTTTGACAACAATTATTCTCAAATTTATTTTATATTCTATGAAAACTTCATAACACTGGAAAATAGCTTGAAACAAAAAGGTAAGTTTCAGAGTTTTTCCAGCAGCTGTTGGTCAGTGCTCCATAACTGTGCTCCAGAGCATTCCATTAGAGCCTGTCCAATGATTGTCTAGTCCTCAGTTATCTGTATTTACATTAACAGCTCCATGCAGTCCAGTGTTGGTATTAATCATTTTAATTTTACGGCAGCGGGAGGGACAAGCGTGGAAAGTCGGTCTCTGGAATGAGAGCAGCAGCTGATCAGGTTTCTGAGCTCATTTCAGCATTTCCACGCGCGTTCTCTCACCTTGCTCTGGGCTCCTGCAGCTCCCTCTGCTCAGCTGAGGCATGGCCAGAGCAGAGAGAGGCACCACAGCAGGGCACAGATTGCTCTTGGGGTATTAAATAGAGATGAAAAGTAAAACTGAGTGTGGCATCTCTGGCTTCAGCCTCCTTTTGCTGTCTTTTATCGGATGTTTCTGGCAAGCAATGTTGTTTTGTGTCTTGCAGGGAATAAATCACAAAGGGAGGAGCTGGACTCCATCCTCTTTCTTTTCGAAGTAAGTTTTCCACAGCATGAAAATTGAGCTTGTGTTTTAAATCTCATTGTCATTCTGTGCCTCTGCAGTGAGGGGGGTGAAAGCAGGTGTCAGGCACAGTGGCATGAGGTGAAAGGGGCTTGAAGCTTTCAGGTACAGCAGTTTTATCATGCAGGGAGAATGCTGGTCAAATGAATATACTGACTTAAGAGATGTTATCAAAATGCCTTGGAAGTCCAGCAGGAACACCTCTGTCCCAAGGACCTGGGGGTTGATCCTCTGAGAACAAGCTGGGGATTTCAGTAGACTTTGGGAACACATGCTCAGGAGTTGCATTGTTAGGCTAAAGCTCCCAAAAAGTCAGCTTTCTGTTGTTTCTTTTCTGTTTTAATCAAACAAGGGTTTGCTCCTGTGGTTTGTGGAGGGCCAGTTGAGGACAGCAGCACCGTTCCCCTCCTCTCTGTGGCTGTGAAGTTCAGTGTTGTGTTTATTTTGAGTGCAGGAGGCTGAGCTCTGCTCCCCTCACTGTCACGACTGCAGGGTTTGGTCTTGCAGCACAAGGGAAGTGAGAGGATGGGAGTTGTCAGCTGCTGCCCATCAGTTTGACCTGACTGTGTGAAGTGCTAATTGGTTAATTTTTTGGTTTTTTTTTAATGCGGTATAACAGCTTTCACTTCCAGAAGCTTACCCTTCCCTCCTCCCCAGCCATCAGAGCATTGGCAGTGTCTGGGGAGGAAATGTTGCCTAGTTAACTTTTGCATAATCAAATTAGGATTGCTTTAGTTTAAACGAGAATGGTCCAGGAGAGATCATTTTCCAAGGTACCTCTTTGATTGGAGTTATTACCTAAATGTATTTGGATGTGAGAAAATATCACTGGACCAGATGAAAGCCTGATGCATAAAAGTGTTCTTATAATGCTCACTGAAATTCTTAGCATAGGCTCTGCCTGTCTCTAGTCAGAAAGCACTGGCATCTTTATTTATAATTTTTTGATAATTATTAGGTAAATAATTGCCCAGATGTATCTCTTAAGGTTAAACACACACACCATCTACTGATTTATTTCTATTTCTCTCTTCTTTATTTCTTTCTCTGTTATTCCAACTACTAACTTTTTACTTGAATATTGCATCATAGCAATGCCATCTCTTTTATATTTTGGGGTTTTTTTGGTAGGAAAAAACCCCTCAAACTTTCAATGGGACTCTAGAAATCAAAGTTAAAACAAAGGTTAATTGTTCTAAACTCCCCCACTCCCTCTAAAAGACCCCCAAACCCCTCAGAAGTATGTGGCTCCATGGTTTTGCATTAGTGAGTAGTTTGTAGTTGGAATGGTGTTTGTAATGACAAGAAGAATGGTGCTGTTTAGCCTAATGTGCCTGTGGTGGGAAAAATGGCCATGAAAACGGTGCCGTGGAATCCTGGGGTTTTGTGATCTCAAATTCTCACTTTGATGCCTCCCTTTTCCTCTTCTCCCTCGTTCCCCCTCTATGAGACTGCATTTTCACGCTGAAATCTGAGTTGTGCTTCCTGCTCCTTGTGACATTAGTACGGGTCTGCTGTAGGGTTGTGCCCGAGGCGGTGTCAAAGAACAGGAGCTCATAAATCTGCCAGGGCTGTCTGGGGCAGGAGAAACTCCTCCTCCTCCTCTTCCTCAGTACCCAGCCCAGCAGAGAAGGTGCCACCGTGTGAGTGAGCAGGGCTGTGCAAGTTAATGGCAGCTCATTAATGCACTGGGGCCGTGAATAAGGGATGAAATTTCTGTGCCTGTGCCGTTGAATGGGAAATAGCTAATGCTTGCTCACCTGGGTAGAGGGAATAACTCTGCATTCCTGGGGCTTGGAGATGGGTGGCTAATGACCACCCCTTAACGCTCCTTGAAAACATTGGGAGAACTTGTTCTGTGAAGGAGAAGAAATCCATGGTTGTGTCTGAACCAGGGGCTGGTTGGGGTCCCGGTGGAGGAGAGCTGTGCAACAGCCTCAGCGCGGGGGGGAGGGCACATCCTTGAGGTGTTTGTGTTTTTGTGGAAGTGTTTGTGTGGAATTCGGAGCGATTCCCTCCGTGGTGGGGATCTGCTGGAGTGATCATGCAGTCATCATGCATCATAGCTGGCCCTGGGTGAGTTATCTGGGAGGAGAATGGCCCAAGAACCTCAGCATAGGACAGGGAAACAGAAATGCCAAGTGATGAAACATTCATACTCTAAGCCATAGGAAACAAAACTAATTGATTGTTAAGCTTTCCATATTTAATCTGATGTCAGCGTGAGCCAGGGGGCTGCTGCATTTTCTTCTAATTAGCTAAATAGGTAGTTACTTAGGATTAACAAATCCTGAGTCCCGGTGCTGAAGGTTAACAGCTTAAAAACCAATAAAAATATTTATGAGGGAATTGCCTTTGCCTTTCCTGGAGGTTTTGGTGGGATTGTGCTGCTGTTGTGGAGTGACACCTAGTGTGTGTATTGGGCAACAAAGGCTTTTCCCGCAAATCCTCTGGAAACTGACTTGGCTTGGTTGTAATTTGTGGAGGTTTTAATTTCACATGCCATCTACACAGCTTGGCCACTCAGCAACAACATCAAGTAGCGTGTTACTCAAAGAAGAAATGTTAACCAGGAAGGAGGAACATGAAGGCTTAGCTGTGTACCATTTATACTGCAGAATGCTTGGATCTGACTCTGTAAGGTGCTTTGGCCTTATCTTTTCCCAAACAGATATTTGTGAAGTGTTACTGCGGCTGTACTGTTATTTTTCCCCTGTTTCAGCTAAAAGCCCGAAATTATGCGACACAGTTTTTTTTTCTGCTGAGGTTTGGCTCTCTGTACTTGCAGTGCATTTGCAGAACAGGTCACTGTTGTTCCTCGTGTCCCTGCTCCCTGGGATTTGAGGCCAGCTCTGAGCCCAGTGTGTCACAGACCTCCCAGAAGGTGCACTGTGTTTATGTCCGTTTTCTGGGTCCAATAACAGTGCTGTGCCATCTTTTAGTTGTGAAAGTTTGCGGTGTTTTTTTTTTTTTTTTTTTTTAGTAATACAGTGGTTTTTGTTTCTTGCAGCATCAGGTACTAATTCCTCTGACACTGTGGTTTTTAATCTCTAGTGAAGTAAAAGCAGATTGATGGTTTTGATATAATACATAGATTAGTTTCTTCCCGTTCTCTATAATTTTTCTTTGTTAGTTAAGAACAGGCACATCTGTCGTGCTGATGGTGTCATAAAATTCATTCCATTGATGTAACACGTTCACTGGATGAAATGCTTTGCGCTCACAATTTTTCAGATGTAGAAAAGCTTCCCAAAGTCCATGTTTTGCACGGAGTTTGTGGTTTCTTGAGCCTGGTGCAGATGTGAACAGGCTCAATAGAGTAACAAAGGGGCTTTTTTGTTTATAGCAGTGAAAGTGCTTATAGCTCTACTTTCCTACGCATAGAAAATTACTTTTTGGACCATTTACAATTAGTTCTGCTGTGATTCCAATAGCATTGCTGCTGTTCTTACAAGCATTCTGTGGTAAATTCTAGCTCTGTGTTTCACATATGTGTCTTCAGAGATCTTACTGTTTCTGGTTATGCCTGGGGCAGTGATAAGTGCCCTGTGTGCTTTGGGCAGACATTTTCCCTCAACAAACAACTGTAAATAATTTATTAATGCAATAAATGGAGTATCCCTTCATTGAGATTGAACTGCTGGAGTCAGGCACACTGACTCCATTGGCCTCTTGGCACATCTGAATCTGTGAATAGGAGCTGGAAAATTTCTGAATTGCTGCAGGTTTTGGTAGTTGAACACTCTGAGACCACCAACAGCACTTGAGCACAGAGGCCTGGGTGGGCTCTTCTGCCTTGGCTTGGCTTAAAGTAGATCCACCTTCCCCTGACTCCTAGAAATTCCCAATCCATTCCCCTGGAAGGGGCGTGCCTCCAGGCTTGCCCCTGCCCCTGGTTGTGCCTCCAGGAGCGGGTTTGCTCAGCGAGGGCACCTTTGGTGTGGCTGTCATTAATCAGGGACCAGGCTGGCACCTTGGGAGCGGCTCTGTGCCACAGAACAGCAGCAGAGCTGGAAAACATCCCTTGGCATCTCCTGTGAGCTTGGTCCCAGCCCCAGCTTCCCCTGAGTCCTGCAGCAGGACAGCTACACGCAGTGATAGGCACAGAGCTGCCAGTCATGGTGTGCTTCAACGAGGGGGGCAAAAACAAAAGGCTTTTTTAAAAGAAATAGCGGGTTTGGTTAAGTGAGAGCGAGTCTGTGGCAATACAAACCTCGGTGGTTTTTGCTTTACTTCAATAAGAGAGAGAGACAGCTTTCAGAAAGCAGCATCCTGTGTAAACTAAGATTTAAACTTGACATTATTCCTAGTCATGCAGGAAGTCCAAACGAAAAAGAACTATGGATAATCAGTTAAAAGAACTGACAGATACCCTGATGTGTTGATCAGTAGTAATACCTAATTTCTATTTCAAGTGTGCTATAATGGATTACCATATAGATGCAGCAAAGCACTAAGCATTAAATAGATCTATGTGTTTTCTGGAAAAGCAATATTATTTCGCACTGTGGGGTTTCTTAAAATATTTCTTATTAGTGTAGTGTGAAACCAGGAACAAGATGTCAATAGCCAGCTCGGATTCACAGCGGTGTGGCTGGAGGGGAGGAAGCTGTCATTTGTTTTATAGCAATAGCAGTGTGTGTTCTTTAGAGCACCAGGGGTGGGGAGGCTGTACAGAATGCAGCTGGAAATGTGATGTTGCGAGGGGAGCAACTGCAGCTTGTTCATGGCTTGTGTGGTCTGGTGTCACCCTGCAACGCCGCCTCAGCGTGGGGACCGCAGTGCTCGGGGCAAAAATCACCACTTGGAACTGGTGCTGGGGCTTAACCTGTAACCTTCAGGAATTTATATTTAATGGTGTGGACTTTGAGCCCGGGTGACTTGTTTTTGCACTGCAGAAGCAAACGTGGGCTCTGCGTTTACATCATTTGTAGGGGCCCTGCTCTGCTGCAGCACGGGAGGGGGACACAGGTTGCTTTTTCAGAATGCCTGGCTGCTGTGGGGTAGGACCGTGCAGGTGATTAGTCAGGTCTTTCCATTTTCTCAGAAGACATGTATTTATTGTTCTCCTGGCTTTGAGATGCTGAAAGGGGGAACACAGGGGAAATGACTTAAGTGTCTGCATTTTTGCTGTGTGAAAAGATTTGGGGATATGGGAGCTTTCCTCAGATAGGAACTGCGGTCTTCTTACTGATGGTTTGACCCCTTGAATTGTTTTGACTCGGTCACCTGGCAGGGGTATTGGATTCTGTTTTGTAAAGAGAAAAGAACAGTAAGCGTGTTGTTTTCTGCCCCAGCCCCTCTCCTCCCCCCCGTTTTGTGCAGTTTAGAGTTTAGGTTTGCTTTTCCTGCTCGTTGAACTCTGAAGCAGCATTTGTTTCCCTGGTGTTGTCTGGATACAGCCTAAAGTTGGCTAGTGCTCGGATGTGAAGGTTTTTACCAAATTCTTCTTCAAGTGGGTCTTTATTATGGGGCTTTGCACCTTACCAGCTCGCACCTTGTCACTTTCTGGAAGGGAGCTTCGTGTTCAAATTTAGGTGAAACTGTCTAACAGACCGAAACAATGGAAACAAAATACGTGTGGTTTTGTCTGGTTTTCCACAATAAATGTGCCAACCTGTGAAGCTTCATCCCTGCAGTGTGTTGTGTATGGCCCCTGAATCCAGCCCAGTTTTTGTTGCTGGTTTGCCACAGGGTTTTGTCTCCTGGAGCTTTTCCTCGCACACCTCGGGCACAGGGCTTGTGGTGAGCCTGGGCACAGACCCAGCTCCCATGCAGAGTTCCTGGGCTAGGTTAGAAGTGCTCCTGGGTTAGCTTAGAGCTCCTTTGTGCCCTGTGCCAAGTTGAGTAATGATTAATGTCAGAAATAGTCTGGAGGAGTGGTGGGCTGCCAGTGCTCTGATGTTTAGATGGATAATGATAACTCTTTGTCCATGGATCCTGCAATCTGACTGGCAGAAACCTGGTGCTTAACTAACAGGTAAAGCCCTGCTGTGAGTCATGGCCTCATTTTTAGCTGGTCAGATCCTTCATCCCAAGCATTCCTCCTGCCCATGGACAGGGAGCTTGACCTCTGGACCCTCTGCTCCTGGGGTCCTGCTGTCACAGTGTGCTGGGGAGGGAGCTGGGGGAGTGACCCTGAAACAGAATACAAGGAACATGGAAAGGACATGCCTGGTTTGCATTTTTATTCTGGTTAACCTTTTAGAAATGATAAATAATACTGTGTGGGGAGCATGTGCTATGGTGAAGGTGTGCAGGAGGACCAGCCTGTCTGTGACCCGAGGTCTAGCTCCCTCTGTCCATGAACTTGTCACGACTTCCATCTTCTGCCATGGAGAAAGGAATGTTCCATTTCCAAAAAGACTATTTTGGGTGTTTTACATCATCTCTGAAGCCCTTTATTGTCAGAAACAAGAGGTCTGTCCTGCTCCACATCCCGAGCACACACACTGGCAGCAATGCTGGCTCGTGTTGCCCAGCTCCTGAGGGTGGCCCACAGTGCCAGTCGCTTTCTGGGCTGTGATGCTGTTTCCTCTTGTCAGCTTCTGTGTGCAGAACACCCCCAAATGGGTCACTGTTGCTTCAGTGACTTGTTGTCCATTTGCATCCTGCATGTGGTACTGCTGAGAACTTAGTGGCGCTTTGTTGTGCAGAAATTCGTGCCAGTGGTTTTGTTTGATAGTTGCAAGGAACTCGTGACTGTCAGTCATTCATAACATTGTTTAATTTCATTTGATTTCCAAAAGTAAATGTTTAAAACTAGTTTCCCTTCCTAATTCCTTATTTAAATGGCTGAGAAGCTGTGAGATGGAGCCATTTTTTCTGCAGAGCCTGTGTGAAGCCCTGTGTGTACTCACAGACTCCGCAGGGCAGAGCAGTGCTACGTGAGCTGTCCTGTGCTACTGCCAAGCCCTAGTCCATGCTGCCAGTAGTTTAAAAAGAAAAAAGGTGTCTTGGAGCCTGTTGAAGTCCCTTTAAAAGCCATATTTACCCACGGAAGATCCCCCCAATAGTTTTGATTTATCCAGCTTATTTAATAGCATTGCCGTGCACTGAACTGACAAAGAAAACATTTGGAAGCCCCAAGTGTTCTTTGCTACTAAGATAAGACTCCGTTCAGGAAGGCATTCAGCATGTGCAGAAATCACTCTGTGGGTGCCCTGTGGTGTAGCCAAACTGCAGGGGAGTGAGTGGGTTCCACCAGAGCCTCTCCCAGCATTTGCTCTGCCTCCAGCGGGATCAGCCCACAGCTCCAGAGGCCGGCCAGGGATTATCCACCGAGTGCTTCACGAACTGCCCGTGCTGGGGGTTCAGTCAGTCTGGCTCTGTGTAATTTGGCATGGTTGCAGTGAGCAGCTGCGAGCACAGGTAGAGGAGCTCTGAGGAGCAGGAGCTGCCCCGCTGTTCCCCGTGCCTCAGCCAGGGAGCAGAGCCTGGCAGCCAGGGGGAATGCTGACCTGAGCCCTGGCAGGAGACAGCATCAGCCCCAGGGAGCTGCTTGGAAATGTGTGAGCCCTTCCCCAGCAGGCAGGGGGTGTTCTGCAGTGCTGGGGGTCTGCCAGGCAGGGGGAAAGGGAAGGGGGCTCAAATCTGTCTCATGGCACTTCAGGAGCACTCCAAGGGTCTCTCTCCATCACCAAAGTAAAGTAGTGGACAGGAGTCCTTGCCATGATAGGTATTTGCTTTTCTGTTGTGTCCTCCTGTGTGTATGTTCCCATTTCATTTGTGTCTTGTGTATTCGTTTCTCTGTGTCCTCTGATGAGCCAGTTTTATTATGGAAAATTTGACTGGTTTTGTTTCCTGCAGAAAATATTGCAGCTACTACCTGAGAGGATTTTTTATCGATGGCATTTTCGCAGTATAGGTAAGAAGAAATGGTTTAATGCAAAAAAATACAAACTTTCTAGTAGCTTTTTTTGGATCAGTTTTTCTTTTAATGGGTGATCTGCCTTTATGAGTGGAATGATGAATACATGGTATTTGTCCAAGTGTGGCCCCAGCTGTCTTTCCCAGATGCCCATGAAATGGAGGATTTTCCCAGCATCCTGCTAGAATACGGCCTTGGCCGTGACAGACACAAGATAGCCATGGGTGGCTTCCTCAGACCAGGACTGACGGTTCTTTCCCCAAGCTCTGATGGTATTGGAGCTTCTGGAAGAAGGGAAGGAATAGGAGGAGTCTGGCAGAGCAAAGTCTGGGGTGGTCAGAACACCTTGAAATCCAGTGAAGTGGTTTAACTCGATAATTTCCTCTGAATCAAATGTCTTGGATTCATCACTGCTTTTAAAATTCTGCTTCCAAGTGCCTCCAGTGCGGTACCAATGGGGTTTTATGCTGCTTATTAAAATTTTGTGGGGGGTTCCCTTCCTTCCAAGTAGGACTTTTTTGTTGTGGTTGGGGTTGGTTTGCAGCACTGTCTGACCAGCTGCCATGTTTGTCATCAGAACAAGGAATTGCTGTTGCAGGAGAACAATGAGCGGAAGCTAAAGGTCAAGGGAAGGGCTGTTGTCACATTTCCACTCAGCACTGACAAAAATAAGAGGAGACATCTGCCTGGACACTTCTTAACAGTTCAGCTGAGCTAGTCCAGACCAAATTGGTTCCAGTCAGTTGCTTTGTGGCTGATATATTCTTTATGCTTCTGTTGAGTGGTCATTGTGGGATAATTTTTTTATCTGTGTCCAGAAAGTGATGTACAGAATTTGGCAGAGCATTTATTTACAGCTCTGACTTGTGATTTCCTTTTGTAATGTTCATATGCATTAATACGTATTTCCTATATATGTTAGTAATTCCTATTTAATCCTGTGAAATGGTGAGGTGGTGAGGAATGTACGTAATTCACAGATCTTGCTATTAATGAAAATAATTTGAGACGTGGTCCTCTGACGAAACCCACGGTACCTCACTGGAAAGATGCATCCTAGTTAATCTTGGGTGGTGGTGATTGTAACCAGTTTCAGTTGGGGTTTTGCCCCCATAGTTGTGTTAAAAAGCAGCGCAGTGGCCCCAGAGTAAATGGCATTAAAGTAGCCTTTCGTGGAATGTTTTTGAAAATGTTGTTGTGGGAAATGTCTGAGAGTGTCTACTTAATTTTCCTAATCCAGGGTCGATTCTGAAGAAGCTTTTGCACACTGGAAATTCTCTCAAGGTATTGCATTGATGTTTTCATACTCCATTATACTTTAATTCCTATGAAGTATATTACTTTGCAGCTTTCCAGTGTCTGTTTTTCAGATTGTTAGACACTGTCATTTTTCCTTATTCACCTTTTAACCAGAAGTTTTATTAATGCGATCCTCGATTATTTTGGTATTTGATTTCAGTCATTTTGCTGCTCTAATGACCTTTGCAAAGTTACCTGGAGAAGGTATAAATAGATACTGCTTAATATCTAATTATTTTCAGCTCTCTCTGGCATTAAAGCTAGGATTATATTATTAATGTGGGTACCCTTGGGATGATGGCAAGACTTTCCAGCGCCCAGCTGGGATGAAAGCACTCGCCCTGCCCGTTGTGAGCTGTTTACCCACATTCCGGCACTTACAGAGCTGTTTTGCTGCCTTTCCCCCCAAATCCGTGCCCTTGCAGCTCAGGTGTGAAGGGATCCGCCTGTTCCTGCTGTGGCTCCAGGCGCTGCAGACCAACTGTGCCGAGGAGCAGATCCTGATGTTCGCCTGCCTGGTGCCCGGCTTCCCCCCGCTGCCGTCGTCGCGCGGGCCCTGCACCCTGGAGAGCCTGGTCAGCCCTCCGGCCATGCCCGATGGTGAGTGGCTCCCGGGGTGCTCCTGGGGCAGCTGGAGCCTGCAGGGAGCTGTCCCGGGGGTTCCGAGCTGTCCCGGGGATCCCGAGCTGTCCCAGGATCCCGAGCTGTCCGCAGCGTGTCCGGCTGCCGTGCTGCTGCAGCTCCGGAGCCGCCCCATCCTGTCCCTCTGAGCAGTCAGGGTTTGCTGTTTGGCTCTCGGGTGGTTTTAATTCAGCTGCAGCAGTTAGGAGCATTTTACTGCCAGTGGAGCAGGGGTGGAGGTTTCCACCTTGTTGGTTCCCCTGCTGGTGTCAGCCCTTCCAAGTCAGCGGGAATCTGGTGCTGTCCTCGGTGGGATGTGCTAGGACTTTGGGCATCCCAGCAGCTGCTGGACTTAGCTTGGTAGTGCACTAATGGGTGTTTTCAAATCAATCTTTTATAGAAAATGTCTTTTATTTAGCTGCTTTCCTGTGTGCTATGATTAAAATATTTGATTTCAGCCAAGATTTTCCCAGAAGAAATAACGCCGCTTTTGCCAGCTGTCTCTGGAGAGAAAATTGCTGAAGACCAAACCTGCTATTTTCTTCAGCTCCTGTTAAAATATATGGTAATTCAGGTGAGGAGGATGTATGTTTGTAACTGCTCGTATTTGGAGGATGTGTTTGTGGTGGAAAATTAAGCCTAAACTGTATCTGTGTAAACTTACCCTTCCCCAGCACTTCTTTTACTCTTGTTTTTAAAAGGAACACCATCCCAAAGGTTATTTCCTCGCGCCGTTGTTGGTGAAAATAAGAAGTTTGCCACACTTTTGTGATAAGAATTAATGAGTGTTATCCAAACTGGAAGAATAACTGATTATTTTGTGTGCTTGTGGCTGCATTTAGAAAATGCATGCGGGGTAAAGATTCAATTTGTTCTCTTTGGACACATACCTAGATGAAAAGAAATGTAAAGGACCACTGGAGGAGGAGATAGAGAGATGGCTTCTGAGATGTTTTTAAAAGGATGCAAGTAACATGTACATAAAATTTAATTAGGAGTAGATCTGATGAATCTGCACAGGAAATAAATTAAGATAATGTATATATTTAAAAAGTACAAATTAAGCAACATTTGAAATGAAGTGGAAGCTGTGCAGACAATGAACATTAAAGAGCTTGGTATTAAAAAAAGATAAATCATAATTAAATACTTCGAGATACACTTTTTAGTATGAAAAGGCAAGACCAAAATAGTATTTGGAAGGGGTTTTGTCATCTTGAATAAATGCTTTATTTTTAAAAGTGGCTGTATGAAATTACCAGCTTCCTCCACAGCACCCTTTGTTTTACATATCAGAGTCTCACAACACTTCAGTTAAAAATAAGATTTCACTTTTCTTTTCATACTCTTTTTACATGTTTGGGATCTAAACAAACCTGCTTACACTATAAATCCCATTGCACAGTGGTTCCAATGTTTGTTTATTTGTGTTTATTCTGATGAAGAAAAGTATTTATGATAAAAGTATAGCTCAAAGTAACTTTGTCAAAATGTAAGAAGCAAATTTATCGAAAGAGGAATATGACAGTTCCTGTCCTTCCCTGATTAGCACAGCACAAACACTTCTGGCTTCCACTGAGCTCGCTGTCTTTGGGGTGCTGCTTTATTCCTTATGTTCTTACTGCAGTTGGTAAAGGTGGTTTTGTTGCTGTGCTAGTTTTTCATCTCTTGCTGAGGTGCAGTTTCTTGTTTTCTGTGTTCAGGATGAAACGATTGTCAGTGTGTAGCACATTAACTTAAAGCTTTTTGTTTGTTTCTCTTAAACTCCTGGCACAGGCTGCAAGCTTGGAGTGGAAGAACAAGGAGAACCAAGACACTGGGTTCAAGTTTCTCTTTACTTTGTTCAGAAAATACTATCTTCCTCACTTATTCCCATCTTTTACAAAGCTAACCAACCTCTACAAACCTGTGCTTGGTGAGTAGTTGGGTTTTGCCTTTGAGGTAGAAAAAGCCAGAGCCTGCTCTTGGCAGCATCTCTGTTGCCTGCTGGTGTGCCACTGCAGGACTGTGGGATGAGGTTTTTTTTCTCCCTAAGTAAAATTAACTTAGGTTGTAGCAGGAGTGGTTCTTTGTTTCAGGAGTGGTTCTTTGTTTCAGCTTTTGCCCTTCCTTTTGCAGCCCTTCTCTTTTGCTTTCCTTTGTTTTGAGCGATGCAGGTGATAACCTCAGGAAAGATCTGTGCTGTTATGTTCTGCTGAGGAGTGATAAAGTTTGGGTACAATACAAGCATTAATACAGTAAAAGCAGTCAGTCACTGCATTCTGTCACTTCTTGGGTGATGTGTTCGGTACATTTAGCCAGAGCTGGGAAGCAGTTGCAGAGATTCCACTTCGTTTCTCTCTTTGTCCCACCAGACATCCCCGATATCAGGCCGAGGCCGGTGTACGTCACTGCAACGCGGAACAATGAAAGCGTCTACTGCACTAAAATCCCCTACATGGCAGCCCGAGTTGTTTTTATCAAGTGGCTCGTTACCTTCTTCCTTGAGAAGAAGTATTTAACTGCTGTCCAGAGTACAAAAAACGGAGGAGAGGTGCTCCCTAAAATTATTCAGGTGGGCTTTAGAGTTTGCCTCTCTTCTTGCACGCGTGCTAACCTTGCAGGTGATCTCACTGCACTGACAGCTGAAGCATAAAGAAATGCTACCCCGTAGTGAATAAATGATGTAGCTGCTTATTGGATTTTCCTTTTCGTTGATGGAGGAGGGAATCTCCAAGGAAAACCCTCCAGTAATTCACTAGAAGTTTTTTTCCCCCTCATAACTTGTTGCATTACAGCTTCAGCACTATTATATTTAGACTTTTGGAATTTACTCTGTAAACTGTCATGCTTGGTGGTTCCATGGACCATTTCCCAGCAACATCAAAGGCTGCTTTGTTTTCCTCTCAGTTACAGCAGCTGTTTACAATGAGATATTAGAGAAATATTTCATTTGTAAACTCCTGGTCGAGACTTCTCTAGGATTAGATGCCTCACAATGAATTTTATAAATCAGTGCTTTTGGGACTCTCCAGCTTCCTGTTAAGAATTTAGAATCAATGTCAGCTTACATTCTGTCCTGAACCATAGGTGAGTGTCAGCTATGGGCTCAGCAGAGAGGCAACACAGTTTGAGAGGTTGCAGAATACATTCAGTACCAGAGCAAAACCTGGCCAAAAAAAAAAAAAGTTCTATGATCCATCTTTTCCCTCCAAAAAAGGGACGTGGGGATTTGTCTCTCCACTGTGTCTGTGCCTTCCTCCACGCTCTTAGTGTGAACAATCCAGCCAGTTGTTGTGTGCTGTAAGGCAATGTCCAGTTTGTAAAGACAAATTCCTCCATGGATTGAGCAGCAGACTGAGGTTTGCTGGGATCACGGTGTTGTGCCAGGCAGGGCACCCCGAGCTGCGTGTCACAACCCCAGAGGGGCGGGGGGTGCTGCTGCAGGTGGGGATGGGGGGTGTTTTGGGGTGTGTGATGGATGGGGAGGGTGTGTTTTGGGGTGTGTGATGGATGGGGGCGTGTTTTGGGGTGTGTGATGGACGGGGTGTGTTTTGGGGTGTGTGATGGATGGGGTGTGTTTTGGGGTGTGTGATGGATGGGGGCGTGTTTTGGGGTGTGTGATGGATGGGGTGTGTTTTGGGGTGTGTGACGGACGGGGTGCGTTTTGGGGCATGTGATGGACCGGGTGTGTTTGGGGGTGTTTGACAGAGGGGGTGTGTTTTGGGGCGTGTGACAGGGTGTGTTTTGGGGCATGTGATGGACGGGGTGTGTTTTGGGGCGTGTTTTGGGGTGTGTGACAGACGGGGTGTGTTTTGGGGTGTGTTTTGGGGCGTGTGACGGACAGGGTGTGTTTTGGGGCGCGTGACGGACGGTGTGTGTTTTGGAGCATGTTTTGGGGTGTGTGACAGACAGGGTGTGTTTTGGGGCATGTGACAGACGGGGTGTGTTTTGGGGCGTGTTTTGGGGCGTGTGACGGACGGGGTGTGTTTTGGGGCGTGTTTTGGGGTGTGTGACAGACCGGGTGTGTTTTGGGGCATGTTTTGGGGCGTGTGACAGACAGGGTGTGTTTTGGAGCATGTTTTGGGGTGTGTGACAGACAGGGTGTGTTTTGGGGTGTGTTTTGGGGCGTGTGACAGACAGGGTGTATTTTGGGACAGGGTGTGTTTTGGGGTGTGTGACAGACAGGGTGTGTTTTGGGGCGTGTGACAGACAGGGCGTGTTTTGGGACAGGGTGTGTTTTGGGGCATGTGACAGGGTGTGTTTTGGGGCGTGTTATGGGGTGTGTGACAGACAGGGTGTGTTTTGGGGTGTGACAGACGGGGTGTGTTTTGGGGTGTGTTTTGGGGTGTGTGACAGACGGGGTGTGTTTTGGGGTGTGTTTTGGGGCGCGTGACGGACAGGGTGTGTTTTGGGGTGTGTTTTGGGGCGTGTGACGTATGGGGCGTGTTTTGGGGTGTGTGACAGACGGGGTGTGTTTTGGGGCATGTTTTGGGGTGTGTGACAGGGTGTGTTTTGGGGCGTGTTTTGGGGCATGTGACAGACCGGGTGTGTTTTGGGGCATGTTTTGGGGCATGTGACAGACGGGGTGTGTTTTGGGGCATGTGACAGACGGGGTGTGTTTTGGGCCATGTTTTGGGGCATGTGACAGAGCGGGTGTGTTTTGGGGCATGTTTTGGGGCATGTGACAGACGGGGTGTGTTTTGGGGTGTGTTATGGGGTGTGTGACAGACAGGGCGTGTTTTGGGGCGTGTTTTGGGGCGTGTTTTGGGGCGTGTTTTGGGGCGTGTGACAGACAGGGTGTGTTTTGGGGCGTGTTTTGGGGCGCGTGACAGACGGGGTGTGTTTTGGTGCCCTGCAGACGGTCGGTGTGAGCCAGGAGAAGAGCGCCGAGCTGGAGGGCGGCGCGGCGCCTGCGGGCGAGCAGGAGCGGAGCCACTCCAACAGCAGCACCCTGTCCGACAGGAGGCTCAGCAACTCCAGCCTCTGCAGCATCGAGGAGCAGCACCGCAGCGTCTACGAGATGGTGCAGAGGATCCTCCTCTCCACGCGGGGATACGTCAACTTTGTCAACGAGGTGTTCCGGCAGGTCCGGGGCCGCTGGCTGCCGCGGGTTTTGTTTCCGAAGGGAAGGGTTGGGCTCCTCCTGGGTCTGGTTTAAGGACCAGATGATGGAATTGTTGTGGGAACTGAAGCTGGCTGCTTTACATGGCAGTGTGGGTGGTGGTGGGTGTGTGTTTGTATGCACCACGTGTCCTAGGTAGTGTGAAATCAGTGAACTTTCCATTTTAGGCTTTTTTGTTGCCGCCTTCTGATATATCAGCAACACGGAAGGTGGTTAAGGTGTATCAGAAGTGGATACTGCAGGAGAAACCCGTGTTCATGGAGGAGCCAGACAAGAAGGAGGACAGCCAGGATGCTGTAGTTCCCTTGGAAGACTCCTCAGTGCAAACAGACGGTAAACATGTATGGTATCCCTGTTCCTTACTTTGCTCTGTCCACTGCAATATGGGGCTTTCCACCTCGCTGTGTAGAGGAGTAACAACTTAAAAGTGTGTGTGGGGAATAAAGGTTCAAAAATGCTTTTATTTAAGGACTCACAATTGAAATAGTTATCAAGTGTCCAGCAGCACTTAAAACAGGGAAGGATTGCAGCTGGTTTGAGAGACATCATTTGGGGTTATTCCCTGCATGTATAAATATGACAGGAGAAACTTCCTGGAAGAAACACTGAGAGGTTCTGCAGTGCTGAAATTGTCTGTCTGCTGGCCTGAGGCTGGACAACTGTTTCATTTTGGTGGTGCTTAAAAATTTGACAGTATGTATTAATTTGTGTATACTGGATGAAATGTTTGGAACTGAGCACCTTAGTCCAGGAAACTGAAGTGTAGATACACTGCGCATCATCTTTTAATACCCTGTTTTGAGCCATCAGTAAGAGTTCTTTGACACTCTTGACAGTGTGTAAAGGGAAGTTTTCTGGTACTGAATAAGATGTTTGATTCGTAAAAGAGTGAGATTTACGAGGTTTTTACTTTATTTTGTAGAGAATTTATAGCTTTACCAGACTTCAATTCAAGTGTTACTACAAGCAGTTACTACAAAAAATGGTGTAAAACATTTTAAGCAACATTCTTCCTAAAACTTTTGTGAGCCTTTAAATTCCGTGTTTGGAAGCTAAGAAATAACAGACAGGAATTCCCTGTGGAAGTGAACGTGGGCAGTGCCAGTTCCCTGATTTTTGCTGTTGGCCTCAGGGAGGGCT
Organism: Monarcha castaneiventris obscurior; assembly: GCA_026261815.1. Taxonomy (NCBI): domain Eukaryota; kingdom Metazoa; phylum Chordata; class Aves; order Passeriformes; family Monarchidae; genus Monarcha; species Monarcha castaneiventris. The sequence goes on from JAMPIT010000035.1 coordinate 387,527, forward strand.
GTGTTTCGGTGTGGATGCTGAGTTCCTTTGTGCCCTGTCACTAACCAGGCTGTGCTTGGCAGCTTTCCTCGGAGCCCTCCGGACACAAGCGCTCCTCCAGCTGGGGCAGGACCTACTCCTTCACCAGCGCCGTCAGCAGGGGCTGCGTGCTGGAAGATGAGGACAGGGATGTGAAAGCTGGAGCTCAGGCTGCGCTGCAGGTGAGCTCTGTGGGGGCGAGGGGGACATGGCCCTGACCCACCCGGGCACGGAGCTCAGGCTGCAAATCCTGTTACAGCCTCCCAGGTGGAGGGAAAGAACTGCCAGGGCTTGGGTGGTTTTGTGAGGCACAATTTGGACTTCATGTATCGCTCTGAAATGTGTATTAAACCACATGGCCATGTCTTAAGGCCAGATAGCTGTATTTTAAGGTTAATTTTTTTTCCTACTCTAAGTACTAGGAATTAATCAGAACCACGCGTTTACTTTTGCCCAGCTTCATTTATTGAAAATAGTGGTGTCTGTTTAAGTATCTGATGGCAGGAAGTGAGTGGCTGGAGGAGTGTCCTCTTTCCTAAGCCTGAGCAGCAGAGACACCCACAGACCCCATACTGAGCCGTGGTGGGTCTGTGGTGCCACCTGGCTCCTTGCTGGAATAACACAGGACAATAAAGTGTTGGGTAAAACGTGACACCTGCTCTAAGGAAAGGGAAAGGTTTAACTAAAGGAGCACAAATATTTTGTTGTGAGTCTTGCCTGTTTTCATTCCTAACACTGTGCAAATGGAGTGTCACTGCCTCTGTCGAAGGTATTCCTGACAAACTCGGCGAACGTTTTCCTGCTGGAGCCGTGCACTGAGGTCCCTGTGCTGCTGAAGGAGCAGGTGGATGCTTGCAAAGCTGTTCTCAGCATCTTCAGGCGCATGATAATGGAGCTGTCAATGAACAGAAGGACGTGGTAAGATTAATACAGCCTCATTTAAGAGAAAAAGGCTTTGCAGTCCACAGCCAGCGAAGGTATTTTGCACGTGGTCTGTAGAGTCTGAAGTGTGACCTCATTCTCAATAAATAAGGCTTGCTACGGGGTGAATGAGCAGGTACAAGTTAACAGAGCACGTTTTGTTTTGGATCAGGGAACAGATGCTGCAGATACTCCTCAGAATAACAGAAGCTGTGATGCAGAAGCCAAAGGAGAACCAGCCAAAGGACACGTTTGCTCAGAGCATGGCGGGGCTGCTGTTCCGAGTGAGTGAGTGGGGCTGCTTGGTCTGTTCTGGCACAGCTGCCCCCAGTTTCGGTTGAGTACTATGAAACCTACTTGTGTTACTGTGAAGGAGGGGTTTTTCGTGTTTTGCTGGTAAAACAGTTTACTTTGTAAACTGTTCCTAACAAAGGGGGAGCTGGGTTTGCCCTGTTCTTCAGGGCTCTTACAAACTGTGGTAGCACAGGCAGGCACGGCCTCTGTGGGATGTTTTCAATGAGTGTCTCTAAAGTGTAAGATTCAAGTAACTGTTTTGCTAAAAGTCCAGCTTGGCAAATCAAAACTGAGTCACACTGAGTGAGAGAGACATTTATGCTTGCTGCTGTACTTGCAGCCTGGACAGTGTGACTGGGTGTGTAGTGCTGCCCCACAGCTCAGTCACTGCTGTCATTCTGTGGGTGTAGGACAGCTCCTCATTCATCCAGCTGCTGTTGTACAGTGTGTTATTTTAGTTTCCCAGCAGCCTGAAATATTTCTAGGTTTCCTTCAGTAGCATTGACCACTGTTATTTCTGGGAGTGTTTTTTGAGGGACAATGGTGCTGTGCCTCACCAGGAGCCCACACTGACGTGCAGGTTGGAGCTGACCCCGTCAGTGTGGGCTGGGCTTGGTGTGCTGAGCTCATCTTGTCAGACCTGCCCAAGCTGCCCCTGGTGTCTCTTCCCTCAGACCCTGATTGTGGCTTGGATCAGAGCGAACCTGAGCGTGTACATCTCCCGGGAGCTGTGGGATGAGCTGCTCAGTGTCCTGTCTGCCCTGACGGACTGGGAGGAGCTCATCAACGAGTGGGCCAACATCATGGACTCCCTGACAGCAGTGCTGGCCAGGACCGTGTACGGCGTGGAGATGACAAACCTGCCCCTGGACAAGCTCAGCGAGCAGAAGGAAAAAAAGCAGAGAGGCAAAGGTTAGTCTTTGTGCTTCAGTGCTTTTTGCATCGAGGCAGTTAAATGCTGAAGCCCAATCTTAAAAATTAATTTAACATTCAATGCTGCTTAATCTGCTGTTAGAACCTGTTTAATCGCATGTGAAGCGCTTTGGATTTGTGTATTGTCATCCTTCACTGGGGAGGAGAGGTAGTTGGGGTCAGGCTGTTGGGCAGGCTGGGGTCTGCACCTACAGTCCGTGTTTTCTGGGAGGCAGAAATGAAGTGTGGCTTCCTGTGCCATAGGCTGACACGGGCAACTCTGTAAAAATCCCTTTGTGTGTGTTTTTAGTAAGGTTTCTAATGAGTAAGGTTTAGTGAGGTTTCTAATTTACAGTATTTCAGCTGTGTTTACGCGCCACCTTGAAATTGATGCACGTGGTGAAGTGCCAGTTGGTTTTTATTAGCAGTAAAATTTAATCTGTGGGGTTTAAAGTATTAATATTTGTCATGTCTGAGGCCATTCGTACCTCAGCAAAAATACATGCCAAAGCATCTAGTGCCAGAAAATGTTGTGTTCTTTGTCCTAAGGTGGTGTTTTGGAGCCTCAGAAGACAGCTGTAGTAGGAAGATCTTTTTCATTAAGCTGGAAAAGTCATCCTGAAGTTGTGGAGCCGATGAGATTCAGGAGTGCCACAACCTCTGGGGCCCCAGGAGTGGAGAAAGCAAGAAATATTGTCCGTCAGAGAGCCACAGGTTAGACCGCAGCTAAGTGCTCTGGTACCCAAACTCTCAGTCACACGTGGGTTTTAAATCTGCCTCTGAGGGGTGGCTGCTGCCAAAAGCAACTTAATTATTAACTGCCCCAACAGAGAGGTTGCATGTCCGTGTCTGGGTGTCTTGGCCAGTGTGAATCACAGAGCCAAAATATTTTGGGAAATTCTGTGCATAAGCTTTTAGCTACAGGACATTGAATTGTGAGTTAAACCTGTGCACGTGAGGGGTTTTTCTGGAGAAGTACATTGCTGTTTTTATGGGTTCCTAAGAAAGCATCTATTGCTGTCAGGCACATAACAGATACTGATACAACTGTTTCCTGGGAGCACAAGGTAAACCAGGTGTTTAATAAATAATTTTATCCTTTCATAGTTGTTTTGTTTGCTCACTTTTTCTTGGCATGATGAGTTTTTTGTCTCATGTTTACTCCTGGAGAGAGGGAAGCAGAAGGGAGACTGGGGTTGAGGAATGTTGGGGCAATGACTGAGACCCCAGACATGGAACAGATGCTGGTGTTTGTTCAAGCATTTCAGCAGCCTGAACCTGGCCTCTCTCTGTGTCGTGGCAGCATGTTTAGTGTGCCAATTCCCTGGGGCAGACTCCAGGGAAATCCCCTCCTTTGAGCAGGAGGTGCTGGGCTGCACAGCCCCCTGCCTGGTTCCTTACCAGGAGAGCTGGAAGGAGGGAGGACACTCGGTGTGGTTTGGATGGATCCAGCTTGGATCACAGGGCACTTTGGCAGTGGAGTTGGTTCCGTCTGAGTTTTAGTTCTGAATTCAGCAAGTCCCTGCTTGTGCTCCAGTGGAGGATTCTCTCAACTGCTGTGGCATTTTCCTCCTTAACGCCCTGCCAGAGCAGTAGGGAGAACCTGAAAGTGTTGATCCAGGGCTTTTCTTGTTTCCACGTGTTCAGATTAAAGGCACTTCCACACTTGCTGTGGATCAGAAATCCCTGATTATCTCCCTTTCAGTGTGAACACAATATTCACTTATATCTTGGGGAGAGACTCCTGGGCCTGCTGTAGTAAAGCTGTGTCCCAAAACGTTGGATTTTGTTGTGTTGTGACACTCAGAGCTGCGATATTTCATGATGTTGCCTGAGGTAATTACTGCTCTATTTTTTTCCTGTAAGCTAAGCGAAGCCAGTCTATCGGCAACTGTGTCCATCTTTATGAGGCTTTGCCAGCTACTAAAAGTGTACCTCTTCTGCTTCACACTGTGAGCTCTCTCTTCCCTGGTATCTCTTACACTTCTTGCTCTCACAGACTGTCAGGTACTGTACTTTAAAGTCATCTTTTATATCACTGTTCTTTATATTTTTAAACTGCTCTCTGCCTGTTCCCTTTCTGTCTGGTTGGTTCTTCTCAGAACATTTGCAAGTGAAGCAGCTTTTGTTCATGTTGATGTTAAAGATTGCCATCAATTACAGTTAGATCTGTATTGCCTATAGTAACTAAAGTAAAAATTCCCAGGTTTCACTTCTGTGGGGGGATTTGTGGCTCCTGAGTCCTACCCAGAGTCATTACCCACAGCAGCAAGAGAGGAATGGGAGTTTTGTGTGTGGTGCTTTATGGCCCTTGAGGGATTCCTGCTCTGTGGAACATCTTTGGTGCGTTTTCATCTCAAGGTGTCCTGGGGGGAACGCTGAAGTTGTTCCAGTTAGTGGATTGCATTGAATGTTTTATTTTATTGCTTTCTGTAAGACACTGAGAGTCGGCTGAAGTCAGTAAATACCAGAAATGTTTGTTTTTGCCCACGTGCCTCCTGAGATAACTTTCTGAAATACCTACGGTGTTCATTGAGTAATAAAGCAATATTAAAACTTGCATGCTGCTGAATGGAAACACTAGAGTGTTACTAGGTTTTTGTGGGTTTTTTTCCAAAGTGCTAGGGGAAATGCATTTCTGCAAGTGCTGTGTTGTTCCCTAATCTCAAGAGTTCCTGTTGCTCCATCCCCAGCATGCCAGTTCACTTTCTCTGTGGAATTTTCATGCCTCTCCCTCCTCCTTTTGTTTCTCAGTTGCAGTTACAGCCAAACCAAAAGCTGCCTGGTTGGGTTTGTCCTCACAAGCTAAAGCCAAGTTACCTGTAGTTCAGAGCTTTTTTTTTCCTCGGGGTTTTTGTCTTTCTTGATTCCTCCCTTCCCCTCTTTCTGGAGGCGCTCAGACCACGTGCAAGGGCGTTTTGGTGCCTCTGTTCTTTCTGTTTCCAGAATGAACAGGAACCAGCTGGGGTCTCCAGCACTGAAAACCCAGCTTTGTTCATGGGCCCTCCTCCCTCCTTCCTGTCAGCCCCCAAAGTCACTTCTGTCCTTTTCTAGACCAGTTCACACCACTCGTGCATCTCTCTCTAAACTTTGTGTTTTTTCTAAGGTTATTTTTATAGAACTTAAATTAGAACTTGAAAATTTTACCTTGGGAATTTAAAATATTTGCAAGGGTCGCTTTTTCATAGAGCTTTCTTAGGCAAGGAGTTCACACACGTGTATATGAGCTCCTGCAAATATTTTGTGTTGTAATTAACTCAGCAGAAGTCGAAGAATCTCAACAGCTGGAAAATTCAGAAGGAACAGAAGCTTCAGGCCCATTTACAGACCAAGAGCAGCAGCTGACTCGGAGTAGCAGCACTTCAGATATTGCAGATCAGATTCCATCTGATTTTTTTCAAGGTAATTTTAATAAAATATGGCAATGCTGTGTTTCTGAAGCAAAAGTGTTGAGACTCGTTCAGCCTCACAAATGCTGCTCCTATTTACTTTGGTTCCCAGCTCTCCTCTAAAATGGTTTTTATCTCATTTTCTTAGTCACTACATAGTTGGTAAGTTGCTGGAAGAATTGTTTTTAAGAAGTTTAGAGACTGTGAATGCAGGATGTGACCTTTTGTAAAGCAGGGAGGCCAAAAATAAAACCTGGAATGTGTGTGCATTTTGTGTGTAACTCCTTGACTTTTTTTCACCTGACTTGCATTTAAATTTTGTGTATTCAAGCTGCAGTTGGAGTTCAGTTCCTTTCCTGCAAGTATGTTATGCTTCTGAAGGGTTTTTCAAAACATCTTGTATCCTATTTGAGTGTTGTATTGCCCTTTACTATAAACATGAGACACGTAAACGTCACTGAAATTTACATGAGACTTGCTATGTGTTTGGGTCCCACAAATGTTTATAGTTCTTGTTTCCTTTCTGAAACTCCTAGGTAAAAAGGCTGGAAATTCAGCTTCAGACTCCAAATCAGTTCAGGAAAATAAGGGATTTGCAAAGGAGCATGAAGCCGAGCAAGTAAGACAAACCTGAAAGTCATTACTCATAAGATTCCAGCAGTGGCTTTTTTCTAATCAGATGCCTTTTAGCATTTAGAAACTCCAGGAAGTGAAAGGGTGAAAGGTGATTAATCCCATTTCTAGCATGGAATCTGGAATGGAGCTGGAGCTGGTTATTATTGTCCTGCTGGGTGTGATCAGTTTGTGTGTCTCCTGCTCTCGTCAGCTGCTTCTGCAGGTGTATCTCTGTTCTAGTCTTACACAGGACTTTGGTCCTTTTTTAAAATGTTAAACATCAACAAGAAGTCAGTAACTTTTAAAAGATAAATAATTCATGGCTATTACAGAGCTACAGTACACTGGAATATAAATGTTTGATGGTTTAAAGTACTGATGAAAATGCTTCTCTTCAGCACAGTTCCTATCACCAGCCGTGCATGGCAGATGTTAGTGTGAGTTGACATTATCACAGGCAAACTTCATACATTTTTAATGGCAACTTTTGAATGAACAGTTGGAACAATAAATGACTCAGCCTGATCATCTTTGCGAAATATGAAGGCTGAAAGATTTTTTTTTTTAATACCTTAACAAGTTATTTCAGCTGTGTTTGAAAAGCAGAGGTAAAAAATTCTGCTTGTTGGTGTGAGAAGTGTGAGGTTGTGAAAAGGAGGATAGAGACTGAAATGAAAAGCCCGATGTTTTCCTAAAGACATTGACAAGCACTTGGGCAGTCGGAATATTCATGAGAACGTCTTGACCGGGTTGTAGTTAATTCCTAATGACAGCGTGGGTGTGAAATTTGCTAGAATGTGGCGTAGTTCTCAAAGCCGTGTAAGCTGAGGTGAATTTTTTCTCTGCAGGTGCTCATGTGGAGGAGCAGCAGCACGGCAGAGTTAGACCTGAAAGCAGACTTGCAGCAATCACACGGGTATTACAGAGAGAGGGAGAAAAGTGAGTGCCCAGCAAGCGTTTTCCCAGGCGCAGCAGCCGAATTCAGTGCTGTGATTCTGCTGCTGAGCTGCTTTTGTGGGGTGCTGTGCTGCTGCTCCGTGGGGCGCAGGCGTGAGCCGGGCTGTGCTGTTTGTGGCCGCAGGTGAGAGCGTGAGCAGCGACACGTCCCTGGGCTGCGGGGCCGACGTGGACATCGCGCTCGTGGCCTGGCAGGCGGCCGAGGAGGAGCCCGAGGCCGGGGCGGCCGCGGGAGTGGGCGCGGATCCCGCGGCGCCGCGCTGGCTCCAGCTCAGCCCCTCGCAGGAGCCGGCCAACCTCACAGGTACTGCGGGCCCAAACTGGGGGTGAGCTCGCCCTGGTGCCCCAAAGGGGGGCTTGGGCTCTTCGCTTGGCTTGCATGGCACCATTGCCCTTCACCATCCTCATTCCAAACCGTTTCGCCCACCCAGAGCTGAAGGAATTCGGATCACCGATCTATTTGCCGATAAATGATGATCCAGAAAGCCACCACCCACCTGAAAATAACTGGGCTTCTCACGGTGCCAGAGCACTGCTGCCCAGCTGGGCTGTGTGGTAGCTGGTCACTCATGGGCCTGCTAATTTCTGTTTCAGGTGAATGGGTTTTATTTCACAGCAGAACGGTCTGAGGAAATGTCTTACTGAATTTCTTGACTGGTAGGAAATAAGTGGTTCGTTCTTTAAAGGTACCTTTCACCTAGTGATGTGAGTCAGATGTTAGGTCAGGAACTTAATGCAGCAACATGGGAATATCTCACAGGCTGGTTTCCTAACGGATACGCAGTTTCAAGGGTATTTTTTCATATCCGCTTTTCCTTTGAAATGTCTGTGCTTTAGTGAACCAGCACACCCAGTCCAGCAGCTCAGAGTGCTGCTGTGAAAAAGGTACTACTGCCCATGGTAAGGATGATCGTGTATGATAAATTCATTGTTTATGGCTGTGGTGCAAGAATTGCTTCTTTAGGGGTAGGAAGAGAAAGAATCACACCTAGTAACCTGGAAGGTGATGTGGAGTGAAAGGAGAAGTGGGGTGTAGCAGATGTGTCATTGCCCAGCAGAGCCAAAGTGCCCCTCTCTGCGTTCCTGCTTCTCACCCAAGTCACAGCTTTGCTTTGCTTTGCTGTGGAAACCCGATGGGGTAAGGCAGAGCAACGCTGACACCACCACTGAGCAGCAGAGATGCCATTTCCCTGAGCACAGATCTGTACAAGATCATTCTAATGTTCTTAATAAATAACATCTGCTTCAGCACTTTGGGACTGTGTAATGCTACAACACAAAAAATGGGGAAAAAAATCCCTAAGTTGTTTCTTAAATATATTCAAACATAAAAGCCTCTAAAATGCCTTCTGTTTCACTAACCTTCCTTGAGTCCCCCGAGGACATGAGTTATTTCCTTCTGCCTGTGTAGAGGTTTCCTGTTACCTCCCTGCACACCCTGGCTGCTGCAGGTACACCCAGAGCGTGGGTGTGCTCCCTCCTGAGGACAGGGGAGCTGCTAACAGCTCTTGTCACTAAAATGTGCACTTCAGTGTGGGATTGGGCTTGTACTGTTGAAGAATATGGATTCCATTACCCTGACAGTCTTCTCCAAGCCCTGCTCTCTGTGCACTCTGCTCTCTCAGGAGCTGCTCTGTGTGAGTGGTGATGCCTGAGCACATTCCCCAAGACTCTTCAGCCGTGGCTTTTTATTCCTTTGTCCAGTTGCATTGCCAGGTCTTGCTGCACTGTGTGGTCCTTAAAGAAAAGAAGTGGCTTTTATAAATACAGAAATATCACCTGTAAGAGCCAGTTATTGATTGAACACATCCCTCAGGTGCACGCATGTTGCATTTAGCTGTGTTTGCCTCGCTGCTGAAAAGCTCCCTGGGGTGGGGACAGTGTGGTGTGGCAGTGCTGGGCTCTGTGGCACTGCCACCTGTGAGCCCCTTTGCCTGCATTTGCTGCCCTGTTTTGCTTTGACTCCCAGGCAGCTTCAGCAGTGAAAGAGAGATCTGGGGGAGAGAAATCTTTTGAGATGGAAGATGGTTAGAAGGAGTAATGGCCAGATTTTGTTGACCAAATTTCATGCTTACTCTGGGTTTCTAACTTGTGGAAACGGAACACTTTAAATTTGCAGACAGTAGTGAGTTCCTGGCTGACGACTGCAGTATAATTGCTGGTGGAAGCCTTATTGGTTGGCATCCTGATTCTGCTGCTGTGTTGTGGAGGAGGATCCTGGGAATTCTTGGAGATGTGAACAACATACAGTCACCTAAAATCCATGCAAAAGTTTTTGGCTACCTTTACGAGCTGTGGTATAAACTTGCAAAGGTATGTGGTACTTACAGCTAACCATAATGACGCATTTCTTTTGCTGTGATTCAGTGTTTGCACCTGCAGCATGAGCACGGCATGGGAGGGTCCTGTGGTAAAGGAAGCTTTATCTTGCTTGGTTTCCAGTAGCTAACTCCAATCGAGAATTCTGTCCAATGACAAGAGAATTTAAATGGGGTGAGGAAACAGTAGCAAAGAAAGAAGAAACACAGACATTGGTATTTGTGTAAAGGCCCACAGTGGGACTCAGACTGGTAATGTTTGCTTTGGCCAGGGAGCAGCAGCATAGAACAAGCTTTCCCAGTGGCTTTGGCTGAAGTGGGAACTGTGTATAGCACCAGGTGTTGTGCCTGAATGTAAATAAAGTAAAATTAGTACATAATCGTGAAAAAAAGAGCATTAAAAAAGGAAGATACTGGTTTTATTAACGCTCTTCTTCAAAAACCTTTAGATCCGGGACAACCTCGCTATCAGCGTGGACAATCAGTCGACTCCCTCTCCTCCCGTCCTCATCCCTCCTCTCAGGATATTTGCTTCGTGGCTGTTCAAGGTCAGTTCTGAATTCCTCACACCACGAGTATTTTCTTCCGTGTCATAGCTGAATTGGTGTGCGTTTAGTTGCCTTATTTTTAGCTTTTACAATGGCTGCTGGCTAGGACAGCGGGTGCCCCGCGAAGGCTCTTTGGAGCTGAGCCTAGCTATATGGGAGAGCTGCTGGAGAGGCCGCTTTGCCTGAGCAGGGAGTGAGCTGGGTGCTGTTGTTGCAGGCTGCCACGCTGCCCAGCGAGTACAAGGAGGGGAAGCTGCAGGCGTTCCGGCTGCTCTGTGCCATGATGAGCCGGCGCCAGGACCTGCTGCCCAACTCCGACTTCCTGGTGCACTTCTACTTCGTGCTGCGCCTGGGCCTGACCAGCGAGGACCAGGTAGGAGCCCTGCTTCGTGTGCCCCTGCTCCCTGCGCGCCCTCCCGAGCGGGATGTGCTGCCAAAACCTGCTGCTGCTGGGCATGGAAGGTGCTCCGGGTCTCCTGGCCTGGCCTCAGGGATAAAGCGTTCGGTGCGAGGCGAGGAAGAGGCTTAATTGAGCTGTCGGATGATTGTTGTCTCGTAGAAACTCTTAAATATTCTTTAGGCAAAATGAAGACTGTCTAAGAACTACTCTCCAGGTTTTTATAGCTGTAGGAATGAGAGTAAGGGCTGGAGCTCTGCTGGGGGTGGCAGCAAAAAGGGCACAGGGACCCCTCAGGAAATTTTGGGAGTTACTGCTGGTGCCTTTAGGAAACCAGCCAGGTTTGATTATTTCTGAGGTGGAAGAGGGAAAGAAGGAATTGCTACCAGGCTCTTGCCCCTCAGTTTCCCTCCTGAAAAGTTAGAGTGTTTGGAAAATACTCCTTTTAAATTGATAAGAATAAAAAGGCAGGGGTTTTCTCCTGGAAAATCCTGGAAGTCCTGCTGCAGCTGCCCATCACTCCAGGGTGTTTCCCTGGATATTTTGCAGCCCCACACTGCACATCCCTCCATGATTTCCCTGGATATTTTGCAGACTGCTGCTGCTCTTTGTTCTTCCTCCCCGCTCTGGTGGCCGCAGTTGCCTCTTGGTGGCAGCCTTGACCACAGGTTTGCTGCTGTGTGTGCGTGCCCTTCCCGCTGTGCTCTCCTCAGCTCTGGAGCTGGGTGAGGTGATAACCGGCAGGGCCTTGGAGCAAGGTGTTGATAGGAAGCAGGATCCTTATACCTGCTCCTCTGTTTCCAGGGTGACTGGCTCCAAGGTGCTTGCTGGGTGCTCAGATGTAGTGGGAGCCTCTTTATCAGAGAGGGTGTGGAATCACAGGGCACAGGATCACTGGAACAGGGGTGCTAGCATGCTTTCCAGGATTTCAGTTAGTGCAAACCAAAATAAACTTGGGGGTGGACTTTTTTAGCACAGACTGGGTTTGTCTGCTAAGCACAGGCATAAATTTCTCCCTTTTAAGGAATATTCACAGAAGGAAGGGTAGGAGGTGTCTCATGGAGGAATTTTCCTTCTGGATGGATCACTCGTGCGACTTTAGCATTTATGTGGGAAAGCCACAGAAAGACAGCCCAGCTCCAGGAAATCACCTCGGCTACTTCAGAAGAGCTTTTTAGGTGGTTACGTAATTAAAAGTATTACTGTCAGAAACCTCTTTGACCTGAATGGTTTCCAGTATTTTGGTTTGCATGACAAATGTTTTTTGGAACTGTAGTTCTCTTTCCACTCCTCACTTAAGGATGTGAGAATTTCCTAATTGCTGCTGTATTGTGTCGCCTTTGATGTTGACAGAAAAACAAACCAATCCAATTTTGAATATGTTGTAAGTGAGTACAGTGTTATTCCCAGCAAGGGCAGCCCAGCTTTGGTCTCGGGGGGTGCATAAAAGAGCAGTGTGAGGGTGTATTTTATAGGCGGCTCCCGCGGCGCTCCGAGCCCAGGATGTAGCAATTAGCTCAGCAGAGGAGACAGTGGGGTAATGAGCTGCAGCTAATTTGTCCATGTGGAAGTGTCTTAACAACAAAGATCCCTGGAGAAGTGAACAATTCTGTGCAAGGATTGCATCACCTTTGCAGGTGGGAGCAGCCCTGGCACCACACGCACGGAGCGAGTGGCGGTCAGGGAGCACCAGGAGGGGCCCGGGGTCAGGGGCCAAGGCACCATCTGTGGGGTGCCTCCCTCCTGCCCTGCTCCAGCCAGTGGCATTGCTCTGCTGCTGGGGGAGCCTGGGGGTTTTTTCCTGGTTTTTTATGAATGAAGTTCATTGAGGCTCTCACAGCCTTTCCCTCCCTGGCCTCCAGCGTGAAGGAAGGAGAGCTGGGATGTTCACTGCCACGCTGGGGGTTACTGAAGGGGTAGCTTAGCTCTGCTTAGGAGATTGAAAATCAGGAAGTGTTGCTGGGCTGTGGTTTGTGGGATAGGCTGCTGCAGTTTGGGTAGGCATAGCTGCCTTCTGCTGCCAGCTGAGCCTGGTGGCTGGAGAACTCCTATTCCAGCAATTGCCCCTAGGTGTGTCTTTTGATTTGGATAATAAACACAGCTTTTTTAATTAACCCAAAATCTATCACTGCAACGCACAGGTTTTACAAATACCTGAACCAGGAAAAGAAATGTATTCTATTATTGCTGGTTTATTCTTGCTGCTGGCTGTTTTACTGTAGCAGTACCTTTTGCTTCATTCACATGAAAAAGTCTCCTTGCTCCATAGCTTCCTCCTATTTGCTGAAGAGCACAAGTACCAAAACACAATCCCAAACAGCTGCAAACACTTCTCAGAAAATCAGCTGTTGAGAAAATTGTGGTTCTTCAGCTCAGGTCTTTCTGGTACTTAAATAATCCTTTGAGATTGCTGGTGGTTTTCTCCTAAGAATCCTGTGGATTTTTGTGATGCTGTTTCTTGTTTCTGTCTAAATTTCCACTTGTAGTTTGAGGGGAGAAGGCAGTACAGGTGAGGTGTTTACCTTGTAGGGACACTGTAAAAAGAGGCAGGTTTTCAATCCTTTTTCAAGTTTCAACCCTCAGCTGTTTGGTGTCATTTTTTAGCCAGTCTCATCCTACTGCCAGGGTGAGCAGCACTGAGGTGTTACCTGCACAGTGACCGAGGGGGTCAGTTGTATTCCTGACTTTGGGAGTGAGTGTAACAAATTAATTTAATGAAAGCGTGGTCACACTTACTTGCCAGAGTACCTCTGGAACAGGATACTTACATTTTTAGAGAGCCTAATCAGAGGTGGAGACTTCTGAGGCTCTCTGTGGAAAGGACAATGGACAGCCGAGGAAGGACACTCTGCTGGTGGCTTTTTCAGTTCAGTGATACGAAGAGCAGAACAAGCTTTAACTACGGAGTAGGAGGAAAATCAGCCCTGTCCAGCTGAGCTGGCAGATGTCCTGAGTGATTAAATGTCAGCACATGCAGCAGGCCTGCCTGGGGAGCACAGCCTGGCTGCAGCCGGGGCACTTAGCAGCTTTGTTTCAGCTCCATTCCTCTCAGCAGTGGGAGGATGCCGTGGATGAGCAGCTCTGTCAGTAGAGGTGGTGAGCAGCCCCTTGTCCCCGAGGCTCAGTATTTGCTCTGAGTGCCCTGTCAGTGATGATGGAAAGGAAGCTGCAGCAGCTCTGCAATGAGCTTCCCTAGAAACTGGAGCTCTCCGTGTGGGAAATGGCTAATCTGGGAGAGGAAGCGTTTTTGGGTAGAGCTGCTACCAGAGGAGTCGTTAATGACCTGCTCGTATTGACATTGGTCTGACATTAAAAAAAACCCCAACGTTTGTGGGCCTTTGCGTCCAGTAGTTACTCAGCAGCCAGGAGCAGTGCACAGCAGCAGTAGCCCTGTGAAGGTGCAATAAATGAGTGGCTTTGCTTTTGTCCCCTGTGGAACGGGCACTTCTTGCCTGGATTTCTGCCTGATGGCGCTGCACACAAGGACCTTTGGTTGTACAGAAACCATAATGCCGTTTAGATTCTTTCCCAGACTGCCATTTAAAAGGAAATAACCTTAATGTAGTCTATTAAGGCTTAGATTCCCCTATTTCAGCTTCTCAAGGCTTCTTTCCAATGGCTACCATGATTTTCTCCCTCTTTTAATCCACCCCTTATCTCATTTTCTGTAGAAAATTTGCCTGTGCGCTCCCATTAAGTGCTTTGAGTGCTTTGAAAAAAGTGTTAACAGACAGCACGTTTCCAGTAGGGACAAACAAAAGTCCAAATGTCAGGGTCTCACAGGAACTCTCACATCCCCCTCTGCTCGCCCCGAGCAGGGTAAGTGGGAAGTGCTGGAGAAAATGGCTGGAAGATTGACTGGAAGCAAGGGGGAGCCAGGTCCTGCCAATTGCAGGAGCTGTGCATTCTGAGATGATTTTGGTAGTTTTGTTCTCTGCTATTTATTTTGCCTTAATTCGTTTGCCCTTGCTAAGTGGTTTCCATCCCACCCAAATTCCGTTCTGTCAGAGCTTGGAGAGTTTGGGAGAGAGGAGAGTGAGGTGATACAAAGCCACCCCACGTTCCAGGCAGTGCCGTGGCCTTGGCACCCACACCTTTGTCCCTCTATCCACTGGGTGCTCAGGGACTCCTCTGTGTGTGCACAAACCAAAATGTTTATCCCAGTCCTTAATCCCAGTGGTCTCCCCGCTTGTGAAAGTATCAAACGTGCTCCAAAATGGGAGAAATTTTTAAAACTCCCACTATTGTGTTGCAGCCTCAAAGGACCTGGGCAAACGTAACTGCTTTGGGGTTAGGTTTTACCTGGCACCTTGAAATGGAGTTTTCTGACAAGCTGATCCTGGATCTCCCAAGGTTTTCAAAATACTTCATAAATTTTTATTGGAACTTAATTTTTGACAAGTTAATTCGTACCTAAAATGTAACGATAGGTAGGAAAGCTTGGAATAAGTGAATGGAAATGTTTGTCCTTTTAAAGTAAAAAAGGAAAAGGGAAGATATACTGCTTAAGTCTTCTGTAAATTAGTAATCTTTCCTGTGCTGTAGATCTCAGCTGCCAGTGAGGTGTCTGTCGCTGAGGAACAGAGTGAACTTTCAGTGAAAAATCCGTGTTGTTCCTGTTGAGGGGCAATTGGAAACGTGAGGAAGGCAGCTGGCAGGCTATTTGGTTACACCTGTAATCTGCAAAAGCTTCAACAGAAATTAGGTGAAGAATATTTTTGCAATTGACCTTTCAGTGAACTTGCATAAATTTATTTCGCTTACCCAGTGGATGTTTATGACCTTATAATTTGAATTACTAGATTAACCTGTACTGAAACATGATGCCGTTTATAGGGTTAATGCATCTGAGAAGGACATGCATGCGATTGCCCCCTCCTCTCCCCTCTTCCCCAGCTTTAACACCACAGAGCATCATTTTGAATTGAAATAGTCCATAATGGTCCTTTTTTTCGCTTTTCTTTAACAACATGAACACTAAATTATAGCTGTGTAATTATGTAAACAATGGAAATGCTTCCAGAATGAATACTTCCTTTTAAATTTTCATTTCGTGTAATTGCCGAAAGGTTTGGAGCCATAATAAACCAAAATTATTTTACACATTTATCGTTCTAAAGGTCAATTATGAAAGAAGTAAAGCAACAACACTGCGCAGAATGAGTAAACCAATTTCCATGGCCATCACCATATGTTTTTCTTATGGCTTGTGTTTTCCAGTTGCTGTGTACATAGCATTCAATTAAAGTGATTCATTGACTAGGCTGGAGCTGCTGCCCGGAGTTTACGTTGCAGGGAAGGGAAGGAAGCGGCCGGGCTCTGTTTGAGTTACCTGATTTTGTGGGTATCACTGATAGCACAGATGTTCTTGCTCCCTCGCCTTCTCACAAGCCTCTCTGTGCTGATAAGCTCCCAAGCTGCCACACTGCTGCCCTGGATCCTTGTGAACTGGGAGCTGTGCCGATTGGGAAAGGGGAAAATAACCTGGCAGGTTTAGCTGTGAGCGCCATCCTGGGCTGGTTCTGGCCCTCCTGAGCAGAGCAGGGCACAGCCTGCCTGGCCCCAGCTGGGGTGCAGTCCCCCGAACGCTGGGAATTCAAAGGGAAGGCGAGGACTGTTTCAGGAGCTTTTCAAAGTGCATTTTTGCTTACGGAAAATGATTTATTTTCAGTAGTGCTACATCTCGTAAGCAGCGAGTAGATCCCCTGCAGCCCCACTCCTGCAGCCTTTGGGAATGTGTGTGCTGTGGCAGCATTGGTGTGTTACAGGAACAGTTTTGTGGTTCTTCTTTACCCCGTGTTGGGAGTGTTGGGAGCAGGGAGCAGAGCCAGAGTCGCTGCCCTGGCGTGTGGCAGATGGGTGAGGACAGGAGTTAATGCAGTTGTTTGGAGCCAGGTTAGCCCGGGCTCCTTTATTGTGGCACATGTCAGCAGCAGCCTGCTCCCATCTGCTGCCCTGCCTTACCTGGCCCTGCTGTACAGGTGTGGTGTGCAGGACCAGCACAGGGCGTTAATCAGCCCTTAATTATAACAAGGTGGGTCCTTTGTTCTGCTCCGACTGAGAGTTTACCTCCCGCTTTATGAGCGGCTGCATCCATCTGCTCTGGTTCTCAATGTTTGCATTGACCCATATTGACTTAAAATGTATCAAAGGAAGTGATTAAAACAAGTTTAAACATTAACTCGAGTGGCATTTTGGCTTATTCAGGAAAGTGAAAGCATTATCTGCTACTGTGTTAAAAAACTAATACTGTTTATTTGAATGTATAACAGTCATTTCATGGGATGCTGGTGTTGAAAACACTTTGTGGCACGCTGAGTAGGGGCTGTGCAGGTGTTTAGCAGGGCTTTGAGAGAAAATAGTGGTGATGTTAAAGCATCTCTTCAATGTAGAGAAAATTGGGTTGGCTTTAGCTTCTGTTGTGGAGGTTGAGCACATGGACGCATTCTGGGGCTCTTAAGTTCAGGCTGTCGTTGACACATCATGAAACCAGTAAGGATGGATGTGGAAAAGGGTTTTCCTTTGCAACTTGGCAAAATTTTGTCGAGTGAAAGATTATTTTTTACTCAGTATAGAAATAGCTTGATCTAATTCTTCAGCAAATACAGTGTTGCAGGTAAGAATTATATAGATTTTATGCCTAGCTTTAAACCTGCTGAAAGCTTGCAGGGAAGGAATCTTAACTCAAATATAGGAACTTTGTTTTGGTTTGGAGAGACTGTGAAGACTTGAAACGTGGCAGGATTAAAGATGAAATGCTTATCTTGAATGTACTCTGTACCACAGGGTGATGATGAGCAAAGCTGGGGCTGCTGCTCAGGGCACAGGGAGCAGGCCTTGGCGGCAGCTCATATTCTTGTGGCATGGAATTCTGAGAGGTTTTAGGAACTCGCTCCTCTGGACTGCTGCAGTGCTTCGTCTTAAATCCATTAAATATTTGGATGTGCTTTAGGCACAAAGAGACATGGCTGCGTGGTGTGGGTTTTTAATGGGAATTCAAGGGTACAAAAGTTACCAAAGTGCCAAATGCACTTTGGTTACTCCACGCCCCTGGAGTGGAAAGGTGGTGATTGCCTGGAGGTCAGTTTGCTCACAGAGCTCTGGGAATTTGCACCTCCATCAGTGTGGGACTGGTGAACCTCAAAGTTACATCTTCTCCAGCTCTCGGGCTTCCTGGCTTTTCTCACCGGCGCCTTCTCTTGCAGGACATCCTGAACACCGTCATAAAGCACTGCCCACCGTGGTTCTTCTTCCTGGGCCTGCCTGGCTTCACCATGCTGATCGGGGACTTCCTGGGGGCGGCGGCGCGCGTGCTGAGCGCGGACACGCCGGAGGTGAGCGGGGCTGGCTCTGCAGAGCCACGCTGCCAGGGCTCCAGGGGCGGGTGCCGTGGCATCCCGGGGTGAGGCAGGGCACTGGTGCTGCAGAGGTGTCCATCCAAAGGCTGAGGAAAGCGTGTCCCGGCAGCGCGAGCTGCGTTGCTGAGAGCGGGGAACTCTCTGGGCGATGCAGCTTCTAAATGTCAGCACTGATAGAAATGTGACTCTCAATGATTAAATTATCGAAGGATAAGTGAAATAGAAAATCAATGATGGGATGCCAAAATAAAGGTAAAGGTCTGGCAGCCCTGGGAGGAACAGGAAAGCTCTGTTGCCTGTGGGACACCAGCTCGGGGGAGGCCTTTCTGTTTGTTCTGGCTCAGGGATTTTGCTGCTGCTCTTGACATTTGTGTGGCTGAGCGGGTGGCCCTGCACAGGGCCACAGCCCTCTCCCGTTTCAGCAGAGCTGGAATGGTGAGCCCAGCCACACTCCCTCCATTGGCCCTCAAAGAGCTTGATCAGCCTCACTGTCGATCCAGAGCTTAAAGTGCTAATAAGAAATGGATGCTCAATTTTCCAAGGTAAAAACCAAACCAAAACACCCCCTTCCCTTTCTCCTGCATGTATGAAGTTGGGTGTGCCTTGCGTTTTCAACATTACACAGCAGTTAATGTGTTTATAGCTTGTGCCATGGTGCTTTTGATGGTTTTACTGGAGTAGGGATCTCTCTGTGCGTTGGTATCACCTAGGCAGTGAGTGTGAGTGGGGTGTGCACTCACTCTGTGCCTCAGGATCACCTCCTAGCAGAGCTGGATTAGCGCTTCAGCTCCTCACTCAGCTGTTCCTCAGAGGTACTTTGTTGGCATCAAATGGCTGGATGTCAGATTGGGGAACGAGGGAAAGTATTAAAGATGTAGAATGTGCTCAGGAGTGGGGCCAGGTGCCGCTGGAGGAGCAGCTCGGCCTCACCAGGAGAACAGAGCAGCACAGCAGAAAAAGCACAGGCAGGAGGAAGGTGTGTGTTAGGTACTGCTTAAACCCAGCTGTTGTGGGAGCTGCAAAGGAAAAGCCACTGGGATTTGCTCCCTGGGACACCCGAGTGCTGCACTGCGTGTGCAGCAGGCTGAGGGTGGCAGTGCATGCTGGCCTAGAGCTGAGGGCATCTCCATATGTGAAGGGTTTTTGGTGAGTGTCTCTGCTTGCTTGCCCTTCTCCAGGCTCCCCGTTCCGAAGCTCACACCATCCTTGGTGCTCTTGTGTGCTTTCCAAATACCTACCAGGGAATCCCACGGCTGGGACCCGTTTCAGAAGGCGGTGAGAGCATCACGGGAGCTGCAGATGTGAAGGTAAAGCCACATTTATTGTAAACCCTTAGGTACCTAACCTGGTTTTACTGTGCAGTGACTTCATTCCTGCCCAAGTGGTTGCCCTCGCACAAGCCTTGGCTCCTGTTCTTGCTTTCTTCATCAGGCCTCGGAGAATCACTGGAGGTGTCTTAAAACTGTCTTAATTTTACAAGTGTTTTTTCTGTAGTAAACAATGCACTAAATTTTTCCTGACATGTTTTGGTTAGAACCTAAATGCTACAGATTGTATGAAGTGACCACCACTTGTTGTTTGTAGCTGCCCCTTGACACTGTAAATGAATTGATTTCCTCTTACTGCCTGTACAGGAGTTGTAAGTTGATTTGGTTTGTTCACAAGGGTCCCTGTATTTGAGTTGTAATTGGTGTTTCTCCCCTGACAAAATACAATTGGCATGAGGTAAAGATGCTTTAGCAACAGACTGAGAATTGAAGTGACTTCACCTGTAACTCTGTCAAAATTAAACAGCTTTAAAGTAGATGTATGAAAAACATGCTTATTCTAATTTATTTTGTTATTTTAGTATTGCCTCATAAATATTTTATTGAAGAATGCTACAGAGGAGCCAAGTGAAGCTGCAAGGTAAAATACTGAGTAGAGGAAATGGGAAAATTCGTAGAATTGGTTAGGTTGGAAAAGATCTTTAACATTATCAAGTCCAACCATTTATGGCTTGGAAAAGTCTTTTCTTGCTGCGTATTTTCTGCTGCTGCCTTGTGATTTGGTCCTGTGAAGTTGAGCCTTACTCTGCACCATGAAGGTGCTGGCCTGTTGTGTTGGAGGGGAAAGAGATCTCATCTCTGTGCATTTTTTTCCCTTTTTTTTTTCCCCCCCTAAATATTCCTCTAAAATTTCTGACAAGCTCCCTTTTTCTTTTCACAAAGATGCATAGCCATCTGTGGCCTCGGAGTGTGGATATGTGAGGAGCTCACGCAGTGCACAAACCACCCCCACGTGAAGAAAGCCATCAATGTCATAGGTGTGACACTGAAGGTATTGCTGTGGCGGGCTCTGATCACTGTGCTTTGGGGGAAAAAAGGCATTTTCGCTTTGCAGATAGTCACTGGTGATCTGAGGCTCAGGCTGCTGCTGTGGTATCCTGTGCAAGCATGCAGAGTATTTGCAAAAAGGGCCTGTGTGCCTATAGACTCTTCCCCAGCAAGCTCACATAAAAGATTACGTAGACAGTGTCAAAGCTGCTGGTTCCTAACACTGACAATGATTGCACAATCCTAACGCTGCTTATTGTTTTCAAAGATGCAAAACAATGAAATGTAGAAAAGCTGAGGGCACTGTTTGTACCTGGACATTTTATTTGGTTTTTGATCACCTTTTTTCTTCCAGTTTTCCAGCAAGCTGGTAGCTCAGGTAGCCTGTGATGTCCTTCAGCTGCTGGTGTCTTACTGGCAGAAGCTTCAGGAGTACGAATCCTCCCTGTGCCCCAAAATTACTGAAGTACGTCAGATTCTTTTAAAATGTTTGTATGGAAATCATGTGCAAAGTTGTCTTAATTCTTTCCTTGGGCTGCTGTGATTTTGTTAACTCCTCCTTTTTTTTATTGTTAAGGATGTACTTGCTACACTCCCTGGACCAGTGGAGGTCCCTCATTTGTAGGGAATTGTTTGCAAAATGCTCAGTAAAACGTTTTCTTTCACTGGGGACATCGACTGGCACAGACAGTTGGATGCTCCTAGGAGAACTGAACCTGTTCCATGCCCTGTGCAGGGAAGGTCTGTCTCTGTAGAAGAAGAAGCTGAATGCCTTTCTGACACTTTGTTTGTTTGGCTGTAGATCCTCGTGGCCACCATCGCGTTTCTCCTGCCGAGTGCTGAATACTCCTCCGTGGAAGCGGATAAGAAGGTGTGTCCCTAAAAAGAGCTGTCTCTATTCTTTGTGCTGCTTGAGGGGGGCTTTAAATGAGGTTGCTCTGAACCAGAGTTGAATTTTAAACTTTCCAACGCATACCTTAAAGTCTGGGTGAATTTATTAGAACCTACCTAAACACCATGTTCCATTCTCTTGTTCAGTTCATAGTTTCGCTGCTGCTGTGCTTGCTGGACTGGTGCATGGCACTGCCCATGAAAATGCTGCTGGAGCCCGTGTCTGCTGGTGCTATGGAGGATCAGCATGCATCCAGAGCTCCTTTGCTGGATTATATTTACAGAGTGAGTATGGGGAAGGAACGTGGTTTGCTCTGCCTGGCTGCTTAAAGATACCTTTCACACACCCCGAAGGCACAGAAGCAGCTTTGTCAAGCTCTAGAAAATCATGGCATACAGGTGAGAAGTTACAAATGCAGAATGTTAAGATAAGATTAGAGATGTAGAACAGACAGGGGATGGTGAAGACAAAGGTAAAATGCTTAAAACAATGAGCCAGGGAAAACCATCTTTGCAGAAATATTTGGATTATTTGAAGTGGGCTGTAAAGCAACAAACCAAGCCCTGAAGCGAGCCGTTAAAGTACACAATCGGTGCAGATGGAGACTGTTAATTTAGAAACGCTGTGTTTGGGCATAGATGGGCTTTGTGGTGTGTCCTGGCTTCCCTGGTGTCAGTTTTGGGGGGCCCTGCTCACTGGGGCTGGCATGGCATGGCTTGGTCACTGGCTCAGTGCCCCCACAGGTCCTGCACTGCTGCGTCAATGGCTCCAGCACCTACACACAGCAGAGCCACTATGTGCTCAGCCTGGCCGACCTCTCCTCCTGTGACTACGACCCCTTCCTGCCCCTGGGCAACGTCAGGAGCTCGGAGCCAGCCCAGTGCCCCTCCTCCACCGATTTGGGCAACCTGCTCACCGTGGCTGAAGGTAAGGGAGTGCCCAGAGCACGGGCTGGGCCAGCGTGTGTGTGCAGCAGCTGGGGAATGGTGTTCCAGGTTCCATCTCTGCCTTGAAAACGTGCTTCTCCTTGCTGCACGTAGCAACTGTTCCTTCAGAATTGGGCAGAGCTCTCTCTGGGTGAATTCCAGTTGCCTCTGTGATAGGATGTTTGAGTTTGTTGCCAGTGCTGCTCCTTAAAACAAATTCCTGTTTCGAAGATGTAATGGGAAAGAGAAACACTGTAAACCAAAGAAAAATGGTTTTAAACTGAATATGAAAAAACCCTGTAAGTTAGGAGGTTTCTGGCTATAAGAGAGGAGTAACATTCCCATAGGAGAAGTGGAGGCACAGCGTAGCTCAGAGCACAGTCACTTTGTGAAATATGATGTGCTGAGGGGAACATCTGAGCATCCGGGAAGTCTCTCCCTGCCTTGCCCAAGACTCTCCCTCCTGCCAGGGATGGAGGAGCACTGCTTTGCAGTGACATCTCTGGTTTACCTTGGCTCTTGTGCCGTGTCGCCCTCCTGCTCCGATGGCTGTGGGGTATAACAAAACCGTGGGACAGGTAGGATTTCTTGGAAAGCTGTTGGAAATAGTTCCTTGAACAGGAAGGACCAAGAGGTCAAATAAGGCAAGCTGCTGCAATGTGACAGAAATCTGCAGGTGCTCCTTCTGTATTGCCTCTTTGTTGCTCTTACGGATCCATTGTGTTTCCATTGATCGTTTCAGAGAAGAGGAGGAGGAATTTGGAGCTGATCCCTCTCACAGCACGGATGGTTATGACTCATCTGGTGAATCACCTGAGCCACTACCCGCTCAGCGGAGGCCCCGCCATCCTCCACAGCCTCCTCAGCGAGAACCACGACAACTCCTACGTGGAGTCCTCCGAGCTGTCCTCGGAAGTGTTCCGGAGCCCCAACCTGCAGCTGTTCGTGTTCAACGACAGCACTCTCATCTCCTACCTCCAAATCCCTGCCGAGAGGAAGGCGGGCGCCGAGCCGGCGGCGGCCCCCTCGGACGTGAGGGTGATCGTCAGGGATATCTCAGGGAAGTACTCTTGGGACGGCCGGGTGCTGTACGGGCCTCTGGAGGGCCGCCTGCCGCAGCACAGCACGGCCGGCGCCTTCGCCGTCTGCAGCGACCCGCAGCAGCCCTTCCTCCCCCAGAATGACGCTTCCCTGCCGGAGGAAGGCGAGGACGCCCTGGACCAGCTGCTGGAGAGGATTGGGAGCAGCAGCCCCGAGTGCCTGCTGCACCCGCAGCGCAAGCTGAACGAGCCGTCGGGGCCGCCGTGCGGGATGAGCCCCGAGCAGGAGCGCGCCATCACCGAGGCGCTGCTGCGGCAGAGCGCCCAGGAAAGGGAATTCATCCTGAAACGTGGCTCTGACAGCGGCATGAGGGTGGCCCGCCAGGAGCCACCGCCTCCTGCACAGCCCCAGGCCTCCTTCTACTTCTGCCGCCTGCTGCTGAACGACTTGGGAATGAACTCCTGGGACAGGAGGTAGGAAGAGGGGATCCAGAACGTGCTCTTCTCACTTTTCACCCCCAAACATGTACACACTTAAGAAAGTGGAGATTGTAGTGCTGGGGGCTAGAGCAGAGTTTTGAACTTCAGTGATTATCTGAGATAGAGATCAATAGATTCTGTATAACGATACTGTTAAGAAATCGTATGGTGTTAATTCTCTTAGCTACTTGGATGACAAAATACTGTGTCTGCGCTGTGTTGCATTTGCCTTCAAGCCTTTTTTTATTTATTTTTAGAAAAAGCTTTCATCTGCTTAAGAAAAATTCAAAATTGCTGCGAGAACTGAAAAATCTGGATTCCCGCCAATGGTAGGTGACGTGTGGTGAGCACACCATTGATAAGGTTCGTGTTTCCCAAGGAAGAATGAGTCACCAGAACCAAAGCTTCATTCCCAGTGAATCCAAATATTGGTATGAAAATGGGACTCGTTGTTTCTCCAGAGTTCTCTAGCCTAAATGGAGAAGCCACCTGCACTGGCACATTCTCTCTCTGTGTACAGAGAATTCCAAATCAGTGGCAAATAATGAGGCAGATTTTTTTCAAGTTTGCTTTAGCTGAGAGGGGAGGGAATCAAATTGTTTGTGACCTGGGTTCAGCTGACACAAAACACTATTTTCTACAGGATGATCCCTGTGTCAGGAGCCATACTTTGAGGGGAGATCTACCCAGAACTGCTCCTCAGCCAGGAAGTGGCAGAATGGAGTTCTGGATGTTACATTTTATTTTTCGTTACTTGACATAGAGAGCTGTTTGAAAAACATCTGCAGCACTGTAGAGTTCTGAGTTTCTTCTATCCCAACAATTTCCATATCAAACACACTTTGCTTGTTTTCAAAGAGGCCAACTGTCCCTGTCAGCATTGTAAAACTCAGCCCAGGGTCTGAAAGTCAGTCATGTTTCTTCTGCCTTGTATGTCATCATCCTGTAATTAAAATTCTGTAGGTCAAATTATGCTCCCATTAACACCTGTGCCACCTCGCTGTCTGTGCAGTGCTGCACAGATCTGAATCATTAACTCTGTAATTGGAATTTGGTCACCAGCTCTGTGGCTGATGCACAGGAGGAGCAGGCTCAACTCTGCTCTCAGAGCTGGGGTGTCTGCAGTGAGGTTTTGGTGGCAGAAAAATGGGGGAAACTCTGCAAGTGACTATGTTTTGTGTGCCTAAGAGAAATGGACATACGGAGCTAAACGTGGGCACCTGCTCATATGTTTGGAGTGCAAGGGAATCTGAAAAATAATTTTGAGCTGAAACTTCTTGAACTTTGGTTTATTTTTCCATCCTGTGGCAGTCGTGAGACTCACAAGATTGCTGTGTTCTACATCGCCGAGGGACAGGAGGACAAGTGTTCCATCCTGGCCAACGCAAGGGGAAGCCAGGCCTATGAAGATTTTGTTGCTGGACTGGGCTGGGAGGTAACAGCCATAAATTTAGACAAGCTGCTGGTGGCACTGCACAGTTTTTAATTCACCAAAAAAAAAATTTTGTGACACACTGATGCCTGGCCGCTTTTAGCTCTTGTTGTGGTCAGAGCACACCCTCAGCACTGGAGTTCTTTGTGACACACGTGGGTTTAATTTGCTTTGTCAAAATGTGTGGCGTAATCTAAATGCCAAGAACATTTTTGGGTTTGGGAAATACACAGAGTTAGCTGCATGTCACATTTAAGGATCCAAGTGCCACAGGGAGATGCAGCATCCTCAGGCTGGTGCTGTTGGGAAAACAAACAGGCCTTTGGACTTGGGCTTGACTTCAGAGAGGTGTTTCTTCTGATTGAACTTCTGGAATAATTTCTTGTAAGGTTTTTCATTCTGTACAAGTCTTGGGTTTCTTGTTTCTGCAGTTCTTTTTCTCTCTGCCTTTTGTGGTGCTCCTGGCAGTGGGAGCTCTGAGCCCCACAGAGCCCTCAGCCAGCAGCGTGTGGCAGAATGCTGTTGTTTCCTTGCTGCTGTTTGCTGGAGGAAGGTAAAATTGCTGGATAGATAATGGCTCAGGACCTAGTTAAGAGAGATTTACTTTTAGTAAATGTCAAATACAGGCACGGAAAAGACAAATCTAATGGAAAGATCGCAGAGCTGTAGGGGAAGGCTTCTTTTTCTCTGGGATGGCTGCTGAAACCTAGGGTGGTGATTTCATTAATCTTGCTACAGAAGTAAACAGTGATCGTGCACCATCAGTGTTCTCAGGTTGCTGCTGTTTGTGCCTTTGGCCCCCTCAGGTGGACCTGTCGACGCACGGCGGGTTCATGGGCGGCCTGCAGCGCAACGGCAGCACGGGGCAAACCGCGCCCTACTACGCTACCTCCACCGTGGAGATCATCTTCCACGTGTCCACCAGGATGCCCTCGGACTCGGACGACTCCCTGACCAAAAAGGTAAAGGCTTTGCAGTGCGTTTCACACCGCTGCAGCCATCAGGTGCTTGGGTGAAGGTTTGAAGTGAGAGCAGCTTGTGCTCGCTGGCCCTGGCAGGCCGTCCTTGTGGTGCTGCCACGTGGTGCTCCACAGCTGGGTTAGCTGAATTAAATGGCATCTAAATTCTGGGTTCTGAAACACAATTAACATTTCCATGGTAGCCTCAAATGCCACCATGAGTAATAATATTAGCAATAATTTCATTTGTACGTTGTCTGCCTGCCAAAGCTGCTGTAGGTTGGTGGAACAAAACAACCAAATGCGGCATCATAAAACCTTCCAGGCAACTCGTCCCATGTGGAACAGCAAAGCAAAAGGAGAGGTGGCAGGCTCAGGAACCCAAGCAGCCAGCTGAGAGGTCAAACTGGTAACCAGTTAGGCACAACTCTGACAAGCAGCCTCTGCTTCAAAGACAGCCAGAACCCAGCCCAAAATTCTGTTGGTATCGGTACTTAATCATTTGTCTTTCCTAACAAGGAGTGATTTGAGATTATGCTGTTTGCTAGCTGCTGCTTAGAGTCAAAGAAGATTTTTGGGGCATGCCAAATCTCAGCCTTTTTAGTGAGGATTGGCAACTTGTCCTGCAGTGGTTGTTAGCGTGCATCAATAACACTGCTGCAGCTGTCCAGCCCACCATGGGATACTGCTCTGCTCCAGGAATTACCTGCACCTCTGTCACTGGGTGACTGCATTTGGTGTCCTGTTGGTTTCAGAATGACGTGTGCTTTTCCTTGAAATATAAAGGTGGAGTTTCTGATTACTGGTTCTGAAAAATTGCCCAGCATTTCGTACTAAAGTCAGATCTTGTCTTTTTTTATTGTGTCATCCGTCATTTAAAAAAAAAAGCGAAGTCAGCAAAGTGACCTGTTTCTCTTTCTGTTTGTAACTCGCTGCCTTCATGGATACAAGGCTATGGAAAACAGTACTCTGAGTGCTTCAGGGTGGAGCAGTGGGGTAGTGCTGTGTAGGACAGGGCTGTGGAGTCTCTGGGACTGTACCAGGGTAGGACTGTCTGTATTTTTTATTGTTCCTGACCTGTGTTTGTCCAGCTGCTAGACCAAAACTCCAGTGATGAATGATTTACAGTTTCCCTAGGCAACAAATTCCATATTCCTATGCTCCACTACTTGTACCATGAAAAAAAATCTCTTATAGTGGCTACTTTGCTTCAGTTTAAACCCATTGATTCTTATCCTATTTCACACGGATGTGAAGGGCAGATTATTTTGCAGCAGACTTATGCATGTCTGAGAACTGCTGCCATGTCTTTCCCAGGCTTATTTTTCCTATGCAGACTGTGGCCATTTATTTAGCCTCATCTTTCCTTGTGAGTCCTGGCTCCTGGGTTTTGTGGAAGCATGGCAAAGACACTGGGGTGTGGTCTGGCTGTTGAGTAATTCATCACCTGGAAGAGGAGAGCACAGTGTGGCAGAGCTGCCACGAGGGGAACATGGGGTTTAACTGCAAACAGCCTGCTTATTCTCCTAATTCTTGTTCGTGTTAGGGGCTGTCACAGGCACTGAGAGTTAATTCTGTTTGTCTTCCCTGCTTTTACTCTCTCTACAAGAACTTGAGAAACAGAAACCAAAAGCATTTAGTAGCTGTCAGTCTCCAAGTGTTGTGGTGCCAGGAAGCCAGGCCAGCTCCAGCACATGCTGTCTACAGAAAGTACTGCAAAGGAATTGCTCTGGGGCCTTTTAGAAAAACCTGAGATCTGCTGCAGGAATGGAAGCCTGCAGGGATCAAACTGGGAATTCCAGTGAAGGGCAAAGCTCTGAGCAAGCCCATGGACCTGAGGAGCTGCAAGCAGTGGCTCAGAGCAGATGGCTTCCAGAGGGCTTCTTAATGTGTACTCGTCTGTAGTTCCACACACAGCAGTTTCATTCAGTTTGTTACAGCTCTGCTGTGGGCAAACATGCAGTCCCGTGCAGATCAGCATGGATTGTCGACAGATTTCACACAACTGCAGCTGTGAGTGGAGAAAAGGTGCATTTCAGAAGCACCGTGCTTTCTGCAAGGTGGACAGTTCTCTGGGCTTAGGTCCTTACCTCAGATTGTTGGGGCAGAATGTCCAGGTTAAAATGATTATATTTATTACTTCTTGCCACTAATGGGTTGGTTTTTTTTTCATGGGAGAGTGGGAGAGAAAGATGGATTCCCATGGCATTCATTCCATTCCTGCTCCTGCAACAGAGCTGGACCTGGTGATACAGGACGGTGGTACCGGGAGGAGAAAACTTTATCAGGAGAAAACTTTATCAGGATGCAACGGGGGCCACAACTTCTGTTTCCTTGCCCTCCCTCTGGGATCTAAGGTCCCCCTAATCTCTGAAATCTTTGTGATTGCTGGGCTTTCTTCTCTGCTTATTTTGCCTCAGACCAAGAGAGACTTCATCCCTGTCAGCACGCTCCGAGCTGAACAGAAGGACTGAGCACCTGCTGGCCTGGGGAGCAGTAGCAAGGCCATAAATTCTGGGGGCTGGGGAATTCAGCAGATGCAGTAATTTTACTTAAATATGCTACTGTGGTTCTTTATTTTTACTGAACACAAGGATAAATTAAGTTCTGGTATGAGTTCCCAAGAATAGGCTCGTTTCCACTGGGGATGAACTTGGCCCCTTGTTTTTGTGCAGTAGAGCTGTCATTTGCAGTCTGCATTTTTTTATTTGAGGTATATGCTGACATTACATTGCTAATTCAGGAAGGAAGAAGGGAAAAAAAAAGAAAAAAAGAAAGAAAAACCCCTCTCCAAATAAGCCTTGGCCCTGACAGAAATCTTTTCTAGTGGAGTAAACAAAATTCAGCTGATCTCTTTTGCTGCTGTAGGGTTCAGCGTCATTGGTTCCCAACTTTATCTGTCTGTCTTGTGGCAAGAGTGAAAATCAATCCCAGGAATGGCATCCTACTGTCCCTGTCTTGTTCTGCTCAAATTGTGCTTAATGGTTTAAAGATGTGCTGCCGAATTTCTCTGTGATTTATTCCATCTTCTCCATTGTCAGAGCAGAACTTTTTCAATTCAGAAATCTGGTTGCAACCCCATACTGAACTCTTGCTCCTTTGCTGCAGAAATTTGTTAGCTGGGGCTAGATTAGATTTTTAGCAGCTAATCTGACTGCTGTAGGGGTTTGCAGAGTGGGGACAGAGCTGTGCTATTGGATTTGTCCAATTCATTTGACTCCAGGACTATAATTGCACTTATGTCTTACAAGGCTTTTATGGCCTCGGGCTGGCGAGCAGCAGAAAAACAAATTGGCAGTGATACAGTGAGAGTGAAAGGGAATGAAAGGCACACATTATCAGTCTCCAGGCAGCCCTGCTCTGGCAGGAAGTTTCTTGGTTAATTTACAAATAAAACTTAGATTTTAGGATGGGCACACAGTCAGCCAGACAATGGGGATGTCAGGCCCCACTGTTACTTAGCAAAAGTATCAGCCATGCCTCCCCAAAAGCAGGAATTCTTCAGTCAAGCAGACGACTCCTCTCTGGAGCCAGCTGGCTGTGTAATGCAATTAGCAGGGAAAGGAGGTCATGCCGGAGGTGTGCACCGTGACCAGTGTCAGCGCTGCCTGCTGGCCACGGGCACCCGCGGAGCCGGGGGCTGGAGCTGCCTGCCTTGGGCTGGAGCTGCTGTTTGCCCTGGGCTGGAGCTGCTGTTTGCCCTGGGCTGGAGCTGCCCGCCCTGGGATGGAGCTGTTGCCCGCCCTGGGATGGAGCTGTTGCCCGCCCTGGGATGGAGCTGTTGCCCGCCCTGGGATGGAGCTGCCCGCCCTGGGATGGAGCTGTTGCCCGCCCTGGGATGGAGCTGCCCGCCCTGGGATGGAGCTGCCCGCCCTGGGGCTGGAGCTGCTGCCCGCCCTGGGGCTGGAGCTGCTGCCCCGCCCTGGGGATGGAGCTGCTGCCCCATCCTGGGGATGGAGCTGCTGCTTGCCCTGGGATGGAGCTGCCTACCCTGGGGCTGGGGCCAGCACCCCGTTACCCAAACCGGGGCTAACTCCTGCGCCCACGGAAAATTCCTGCATGCCCAGGGAGGACCCACTGCCATTGCCAGGGCTGCCATTCCCCTCAGCTTTTGCAGAGCCATTGTTCCAGACTCTTGTTGGGCATTGTTTTTAATACCAATCTGATTTCCATGGCTGCTTTGGGATTTTTTTTAATGTAGCTTTTTTCTTTATTCCCCCCCTCCGCCCCTAAATTTGGGGGAGAGCACAGCCTGGAGCTCTGGCTCGCACGCGTCGGCTGTGGGGCTTTGAACATTTCAGCACAACTTGCTGAAGTCCTTCAGGGCACTGACTCTGCCCCACAGCTGCTGTTTTGAATAAACAACACAGGAAAATAGCAGCTGGCTTATTGTCACTGATGAGATTATTATAACGGCTTTTTATCAATGAAGTTATCTCCCAATAACAAATATTTTTGATTAATGCCAGTTTTTTCTTTGTAACATTATACCTTGTAACTGTGGTGCTTAAGGATGTGTGACTTCAAAACAAGGACAGTAACTCAAGCTCTAAAACAAGTCACTGGCACATGCTGGGGATTGTGACAGAGTTAGGAATTCATGAGCACAGCAAGTGTTGGTTCAACTAAGTTCCCTTCTTCACTGAATTTTGTATCAGTACAAAGTGTTTGATGATTATCAGAACCATTCCTTGGGATTTTAAAAAGGGTCCCTCAAGCACTATTTGGACATATTTGGGTGGCAGTTTATAGCATTATGTGCTGTTCCTCACCCCAGAAGCTGTAGGAGGCATGGCAGTACAGAGCCTTTTCCTCAGAAGAGCCGAGCTGGGTTTGTGAATTGCCCTCTGCAACTGGGCAACGGCACTGCCTTATGGAATTCTGTGTCCACGTTTGTTTGTTGGGCTTCCTACAGCCCAGGTTGCTGGGTGCCACCATTGTGGGCTCTCTGTGCTGGGAAGCCAGTGCCAGAGCTGGCTTGGGCTCAGCCTGGCAAACGTGGGCACTCACAAATCCCTGGCGGGGGTTCCCTGAGCTCAGCTGGGCTGAGCTGGGCCCGTCCTGGAGCGGGACAGCCTGGCCAGGCACCCCCAGCATCTGGGACCTGCTGTGCACAAAGCCTGCTCACCAGATGGATTTTAGGGGTTTGTAAGACTAAACTTGACATCTTGCTTCTAATCAGTTTGGAGGTGACCTGGCTGCACCTGGTCATGGAGAGTGAGATGAGGATTTTGTCCTGTGTGTGAATTCCTGCTTCCTTTGGTACACGTCAGTCTGTGGCATTACCAACGTGTGTTTTCTTGTGTGTTCCTTTGTTTTTACTGAGATTCTGCACAGATATCGAGGTGACCACCAGCACAGCAACTTCTACTTGTTTTGTACACGTAAGAAGCTCTAATAATTGTTAGTATTGTTAATGTCCCCATGTTCTTTCAAGACAAAAATGGTTCATGTTTTCTTCAAACAGAGCTAAAATTAGCTTTTATTCATGGGTGTAAATAAAACACAATTATTATCTTCTGTCTCATTTAGAATAAGCTGAGAATCTCAGTCCTTCTATGAACTGAGCTTTACTTTATTCTGCTGGACTATGAACTGTAAGCCAAGTTCACAGCTGTGGCTTTTTTTTTTGATTTTTCACAATGTGCTGGTTTTGCCACATTTCTCTCGTGACTGAGGGGTCCAGTTTGGCACCAATATGTAGGAGTGAAAGGTTTTCCTTCTAAAGGTACTGCCTGGTTCTGAACAGGGAAGTTTCATCAACACAGTGTGGGCTGATCCAAAGCATGTTGGTGTTAGTTATTTACCAGTGAAAATCACCACCTCCTTTTCCCTTTTTTCTCTCCCTCCACACAGAGTGAAGTAGCAGAGCTTCGTTTTGGCTTCTTTGTTCGGTCTATTGTGCACATTGTTCCAGGGGTAGCACCAAATTGGAGGGTGGGGGGTGTCTTTTAAGCTTTAAGTGGGACTTAAATTCTCTTTATGCTTGGAGCTGGCATTCTGCGTGTGGATTACATTTTAACTTTAAAGCTTACAGTTGAAACCATTGTGCGAGGCTTGTACGTGATTGCCAAATAGTTTTTGCCATCTGTTAGATCACCTCCAGCTCCTCCAGCAGCAGAGCAAACACACACACACACAGAGGCTCTCGGATGCTTTCTGTGGATGTCATGTTTAAATTTTATCTGTATTTCATGCAACTCTGTATTTCATTTCAACAAATGAGAAGGTGTAACTCCCATGGTATTTCCCATTCTTCTCTACTTCGTGTTGCCCAGATATTTTGCTGACGTTTCAAGCAGGAACCCCCTCCAGACACAGCCAGCGAGGAGATGTTTGTGGATAATAAATTCAGTTATAGCAGTTCACGACAGGCAGTTTCTTGACATTCTGAGTCAAGGCATTTCATATTTCTGTGGCAGCTGCCTTATTTTAGCTGGAATACAATGCTCTGTTGGTTAATGCTTTGTTCTAGTAATTCAGTTTTCCATCTTAAATCACTGTAGGTAATGTACATTTACATATCATGCTAATGGCTAGTTTGATAATGACTTAATTAAGCCATCAGACAACAATGAGTTCTAAATGAAGCAAATTATTGAGCTGATGCTTTCATGAGCAACTGGAGAAAAACAATATTTTAACTTTTTCCGTAATGAAATATTCCTGCTATCGAGCATTGTAATTCAATTTGTGAGCCATGACCCCTCCTGAAGCGCGGTTATCACTCGGATTAATAAAGAGCCAATTTGCTGTTGCAGCTCCGTCACTTGGGAAATGATGAGGTTCACATCGTGTGGTCCGAGCACACCCGCAACTACCGCAGGGGCATCATCCCCACCGACTTCGGGGACGTCCTCATCGTCATCTACCCCATGAAGAATCACATGTTCTTCATCGAGATCATGAAGAAACCCGAGGTACGTTCTGGCTGCTTTGCTGGGTCTGTCGTGCTGGGCAGGTCAGCAGCAGTTCTGTTGCTGAAGTAAGGCTCGGTGTTTTAGAGTCTGGGGGTTGGTTTTTCCCCAGCAAGTACAAAATCAGTCTGTCCATCTCAGGTGCGAGGTGAGCTGAGCCGTGAGCTCACTTTAAAACTGGAATTACTAATGGTGATTGGAGTCACTGCTCATTCGTTTTACAGCCATACTTAGCACTGAGGGAAACATTTCAGAATTCTCAACCCGCAGAAGGTGCTGGGCAAAGAGCAGTATTTAAAACCACCGTGAATTTGTTCTGAGGCAGCAAAAGCAAACCACTCACGGGCTGAGTTCCTTGTGTGGCGTTGGGTCACTGCTGCACACAGGGCACCGTGCACGTCTGCAGGGCTGTCACTGCCACCTGGGTGGGGTGCTGTAGGCATTGGGCATCCTGTCATCGAATAAAGCATGGGAGGCTCACAGGAGAGACAGTTTTTGGGAAAAAAACACATTTTTTTGCAAAATGTCAGAGATGTGTGTGTACGTACATCTGTGCATGTGTGTAAAAAAAGCCGCTTCAGTAAATGCTTGTCTGGTACATTATGGATGCAAAAATAGGCATTAAGTATACTTTGTGAAGGTAATCAGTGTGATAAATACCTTTTGCCTTATACAAGGGACAGCGTTTGTCCAAAGGAGTAGCCAGCTGTGGTAAATGCCTCTGTCATATCCCTTATTGCCAGCTGCAGACAGTATTTTTTGAGTTTTGAATGACAGAGCTGTTAGATATTGACGACCAGGGGTTTGTCAGTAGACATTTCAAACTTGAAAATTTCCCAGTAGTGGGTTGTTGGGGTTTTTTACACTTGGTGTTGAGCTCTGCGGTTTACTTTTTGAGCATTTTAGCTTTTAATGTTCCACCAGGGAAATGAGAATTTAGCGCTAGGAACACGCTTGAGACGTCTCTGGAGCGATGGAGAAAAGCTGTGTCATCTTACATATTAGTCAAAACCACCCGACGGGCAGCCAGAATAAGAGCTAACTGGAAATTTAGTGTTATCCCTACATTTAAAGTACAAACCATTACAATGTAATAAAATTAATCCAGACATTTCCAGGGCAAGTGTGGCTGACCTTTTGTTCACCAGCTACTGACCCCAGGGTGAATGAAAGAGGCTTGCAGAGAGAAATGTCTGTTGTTTGGCTTCAGTCCCTGGTATTTAAATTGCATTCCCTAATCGAATGAAAAGGCTGTCCTCTCTATCAGGTTACAGAATCCATGGCAACATTTGGCCTTTTATATCCATAATGTTAGCCTTTTTGTTTGCAGCCAAGTAGAGACACCTGGAGCAATGTTAACATTAACCGCTTTAGCATTAATAGCTTCATTATAGAAGAATTTCTGATCAGATAGCTGTTACTTTTGTTATGTTGCTTCAGCTTGTATTGTTTTCATTTTTGATCTCCCTGCTTGGCAACCGGGCAATGATTTGCAAATTTTTTTTGTCTTGATTAATTAAGCAATATAATTATCAGGAACCGTGCTGCAGTCTTTGCCCGACAAAGCTTCGGAGGGAAGACAATAGTAAGTCTGTTAGTGTGAATGCATTCCACGCGTCACAGATGCACGAGGATATTGGGAACAATGAGAGGAAAAGCTGCCTGTGAGAGGGGACAAAGCATGCCAGGCAGGCTCCGCACTGCACATACCGCCAGGGACATGCTGCGGGTTCCCTGGGACACAGATGCCTCGTTAGATTGCAGCTCGTCATCAGAGATTAATTCTCAGCCATTTGGTACAATAATTTACCCATTCCCCACTCTTTTAACTAGTGCTGCTCGCTGTAGAGAGGAAGTCTTTGTGCTCGGAAGGTTTATTTAACCTTGCCTACTTTTACTGCGGGCAACAGAAATAATGATTTTTTCTGTTGGAAATTGGAACGAAGCAGGTGTTTGCAGTGGGCTGAATATTAATTTTTGCTTCATGGATAACTTGCAGTGACATTTGGAGTCCTCACAGAAGGGGATCTTTCCCTCTATTTTTTTAAATTGATTCCTGTCAAAGCAGACTGTTTGTTTGTTGTAGCCATCCGAGCCCCGTTTTCCTGGGCCGGGTGTGCGGTGCCGGGTTCGGAGCGGAGCCGAGCGGGGAGCGCCTTCCCCGGCCTCCCCCCCGGCCCTCGTTAGGGCAGAGCCCCTGTGCAGATGGAAGCTGACGAGACGCAGCTCCATTGACTTTAATGACCCTCGGCGAGGCCGCTGGATGTGCTCGGGAATGAATAATTCCGAGCTTTGTGTGCGCCTGGTCCGGCTGCGCGGCGCTCGGATGGCGGCGGGTCCGGAGCCCTCGGCTCCGCTGCTGCTCTCCCTGGGTGGGACACACACACACCTTGTCCGTGGGTTACGTCTGGGAATTCTGTAGTGCAGGATGAGAAAGTCTGCCTCACTCCCCAGCTCCAGGTGGGTTTGAAACCATGACGGCGAGTCCTGTAAGCAAAACCTACTTGTCCAAAAAGCCCGGCAGGGAATTTCCCTGCCCCAGAAGCATCTGCTAATCTGACTTTACATTTCTGGTATTTGTGTGGTGGTATCATTTTAATACTAGTACGTACTTAACCTCCTTATTTGTGCTTTTGCATTCTTTTCTCCCGCTGTCAGGGCTTCTAGACAGGGCATGGAATAAAAATTTCACTTAACAACGTTTCTGCCTAAAGACTGAAGAACTTGATGCTCCGTAACATTATCGTTTTGGTGGCACAGACTTTCCTCTGTCCCCTTTCCTTCCAACTGCCTGGGCAGTAATGCCAGCAGTAAATAAAAAAAATTTTAAAAGAAGGCAAAACAACTATGGAAACATTTTACACTTTTCTGTTTTTTTTGGGGGGGTGGTAATTATTTTAAGTAAAGGAATGACAGAATAAGTGTGTGCAGAGACAGCTGTCATTTGCAGATGTTACATTAAACCCAAATTTCTTCTGTAATTCATTGCCACTTCTAATTAGAGGAATTCCCTAGATGCAGGGGATTTATATTATTCCCTTTGTCCATTTATTGAATGACTGTCACAGTCACCCACAAGCAGTTGGAGAAGAATAATAGAGGGTATTTATTTATGTGATAAGCCTCTGTACAGATGGAAAAAATCCATAGCTTAAACATTGATAATTGCTGCTGGCTTCTGTCTAGGGCTTTAGTTGGGGGGTTGGTTTTTTCATTTTGAGTCTGTGAGAGGGAAATGAGTTTGAGTACTTGTAGGTACTAAAAGTTATGTATTTAAACATCAGTGTTTTCTGGGTTTGACAGGCTCAGGTCCATTCTGTGTCGGCAGTTCTGGACACAGTTTGCTTCTAGAAAGCATCTCTTGTACGTAGCGTGGCCTTTATCTGCAGAGCCTTAGCTCACCAGAGGATGTCACACAGGGTTTCCTCTGGAGGTGGCCCTGAAGCAGCAGCGTTTGGGCACCTCGACCTGCTGGGCTGGGCCCCTTTGTGCCTGTCCTGACCCTGTGTTCTGCCCCTGAGGGAGACCCTGCTCTACCATCTCCTCTGCCTTCCACGCACCTCCTTATTTTGGGCCAGCTCAAGTTTTATTCCCCTCTATGAAGTCCATGGAAGGAGTTTGTAGAGGATTATCTGAAGTAAATAGGTCTTTGCAAAACCTCCTGCCAGTGTTGGAGTCAGCCAGTGAATCAGGGTCTCCTGTTGGGAGCCCAGATGGAAAACAGCTCTTAATATCCGCTGCCAAAGGCATGTTGATTGCAAATTCGTGGATGGACTCGGTTCCTGTGTGTACCAGGCTCGTGCTTACCCAGCACAGTGTTCTGAGATGTGTGTCTGTGCAGTGTGCTGAGGGCAGCCCTGGGGGATTTAAAGGCTCACCAGCTTGGGGGCTGAATGTCACACTGCCAGTTTCAGCGGGGGAAAAACAGTGTGGCAAAATGCTGTACCAGTCTCCTGTGGTGGTTCTGAAGCCTGCTTTTCTGTTTTGGGGTGCCCAGGTGCCGTTTTTTGGTCCCCTCTTCGACGGCGCCATCGTGACTGCGAAGCTGCTGCCGAGCCTCATCTGTGCCACGTGCATCAACGCCAGCAGAGCTGTCAAGTCCCTCATCCCACTCTACCAGAGCTTGTATCCTTTCTCCATGGGGCAAGGCTCCCCTTGGTAGCGTTCTCACTTGGAGCACCGTCCTGCAGAGAGGTAGGCTGGGGTGACAATCCTTCCTGTTTCCTGATTTTATTGGCAAAGGTCAGAGCTTTCTTCACGTCCAGCTTGAGGCTTTCAGTGGTTGACACCCAGCTGCCATCCGCTGTTTTAAAAACGAAATGGTCACATCACAGGGGTGTCTCACCAGCAGCTTCTGTCTCGCTGCTGGTGGGCCTGAGCGTAGCACTGAATTAGCTTTGAGCTGTGAGTAATGGTAACTCCCAGTCTTCTTTGACACCGTTAGAAGTTGTGGACTGCGTGTGTTGGGCTGATAGCCAGAGCTCAGCCACGCTCTTATCCTATCCAATTAACTTTACTTGGACTCGTTACATTAATAAGACAGATGGGGTTTGTCCTCAGATACGGATGTTTCAGGTCCCAAATTCCAGTTTCATTCCTGTGTTTGGGCATTTTCAGAAGCTGTTTTCCACCCATGGCTGGAAGGTGGCTGGGGGATGTGCTTCCCTGGGACAGGAGTTGTGACATGCACTGGGGTTCTTCGGTGCTGCACAGGGCCACAGTGTTAGCACTGGTTTGCACCCATTCTGGGTTCTCCTCGTGATGCTTTCATACAGCTTAGAGCTTGTTCTGCTAATCACGTCACTTACCTCAGGACAAGCACTCACTGCACTTTGCTTTCTCTGGGGAGCTTTTGATTTGAGTATTTTTCTAATCACATGACTTTGAGAAAGAGTTTGTGAAACGTTTTGATCTTTAAAAAAGAGTTTGTGAAACGTTTTGATCTATGAAAGAACACTGCAGAATTAGTTTGAGATGCACATTTTTAAAACAGAATATCCCCAAAGCTGGGGTTTTTAAAAGCTAAGTTTTATCCAGGTTACTTTGCGAAAGTCATCAGAAATTAAAAGTAGCATTGTGGTTAAATAGATTTGTGTTAATAACTAATAGTTTAGTCATTGTAAAGCAAAGGAAGTTGGTGGTGGTTGTGCAAACTGTGGCAGTGCCTGACAGGTGAGTCAAGACTCGTCGTGTTTTCTTCTGTTTCTTGAGAGAAATCTAACAAATTCCTGAAAGTGTGCTGTGCAGAATTTAGCTTAATCTGTCAGTTTCTCAGTGTTTAATACTAAAGTAACAGTGTAGGAAGATGGACATAAGTAGCAGCAGTTATAGGAATGAAGCTCTCCCAGCTCTCCCATTTTTTGGCATTGAGCATTTTGTGAGTGAGCAGCACTCAGCAGCTGGCTGTGCTCCTGCTTTCCAAGGGGGTGTCCCTGAGGGTCCCTGCACGTCCCTGGGGTGACAGAGCAGCACAGACCCCACAGCACAGGGCGCTGCTCTGCACAGGTCTGAGGCAGCAGCATCTGTCCCCACATTCTTTCTGCCTTTTTTTGCGTCCGCTTTTGCACCAGTGCTGCCCGTAGTGAATCAACTGCCACTTGTCTGTCTGATAAATGGAAGTGGATTGAGAGACCCCTGAAATGGGACAAAGGGGATGTGGTGGGCAGATCCCATCGGGGTGATACTGGAGCAGGAGAGAAAGCCACCCGTAACTCATATTCTGTAGACAGGGAAGGCTCTGAGATACGCTAAAGCCAGCAGTTGGAACGGGAGTGTGCTGATGTGTAAAGGTGATGCTTGGACCTGTCCAGCGCAGCTCCAACAGGGCGAGTGGCTCGGGCCCTGTGTTTGCTGTGCCAGCTGCTGCGAGGAGCACAGGAGGGAAGCAGACCCAGCAGTGCAGACAGTAAATGAAAGTGCCTTTATCAGACTGGAGATGGAAATAACTCAAAAAATGTCAGTGGGAGGGAGAAATAGAAAGCGACGATCCTGGCAGAGTAGGGGATGTTTGGCACGCACTAATCATAACTGCAGTTGGGATGAGGGCTGCAGGCTGGAGCGAGGCAGAGCTGAGGAGGATCGATCTGCAGCTTCTCCTTGGCACACGGGTCATGTTGAAAGGGAGCATCCCTGCTAAGGGTCTCTGGTGTGGTTTTGACTCTGGTGTGGTTAGAAATGGATTGAACGCTTGCTCTGGTGTCAGTGGTTCCGTGGTGCTCAGGCTGGGGCAGTGGCTGGGTGTGGAGAACCTGCAGGGCTGTGCTGCAGGTGGAGCAGAGCCCCTCATCCTGGCTCCTGGCTCCTGCCCTGCGTGGTGCAGAGGGCCGGGGTCGCGTGCTGGGGAGCCGGGGCAGCGCCTTGCCAGCAGTGACAGCTGAAGTCACTTGTTGGAAAGTCTGTAAACTCTGGCTACAGCTGCACTTGTCAGGGGCTGTAAGGGAAGTGTAATCAGCCACAGAGATTAATTTGCATCTCAATTAGGACAGAGTCAGGAGGAAGCTGTAGGGTCTGTTGCTGGAAGGTTGTGGAAGAAATCTCATCAGGCACAAAAGGCTCCCGACTTGGTGCTCCAGCGAGCGGAGGACAATATCCGAGTCCGGTTTCCATGGGGACCGGGACCGCAGAGCCGCGGGAGCATCTCGCTGCCCGCAGCCACTTGGTCATGATGACACAAATTCCACTGTCGTGCCCAAATACAGTTTTCTGTTGGAAATCTCCTGGAAAATGAAGAAAGTAACTACGGCAGGCCACATCAGCCTTTTAAAAATCTCTTTTCTTATGTTTATGTAACGCTTTCGGTTTTAAGGAATTCATTAGGGCCCGAGATTCATTTAAAAACAATTAACTATATTTAAACTTCAGTTTAGAGCTGTTCTGGCCACAGGTTCTTTGTGTCCATGATGGCAGTGTGCAGGAGCCAGCCCAGGGTGGTCCAAGCACAGCTCAGCTGTCTGTGGAGCAGAGCTGTCTCTGCCGCTGCCGCAGCGCTTCTGTGGGCGGGGATGATTGTGCATCAGTTTATGTTCCAAATTCCCATTTTATTCCTCCTTGCTGCCTTGGAGCACTGAGGCTGAGCGGCTGCAGCCCCTGCTAATTGGGACTCTTGCCATCCTTGAGTAACTGCTGAGCATGAGGCAATGTGCTCCAGCAGCCTCTCCAGGCTGCTTTTGCAGGCAGTAACTGACTTTAAATATGACTGGGACTTAACAAAAACCACAAGTAATAAGGTGACTTCAATTTTACAAGAACATGAAATAATTTTTAAGCTTATTACAGTTGTATTGAAAGGAATATATTTATGCAGGTTTTTGAGTGCATCTGAGCCTCCTTTGTATTTGCTGGGGAAAGGAGGGAACAACCTCTCTTGCAAACAAATAATTGCATGTCATAACTAAGCAAGGGTCTGTTCTGGTTCCAGCAATGCTGAATATTTCAAAAACTGGTAGGAGTGGGGCTGTAAAACTGCATCTCTGAATGCTCTCCCAGCTTGTGCGAAACGAGCTGTGTGCTGGGAAGGATTTTTGAACACTT
The DNA here is from genome assembly GCA_026261815.1 of Monarcha castaneiventris obscurior. Lineage (NCBI taxonomy): Eukaryota > Metazoa > Chordata > Aves > Passeriformes > Monarchidae > Monarcha > Monarcha castaneiventris. The sequence goes on from JAMPIT010000035.1 coordinate 427,745, forward strand.
GTATGATCTGGAGTGCCATGGCACTAAGCTGCAGCAGAGCTCCTCTCCGGGAGCTGCTCTTGTCTGTGAAGATAAATACTGGGGGAACCAGGCTGTGGATTGAAGTATTTACAGGTCTGATTGGCAGCTGCTGTCTAAGCTGACAGTTTCTGAGTTCAGGTGCTAGTCAACCTTCAGACATGAAAATGTAGCTAGCTTGGCAGGTGTCATGCACTTTTGGTTGGCCTGTAATTCAATCCTGGTCTCCAAAAAGACTTCAGGATTTGGGGATAGTGATGTCTGAGCAAAAAGCTCCTCTTAGAATGCCCAGGGAAATGCAATTCTCACTGCCCAGGTTATCTTTCCAAACGGAGCCATTTCTTTTTCTCCTTGGATTGAATTGGTTTAATTTAAAAATTGGTTCACTGTTATTTCTAATATCTTACCACTTGGGGTTTTTTTCCCCTCCACCATTGCAAATAACTCCCATAATCCCAGTCCTTCCTGACTGGGATGCTAACAGGATTGAGAGAAAAGTAGGAAAGATCCCAGCATGTCTGAAATGTTGCCTCAGCTTTGAGCAGCTGTTTGTAAGCTGCCTTGGGGCGGGGGGAGCGTGTCCCATGTGCCAGCACCAGTGGGCTTCTTCCCTGCATTCTTCACTGATTCCTGGTAGTCTTTAAATTCTTTTCCTAGCAATTCAAGCTACTTACATGTACAATCTTCCTGTGAATGAGTAAATAGGGAGCCAGTTCTTGTTGGGGTTCATTAACATGCTGATTATAAAATTATCTCTGTACAAAACCTCACTTTTAGGATAAGCTGGTTTGTTGTTTCGGATAGCAGAGGGGCTTGATCTCACTCTGCCTGTTGGCTCCTGCACCCCACTTTGCTGTGACATGGGGCACTGGAGGTGTCTGTGCGTTGGAGCAAGCACAGGCGAGCGCGATGGGGATGAGAACTCTGTGTAATATCTGAGCCCTGGGTGTCAGCATTTCCCAGCTCACAGTTTGCACTCCTTTTTGTGGGCCAGGGGAAAACACAGCCCTTACGCTGTGTGGAGGAGTAGTTTGGTAGGTGGGTAGCTGTTACTGTGTTCTCCCCTGTCAGGGCAGTGCTGTGCCTGCTGACCTGTGCCGGCTGGCAGCTCGGCAGGGTAAAGCCAAAACTCCACCTAAACACACAACACAAAAAGATACCCCTAACTTTAATTCACTGCGTCTCATCCAGATATTGACATACTAATATATCCTAGATGTTTTAATATCTGGAACCAAGAAGATTAGGCAAAGAACATCAGCTTCAAATTCTGAATTAAATCCCTTTCTTGGCTTAAGCCAATTTCTGATTAACCTAATAGAGAGCCCCTGATCTGCTTACCTGCTTTATCTGGGAAAGAAAGGTATTTACTATGTTGGACTTAATTGTGTGAATGGCTGTCAGATGTTCTGGAGGCTCGTGTGGTGTCGGACACGTTTTGTATCCCTTTCAGTGTGTGTTTTGTGGCGCTGGGGTTCGGAGCTCTGCTGTGGGTACGAGGCAGTGTTTGATCACATCGGGGAAATGAGATGGAAAGCCTGTTACTCCTTTCAGAGAGGGTTCACAGTTTGTCCCCTTTATTTCATCCCAAGAAGTGGTGCCCTCCAGCTATATCGATGCTGATAGAAATTGCTATGAAATTCTAAAGCACGTGTCACGGGAGCTGTGACAATTTATGTGACACGGTCCCTGACGGTTTTCTGCCGGCCCTGGCTCGCAGGAGCGCCTGTCAGTGGCCAGTGTCTGTGGGGAGCAGCAGGTCCTGCTCGGTGCCTGTGGCGAGGGGTGCCCAGATCCGAGGGGGGCCAGGGATGGGCCGGGGCTGCAGCTCTGCCCTTCATCCCGCACGGCTCCCGCCGCAGCCGATCGATGGCCGGGCTGTCTGCCTCCTCTGCCTTCCCTCCTCACAGCCAGAACCTTCTCCAGGCAGCGATCGATGCCTCTAATCTGCTCCAGCCTGTAATAAGTCATGCGAGGCAAAGCTTTTAGGTGGCATTACATGGGATTGTGGAGGCGGCTCCTCAGCTCTCATTCACAGAGCTCTTCATGGACTCGCAGAGAATCTACTGTGTCCCGCCGGTGCATATCTAAAGAGTATGAAATGCTTCTGCAGGTCTGAACGCTGCATGCCGCTGTGCTGTGCGGACACAATGGGATCACATTTCTCTGTTTTCTGCTTCGTGTCCATCCCTGAACCTGCTCGTGGTCCCTTGTTAGACACACAGCTTGTGCCCGCACTGCTGGGGTGGCAGGGAGCAGCCGGGGAGGCTGCGTGGGAGCAGTGCAGTTTATTTTGTCACTATAAAGTGAGGCAGCGCTATCCTCCCCCATGGCTGGGAGCTGCAGAGTTCACTGAGGGTTGTTGAGAAAGTCCCAGGCTGGTTCTGACACGGAGTTCTAAACTGCTGATCTCTGGGCAGCATCTGCGCTCTTCGGTAGCACTAAGTAAAACCCAGCAGTTGTGGAGACTCTTCTTTGCTGGCTGATACAATGGACAGTTCCCAAAACAAACCTGGACTTAAGAGACATCAGGAACGTGATGGGTTTTTAAATGAAAAGTGAGTTCACTGTGTGAGGTGGGTCAGGATAAAAACCCAACAAAACAAACTCAGCCGTGGATTTCTAAATGACATGTGTACTAATAGATGCATACTAGTTGCAAACAAGGGTCCTAAAACACACAGCCGCGCCTCTTTAACCCCTGCCAAAAACGGGGAAGTTGTGATCCTGCTGGAAATAGCGTAGTGTGGGTGGTGCAGTCCTGCCCTGCCAAGGTGCTTCCCGGGGGCCCGGGATGGGAGGATGGCTGCCAGGCAGCTTGCAGGGGCACACAGTGCGGTACACGGCTTTGTTCGTGAGCAGGGAACGTTCCTTTCACGGGAAGGTGCCAGGTACACAGAGGTGCAAACACCTGTCCCTGCGGTGCTGCATGTTTTATTCTGGGTCAGACAAAGAGCCTCCAACTGGTGTTTCATGAGAGGCGCTCACTTATTCTTTGACAGAAGCAAAATTGGTGTATTCGGGTTACTAACAAAGTAATTTCATCCCATCTCGTGGTGTTTCTTGGCGGTTTGTAGGGGGTTTCGCGTTCTGTGTCTTTTCAAAGTAATTTTTGATGATTTTGCTGTTTCCTCGTTAACTTTGAACGGATTTGCGTAGCTAATTCTCCGTCGTGTCTGTCGGAAACTTTCCTCGGGATTCCCGCTGGCGCTCGCGACTCGCTGGGGCTGTTTTTGTTTGGTTTTTGTCGCAAACAGAGCAGGTCGGCGGCAGGCGCGGCCGGTTGTGTTTCCGTGGCGGGCGCGGGGCGGGCGCGGGGGCGCGGGCCGAGCCCTCGCTGGGCTGCCCGGCCCCGGGGTCGCTCCCCTGGGCGCGGGGCTTTGTGCGGCCCGGCCGCCTCATTAGCATGCCGGCCGGGCGAGCGGGGCTCTCTCTGCTGGCTTACCAGCTGTTCCTGCTGCTCCCGACAATGTCCGGCGGGCCGGGCCGGGCCGGGCGCGCTGCCGCGGCCGCCGCCGCGCTCCGACAGCCTTTCCGCTGGGGATGCCCACGTGGCACCGCAGCGCCGGCCGGCCTCGCATGGCATATGGTGTCTGGATTCATACAAGATGCAAAACTATTCTGCCGCTAATGCACAATGACTCATAGCATTGCTAATTTTTCCAACAAAAGCCCACTTCCACACCCACACTTTTAACCCCTCAGGCTAAAAAGCCTCTTCTTTAGTTTCAAAGCCATGGAAATGTAAGGAGGTGGCTTCTGGATCAATATCTGAAACCCTATATTTATTTAAAGCATATGCACGCTCTAACGCTTATTTTAAATTTCGGTGAAAGCCGGTTTGCAAATCGCCTCTCTTAACATGCGGCAGGTTTTGGGGGTTTTTTTTGTTCCAAAGTGGATTCGTTGTCAAATGCTGGGATTTTTAAAATTTTTTTGGTAGTTAACGTATTAAAAAAAATAATCAGAAGTCACCACCATAGATAATAAAAAGTTATTTTCATTTAGGAGGAGGGAATCTCCAAGCATTGTAGCTAGAGGATCTACAAGGATTACGTATTCCAGCGCGAGTTCCCAAGCCGCTTGATGTAAGCAGCTTGTAACATTTGGGGATCTTTGCTATTTACTGGCTCTTCAGGGACAATAATAATGCACTTTCCAACTAGAGGGAGCTGCTGGTATCCCTGATGCTGATTCTTAACCTCCCAGTCTAATTCCTTTGTGCGGAACGCGCAGCGAGCGTTCCGACGTTTTAATAAAATCAAGCTAAATTACCCCGAGTCATTTAGATTAAAAGGACGCGCGTCTCAATTCTTGCGGCGCAATCATCAAATTAAGCAGCGAAACTCGGGGAAAAACTGAGGCGCGTCCCGGTTGCTGTCCGTGGCATTATATAGGTCATGAAAAGGCTGGCTGGGAGGGAGCGGGAGGCCGGGGCTCGCACGGCGCTGCTCCCAGACAAAAAGCGCTGGCGGGGACGGGCGCGGGGCTCCCTGTGGCGCCACAAAGGAACAAAGCGAGGGACCGGGCACCGGCAGCGCCGTGCCGAGCTCGCCCTCGGCCTCCCCGGGAGCCACTTGTTACGGGCTCCCCCGCGGGCAGGGCTGCGGCAGGTGAGGGCTCCTGCCGGCAGGGATTTGGGATGTCCTGGTGTCCGAGAAGCTTTTCCGAGGGGATGGTGTGAGGGCTCCTGGGGGGCTGAGGGGTCCGGCGGGATGCGCCGTGTGTCATCCCAAAGCCCAGGTGCTGGCCTCGGAGAGGCAGCTCCCATCCAGCAGGGCTGTTCCCTTGTCCCGGAAACGGCGGGGGGAAGGCACAAAGGCTGCAGGAGAGCAGATCCACGTGCGGGCATTTCCATGTGTGCTTCCCCAGCCCTCCAGGCACTGGTGGGAACACAAACGTGCAATCGCCAGCACGGGGTTTACATCGTTTTTCAAATTCCTCTTTTTCTCTTCTGAAGAAACCCTGACTTCAGTGTGTGGTTTCCATGAGGCATAGGTGCTGAAATTGCTTAATTAAAAGTTAAGGAATAACTTTCAAAACAGGAAAAATGCTTTTAGGCTTAGCTTTGGGTTTTGTTTGTGACTTTGTTTCTCTGTTACTGAAAATGAGTGGCTCTCTGAGTTGAGTGCTGGCCACGCTTTGAGGAGGCGAGACAGATCTGACTCCCCTCCAGTCTGATGTGCTCTGTGCAGCTGGCACCAAAAGGAGAGAGGCACAGAAATGTTGTGCCTCTTATGTAAACGATACTCTGGTGAGCAGCACCATAATCCTTATATCGTCCTTCAGAGAGGAAAGGCTTCCACTCTACCTGCACTTGAAAAACTTTGAAAGCCAGCCTGTTACTGGGGACATGAACATGGTGACAGCAAGTGAGAGGAATAGGAGAAAGCTACTTTTTGCAGCAGGTTTTCTGGCTGGCATATTGAATTTGTGGTTTTTCTTTTCTCAGCATCATAATTCGGTGTGTATTTCCCAGTACAATTAACTTGTCAGGGTTCTGGTGTATAAACAGGAGCAGATGGCTTTTGATGATTTCTTAAACCTAATGTTCAGTAACAATCTAGTGCATGTACAGGAGTTTCTGTTAAACAAAATCTCAGGTAATTTTCTGTGTTTTAATTCTTCTCTGAATTGGCCTGGACTGGTTTTTTTGAGAACCTGTAACTCACTTGTGCTGAAGAGCTGAATCTGTGGCACCTCTCTAGGATGATCTGCCTGGCTCATTGTCACCCGTGTGACAGTGTGCATTATCTAACACCTTGCTAGCCTACAGTTTGTGGCTTCCTGAAGTAAAAGAGGCCTTGCCCTGCCCACCTTCCAGCCGGGCAGGGCAGTGTTGTTCAGGGAGAGGTTATTTCACTGCAGATCTTGGTGTTACCTGCGTGACAAACTTGGGGTTAGCTCAGTGTCTCAGTACTGCAAAGCCTCGACACCAAAACTGTGCCCTGACAGTGAATCCATTACAATTTAGGGAGGGAGCTCAAGCTGCCAGGCCCTTTGCTTTTCCATGTTCCTGAAAGCTCTTTCCTGAACTTTGCCGTCCCTGTGATCCTGACTGGCTTCTTGGTACTGAAAGGGGGCTTGTGAGGGCTGTGCTTGCCAGACTGGCACCCTTCAGGCAGTGCAGGCAGGGTGACAGGAGAACAGAGTGCTTTGGAGAACAAGCCCTGAAGCTGATGCTCAGACACTCCCCAGATCATAAGCAAACAGGGCTCTGCAGTTTGAATTTCTGTGTCCACCTCACCACCTTCCTCTCCCCGTTGCCAGCCTCTCTCGCAGCTGGGAGATTTGAGGCTCTGCAAACACCATTTCCCACAGGCAGCTCTGGTGGTTAAAAAATGGAAGTGGCTGGGATTATTTTTCTGTCCTTAACTGTTAAATACAGCTCCGTGTGATTTGAAGGTTTGGAGTGGTAGGAATAGCAGTTACACCCACACGTGGCAGTCTGAGAAATCCCCTGCCCTGTGCCCTTGGAGGGCTGCTCCAGCCCCAGGGGGACAGCACAGCCCTCATCGTTAACTCCCTGAGCCTGGCAGGAGAGAGGGATTGTTCCAGTCCAGGAGAACTGCTTGAATTCAGAAACCCTTTCTTTCTAGGCTTTCGCAGAGCCTGTTGTGGGTTTTGTGCTCCCGTGTTTTATGACTTGTTGCCATGATAATTCAGCTCATCTTACAGGTTTCTCTAATTGTGATTGATGTGTAATCATTCATTTTATTGAACCTCATTAAGGTCTGTGAACCTCTGTCCCAACTTACAGTAATTAGAGCCCAGATAGCCATTCCATCTGTTCCCAAGCACTGGTTAATTAATGAACTTTTAACGTGTTCTTTGCCTTGTAAAAGCCCTCAGTATTCTCAAGTTGCTGAATAGGATTTGCATGCCAGCATTTCCGTTTGTTTTAAATGCCACAGCAACGTGCAGTTTGGAATCCCAAAAGTCAACACACAAAGTCCCGGGATCTCGGAAAGCAAAGTGGAGAGGTTTTACTTTCTGTTCCCACTTCGTGCATCAATTACAGTATCTGTGAAACTGGGGTTTGCAAACAAACGCCTCACATGGGCTCCAGTGTTCTTTGCTGCCCGAAACAACGGGTTTGAATCTTCCCTTGTATTGCTAAAGAAAATATACAGAGATCAGTAAACCAAATGTTTCATTTTTCATGTTGGTACTTGCTGGAAGAGCATTAGAAACATGATACCTGCAGGCTCACATTTTCCTGCCCTCATATTTCATCCTTTTGTTACATTTTGAGCATCAGGCCTGAGACAGCTTTGTTAGTTTTATGTAGCATTCACTACAAGGAGTTTCTTAGGATGGAGCAGAATCCACCATTGCTGCTGAAGTTGTCAGAGAGAGTGTTGTGGTCCAGAACTGGGAGAAAGCAGCAGGACCCAAGCTCCTGAGTCCTGAGGGTTTCTCTGCTTCAGCTCTGTGCGTTCTGACCATGCAGTAACATGCTGAGTCAGTGATTTGTGTATGGGGAATAAATCATTGAGTTTTTAAAAATGCATTCAATTTCTGTTTGCTGAGCAGACAGGAGAGAGGCAGTATATCCAGTGGCAGGAGTTTAAAGAAAATGTTGGGGCTTTTTTCATTGTTGCATTCGTGATCTGGTGCTGGTTTTTACCCACAGCACAGTGGTGTAGGGCTGTAGCTGTGCCCTGCCTCATTTGGATTGATCTGTGTTTACCTTCAATATTCAGGACAAGAATTAAGTCATACTGCTCAACTCTTTCAAAATCCCTTTCAGCATCCAAAGGCCGACCATCTGTCCGGTCCAGCCATTCTTTCCTCCCCCAGTATGCATTTTAGCCGGTGCTTTGAGCAAGGCTGTATCCTGGAGGAGCAAAATATGAAGGGAAATAAAGGTCTTGGGCCTGGGGCCATGTTTAGCAACGCAAACCCTGTAAATTGCAGATGGTTTTTGTGAACGAGTGCAGAGAGCCCCTGTTTTTGTGGTACTTCAGCATGCTGGTCTGTGGCACGGTGGGTGTCCAAGGCACAGGCAGGCTTCTCTGTGGAGAGATTTCCAAAACAGCTACTTTTAATTCCTTGTCCAGTATTTCTGCATGCCAGCTCGTCGTCTCACCACTGATCCCACACTTCAAACAGTCCATTCAGCAAATCTCCGTGTGCTCCCCAGCTCCTTTCTGGGACTTGAGCGTTTTAAGCTGCTGGCAGAACTGCAAGAAAAATGGGGTTTTTCTCAAGCTTTTTGGGCAGTGCAGGTGTTTTGTGTGGAAACATGCTGGTTTGTGTGCAGGATCAGGTGCGTGAGGCTCAGCCATGTGCTGCCTCTTCTCCATTGCTGATGTTCTGCAGGCCCGAGGCGGGCATCTTGTTGAAGTTCTTCCAAGGCATTGTCCCACTGGCTGAGACTGAGTTAAGAACAAATCCATTCAGCATGTGCATTTACTAAGGCATGTTTGCCAATATAGCACTCCATTACAGCTGATACTTAGGGGGTGCAGTTCTGTTCACATGAAGAAAACTGGGATGCTGTTCCTGGGCAGTCCCTCTCCTCCTCTCCACAAGCATTTGGACTCTGTTTAACTCGTTGTCAGCTGAAAAAACGTGCAGACCATCTTGGTGAGGCTTGAGCAGCAAGCAGGGCATCTTGGTGAAAGGAATGAGAGGAGGCACCTCTTGCCCCTCTCTGCTGGGATCGTGCTGCTGCCCATGCTCCGTATTTCTGGACATGCAGAGATGTCCCAGTGTTTGCTTCTCAGGGCTGATGGATGTGAGTCCTCCCAGTGCGAGGAGATCTGCAGGCAGAAGTGTCTGCCTTAATGCAGCAGGACGAGTTTAGATCCTGTACACATATTTTAGCAATATTTTCTTTTAAATCTGTAAGCAGGGGTCCCATTCCACCCTTAGTTGGCTAAATGGAAGTGTTAATTGAGGGAATTACTCTTAAGGCTGTTCTCTGACAGGTAACTGGTTTTATACAATCGGTATTTACATTAAGATTTTAATACTGCCTTTATTTTGTTTAATACTAACCTTTTTATTTTTAGATTAAAATATTTTTAGCAGCCTTTCTGTATGTTGCCTATAAAATATTTGATGTAATTTGGGTTTATTAAGAGAGATCAGAGGGGTGTTGTTCTATCAGCTGTTAAATATTATTGCGTGTTAATCCATATTTTAAAAGTTCAAAGTCTGTGCTAGCTCGTGTTTCTCTGTTCTTGTTGCTGTTGGTACAGATGTGCTCCTATCGAGCATTCCCATTTGTGTGAAAAACAGAATTCAGCTCAGGCCATGCATAGATTGTCAGAAAGATTAAAGTGTGCATCGTGCAATTTTTCTTCTTTCAGAAAGGGGCCTTTGATGTGCTAATGTTCACTTTCTCTCTTTTCATGGCGAAGTGCTGGGCATTGTTTCGGGCTGCAGAGCAGTGTCTGCTTCAGAGAGGCAGATCCAAACCGGGAGCCCAACCTCGAGCAAGGTAGCAGCAGCATGTGCAGCGATATTGCTGGCATTGTCCAGGGGATCAGATAGCGGTGTGCCTGCACAGATAAACGCCAGGGCAGGGAGTGAGAGGAGATGTTGCCAAAAAAGCCAAATATTGAACATCCAGTATCCCACTTGTGTGTGCCAGCGTTCCTGCAGTTGCACCGAGTCACGCACTGCGGGTCCAAACCAGAAAGCTTGGCAGTGTGAGAGGCGCTCTAGGCTCTGAAATCACACCCAAAGACGAGGCTGTCATGTATTTCCAAAGTTAATTGGCAAGTGAAATTATTTGGACGGGCTCATCTTGGGTTGCAGCGGGCATTTTCCAGCTAACGGATAAAATTTTGCAGGCTGCTCACAGGACCGGCTTGAGCTGACGTAGCGGGGGCCTGGTGTGGCTGGGTCGTAGTGACAAAGGTGTGTGGAAAAAGGCTGTTTACAGCTGCTCCTCCTCATGCCAAAAGACACCAGTTCTCCTCTTGTAATTGACTGGGAAGAAACGGTTTCCTGAGTTCCTCAGAATCTAAGTACAGGAAGAGACAGAGTGTAACTGGGCAGGAGTGAGTGCGGTGCTGGTTGTGTTCTGCAGGATGCATTAGTTGGTAATTGAATGATAAAAGCCTTCCTTTCCAAACTGGGTGAAATTTGGGGGTCGATTTCTGAGATAGTAAGTTAAACAAAATCAGAAGAAAAGCTGAATACAGGAAAACCTGACAGCACACAGTGTCCCTGCTGTGTAGCTTCTTGCCTGCGTCGCCATCCCTGCATATTCCCCTTCTCTGCTTCCACCAACTTTGATGCTTCATTAAAAATTCATCTTGTGCTCCCTGCCTTTCTCTTTGGGATCCTGATGATCTCCTTTTATACCTGACATGATTCAGCAGTTAAGGATGTAGAGAACTCCAGAAGTGTAGGTTAAGGGGCACTGGCTGGAAGCAGCAGTGTGAACACTGGGGAAGTGATGTGCTTCAGCAGAAGCTTCCTGAGTTTGTGCTCGGGCTGGCTCTGTGGGGAGGCTGTGCCACCTGGGCACAGTGTCCCCTGGGCACCAGGACTGAGCTGCTGGGCACACGGGCTTCACTGGGGTCCTTGCTGTGATCCGTGGAGCTGCAGACGGTGCTCGGAGGCACGTGCCGGGGAAGGGTCGGCCCGTGCGGTGATTTGCGGTCAGCGCCACAAAGGAGCGTCTCTGGGCTGGCTGCAGAATGAGATGTGTCAGGAGGGCCTGGCAGGAAGCAGATGGAGGGGGCTGTGCAGAGCAGAGCGGCGCGGGGCTGTCGCCGGGGGCTCGGGGCAGGTTTCTGGTAGCCGTGGAGAAAGGAGCGGAGCAGCGCGCTTGTCACCAGTTGCCATCCGCCTCTCCTGCCTGTGCCAGCTCGCAGGGACGGCGACTCTCCTGCAGGATTCCCCCCTCCCATCACAGCTGTCTCTGCAGCAGCACTGGCTCGCTCGTTTGCCGTCTCAAATCAGATTAATTGTCCGTTTTAACAAAGTGCTGCCGCTCTGTGAGCTGGCCGTAATCTCATCGCGGTGGAAGTGGGTGCTCCATAACCCAGACACCTCAGGGATGCAGGAGAGCACAGCCCTGCTGCTTGCACAGCTCAGTTGCTCACGGATGCTCCTTCCTGGTGTATCTGTGGGACCCCAGCCTTGTGAGCACCTGGGGGGGCCTCATATGGGCACGGGTCATTCATTGCACCTCCCACCTGGCGACACGCAGCTTCCCAGCCCCAGCCTGCTCTGCTCCTGCACTGCTCTTCAGCGGCTTTTAATCTGAATACCCCAACTGGGAAGGGCTCCAGCAGCACCTCAGCTGTTCTTTGGGTTTGTCACTCGTTGTTTCTATCGTATTTATTCCTATAGGCAGGAGTTTTTCCTTTGCACTGTCCTGGGGTTCAGCGCTTCTGTTCCCGTTCCCCTGTGTGTTAATACCTGTATACAACAGCCTGGTTTCTGGCCTCATTCTCACTCCTTTTCAAAGCTGGTTTGAACCTGGCCACTCCTGGGTGCTAAAGCAGGCTGTCAGCTCAGGTGTGCAGCCAGCCGAGCAGCCCTCCCTACTGCTCTCTCTCCACTTCTGCCATCATTTCTCTTGCGCTTGGGTTTAGAACTTGGTTGTTTAATAGTGTATTGTACAGCTCACTCAGGAACTTGAGTAATTAATTGTAATAATAAGACTTCATGGCCACCCTGCGTTACCTGAAACTTACGGGGAAATTTTTTCAGTGAAGGAGTCACATTTTCAGTTCTGCTCCCTCTCCACTCACATGCCCCACCTCATAAGTTAAAAAAAGCCGATTTCATAAACATGCACCAGAATTTTAATTGACTCCTCTGGGGAAACGGGGAGCCATCACAGCATACACACTGGCTGAGCTGTGCTGTGAAAGTGGAATCCAGTTCCCCTACTGGGAGGTCACTTTCAGGGGAAAAAAAAGTTATTTTGAACACTGAGTTAATCACCTGCTTTTGGGGCTGCGGTTTTGCCGTGGTGGCCGGCAGTGGGTGTGCTCTACCTGTTGCAGGCTGGCTGTTGAAGGAGCGTGTTCGTTTAATGGATTGTAAGCAACATTATTCAAAGATCGACAAAAGGCATTCTGTGTTATATGAATAAAAGATCTCCCCGTGCTCCTTGTTAACCCTACAATGCCAGCCAGTGTAATTGAAGAGCAGCCACTTGGCAGGGAGCTGTGGCCTCAGCTGCCGCAGGGCCCGGCCGGAGGCAGCGCTGGCCGGTGGTCAGTGGGCCGGGGTGGCCAGAGGGACCTGCTCAGGGACACATAGGAAGGGACACTGAGACGTGGAGTGCCCAGAGCCCCGTGCCCAGGGCAGCCCGTGCTCAGTTCCTGCTCTGCAATATCCACAGACAGGGCAGGTGATAATTGTAAACCTCCGTCCTCCTTACACTGGTTTTAATTTAAAGCCAGGACATCCCTGCTGGTTTCTTGCTGGGCTTTCTCTAATTTGTTCTTCCTTCCTACCCTCTAACATCGAGCAATTTCCCCGCCTGTCTCACTGCAGCAACAAGTCTGTTTTGTGTTAAGCATCTTGCAAATGGTGTCACTCATAATGGATGTGATAACAAGCCCCAGTTACCTGTCCCTGATTGTAATAAATGTAAATTACCACCTATAATAGACCTGAAACGGAGCCATTTAGTGTTAGACCCAGAAGTAATGAAAAGATCTGTAATAAACTAGGTGCAAAATTATTTTGTTCTGCTTGTAGCTGCTGGATCAGCATACTCTTATCAAACTTGACAGGGTTTGGTAACAGTAGGTGAGAAAACGTATTTACAAATTGAAAAGACTCATTCCTTAACGAGTGACGGTTTGACAGTCCATTGGTTATATCCAAGGCACAGAGGTGCCCCTTTCTGAGATGTTGTTCCACTGGCTGCGATTCAGTTAGAACTAAATGAATTGAGCTTCTTTTAGGAACAAATTAATTTGGCATGTGCATTTATATTCCATATAGTTCCAGGAATCCCTCTGTCTGTGTGCTGCTCAGCAGCAGCTCGGTGAGGCTGGTTTCCTGGGCACACAAAACGCACCTCAGTGTCATTGCAGTCATTCTAGGGGGTGGGAATCACACCCCGTGAATGGCAGCACAATTTATATTTTTCTAGCTGATATGTTAACAATTTTATAGCACATTCTCATTAGAAAAAAGAAAACAACCCAGAAAACTTGTAAACATTTACAACTGCTTTCACAGATTGTAAAATTTGTAAAAATGGTCTTTTCGGAGCAATTAAGCTTTCCAGGAACTGACATTTGGAAAACATTTAATTTTGAAGACCTGGAAGCATCACTGTCAAACATGAAAAAATCAAGTCTCTGTGTGTGAGTGACACACTAGTCTGATGTTCCATAAGCAATGGAGGAGGGCATTTGTTGCCTCCCACAGACTTACAGGGCTTTTTGCTGCTTCCTCTAAGACAAGCTGTGTCCAAGTTGGTTCAGGAGCCACCTTGCTTCTTGTTGGGGGCAGAAGGACTGATTCAAAACTAACCAAATCACCATTTTTGTTTAATTTCATTTAAAATCAAGAAAGGCATTTCCTCTTTGTCCATGTTCATGCAGATGACAACTTTCTCCTGCCTTCCCCTTGGCCTCTGTCCCCCACGTCAGCAGCACTTGTAGCGTCGTGCTCAGAGACTCAAAGCACAGCCTTTCTTTCCCCAGCAGGTCTGTAGTGACTGTAATCTCAGCTGGCTGGGAGGCTGCAGCTGCCCCAGAAGTTCTGGGTGCAGTAGTGCAGCCAAGTGGGACTTTGCCCTGTTCAGCACAGATTCTGTAGGCAACACTGTCATCGCCCTGCTGTGAATTCTGAGTTATGAGTCTGACTTTATCTCCCTTTCCCCTGCCTCTGGCTGTTCCGTTTCAAAGCTGGGAATTGCAAAACTTGGAATCTTCAGGTTCTGAGTGGTTTTGAGTATGGCATTGTCCCATGAGACTCCCAGCTGTACCTTCACCTGGATACTGCTGTGATGGAGCTTGACCTATTCCTTTTCTCCAGGTGCACTGTGGAGCAGATCTTGTGTGGCAGGTCAACCCTGCTGGTGACATTTCTGGCTTTAGGAGAACATCCTTGTGTTTGGGGAGTGAGATGGCAGTAAGTGTAGGAATGTTAAATGTCCATGGCTGTTAAGCTGGAGACACTGCAAGTCTGTGTGTTTGTGTATGTGCAATGACTAAAGCATAACACCACCAGTTCAAAAACCTTTATAACCCTCTGTCGTTCGCTCTTTTGGGCTTTTTTTTTTTTTTTTTAATTATAAAATTTTAAGATATAAGTGAATACCAACAGCATTTTGTCATCAACTGATAAAATTCATAAAATAAACTCACAAACCTTGTGGGCAAGTCTGCGCTTTTCCTACACGTCTGAGTACAGGACAGGAAGGTGTAGCTGGCCCAGCATCCCCCTGCTAGCAGCTCTTCATTTCTGGTGGGAGAATCTCACAGCCTGGCTGTCCTGGTCCCACCACCTTGGGATCTGGAGTTTGGCTGGATCCCTGTGATTTCCACCTGGAATTTCACAGTGAGGATCCCAACAGAGCGGCTCCCTGTGCTCCCAGTGCCCTCCCCAGTGCCCTCGGGAGAGAGGAGCTCAGCATCTCTGCTCTGGGGCACTGGGAAGGTGGCTTTCACTTAGACCTGGGCAACTCTTGTCCCTTTATGTCTCAGGGAACTGTATGGCTCCGTCTAGAGAAAGGATATTTGGGGGGAATCATGCCCCACTAATTGACTGGCCAAAACCTTGTGCCATGCAGAACACGTACAGTGCTGTGTTCTAGGCACAGCTGCGTGTGGTTTGTCACCTCTGGCACACGAGGAACATGCTTAATGGGAACAAAGTTAATAAGGGGGATGAGGTGCAGGCTTAGTTCTTTTTTCAACAGAGCAGGTTTGTGTACAAGCAGGACTAAGCACAGAGCTTTGGGTGGGGATGAGTTTGAGTGCTGTCAGAGCACAGAGTGGTGTGAGAGCAGGGGGTGAGCCCGTGTCCCTTTGCCCCCACTGTGGAGTGCCCGGCCTGTACTGTGTGTCTGCTCCCGGAGGCTTCCTGCCTGTGGGAGCGCTCAGAAATTAAGATGAAAGCTTGTTTTCTGCCGTGTCCATAATAAATGCAAGGTTCTCCCCTGAAGCACTTGGCATGACTAATGTGCCACATATTCTTGCTATCCCAGAGCGGCGGGCGAGTGCTTCTGCCAGACGGGTGCTCGCAGCACACCTTGGGCCACGCGCTGCCCAGCGGCGTCAGCGGCCGAGCGCCGGCGCGGGGCTCCGCACAGAGACTGCGAGCTGCAGCCTTTTGCCTCGGGGCACCTTCAGTATGGCTTTGCTGTTACACTGCTTGATTTCCACAGAGACGCTGTGAAACCGCGTGAAACGTGTTTCTGTTGTTGTTTCTCTGCACTTTCCCCTTCAAAGCAATTACTGGCGACCGTCTGCGAGGGAGCCGCGGTGTCGTGCCGTGTGTGCTGGAAACGCCATGGCAGCACACCCTGCACCTCAGAGCACTCGCGGGGTATCTGGGACCTGAGGCCCATCTCCCATCAGTCAGCACCGAGGTTCTTTTGTGATCCTGTGCAGGGACCCAGGCCTCGTTGCGGGGAGGGAGGTGGCAGAGCTCCAGGCACGGTGTCGAGGCACTGGGCAGGTGCTCCACAAATGAGGAATCCCTTTGCAAACCTCTCTGTACCTGTCGGTCTCAGGGAGAGCCATGTCTCTTCCCCATCAGGGTGTCCCGGGCTCCAGCCATCCCCCCCAGCACAGAGGGCTGCTTGTCTGTGCGATTGGTGGCACAGCAGCAGAAAACTGTGCCGCAGAGAGGATGAGCTCTTGGTTTTGGCAGCAGAGGATCATCTGCCCATTTTGGACAAGGAGGAGGAACAGCAGCCCTGGCACAGGCCAGCCCTGCTCAGCCAAGGGAGCCCTGGCTCCCCCGGCTGCAGCGTGGACAGATGGCTGTGACGGGGGCTGGCCATGGGGAGAGGGGGCCCGCAGACCCCATCGGTCACACAGCCTCGGCTCACGCGCCTCTCACGTGTTACACGGACCAGTTCAAGGCAGGAGTCACTGGAGAGTTTCCATCTCGGCTGCTTTGGTTTATAAAAAGCACATAAGTCTGCGGTGGCTGACAGGTACAGCTCAATTGCACCTGTTCAGTGAAGGGTATATGTTACTAAAATTCCCCCAAAAGTTCCCGGTGAAATTCGTGCGGCGGTGGCGGTCACTAGACCGTAAACGATGGCGAGCCCAATCAAGCAGATGGAGTTTCACACCAAAACTGCCTAGCGCACCACATTTTAAAAGCACAGTAACTCCATCTTCTTCAGAGCAGGGGAGGACAATTAGGTGCAGAAAGGTCATCAGCCAACACATCTCTGCTAACCTCAGTTTTATGGCCCTGGCTTTATTCTGCTTTGGTAAGTCCCAAACATTTATGTTGTTGTTTGTTTTCCAAACTGCTGTCAAAGTGTCAGGAGCAAACCCTTTTTGTGAACCATCTTTGGGCCCTATGATACAATCAGGAGGAAGCTGAAGTAGATGTTTCTTGCACTGAACAGTAAATTCAAGGATTTTCTGCAGGTCTCCCTAATTGGGTAGAGAAGGACTTGGCATGTGGTCGTGTAGCCAGCCTTGATGTGTGATGGGCTGGAAAGAGCTGTCTACCTCTATACTTCCAGCATCTCCGCTGGCCCAGTGCCCCGAAAGCCCTTCTCCGGGTGGGCTGCACGTCGCAGATGGGAGCTGCAGCAGGGCCCTGCCAGCAGCAGGCATTAGGGTCCCTCTGGAGCCAGAGGAGCAGGCGTGGCAGCCAGGGCTCTCTGTGGACCCCAGCAGTGTCCCGGGTGCCAGGCCTGGGCCTGGTGGCCTGTGGTGTTGGCACGACCCCCAGGCCATGGAGAGCAGCCAGGCGCTTCTCCCCAGCCTGTGTGCAAACCCACCAGCACTCCTGTCCTTGATTTGCCCGCTGCATCAGCAGAGCCCACCGTTCTTCCTGTGCATTGTACAAACGCTGCCAAAATGTTTTTATTTTCAAACAGTAGCATGGGGCAGGACAGGCTGGCCATTACCATCAGTAGGGGTGGGGCCCTGAGAGTTTTGCTTGAGGTCAGCACGGATTCAAGGTTAATAAGCAGAAGTTTGGTGTTTTCAGGATCTGCTTGAGTCATCATCTTCTATATTCCCTTGTTTCTCAACAGGGCCGTTGGTTATGGTTTAGTGGTGTGTGTGTGTGCAGGGAGGGAAACACTGGGCAGATCCTGGCCCTGGGGTGGCTCAGGTCACCTGCAGAACCCAGATTATGAGGACTTTGAAGGGTTTTCAAGGTCATTATGCTTTAAACTGAAAAACACATGTGTCTGAAACTGGCTCTGTGTTGTAGAGGTTAAATGTAGAAATGATGCTGGTGGGTGAGAGCCGAGTGCTGGCTGGTGCCCGCCTCTCCAGTGAATTTTCAAAAGCTTCTGCCTTTTGTATTGTTTTGCATCCTCCATCTGGAAAGGAGGTCCTGTCTGTTTCACTTTGCAGGTCATCCTGCTCCTGCAGTAAGATGTTGTGGTTTATTGTAAATAGCTGATGTTCACATTTTAATGTGTTGGGGTTTTTTTTTAAACAGCCTTCATTGTGTGGTTGAAATGTTAAAGTAATTGATATGCTGATAAAACACTACTAGAAGCTCATAATATTCAAATATTGAGATTTGATTGCTGTATTCAAATAGAAGCTAAATTCCTGCTCTCCCAGTTTTGTATGTATTCATGATCAATAATTCACACTTTGTCATGACTCTCAATGTCATTATTTCATATGAAATGGAAAAAAAAAACCAACCCCGTTTGCATCTGTTTAAAACATTTTGCTCTGGAGTTTTGCCTTGGCAGAAGCAAAATGTAAAATAATGCAGCCGTGGAGGGGCGGGTCAAATTGCCGTACATATTAAAAGAGGAGCTTTTGATCAGCTCCTTCAAGGGTCTGGTATAACTCCATTTATCTGCAGATCTCAGGGGACGCCCCAAGCCCCCAGATAACTGGGGGCTTAGTTAATCAGGGCAGCCAGCTGTCCAGCTTTCTGCCGGGGTAGGGTTCAAGCTCACAGCCTGTCCTCTGCAGCCAGGCCTGCACATTTGTGTGCTCCATGCAGCACTCCAGCCCCGAGGCTGCTCTAGGAAACCCAGCCAGGCACTCGGGGCTCCCTCCCGGCCCTGCTCAGAGCTGGCGGGGTGCTGATCCACGGCTTGCATTTTTCAAACCAGTGGTTTATGTGCACTTGATCTAAATTCTGCTTGGTGTTGGGGGCGCCTTGGTGTCAGGTGGGTGCTACCCAAAGCTCACAGAAGAGCTGTGACAAGAAGTTGAGGTTAAAGAGGTTCAGTGTGAGGTTCTAATGTTTGTAATTCAGTGATATCTCGTGGTTGGCTCCTAGGCTGAAGGCACAGCACGTTTCTGTGGTGCAGCTCTGACAGAAGTATTGCTCCAGGGATTTTCAGGACAGACGCGTTCCTACAGGGCGATAAACAGGAAACCTCGTGATGCTTTTTTTACAGGATGGAGGTGTTTTTTGGAGGTTTTTTTACAGCTTATTCATGATGCCTCCACATTCAAATTCCTAAACTTCAGTAAAATTTTAGTTGACTTTTTCTTTTTTTTTAATGAATCCCAACTGTTCTCCCCAGCCTGCATTCGTACTGAGACAGTGATAGCAGGGAGTTTAATTTCATTTTGCCGCAGTCACTTAATTCTTTTCTGATTAAGCTGTGAGTACAAACGAGAACGGGCATCCTGCTCGTATGGTAGGAGCTGCTGTGCTCCCGCTGCTCCAGGGGGCACGGGGAGCACGGCTGGAGCTGGGGTGTGCAGCACCAGGCCTCGCTGCACTGGGGCTATCTGTGCCCGCTGCTTTTGGCTTTTCAGTGTGCAGGACACGTGCTGAGCCGGGGGTCTTCCTTGCGAGCCTCCAGAGCACTGGTGGATCTGCAGGGCTCTCCAGATCTTGGAGTGTTCTCCCTCTCCTGTAGCTGCCTAGCTGTTTATCCGGGGGTTTTTTCCCAGTCTTTTGTGCGGTGAGCCCATTGGTAGGATTTTACCGGGCGCAGAGCAAACCCGGGCAGCATCTCCTCGCCGTGTTTCCGCGCAGCATTTATCCATCCCAGGCTGGGGTGTGCCGCTCGGGAGCCGGCAGGGCATTGTCAGGCAGAGCATGAAAAGCCCTTTCTGTCCGCCCCCCCCCGCCTGGGTGGAAGCCCACGAGCAGCCGCGGCCGGGGCCGGGCGATGAATGGAGCGCTGCCGGCCGGCCCGCAGGCTCAGGTGGTCGCCAGCCCCCGGTGTGGCCGAGCCCTTTGAGCGATTCGCCACGGCCGGGCGCGCCCCCGCTGCGGCAGCACGTGCCGGCTCCGTGTCCGAGGGGCCGCTGCCAGACGGGCGCAGCCCCCGCCCGCCGCCCCCGGCCCCGCTCGCCCGGCACCGCGCTCCGCTCGCCCTGGCAACAGCCGAGCGCCGAGGAGCCCGCAGCTCCGTAATGAGCGCTGAATGGCATCCGTCAGTCCCTTTAGAATTGGGCCCAGGCGTGTGCCTCCTCTCCGAGGAAGTTTGGCAGCCTATTCATTAACAAGAGTCATCAGGAGTTCAGCCCATAAAGGGGAGGCAGCCGCGGGCTGGCGCTGCTGTCAGGAATGCTGTGCGTTCTCCCGGGCTTCGGGCAAGGCAGGAAAACTGAGCAAATAACGCTGTCAGCAGGTGCAAAGGCTGAAATGCTGGCTATTGATTTTCTTTCTTCAGGCTTCCATGGGAAGTTTATAAGAAGATTTATCACATATCAATCGTCCTCTGCGAGCGTTAAAAGCAAAATTCTTCCTTTCTTTCTTTTCCCTTTGTTGCCACCACGCCTGCAGGAACTCACACGCAACGAAGACGTGCTTTGCTTGTTCCCTTCGAGGCCGACACTAGACCATCGTCTCCTGGCTTTAAGCACTGCTTTACTCTGATTTTTTTTTTTTTTTTAATAGTGTTTCAGAGTGGTTTTGTTAATGTACTGCAAGTCACAAATGGCACTTCAATATTAATTAGTAATGCTTTTCAATTCTAAATACCCTCACCTGCATTCTGTTGTCACTGGTGTTATTCTCCTGCTCCTAATTTCTAAATTCAGCTTGGCCTTTGCTCCCACTGAACAGCCTTGTGGAGCTCGAGTGCATTTCCCCATAACAGAAACACAATGAGGCGCTGAAAACTTTTGTTTTCACTGAGGAAACGGAGAATGAGATGTCATCCTGGCTCCTGCGAGCCCTAATTCATAAAGTCATACGTGAGGCTCTCCAGCCCATTGTAGATTTGTCCCAGGCGTTATCCTGTTATTGGAAGTGTATGATTCACCTTCTGAGCGGACAGAAGCTGCACACAAAAGGGGAAGATTTGCTTTCTCCGCTGTGAAAGGCTGCCGCAAGCAGGGGTCCTATTAAGACAGCTGGAAAGTTGCTTCAGCTTGTTACGCTTGTAAGTTTTATTGGTGACTGGTTTTTGATTACACATTTGAATGCTGTGTATTCCAGGTTGCCGAGTTTTAATTAAAAGGCAATAGTCTCGATGTTAGCTCGCTTTGTTGTCTGCATTATTCAGGCCATAATGCATGCAAGTTGTGGGCTGGGTTTGTCCACCGTGCATCGTTTATTTGGGATACATAAGGTTGCACCTTCTAGCACCTGCCCTAAATATAACCGTCACGCTTTTGGAATTGTGTTTATTGTGCTTAATTTCTTCTAACAAGTCCAGTGATCAAATGAATGTGGGGGGGTTGTACCCCTCTGTCCTGTAGCTTTTTTTTCTCCAATCTAGTAACTTTTCTGGTCATTGGAACAGGAATATTGTGTGCCAGGAGCTTCCTGTAGTGCCCGCAGCCTGACTGTGACGGTGAGTTTTGGTCTGGGGCTTTGCTCCTGCGCTCGGCAGCTCCCAAGTCACAGCTTCTCAGTCAGGAAGCTGAAAGGTGTTACCCTGATTTTCCAGCCCTGAATGTATCCCTGTATCCTTGCTGGCTCCCGTTCAGAAGCATTGGGCAGTTCTGGTCCGGTTCCCTGCCCGTTCCAGCCCAGTCAGTGTGGATATGGGGCTGGGGGCTGGTGCTTGGGGATGCTGTGGGACAGCCTTGAGTTCTGCACACACCTTTCCTTAACGGGGCATTGCAGCTACGAGGAGAGAGCTCTGTACCTTGAAGCCATCATCCAGAACCACAAAGAAGTGATGACGTTTGAGGATTTTGCCGCTCAGGTCTTCTCTCCCTCTCCCAGCTACTCCCTCGGTGGAACTGGTGAGTCTCTGCACATTATTCTTCTCTGTAGCTCCAAGAAGCACTTGAGCAGCAGATGTACACCTGTTTTTTGTAGATAAATGCTTGCAAATTTAAGAAGACTATTCTTCCCCTGAATCAACTAATGAATATCAAAAGGAATGATGACATTCATTTTAATTTGTTTTGCATCAGAGCTATTCACACTGCTCCTTTCTTCAGCTATCCTGTTAACCCCCAACTCCAGCGAGGTTAATGAACTTTCTCGCAGTGATGGGCTCGGGCTCATTCAGGACTCTGGGTTCTTGCTGAGCTGGGAATATGTTGTTCAAAAGCGAGGCCTGAATCGGGGCTCACTTATCAAAAATAGTTCCTCGCAGGGGAAGCTGCTGCTAATGCTAAATGGGGATTATGCTGCTGAGCTACCGGGGTCAGGGATTAATGCACAAGAAACGCAGGAACGGGGTGCTGTTAGGGAATCACAGCGGCGTGCGGGATGCGGGCGCGTTGCAGGCTGCCCTGCAGCACCTGGCCTGGAGCCTCTGCGGGGTTTGTGATGGGGGCGTGGGTGTGTGGGGTGGGTGTGTGCACACCAGTGCTCATCTGTCATCGGCCTGCTGAGAGGTGACAGCGTTGTGCCAGACTCCGGGAATTTATTCCTCGTGTGCCTTGTGGAGGGTTTGGTTAGCGTGCAGTCACAATCGCTGCCCGGCTGGTTTGATTGAGTTTAAGTGAACCTCTCCTGAAAGGGAGCCGTTGGCTCTGAAGTGCACATTTCTAGTGCCTTCAAAATGTGGTTTTTTCCAGCATCCAGAGAGTATCTGGTCACCGTGTGCTGGACTCCCTAACAAAGATTCCTTAATCCGTCGTTGACACTCCTAGGGTGACATTGGCACTTTCTAATCATTCCCTGCTTCTCTTCTGGATTGTTGAATAGATTATTTCCAACCTGTATAAACGTTGCAGGACATCTGCTCTATTTCTCTTTAGCCCGACTTGTTAGCAGATATCTTCCATCTAAACTGAAACACTGAAGGAAGAAATTAAATTTGCTCAAATAAATCACTTAGGAATAAAACCAGCCGTGCAGCATTGTCTAGCGTTGCTGGCTCCGATCCTGGCGTGCTCGGAGCTTTGTGAGGAGATAAGAGGCCTGTGCTGGCCGGGCAGTGGTGGCCAGGAGCAGCAGGCAGAAGGCTTTGGAGATAAGCGCTGGCAGGAGGGGAGGAAGCCGGGGCCATTTACATAATCGCGCCTCTGCGTCCTGGAGAGGCGTCAGGGAACACGGGATGGATCTATTGATCTCTGCTGAACTGGAATACTAAACAACGCTAGGAAAGCTTATAACTTAAAGCTTTGATTAATGTTTCCTACATTAAAAAGTAGAACAGCTGTGCATTAAATTCTTTTATACACTCTGCCAAAAGTCTGAGACAAAAAAATCGCCTGTTTCAATAGGAGCGCGGCGCGTGCCCAGGGTTGGCTGTTAGCACTTGAATCGTTTATCTGTCAACGTATCAGCAAATAGAAATGTAGATATAGTGGTCTATTTTAAACATTTTGCTCTGTGCATAGTTCTGTTTCATTTTCACGTTGTTCTGAGCACACGGTGTTGTGTCAAATGTGGTTCGACAGGGCAGACCTCTCAGCAGCCCCACGTTCCCAAGGATAAGCTGTGTATGCCAAGCACAGTTAAAAGCGTTTCCCAGTAGCTGAGCATTTCAGAACGCTGTTAAATCAGGAGTACCCGGGTATGCTTTAATTATTTTAATTGCTTTTAAGTGCAAAGCCTGCCCCAGTCAGGTCCCGATTTTCAGACTTCTGAGCCTCAGAATTAATTTCCCGCTCATGAACTGGAGGCCAGCCATGACTTCTGGTGTCAGAATCTCCGCTTCAGAGGGTCTCCTCACATTACCTGCTGATTCTCCTGCATATTTAGTCAGTCATGGGCAGGGGCAGTGTCAGCTGTGGCCATGGGGATGTGTTTCCTATCAGATGCCCCTCAGCAGTCAGCAGGAAGGCTGGATGCAACCCCAGCAGCTCTGCTGTTCCCCAGCCAGGTCTGCTCCAGGCATAGATCCACTTGTCCTGCACCTGCAGGAATCACCTGTCTGCCACTTAGGAATACGGAGGGCATTTTTCTATTCTGAAACAGAAAAAATGAGTCAGGGAGCAGTAAATAAAAAGAAGCATTTTTCCCTGAAGGAGTGATCAGGCCACTGGCACAGGCTACCCAGGGAGGCACTGGGATCCCCATATCTGAAGCGTTCAGAAGGGGTCAGGATGTGATTTCGGGGTGATGATGGTGGTGCTGGGTTGGCCACTGGACTTGTTGATCTCTTCCAGCCTTGATGATTCTGTGGGATGCATGGAGCTGGCACAGGTGGCAGTACAAGCCAGCTGGTGCTGCTGACCCTGCCGAGCAGAAACTGCTCAGGTAAATTTAAGACTAATTCTCATCTGATCTGGTTCTTATAATGCCCCTCAAGTGTGATCTTGTTGGTGCTGTGGTTGCGTGGGTGCAGCAGAGAGGGTCAGGGAGTAAGGGTGCTGCTTATCACAGTGCAGGGCGTTCTCAGGAGTTAACACAGTAAGGAGAAATCAAACGGAGCTCTCAGTGTGGCACGTTACTGGGGTATCACTGACTACTATACAATTATTGGAACTGGATGTTTTTGTGTTTTCTGATGCTGCCCCTGGGAATACACCCCCAGACTCGTGTGGGATGCGGTTTTCCTCCTCTGGCTTAGTCTCCCTGTCACCAGTCTTGCAGGTGGCTGCATTTTCCGCAGGAAAATGGTCCAGTTGATCTCCTTTGCTGTTTCCAGGAGCAGAGTCTTAAACTCCCTGTATGGATTAGAGATAGGCCCGGTATCTTCAGTGTTGAAAGTGCAGCCGTGTAGGCAGAATGGCCATCCCCGAACTCATTTAGGGGATGTGCAGATTAGGAACAAAAGCTGGGAATACGGCCCTTTGTTGTTAAACTGGTGCATTACATGCTGTATTTTAATTAGGCAGGGTTTGAGAGGCAGCCCAGGAAAATCCTCCGTAATCCAACACTATTGAATTATTCTCATCCTTTCCCTCTGCAGATTTCTCTCCTTTTAGTGGACGGGCTTTAAGCTGCTGTTCTCAGTCCCTCAGGCAAAACCAGAAACAGTCATTCAACAAAATACTTGTGTGTCCTTTAAAAAAACTGGTGAAGCAGAAGTGGGGCAGAGCAGTGCCCCGACTTCAACTGCCTCCGTGGCTCATAGGGGTTCTTTGGAGCTTGGGGCTGTTTTTGTGTAAGATCAGCAGCCAGAAGCACGGTGTTAACCTTGGGAAGTGAAAGGAGCCGGATATTCCAGGATAACTCTCTAGTCATAGCTTTCCCAGCACAGGGATTCTGTCCAAGGGGTTTGTGCTCGCCAGGGCGGGTTCCTGCTTTCCAGGGAACCCCGGAGCTGAGCGCTGCCGCCGGCGCCTCAGGGGTTAATGGGAACGGGCACACTTGACTGCTGAGAGGACTGATCTAATCACTGCCATATCCAAGTGCATCTGTTCACCATGAGGTCATTCTTGTGCATGCTAATGACTTGGAAAATAAAGCACAAAGCTCAACGTTATCAGGGAGGATATAGTGTAAATCTTGGCTTTTTTAGTTGCTAATGGATAGTGTGGAATGGGCAGGGAAAGCATCTCTGATTCTTGCTTTCCAGCTTAATGTTTTTAAAGCATCCTTTTCAGTGGAGCATCAGAAAAACTGCTGGAAAACTTGGACATGTGGTATCTGTTGATAAATGGATTCTTTAATGAATATTTTGGCATTGCCCAGGAGCAATACTTGAGTCAAGGAACTACAGAGGTTTTCAGCATTCCCTGGTTTTAAAGCCTCGGGAGCTGTGCCTGCTGATTTACATAAAACCGAGATTTTGCAGCCTTTTTGTTGCAAAGGTGACACATGCTTTTCTTTTGTCTCTGGACTTTTACATGCATAAAGTTCTTGTAGAAAATATCTGAATGTACAACAAACAAGATCTGGTATATTTCAAACCACTTTTTGTTCAGTGCCGAGCTTTATCTTTCCCACTTTAAAGCAAAAGAATTATTTGAATTGGACATGTAGATTTTAAAATATATTTTTGACAGAAACAAAACCAAACCCAGAGTAACTCTTGTTTTAGACAGGATTGATGCTTTTTTGTAACAGTAACTGAGCCAAGGATTCCTTTTGCTTTGGTTTGGTTTTTCTGGGGTTTTTTTGACTGCTTTGGGGTTTTTGTCCTTTCATCTTTTTACTTGAAGCTCTGTAGGGTGTTTTGTCAGATCTGTGTCCAGGTTCTGTATATATATATAATAGTTTTTCCGATTTTCCTGGAAATATTAAAAACACACACATCTGAAACTGAGTAGCTGTGCCACAGTATCACAGCATGTGTGGTGTGTGCCAAGGCTAGGGTTTGAGCCGGGTGTCAGTGTTGCCTGGAACGGAACAATTTGTTTCTAATATATGGGATTTAGGAAATTCCTGACTGTCCTGGTTACTTGTACAACAGGGAATTGTTGCTAGCATGGAGCATGTGTGAGGTCTGCTGGGCGTGGTGCTCAGCAGGTGAGATGGGACACTGCGGTGCTGTCATGGTGGTGGATGTTGTCCAGGTAGTGAACAAAGAGGAAGAGCTGAGGGGAGTGGAGCAGAGGAGCCAGGAGAGTTACCACAAGAGCCAGGACTCAAGGGCTATCTCTTCTTCCCGGTGAGTACTATTCAGGATGAGGCACAGGGACCTGTCTGGCTTCCCCTGTTAAATCCAGGTAGTTCCTCATCCTCGGCAGACTGGAGCCTGTCCCAGCTGGGCTGCCCTTGGGGAGCTCCTGCAGTAGCACCAGCGGATTTGGGAGCTGCTCCTTGCCCGTGTGCTCTTGGTTATCAGTGCTCTGTCCTTAGTTTTCCTTGCCCGAGTGTCCCCGTGGGGGTCAGGAATGGTCTGGCATTGAGCAGGGCAGGGTCATGGTCAGCACAAAGCGTTGGGGGCAGCAGCTCTGTCCCCCCTCCAGCTCCTGAGGCTGAACAGGCTGATGCCCCTAGGCCTGGCTCCAGAGGGTCCAGATCCCTGCAGAGCCCTAAGGAAGTGGCTGCCTGCTCAGTGTGCTGGGGTCATCCCTTGTGCTGCCACTGAGGGCGGACAGTCCAAACTTGTCCCCCAAGGCTGGGCAGGTGCTGGGACTGCTTCCCCCTCAATCCTGGTGTTCCCTCGGGATCGCCAGCAGTGAGGGGGTGAGAGCCACATCAGGGGTCTCAGCCTGGCCTTGTGCCTTTTGCATGTAATTGATTGGCTCAGAGGGCGCTCCCCTAGCTACCGGGAGAGGAGGTGGTGAGGGAGGGCTCATCCCAGCAATCGGCACTGGGATGGGCGAAAATAGGAGTTTGATGGGCCCGTCTCTGCTGCCGGGTGACAGCTCCAGCTGCTCGAGCTGTCAGCGCAGAGAAGGCTCCAGGCAATGTGGCCCCTTCCCATTTTCCCTCTGCACTGAGGCACTGGCAGAGACCTGGAGCAGAGGCAGAGCAGAAGCGGGGCAGAGCCAGTCCTGTGGCTGCATGCTGAGGGCTCAGGCTTCCCTGCCTGTCACACACACGTAACCCCAGCACTTGGCGGGGTCCCCCTGGCTGAGGCTGAGCCTTGAAGAACTAATCAGCAGCTGCTCCAACTTGTGAGTAATTAAACTTCAATGTGTACATTTCAGGCTTATTTCCAAGTCCCTGAAACTGTGGAGGCCTGCAGCGGTGCCAGGTACTCCCACCTGAGCTGGGGGTGCTGTTTTAGGGTCAGTTCTGCCCCTGGTTAACCTCTAGAGTCAGATTCTCTTACTGTGTCGCTTACAGCTTTACAGGGCACTGCAGGATGTGTGTGGCTTTGATTTACCCAGCTTCAGTTATCCATGGGCTCTTCCACGCAGGCTCAGGATGCTGCTTACAGTGTACTTTGAGCCTGTCTTTGGGACAGACATAGCAGGAATGCTGTGCAGATTTTACTGTAATGATTCTCTCTGGAATTTTATTACCTTTGCATTTACTAGGAAGGAAAACAAAGATTTCCACAGACTATCCTGGCTGAAAGGTTAACGGGGGGCTGGAACAGGTCACAGCCTATGTGAAAACTTCATGGGTCTTCTCAGGTGCCAATCTTCAGGATCCTTACAGGTCATGGTCTTACCCACCCTTGCTTTCAGGGGTGTTCAGCTGCTTCATGAGCAGTGGGTAGAAGGCCATTCCTAGAGCACCTGCCCTGGGGAAGAAACCAGGTTTGTTCTGTGGACTGGAGTTAAGATGCAATACACCATCTCTGTCTAGCTTCCTGCAAGGTAACCCTGCATTTAAAGTGCTTTTATCTATATTCTTAACTCTGTTTACAATCCCTCCTGCAAGAAAAATGTTTTGAAAGCTTAATGCTCTCTCAGCAGCCTCACCTGTGAGAGGCCCTCCAGTGTGTGTGTGTGTCTTGTCTGAGTACAAGTGCGTGACTGCTCGTGGACAGGTTTTGTGCACTCGAGGACTTCCCCATCTTGGAGATTTATGTGGCACTGGGATTGCTATGCTGCTCACTTCCTGGGGTCTTAACCTGGCTGTAGTGTCACAGGGTGTTTAGGTCTCCGTGAAGCTTTAAATTTTACTCAGTTTGAAATGGTGTGACCAGGAACAGTGCTGGAGGTGGAGCTGACGCGTGAAGCAGCTGCATGCCACCATCCCACGGCAGCAGGTTTGGCAAAAGCTGAAGGACAGTGATTATTCATTATAATTTTTGCCAACATTCCTTCCCTTGTTTCTTTCAGTCCTCAGACACAGGAGGAAGCATGTGGGGCCATATTTCTGCAGGTCGCTGAGGGGCTGAGGGGACATCCCGGCCTTTAGCGGTGTGTGCTGTATCGTGTTGGGGTGAGCGCAGCAGTCACGGAGTACTGGTCCTGCACTGACACGGTTTTGTTCTCTCCCTTCAGATTAGAGTGTTAATGCTCTCGGTACGGTAATGGCCGCAGGTAAGAGCAGTGCTTCTCGCAGGCCCCTTGCTGCTGTGCCTCATCACTAACAGCTCTCCTTCCCCTCCTCCTCCTCCTCGCTTGCTGCCTCTGCCCTGTGTTCAGCTCTGCCTCCTCTGCTCTGCCTCCTCTGCTCTGCGTGTGCCTCACATGCTCGGTGTGCAGTTCTGCCTCCTGTGCTCTGTGCTCGCCTCCCACAAACTCCACACAGTTCTGCCTCCCCTGATCTGTGTACAGCAATTCCGGTCGCGATCCGCATGTGGGAATGCCTCTAACAATCTGCGAGCAATAATGGCGTCCACAATCGGTAATGGAGCCGCATACGGCAATGATGGCCGGGATCCGCGTACGGTAATGGATCCGCGTACGGTAATGATGGCCGACACCCGCGTACGGTAACGGCGTCCGCGATCCGCGTACGGTAATGGATCCGCGTACAGTAATGATGGCCGAGATCCGCGTACGGTAACGGATCCGCGTACGGTAACGTGCCCGCGATCCGCGTACGGTAATGGATCCGCGTACAGTAATGATGGCCGAGATCCGCGTACGGTAACGGCGTCCGCGATCCGCGTACGGTAATGGATCCGCGATCCGTACGCGGTAATGGATCCGCGTACGGTAACGTGCCCGCGATCCGCGTACGGTAATGGATCCGCGTACAGTAATGATGGCCGAGATCCGCGTACGGTAATGGCGTCCGCGATCCGCGTACGGTAACAGAGCCGCGATCCGCGTACGGTAATGGATCCGCGATCCGTACGCGGTAATGGATCTGCATATGGTAACGTGCCCGCGATCCGCGTACGGTAACGGAGCCGCGATCCGCACGCGGTAATGGATCCGCATATGGTAACGTGCCCGCGATCCGCGTACGGTAACGGCTCCCGCGATCCGCACGCGGTAATGGATCCGCGTACGTTAATTCGCCCGCACGCGGTAATGACGCCCGTACGCGGTAACGACTCCCGCGATCCACGCTTTTTAATTATTTTTTATTTCCGAGTTGGTTCAGCTTGTCCTTTTGGAGAACACGGCATTATTTTGACCATCTGCCATTCTGCCTCACTGCAGGAATGTCAAACACAACACCTCCCTCACAGCCCTTCCCTCCCCCACACGTTTCTCCCCAGCCAGTAGCACCACAGGTTTTGTTTTTAATCCAAAACTGACAGCTCTGCATTTTTCACAGAAAATGCCTTTACAGGCTAAGTCACACTTTCCACCTTTTTAAAATGTGCTATTTCCCCTCAATCTGGTACATGGGCTGTCTTTGAGATGCAAACGCAGGGCTGCAGGCAGGCTGAGGGCGCTCACACTTGGGGCCCTGCTGCTGCCGTTCCACTCCTGCTCTGAGTCACTCACACACCCCGAGCTGCTCAAGCAGAAGGACGGGTTACACCTCACCTTGGAAGTGCAGCCGAGAGCCAGGGTGGGTCTTTGTCCTCAGACAGCCACCAAGGGCCAATCCTGCTTCCACACTGACCCATGGCCATGTCCCCACCCGTCCTGCAAGGACAGTGCCCGACTCACCTATGCCCGAGGGACAGTTCAGCCACGGGCAGCCTCAGCCCAGGCCCTGGCTGCGCTTTGGGGCATTTTGTGCGTGCCTGAGATTTACCTGGGCTAGGAAAGGTGAAGGGAGGATTGAAGAGCCACAGCCTGGCCAGGCACAGCTGAGAATGGAGTCAGTTGTTGCACTGGGAGTAGATCTGTGTTGCAAAACACAGCCGTCCCTCAGGAGTTCAGAGGGGGTGCCGCCCGTGCCTGCCTTCGGAGTGGGCTCCAAATGTCCTTGTGCTCTCCCTGCGTGGCTGTTCCTCGCTCCTACCTGTAATAAAAAACTTGTGTTTACACTTCAGGAGAGAATTGCAGCATGGTTTAAAAATACTGCTTCCTGAGGGAGCTGATGAAACAGCGTTCCCCCGGGAAATGCCTTGGGACAGGTCCAGCCCCCAGCAGCGGGGCAGGGTGGGTCCCTCGCAGCAGCTGCACCTGGTTTTGGTCATTAGTGTCTCATTTAATGACCATGTGCTCACCTGTTCCCCCTCAGCCAGCCTGGGCCGGCCGGGCCTCTGGGGAACAACCAACAAGTGACTCCACTAAAAAACAAAGCATAACCCTGCATACCCACAGCCCCCTGAGACCCCTCCCCAGTGGTGGCCATAAGCCACCAGTAACAAGGCTACCTGTTACGTAGTGGAAGAAACTGTGATTCTTTAGGATTTTTCCAGAGGTTAAGGCACCTTCTAGGGAGAGTTGTGTGCCAGTCCTCACGCTGGGAATCCCAAGAGAAGCTGGGAAGAGGCGAGGGGAGGGGCTGCGCTGCGCCACGCGGTTATTCCGAGGTGCACAGGCTGTTGTGTCCTGACCTGGGTTTTCCCTGCCTGCTCTGTTTTGCAGGCTGCCTCACCACAAGTGCAAGTGCTGACCTCACTGTCACCATCGGCGTCGAGCTGGCAGAGCCGCCCTCGCCCTCGCTGCCACGTGCCTCCAGGAGCAGGGTCTCGGGGAAGCTCCGCCGCTCCACCAGTGCCCTCAGCAAGGCGTCCAGCTGAGGCCCTGGAGCACAGAGCTGTGGCCAGGGCACCCGAGCACAGATCACAACAGGCAGCTCTGGGCGAACATGTCCTGAAGGGGCTAGGCAAGGGGTTTGCTCTGTGAAATGGCCTTTCCCCACTCTGGACAGATACGGCTGGGGATTGGGTGTCGCCTGTGTCACCATCACCACTGCACTGGCACCAAGTGAGTGAGGGCCCCAAGCCCCTGGCTGCAGGTGCCGCAGCCATAGGTCGTGAACCAGCACTGAAACCAGTTATTTAATGTACCCTTAGAGTATTGCTGTAGTCATTCCAGGCAGCACTTACCTGTGCATTAGGGAATTTTTTTCTAAATAGAGGTTTTCTCGTGACTAGCCAGGTAGCAAATGTTCCCTGCTGGAGCTACTGCTGGTGGATGAGGGAGGAGGTCTCCAGTCGGTGCTGTCCCGCTGCGGGAGCGCCGTGGCCTTTCTGTGGTGTGTGCAATGGCTGTGCACTGGAACTGCTCCCTAGAGAAACAAAAATAAGCAAATCCCTCTTAGAAGAGCAAAAGCCACACTTTTGCCGTGACCCCTTCCCAGCAGAGTGTAAAGAACTGGGTAACCCCCTCAGCTTGTCCCAGGAGGCTGTGACTCCTCTCTAGCCAGAGGACAGCACAGCCGAAGGCTTGTGAGGACTCAGGGTGTCCTCCCGGCCCGTGCTGTAGTGAGCAGAGCTCGTGGTGGCAGTAGCTGATGTGTTTTGGTCTACACGTGTTGTAGGTTAATGGGGTGAAAACCTTTATAGTTAAATCCCTGGTATTTTAAAGCAACAGAAATCTGAGATCCAGCAGCCATAGAGCCCTGTCCTGCTGCTGCTTGGTTGCTCCTGGCACTCAACGCACACCTCCCATGGAATGGGAGTTGCTTTAAGCAAAGGGATTGTGGTTTTTGGGAGATGCCCCGTTGGGCCCCCATTTGTTTTTGCACTTACATGTGGTGTTATGGCTGTCTGTCCATCTGAGTGCCAGCACCTGGCCCGGGGCCACCCTCTGCCTGTGGGGCACGTTCCCACCATGACCAGTGATGCCGAGGTAGCCCTTGGGCTCTGCCGCACGCTCCGTGCCCGAGGGGCAGCAGCTCAGCCCTGGTGCCCAACAGGAACTCACCTGGTGCAGCTGCGGGAAGGAACCTCCATCACTGAGGGCTTGGACAGCTGGTTTGATTTTCTCCCTCACAGTTGGGTGTTGCTTTCTATTGATTTTCTGTCAGTGAAGGAACCTAGAAAATAAAACATGTATTTTAATTTATTTTACTTTCAGGGCCAGATAGCCTTGCCTGTCCACTGGCTACTTATCCAATAGCTGGGCTGAAACAATTTCAAAGGCATCCTTCTGAGTAAGGAGCCCTTTCTCCTTAGAGCAATATGTGTCTCTAATTCAGGGAAGAATTAAAACATTGATGAAAATCGTGTTTTCCTGATGTCAAAAACTATTTGATTTGTATAAATGCTGCTGTGGTTTTGCACCCTGAACTGGATGACAAAGCCACTCTGTTACCCCTCACCAAATTAATACACCTTTGCTCACAATAAACTTTCTCCCCAGAGCAATAAAAGGCGGTACCTGTGTGGTGTGTCCGGCGGGAGGTGCTGGGGCTGGAGCTCTGGTGACGCCGGTGGTGCTGCTGGGGCCTGGCTGCTGTGGGACCCTGGGCGTGCAGGGCTGGCTCACGGGGCAGGGACAGGCCCTGCTGGACGTGGGTTCTGTCCTCCTCTGCAGGAACAGCCGCTGGCAGTGGCGTTCCCGGGCTGGAGCACTCTTGAGGAGTTCTCACCACGCTGTGACTGACATGGGGGCACCCCCAGTTGTGCCCCACAGGCCCCTGATGGCAGCAGTGCCCTTTGCCACCCTTGCAGGGTGACCTCCTGACAGCCGGGCCCTGCCCAAGGCACCGAGCACAGTGACAGACCCTTGGAGTCCCCAGAAGCCACTGTCCATAACCTGCTTCCCTGCGATGCCTCACGGCCCAACCACCCGCATCAGCATTAAAAACAAGAGGTTTCTAATGGTGGTTTTCTTCTACTCAAGAGACATTCCTTCAGCAAATGCAGGGGGCTGCACTCAGCCTTGATGATGTCTGAAAAGACACCTGGAAATCTCCCTTCCTTTGCAGAACAGCCACAGCAAAGGCCGCTCCTAAATTGCTTTCAGGTGCTCTAGCCAGAAGCCGAGTTAGTCCAGATGGCTCCAGGTAAAGCTCCCTTTGCAGAAATAACCACACCCACTGAGCGTTGGGAGCCCATCTTCCACCTACCATCCCAGGGAGGATGCCTGCCCCAGGCCCAGCACCACCCGATGTGGATTTGGGAGCGGGGGGCAGCTGCTCTGTGGGGCAGGGCTCCCTGCTCAGGGGCTGGGGCCGGGCGATGTCCTCACCAGGGCTGGCACAGCCGTGTGTCCCTGCTCTCCCGGCAGCAGGGGCACTGGGCAGGCTCCGGCCGGAGCGCCCGGGGCACGCGGCTCCTGCACAGCTCGGTGCCCAGCACAGCCTGGCTCTGGCACCCACGGGGGCAGGACACAGCCCCGGCCGGGGGCTGCAGGTGAAGCCAGCCTGGCACAGGACAGGAGCATGGGCCCAAGGTATCCCTACCCCTCCAGCTGCGGCAGCAGGCACAAAAATGGCATTATAAATCACTTACTAAATTAAATAGTACATAGACTAGGTTATACTTACCATGGAGTCCCAGAATGGATTGTGTTGGAAAGGAACTCTAAGATCATCTCATTCCGCGCTTGCCATGGGCAGGAGGGACACGTTCCACTATCCCAGGTTGCTCCAAGCCCCGTCCAACCTGCCCTGGAACACTTCCAGGGATGGGCCAGCCACAGCTTCTCTGGGCAATCTGTGCCAGGGCCTCACCACCCTCACAGCCAAGAATTTCCTCCCAGCATCCCCTCTAATTATACCTCCCTTCAGCTTCAGAAACGTTTTTTACGAACATTTGTATAGGTGTTATCTTATTCCTATACCTATTTATATGCTCTCTGTAACTATACAAAATACATTAGGTATCTCATCTTATGTTCTATATATTATATGCTATGGTATTTCAAATTACATATCTAACATTTGAATGTCTATATGTTTATATTAGCTAGAATATATATTATCCGTATTAAATTCACATGGATACAATGTGTATCTATTATTACGTTAAGGATAATATATGCAATCTGTGATCTATAATCTATGTATAATAAAAGGTATATAATGTGATATGCATTATATATTGTACAGTGTATTATATATACACTATATGCTTTATCTTATTAATACCTGTTTTGAATATTGAATATAAAGATAGTAATTTTATCCAAAAATGGGTTATAAATAACATAAATACAACATATTACCTTTACATTATACGTGTATATCTACATATGCACACATCCCTGGTACATATTTTAGCTATACGTACATATCATGACATAAACTATAAGGTTACTTTACAAACTGTAATACTGCGTGCATCTATATGCAGTATACTCTTATTTAAAATGTATGTAAGAAAATTACGTAAATCGCATCAGCAATGTATGAATTCTGTGTAACATTGTATAACGAATGTGTAATATTTGGCACATATATAATGTGCATCATTGAATATTCAGTGCACCATATACATACAATAAGAGTATTTTAGACCATGTATGATATGTATGTATAGTGGCTATGCCAGGTGTGCACACTCTGTCCTCCACAGCACACAAATCCTGGCTGTAGAGCTGACAAAACCTCCTGTCAGACAACAGTGTTTCATTACACCAACACTTGTAATGTATCAGTAATTAGGTATAATGCATATATGGTATTATGTACTGTAGATAATGTATTTAATATCCATTGTCTCATTGGCAATATATAACAGACATATATTAGTATACACTGTATAATATAATATGCATTGATAGAACACATGTAATATACACTATCTACATATTCTGAAGTCTGCTTACATAGATCATCTATATAGAATATACTGCTATAAAATGAATGTGTTTTTTATATTTATTTTATCACAGAATCCTAAAATAGTTTGGGTTGGAAGGGAGCAATAAAGCTTATCTCATTCCAGCCCCCTGCCATAGGCAGGGACACCTTCCACTATCCCAGGTTGCTCCAAGCCCTGTCCAACCTGGCCTTGGACACTTCCAGGGATGAGGCAAATGCAAAATATAATTTATTGTATGTAATAAATTCTGATTTCTTCTGTCTGTGTGCATAACTAAACCAAAACCTCCCCGCTCAGACACCCCCAATTGTACAGCATTTTCCTGACATTTGACATTGAACTGGTGCTGCACTACAGGCAATTTCCCTCTAAAAAACTGTAAAATGAGCCAATAAAAACACCATGGTCCCACACCCTGAGAAAGCAGAACCTGTTCTAACCTGCAGCCAAGCTGTGCTGCTTCTCTCTCCCCCAGCCCAGTGCCCACTGCAGCACAGGCAGAGCCTTTGCTCTGGTTAAATGCTCCCTGTCCCTCAGCCTCCCCATTCCCTAAGAAAGGTGGACGAGCCTCGGCAGAGCGGCACAGCACAAGAGCCGGGTGGGAACAGGCTGGGCTGTGCATGCCCTCGCCTTCAGAGCTGCGAGGGGGCTTTATTAGCACTTAAAAAGAGTGATTCTTTCCTAAGAGGAGCAGGTGGTTTAACTGGACCTGGCTGCTGAAAACAATGCCGCAATTACCGTGTGGGGAGGGTGCAGTCCTAGGAGGGTCCCTGTGCCGGCGTGGGGCTCCCGCTGCCGCCGCTGTGCCCGGCTCTGCCCGCCTTCGGTCCCTGCCTGCCTGCTGGGGAGAGAACAGCACAGTCAGAGCAGTGCCAGGGGCAGCCCAGCACCCATCCAGTGGCACAGCTAAGAACCAAGCCTGGCAGTGTCTGGTCTGGAGCCAGTACCACAGCACAGCCCATGCTTGCCACGTCCCATCTCAGTGATTAATGCATCAAAGGCTGCCAGAGGCAGACCTTTGTTACGTGCACTGTAAACTACATTTTATTAAAACCATTTAAAGCCCTGATGAGGCTTCTTTACCTGCATGGAGGGATCTGAGGTGTTTGAATGCCACGTGCAGGATGCACCTGCACACCCAGATCCTTCACCAAGGGGAGCTGCCCGGGTGCTTCAGGGAACTGCTGTCCCACCCAGCTCTAAACACTCACCACAACCCAGCACTCCTGACCTGCGAGCAATGGGGCAGGGGCTGTGCTGACACCAGCACACCAAAGCACTCCCTGGCACCCTACAGGCACGGCATGTCCCACAGAAACACCTGTGACTGCAGGAGCCACTTACCAGCTCATCAACAGCGATGCCTCTTTTTGAACAGGTTTGTGTGAGGAAGTGGTCTGAAATGTGCAGCAAAATCCCATCCTTGTCCTGTTTCCAGGCTTGCCCCAATCCCATGGATACCTCCCAACTGCCCACCCCAGAAACAGACTGGGAGGTGCTGGGCAGGGCCCCCCAAAACCTTGAGCTGTGACCAGCTGCATTTTGCAGTAAGCCCACCCAGCAAGGCAGCTGACAGATGCCTTATTGCACTGATGGCTGCGAGGGACCATGGTGTTGGTACCAAAACTGCTCAAAACCTACCCTGGGGACGAGCAGCCTCCAGAGAGTCTTCCCCTGCGGGCAGGAACACCTCACCCCAGCTCCCCACCAGCTCTGAGCCCATGGTGTCCATGCTACATTTCTCAGGACGCTGCAGGTTCATCTATCCAACGTCCCCAGCTCCTTTCCCTGTACTCACACCCCATCCCAGACCACACGTTCGGCTCTCGGTGTGCTCGGAGACGGGGAAGGCTCCGGCACAGCAGGCAAACCCCTCTGCCTGCATGCACAGAGCGTGAGCTATCTCTGCACCAGCTGCCTGCACTGCATCACGTTTGGGGCAGGATCAGTGTTTTCCATGGTGCCCAAACCTGTTCCTGCTGGATGCACCGAGAGCCAGCAGCAGCTGATTTGTTAGCTGACAGCAGGAGGCTTTGTTTGCGCAGCGCTGGCCGGCCCGTGCTGCCGGGTGGCCAGGACATGGCACCCACCAGGCAACACCTGCATTCCCAGAGGCTGCTGCTGAGAGCGCTCCGGGTTCGGCCGTGCTGCTCGGCCCCCGGGATAGCCACCGAGCTACGCGTGGGCTTGGGACTTCACAGACACAGAGCAGGAGGCAGAGCCCTGCAGAGGCCCAGTGCTGGGGCCTGGGCAGTGGGACGGCGCAAGGGAGGAACTGGTGAGGGGCAGGGACAGATCCATCCCCAAACTCCTGTCCAAAGGAGGCTGGTGTGAGCAGGAGGCTTTGTGACCTGTCAGGGTGGTGCAATGCCCTCCACTGCCAGGTGGCAAGAGACACAAAACAGGGATGCCAAGGGCTCCCTGTAAAACCCCTCGGGCAGCTGGGGCTCACCCTCACAAGGACCCAAAGGCTGCAGACACAAAAGCCCAGCAGCTCTGCCCAGGCTGCAGCAGCCCAGTGATGCCAAAAGCAAATTACACCCCTTTGACACGATGTTTGTGAACAGAGCCATTTCCAACGTACTCCACTGCCACCT
Source organism: Monarcha castaneiventris obscurior (assembly GCA_026261815.1). Lineage (NCBI taxonomy): Eukaryota > Metazoa > Chordata > Aves > Passeriformes > Monarchidae > Monarcha > Monarcha castaneiventris. The sequence continues at coordinate 465,161 of JAMPIT010000035.1, forward strand.
CTCCTTACTCCTCCCCAACACAGGAGTCTCCACTAATCACCCTTTCTGCTCAGCAGGAGATAGAATAGGGTAGTGCCGATGGTTACCCAGACAGTTCTAAGAACCTGGGGAATTCTGGCCCCAACTAATTCTAACTGATTCTTACAAGAGCAGACATGGATTTACCTGACTATTAGGAAATGGACAGCGGTATGAAGCTGTTGCTTTGTGGCCCGTTGGTGCCACAGGCTTGGAGCATGGATTTGAGCAGGGACACTGCTGTGACAGTGTGGATGGAGCCTTTAGGCTTCTCCGGAGGATGTGCCGGGCACTGCTCTGGAAATGGTGTCCAGTGGCCCGAGAGGATGGCCATGTGTGCTGGCAAAGTCCCCCTGGGGAGCAAAGAGCCCACTCCACAGACAGCTGCGACACCGTCTGCGACAGCCCGGGATCTGGGGCTTTCCATGGCCAGGGAAGCCAGGAAAAGCAAAACTGCAGCTCTTGCCAGGCAGGCTTTGCTGCCTCGGTCTCTCGGGCTGTGCTCTTTTCCAGTGTATTGATTTACAGCTAAAACCACAGCTTTGCCTAGGCCTGAAGTCAGCCCTGGCATAACCAAGTTGGTTTCCTAGGAATCCAAGACAGCAGGAGCGTACCCATACATTGGTACTGTTCAGCCTGACTGAAAAAGAAAAAACAAAACAAAACAAAACCCCAAAAAATCTTTCTCTAGAAAGATGTTCTTTCTACAAGTTTTGCTTTATCAAAAAACTCAGCCAATTCCTGGGAAACTTTCCTCCAGGAAGCTCCACCACCTCCCTTTCCCACAGTGAATCAGGGTTATGTTTAGGAACCTTTAGGTGAAAGAAGATGGCAGGAACAGGCTGGAAACCTCTTCCAGGGAGCCAAAGCCTCAAAGGCATTGCTACCCCAAGATGGAGCAGCCCCTACACCCACGCCAAGCCCTTGCAGCCCCCTGGCCCTTCCTACACCAGTTTGGGAGCAGGGATTTGCTCTTGGGGCTGCCAAGCAGATTTGCATGCTGTGGAGCTGGCTCCGTACCTGCTCCTGCTGGCAAAGGGGGAGATCGTACAGGTGCATGCAACACCTGTCTGTGAGAGGGGTTTCACAAACCCAGCATGCACCCAGACAGATTTTACAACAATTCTGACCAAACACGTGAGATTCCCATATACAAACACGAGGCCCTGCAGCTGGAGATAGACTGACCTGCATACATACGTATGTACCTATATATACAGTTATTGAAGGATGCTGCAGAAATCCCACAGCAGGGCGCAAGGATCAGGCAGGAATGGGCTCCAGCCCTGCCAGGAGGCAAACAAATGCCTGGCCCCGCTTGTGCCAGGCTCTACAGCCCATGGCCAAAGCAGGATGCCGCTGCTCTGCCGAGCCCTGAGCCCCACACCTCAGCGCACGCGACAGCCACCACAGCCCTCCTATGCAGGAGTTTCTACAAGTTCTCTGCTTACAGGTGCTGCCTCTCCTCGAGCTTTCCCTACAACACCTTCCAGGGAAGGTCCCTGGCAGCTCTCCCCAGCAGCCGAGGCCAGGGCAGGCTGTGCCCAGTGATGGCCGCAGCAGGGGCAGGGCCGGGGCTCCAGCCCACGGCCGGGGTCCCCTTTGCTCAGGGGGCAGCCTTCCCCCAGACCAGCCACGCCGCACCCTGCTCTTCTCCTCCCTTTAATTCCTTTTTAATTAATCTCATCAAACAGCGCAGAGCAGGCTGGTGCCTATGGAGGCACCCTGCCAGCTGCACTGTGGAGCCGGATGCCAGTCCCCCCAAGCCCCCAGGGCCAGCCCGGCAGGGAGAAGCAGGAGGGGTGGGGGCACGCTTGAATTTGAAAATATTTTATTTGAATAGTAAATAATTATACAGTTGAAACAGTTCTATCGAAGCACTCTATAAATAGCTAACAGTTAAGAAAATAATGTGTGTAGAAAAAGAGATTGCATCTAAAAGTAAGAGCTGTTGGTTGCACGGGATAAAATGGTTAAGATCATGTGTTATTCTAGGTATAAAAGTTAAAACCTTTTCAGCAGATCCCTTTAGAAAAAAAGATCTTCTAAAACGCACAGTGAAATGGCAGGCAGGGAGACAAAAAAGCGCATTAGAATATCTGCAATCAAATAATATCAATCTTCATAATTAATATAAATAAATAAAGAATAAATAACATAATTACTCAAACCAACATATACAGATAGACAACTCATGAGCTACCTTAGTAAGGGCAAAACGAACAGAAACAGAAAGTTGGCATGTCACAGTTAAGGCAGTTTCTACAGCATTTTCTGGAGACCATCAACAGCAGAGTCAAGGCATTTGTGGCTACACTAAAGGAAACACTCGTTTCTCTTGAGCGGTTTGATCTGTTCACATCGATAAAAACCAGAGCGAAGAAACAAAATCTTAAAAAAATTAAAAAAAAAAAAAAAAGAAAAAAGAAAAAAAAAAAAGAGAGAGACCCCGGGAAGGTAAGTGTAAAGCCAGATTCCAGCAGGTCACAAGCCGTATTAAAGCTAATCGTGTGGCGGCCCCGGGGGAGCGGCGCGGGGCGGCGGGGAAGGCACGGGCGGCTCAGCAGGCGGGGCGCAGCGGCACCTGGAGCAGGATGACCTGCCGGTTCTCCGAGGGGTGGCACTTGTTGATGTGCCGGGTGAGGCCGGGAGAGCTGTAGAAGGTGGCCGGGCAGTACTTGCAGGGGAAGACCTGGGCGGCGTGCAGGAGGCGCAGGTGCCGCTCCTGGCTGCTCTTGCTGGGGAAGGTCTCCCCGCAGACGGGGCAGAGGCGGCACTCGGCGGCGGGCAGCTCCTCGGCGCTGGGCTCCGGGGCGGGTGCGGGGGCCGGTGCCGGTGCGGGTGCCGCTGCGGCGTGCCCCAGCAGGTGCTTGCGCAGGTAGGCTTGCCGGCGGAACCGCTTGGCGCAGCGGGGACACTCGAACAGCCCCTCCTCGGAGCCCGCCTCCGAGGCTCCGCCGGGGCTCGGCGTGTCCCGCTCGCTGCCGCTGCCGCCGCTCGCCTCCTTCGGCGTCTCCTCCGCCGGGGCCGGGGCCGCGGCCGGTGCCCGGCCCGCCTCGGGGCCGCCCTTGGTGGCGGGCGGGCGCGGTTTGTGCCAGCGGCGGTGGGAGGCGAGGTTGGCGGGGCAGGAGAAGACCTTGTCGCACTCGGGGCAGCGGTACTCCACCCGGACGATGCGGGAGCAGCGGTGCTGCGCCAGCGCGAAGGGGTCCCCGTACTCCTCCTTGCAGAGCTGGCAGATGAACTCGCCCAGCGGACGGGCGCAGCCGCCCCGCGCCTTGGCCGGCGCCTCCACCGGGCCCTCCTTGATGCGCAGCCCCAGCACGGGCGAGGTGGTCACTTCGTCCTCGAAGGTCAGCTTGCGGATCGCCTTCGTCTTCTTGCCCGACGGGGCTTTCTGCCGCCCGGGCTCGGAGGCGCCCGGCGGGCGCTTGGCGGGGAGCGGGCGGCCCGAGGCGGGCGGCGCGGCCGGGGCGGGCGGCGCGGGGGCTCCGCCGGGGCCGGGGTGGGCGGCGGGAGGCTCGGCGTGGCCAGCAGCGGCCCAGAGCTTGAGGTCAGCCGGGGCGAAGAGGATCGGGTCCATGGTGCTGGGCACGGCCGGCGTGGGGAAGGACTCGGCCGACACGGGCGAGCCCAGGCTGAAGCCGCGCTCCAGGTACTTGTCCCTGCTGACGGGCCGCGTGGGGCTGTACAGCGCCTGCACGGCGGCATCGGGCGTCCCGAACGGCACCGGCGGCGGCGAGTCCCGCGGCGGGGGCGGCGGCGCGGCGGGGCAGGCGGGCGGCGGGGCGGCGCCGGCGGGGAGCGGCGGGCCGGCGGCGGCCTCGCGGCAGCAGCGCGCCCGGTAGGAGACGGGGGTGGGCCGCCGGCTGCGCTTCACCAGGAAGCCCCGGGGCATCTTCACGCCGGCTCCGGGCCGGCGGCGGCCGCGGCGGAGGCTGCTGGCTCTGCCCGCGGCGCGGCCGCCGCCGCCTTTAAGCGGGCCGGGGCCATTGTTCGGGCCGGCGGCGGCGGGCCGGGCCAATCAGCGGCGGCGGCGGCGGCGCGGCCGCACCTGAGCCCGGAGCGGCACACGCCCGGCCCCGCCCCCGCCCGCCCCGCGCCGCCCGCCCGGCACGCGCGGCCTTTGTGTGCCGCCCCCCGCGCCGCAGCCACAGCCGCAGCTACAGCTACAGCCACAGCGGGGCCGGCAGCGGGCGCTGCTCCGGGCCGCGCTGCCGGGAACATCGGCACCGAGCGCCGTCCGCTCCCGGCGGGCGGACTGCCGGCACCGGGGTGCGGGGAGAGGGGAGCGCGGCGCAGGGGGAGGCGAAAGCGGCGCTGTTGGCGGCGGCACAGAGGGGAGCAGGGCTGCCCGCCGCGGGTGCTGCCCATGGGCGGCAGCAGGTGCCCGCCGACGGGTCCGTCCGAGCGGGCGGAGTAACGAACGGGTCCGGCCGAGCCCGGCAGCCTTACGAACGAACAACCCCGCGCGGCTCCGGGGTCGGGGCAGGCGGAGCCGCAGCCCCGGCCCGCTGCTAACCGAGCACGTTAGGCTAACCCTAACCCTAAGGGGTTCGGCCCGGTTCCCGGCACAGGCAGGCACGGCGGCGGCGGCGCTGGGTGTCAGTCAGAAGCGCGGCGCGGCGGGGAAGGGGCAGAGGGTGTCCGCACGCCGCGGTCGGTGCCGGAGCGCTCGGGGCCGCGGCAGGTGCAGCCGCGGCGGGCAGAGCCCGGGCCGCGGCCCCGCTCCCGCAGCCCCGCTGCCGCAGCCCTTTGTCCGCGGCGGTGCGGGGCTGCGCGCGGGGGGCTCGGGGGGGGGCTCGGGGCGCCCCGCAGGTGGCGGGGCCGGGGCCGCGTGCGGGCAGCCCCCTCCCCTCCCCTCCCCCCCGCAGGGCCCTTTGTGGGGGGCGCGGGGCACGCGGGCGGCACGCGAGCCAGCGGGGCCCCCCCGCGCGCGCCTTTGTGCGCGCCATTAGCATAAAGCTGCGCGACCCGCGGCACAAAGGGCGGGGGGGCACCGCGGCCGCCGCTCCCCCGGACACCCCCCCGGCGGGCGGGCACAGGCGGCGGGGGGGCCCGGGGGGGGCCCGGGGCCGCCCCGCCCGCCCGGTGGGACAGGCGTGCGGCGGGGCGGGGCGGGCGCATTAGCATACAGCTGCGGGCCCGCGGGCACGCGCCGCCGCCCCCCCGCCGGGCTGCGCACCGAGAGCGCCTTCATCCATGGGGCTGCGCACCGAGACCCCCTTCATCCATGGGGCTGCGCACCGAGACCCCCCCGTCACCGCCGGGGTGCGCACTGAGACCCCCCCGTCACTGCCAGGGTACGCGCCGAGACCCCCCTGTCACTGCCGGGGCGCGCACCGAGACCCCCTTCATCCATGGGGCTGCGCACCGAGACCCCCTCGTCACTGCCGGGGGTGCGCACCGAGACCCCCTTCATCAACGGGGCTGCGCACCGAGACCTCCCCTTCACTGCTGGGGTGCGCACCAAGACCCCCTTTACTGCCAGGGCCGCACACCGAGACCACCCCTTCACTGCCAGGGCGCGCACCGAGACCCACTTCATCCATGGGGCCGCGCACCGAGACCTCCCCGACACTGCCGGAGTGCGCACCGAGACCCCCTCCACTGCCAGGGCCGCACACCGAGACCCCCCTGTCACTGCCGGGGCGCGCACCGAGACCCCCTTCATCAACGGGGCTGCGCACCGAGACCTCCCCTTCACTGCTGGGGTGCGCACCGAGACCCCCTTTACTGCCAGGGCTACACACCGAGATCCCCCCGTCACTGCCGGGGCGCGCACCAAGACCCACTTCATCCATGGGGCCGCGCACCGAGACCCCCTTCACTGCCAGGGCCGCACACCGAGACCCCCCTTCACTGCCAGGGCCGCACACCGAGACCCCCCTTCACTGCCAGGGCTACACACCGAGATGCCCCCGTCACTGCCGGGGTGCGCACCGAGACCCCCGCTTCACTGCCGGTGCTGCACACCGAGACCTCCCTGTCAGTGCCGGGGCTGCACACCGAGACCCCCCCCATCGCTGCCGGGGCTGCACACCGAGACACCCCCTTCACTGCCGGGGTGCACACCGAGACCCCGCTCCCCCGGCGTCGCTCACCTGCAGCCGGCGGCAGTCTGTAGATGTCAGTCGGGGCGTACATGGGCAGCTGGGCGCGGTGGCGGCGCAGGTAGCGCAGGACGGGCTCCCGAAGCGGCGGCGGGCCGGGTTTCGGCTCAGGGCGCTGCCCGGGCACCTGCAGGACAGAGCTGTCAGACAGACCGACGGGACTCGGGGCACGCTCCGGAGCCACGGAGCAGGGCAGCGGCGTCCAAAAACGGCCTGGAAACGTGTCGGGGCTGGGACACGGGGGGCACTGGGGCACTGAGGGGGTCTCGCAGTGGTGGCACCGAGTGCACCCTGGGGCCGGTGGTGCTCGACTGTTTGTTCACCTCTCCCTCACAAATGACCGGCCACAGGTGCAAGGGCTGTGTGGAATGAACCCGTGTGGAACCCCCGTCTGTCCCGACACAGCCTGTCAGAGGGGTTTCGCCAGAGGAATTCCTCACATTCCCCCCCAGCCCCCCACCCCGCCTATACCCTATATTTACTGTGGCTTTTAACCGAGTCTCGGCACGGCCCAGCTGCAGCCGCAGCACCAGGCCATTATTCCTGACGGACGGCAAGTGCTGTTCCGGAAGGTCTGGCACGGCACGCGTGCCCCCGGCGTGCGGCAGCATCCAGCAGCTGATGGAGGTGCAGACCCCAGCCCTGCCATCTGCATGTTTGCATCGCCGGAGCTGCGCACGCCGGCACAAACACAGGGCTGTGATCCCCGAGGGGCAAACACGCCCCGCGCCAGCGGCCCTGCCAGGGCAGCCTCGCGGGACAACTTCAGCACAGGCCCCTGTCCCCAGAACATAAACTGGCTTTTATGTCCAGTTACTGCTTCGATTAACAAACATTTCTGTAAATATTGCCCCTATTGCATGACACTGATTTCCACTTTCTCTGGAAACTAACCAGAAATACCTGATTTCTGCGCACTTATGCCCACTGTTCTTAAACATCTCTTTCCCTCATTTTTACACTTCACTAGTAATTTTTCTGCCTGCTGAAATGAGCTAGAATATGAGCAACAGGAAGCAAAGATAGGAGGTCTCCTGCTTCATATAGAAATACAACCAGTCCTGAGGCATTTAAGAGATATTCCATGAGCAGCACATGGTACCTACTCTGTATCTGGCAATGTGCCCAGAAGGAACACACCCAATGAAAACATAAATGGTGACATTTAGTAAATATAGTAAAAATCAACGTGAAAAAAAACAGAAGTCCAAAATGTCAAATTTTCATTCAGAAGCAGATACCATCACCTATGTCCATAGGAACAATCCTGACTCACAGAGCTGCTTGCAGTCCATGCAGGAAGACTGTGTCAGAACTGCTGCCACAAAGACAGGATAAGGCAACTGAGTCCCTAATTTGCAGGGCACCAATTCCCCTCTCTCTGAAGTTGTTCACACTTACAGCATGAGAAAAACGTTTGAATGATGGCAAGATAAACACTTCGCATCAGGCCCCCACTTCTGCACAGAACCTAATTTTGCACAATTTTTATAGATGTCTTCCAAGAGAACCCAAATTAAACCACACCAAGGCCCTTTCTGGGTCAGGACAACAGGAGGCCAATTGCTCTGAGCCCTTCAGGGAGGAGGCAGGGCTGACTGCGTGTGGCTGCAGCTGGGACACGGCAGCATTGGGCCCTGGAGATGGGTGGGCCATGAGCTCCACAACCCCCCTTCCTCCTGCCACCCAGCCTCCATTTACACTCAGTTCTGTTCGTTTTCTGCACAGTTAAAAACTCTGTGAGCGCATGTTTAAAACGCAGTGCCATCGTCTGGAACCACAGGGGGTTAAACAAAGACAAAAGCAGTGTGAGCAGGGGCAGGGTGAGCTGGTCCCGGGCAGTGAGTTGGAAGCACCAAGATCAGACCACAAATTCTGCTTGGGATCAGCCAGAAGTTTCTCAGGGGGTATGGGAGGCAGCGCTGGGGGCTGCTGGACACCTGCTGTTGTTAGTTCTCCCCGTGGAGCACAGTGACTTTGGATTTTGGGCAGGCAGTTCCAGGCTGCTGAGGCTTTATGCCTCTGTCTATGGTGCTAAGGCCAAAACTGTAAACAGCATTAGCAAACATTTCAATTTCACCCTTACTCAGGAAATCCACTTATCACTGAAAAAGCCAGTTGCTTTCACCCTTCGGGCTACAAAAGGCATTCCCTGAGGGTAGGTGTTGAAAAACCCACGGGCTCAGCTGAGACAGGCGTAGGATGGCCTGCAGCGTGTTGCTACCAGGGAACACTACTAAATGCAAGGGGATACACGGCCGAGCCAGGCTCCAGATTCCACTGGGTACTTGTACTAAATTGCAGCTATAATGCAAAAACGCAGTGAAGGAAAACAAAGCAAGTTCAAGTTCTACTAGCAGACTTGAGAATATGCCCAAACAAGAAAACTGAACAACATGCTGTACATGGTGACCCGCCTGTGAGGTACACAGTCTGCTCAGGCTTCCCCGAAGAGAGAGGTAAACAGAAACATAAAGCTTCAGGATTAAGATGGGAGAAGAAACCCAAGTGAACAACACTAACAAATTACCTAAATAATAAAGTGCACTCGCCAGTCGTTTTTCTTACCTGTTCCGACATCAGGATTTGGCGCAGTTCCTTCTGCAGATCAATAAACTGATCGTGATAGATGGCCATGGACCAAGGCTCCCTGAAGTAGCTGTGTAAAAAAGAAGAAATTTAGTTATCTTGTGAACCTCTCATTAACCACTAATAAAGTATTTACCTGCTTTTTTGCCTTTATAAATTACAGTTCTGGACCCATCATGATCGTTTGTTCATAAAATGCCTCCTTGTAACAGCATGGTCAATCAATTCTTTTAATGGATGTTCCTGATGTACAGCCAGCTTCAGTAATTACATTTAAAGTGGCTTAATTCAGAGCTGTGGCAAGACCCGGTGAAGAATCCTGATTTTATCAGAATTTAAAAGCCTGAAGACCTGTAAAGAACGGTGTCTCCATTATCTGTCCTCATTTGAGAAAAGCAGATTGCAGGATTAACTGAACTGCTGCATAAACAAATTAAATTTGTGTAGACAATGACACAAATGTTGTTCATCATTAAGGTTTCTGGATTAATAAAAGCCAGAAAAACAGGCCACCACAGCGCTGCAATATGTTCTTTGCACTAGTGTGATGAAGCTGAATTGAACCAATTCTAGGAGGAGGCTCTTGTAACTTTTTCTTTCAGTGACAGCATTCACAGCAGCATTCTTCCATGAAAAAGGAGGAAAAGGATGGAGAGGACATGGCTCCCTGTAGAACCTCCTGGCTGTAAATATCACCAGGGGCAGGCAGATTACAAAGCTGTGATTTACCTCTCTTTATAATGAAAGATAATTTTTACAGCTCGGGTGAGATGCTGGGAGCGTAATTCTTGTTAATGCTTGCTGTGGTCAGGAGGTGCCCCATGCTCATCCCCATAATGACCCAGCAGATGTCAGCAGGGTCACCAGGAAGCTGGGAAAGGGGGGCATTTTGTGTGGTTACCACCAACACTCGTGCTTTGGGAATGGCAGCAGGAGCCTGGCACTGCCCTCAGGAGCACACAAACCTTCTCGCCTGGTTCAGCTGTGTGGCCTCTAAGTGAACACCTGCATAAGGCAACTTAGACATGCTGCACAAATGCAGTAATTCTGAGATACCTGTCTGCAGAGAACTAACGGGCAGTTTCCTCACTGCAGGTTTTACTTCCTCCATGTCCAAGGGCAGGATTTGCCCCTCCTGCTCTGAATGACACCTCAGCTCTCCCTCACACCCGTTGAAATGCCCTGTGCACCTGGCACAGCGTGGCTGGGTGTCCATGTGCTTGGGCCCTCTCTGCCCCGGCACCTCCAATCCCCTCTGTGTGCCTGGAGCTGCCCTCTCGGAATCTGCATGACCTCCAGCACAGCAGGGCTCTCCCACAGACATTTTCACAGTATAAATATTTATGGACACTATCCCAAACACCATATCCTTGCTATGGCAAGTGCTGCCTAGCCCAGGAGTTACCAGGACTGATGCTTGCCTGCTCATTCAGATATGCAGGTTAGAAAGGATGAGTTCAGCTTTAAAGATCCTTATTTCAGTAACTGCACACCCCAAATGTGTGCAGAGAGCTGCAGAAAAACACAATACCCCATAATATTTAAAACCCCTTCAATTTCAGAAGAAAAACCTCACCAACAAACAATTAACTCACTGTTGATAATAAATAGAGAAGAGCGAAAGGAAGGTGTTGTACAGGAATTCTTTAAGGTAATTAAAGACTCTGGTTTTACTGATATGCTGGGGTAAAAGCCATGTTCCACTGGCCAAATGTTTTGTCTTCAAGCTGGCATCTTAATTTTGACTGTAACCCTGAGCAGATGATTTCCTCTCTCAACTGAGGAACACCTTCCAACTGCCTTACCTCAATTAATAGGTTCACCTGGCTCACTGAGGTATTGCTGTTTAAATGCTGTTTATAAATGTTTCAGGGGTGCCAGCTCCATCTATAACTACAATTTTAACTCTTCCTGTCAATATCCACAGATCTGGAGCTCAAAACCTGAAATGTTTTGAAGCTCAAATCCAGTTTGGAATCTTTAATGCAAATAAAATGCCCATTTCTGGGAAGCAGAGAATGCCTTGTCCGTATTTTCTAGACAGGCTGCCAGAAGGAGCTCCCAGTAACCAACATTTACTCCCAGACTTCCTTCATTTCCCTTCACCTGAAGAACACCAAGAGCCATTTGGAGATTCACCTCACACAAACAATTCACTTTCTTTGCTGGCTCTGTGCTTCCATCTATTTATCTTTTCAGTTGGAATCACCTTTCTCAGGGGGCAGACGGTGTTTTTGACAGAGCAGCTCTACATATGGCTGCTAAAGGGAAGCTTAATAATGAAAAACCCCATTTGAAACCAACAAGTTGACTTTCTGAGGCTCATTCTGAATTTTATTACCACTTCAGCAGCAGTCCCTCAGGGCAAGCCGTGGAAGGCTTCAAAGTATAAAGCTCTTCTGTGTACGAGATGGAGCTGGCACGCTCCCAACAGGGGCTCAGCGGCTCCTCTGCTATCACGAGAACGGCATCTGCCACATGTGTTTGCACCATTTAGTCTTTCATAACCTGCCAGAGTGATCAGGCTAAATATGTACGAGATGACAGTGTTTGCCAGGAGCATAACGGGTGTGCAAGCTTGGTCACTTGCTAGTGGGGATCCCTGCTGGAAGCCTTTATGCCAGCGGCAGCGATCGTGGGAAGGCGCTAGTGACGGGTGGGATGGAATGGGCTCCTGCAGAAGACAATGAGCAACATCCTTTTCGTTGCTAAGGAGCTGGGCTCATCTTTCATTGACAAACAATATTTCAAGTCTGTTCTGCCTCATTTGCGAGGTGTAGCCTACATTAGACGAGAGGCGAGGAGGAAGGAAATATTTAGTGGTGTCCTGCGCAAGAGGCACGGAATCCTTCCCTTTGCAAGAGATATAAATAAAATGGGCAGAACTGGGCACTGCTAGCGAGCAAAAATGGAGTGTGCACATGGCTGTCCATCCAAGAGCTGCCCAGAGTTACTCTCCATTTCACCTGCAGGAACACACCACAGCTGGAGAAGAAGCCTCTGCCCCTGCAGAAGATGGTTCTATGTCCTGGCAGCGAGGACCCAACACTGACCTGCCATCTGAGTCAGGTCTGGTGGCACTGGGTGTAGCACTGGCAGCAAGGTGCAAAGCCAGAAAATCTTAAAAACTGAATGAAAAACCTTCAGAATAACACCCTTGTTTTGTTTAAGGACAAAACAAAAAAGCAAGTTATAACCTTAAAAAAAAGAGATGAGTAATTTCAGCTCTGTGGTACGTCTCCTACCTGCAGGGGAGTTTGGACATGCCAAATCCCCTGTGCTCTGACCCAGGGGATCAGTCCTGACCCCTGAGCTGCTCCGATGCCATTTTGCTGCAAGGAGGCTGCGATGAGGCGCAGATTTTCCACTGCCCAAAGGGCAGGTGGCACCTCGTGATGATGCCTTTGAAAAATCCCTCTGCAGACTGGCATGTCAGTGACTACAGGTTTGGAGGATAATGTGTCTGTGGCTGTTCTTATGCTACTCAGAACTTGCATGGAAACAACAAACCCAAATTCCACTCCTCACATCCCTCCTACCCCTGTTCTTCTACCAACACACATACACTCCAGGGAAGTTCAGAAGCTCTGACAGCCTGTGATGTGGGTTGAATCTGCAGCTCTCAGTAAATGTCTTGAAGCAATCCTGAACACAGATCTCTTGAAATCCTGTTTTTTTTCTTCCCAATGCCATCCACGAGTCAGCAGTGCCCTGCCCTCAGCATCAGCACTGTGAGCGCTCACAGAGCAGCACCGTGGCTTTTAGTACACAATACAAGCACAGTCATTAATCAACTTAATCTCCTGGTAATCTGTAAGGACTGGAGAGTCTCCTTTCTTGTCTATAGCTTCCCAAGCTTTGTACAACATGGGGAATTTTCAAGATAGATGTTCACTTTCCTAGGATGAAATTTCTTTTCTAAGAAGAAATCTAATGCTTAAAATGCAGAATTCTCCAGGTTGTATCAGCTACATCTGGAAGATACTCTGTCCCTTCTCAAATCCTCAGACCTCGGGCCATACAAAATCATTCCCTGGCACGTGTGGATGGCTCTGGTGGATTATGGAATCTGAGTCTCTCAGTGGTGCCTTTGGCACATGATGGCCAAAGCCCCCAGTGCTGGGGAGCTTCTGCTGAGAGCCCAGTCAGGCAGAGAAAGGCTGCTGCTCACAAATCCCGGGAATCACCCCAGGAGAACAAGCACAGAGGAGATTGAAGCTGTTCAGCTGACATGGGCTCAAGTGGAACACAATTATGCCAGGAGTGCCTACACAGAGCAGGTACTTCCACTTCTCAGGAGTGGTGAGAGTAAAGTATTGTGGAGGGATGGGATGCAATGCAATTCTAATTTTCAGACCATCCTGACAATACTTCCCAACCACAGCCTGCAGATAGAACAAAAGTCTTTTCTCCAACACAAGCACACAAGATGGAACATCCCATCTTGCCAGGAAAATTCAAAATGTGTTGTTTTGAGAACAATATATGCATGTCCTTAAGACTCTTAATTACAAAGATATGGTAATACCAGCAAAAGACACAAAATATTTCCTGATATACCTTGGATAGCTGGACCAGCAAACATAGTGTGTTAATTTAAAGACAATATAAATAAAACCACTGAGCATTTCCTGCATTCATCTGACCAATAATTTCAAAAGACAGCTTGTTTACATAGGTAAAAAGCAGGACCAATTTGTGTAAAATCCCCTAGAGCAACACCTGAGAGCATTGTTCTTCTGCACAAAGGACACAACATATTCCCTGGCCTGGAGTTTCTTAACATTCACCTACAACTGCTGAAGAGTCAAGCAAATACGAACTGACAGCCTGTTTGTAGCAAGAAGGGTCTTTACTTCCTCGCTCTGCAGTTCTGCTCCCTGAACACCTGCTTGTCCAGGCGTTTGAGTATCTCCTGTTACATGCAGTGATCCAGGACTCTGTTACTGCTCTGACCCGGTAATTAGTGAAATCAGCAGCCTTATGGACAACCAATCTGTGAGTGAATCCACTGAACAGATTCACAAAGTAACAGTGCTCACGAATTCACAAGCTGACATTTCTTTTGTCCCTTTTGAGAAGGGAATCCTGGAGAGGAAGCCTGTACTTTTTTACCTCTTCTCACAGCACCTGCAATGCCTTGTCTTTGGGAGATGACTGGTTTAAAACCCATGGTTTACAATCCCCTTTTAAACATAGCTGCAGTGGCAAACCAGAGCACAGGACAACTGCTCTTACAATTCTTGTTCTGTAAAAATGGCCACTGGATGCAGACCTCGTTGAGGGTGATACTGCTCCCCCCGGGGCTGCTGCAGGGACCTGCTGACGTCAGCGGGTGACACTGCAGCCCTCGCCAGCATCCTCCCTTCGCAAACGCCGGTGGATCCATCATGGTTGATAAATCAGCTCTGTTTGCTGCAGTTTTAATATCCTGGAAATGTTACAGCGCTGTACCCAGAGGCGCCTTCAGAAAGCAGATCCTGGTACTGAGATAATGCAGCCCTTTCCTGTCCTCCTAAGTGTCCTCAGGAGGGACTCTCTGTTTTTTCAGCACTGGCATTTGGTAAAGTTTAGACACCTTAGTAACACCATAGCAGTTATGGTGTACTGACTCTCACTGAACTGCTCTCTAAACTTCCTAAACTCTGTGCTCTTTAAAGCTGACACAGAAGCACTGCTGTCTGTGCTCTCTTTATGACCACTTTGTGGCTGACCCTGAAATCAGGCTAACTGCATTTTTTCACATAGTACTATTTCGCACGTAATGTATCATGGAAAACAATTTAAAGAAAATTAAACCTGAGGCACAAAATCACCAAACAGGCTGTGTGTAGGGGTATGATTGCTTTCCGCAATTGTTTATGGATTCAGAGTTCAATCATTCATAATGGTCTGCATAATTACTAATATGAATCAGCAAGGTTCGGCTACAAATTAATGTGGTAGGGTTCAGCCGACGAGCTTTTACTTACTAATTTGAACGTGGGGTCTCTTAGTAACGTGGCTCTTCATCAGCAAGTTAGCTGCTCCTTTAAAACTACACCAATATCTGGCAATCTCCAGCCATTTGTATCGATTTGCTCTGTAAGTGCAGCTGTACCAGTGCACCGTGGGGTTAGCAGTTAATTCAGGGAGCGAAAAAGCCGTTAGTGCTTTGATATCCCTTCAACGTGTTCCTCTTTCCTTACCCTGTCTCCCTCCTCATGGAGAGCACACGCATTTCCCTCTAATTAGGCTGCAGAACGTACAGAGCAGCACTAGTCCCTCTCAGTCACGCTCACTGCCTGCTACAGCTCCTTTCTGGTCTTTTTTAGCCCTGCAGAAAAGCGTCTCACCGTCTGCCCGATGAACAAAAGCCTAAGGTGGAATCCCTTAAATGCAATCCCAGCGTGCTGATGGTGTGGGATCCAGCAGATTCCAGACAGGAGCAGGGCATGCTAGTGTTCCTCTTAACAAACAACTACCCTTCATTTCAGAAAGCCTGGGTTAAACCCAGCTTTTCTATGTAGCACTCATTTCATGTTTAAATAATCACTGATTATCCAGCCTGTAAGTAATGAAGTTCTCTCTACCTTTTAACAATAATGCTGAAAATATCAAATGTTCCTCTTTTCCTTAATGTATTTGTTATATTATGAGGTTTATTAGCGCTGAGTCAATAAACAGTCCAGTGTGGTGTTTCTGCTTAACAGTCTCACTGAATGACACTGCTTCATAGAGCACCTTCAGCCTAATGTTAACAGCACCAGGATGTGGGAATTGCACTTCAGTGGAAAAACCTAAATGGTTACTTCAAAGTAAGTGAATGCTGTTCATGCAGCTCAAAATACTTTTGAACATTTAGCTTGTACAGCCAATATGAAAATGCAGTGTGAAAATACAAAACAGGGTTTGAAGAAGAGCAGCCAAAGAAACTATCCAGTGCTGTTGTCCATGTAGTTTCAGGGTGGTTTTTCCAAAGCCTCTCAGGGAAAGGGAGCCTGACTCCCTTTGCACATTCCTGCTGCATGTTTGGCAGCCTCGTGTTCTATGGCCTGTCAGTACCTGGTGCAGTTGAAGCTGTGCCACCTTGTCATATTTTCTTCAGGGTGCCCACCTCTTGGACAGCAACACCCACCATGGCCAGGCAGCATGCAGGCCTGCCAAGAACCACCCGGCATGGATCTCTGCAGATCCATGCATGGATCACTCCTTCCCTTCCTCAGTGAAAACCGAATCCTACCTGCATTCTGGCACGGGGGAAAACATTCCTTTGTGACTACAACTCAGCTAAATCCCCTGTGCTTTTTGTCCCACACACAAGTACTGTCACATAACCCACCCTCCCAACTCCTTCTAGCCCAAGAGCCCTGCTCACATCTGCTGGGGGCTTCTCCCTCCTCATGGTGCCCAAGACCCTCAAATTAGTAAGTGCAGAGTAAGCAAATTGTCCAGTCTGATAAGTCCTTAAAATGCTGGAAACCAAGCTATTGAAACCAAAAGTAACAAAGTGATTTTGAGCTGTGCCTGTGAGGTTTCTCTGCTCATCACTCATTAAAAGACGCACTGCCTTTGTGCACTCCTTCCCAGGCCTGACCCTGTGCCCTTCCCCTGTGCCCCCCATGCTGTCCTGCACTGGGTGCTGCCTCACCTCACCATCACTGTCAGTGCCACATGCTGAGACACAACCAGCATCTTCTGCAGGTCCTGGCTAACAAAGAGTTCATTAATACACAATCACAAAATCCCAAGTAAAAGCCACTCACACTTCATTTGCCAAAGAAGCTCCTTAAGTATTTTAGAAACTAGTGGTTCAGATTTTTATGCATTTACGTTAGATTTGATTTTCATTAATGCCAAATGAAGCTTACATGAAGCACTTCTATCTCATATTAAAGGCATGATGCCAGTGAGCATCCATTTGGTTGCCAAGTATCAGGAGACCCCTCTAATTATCTGTTTTGTAGTTAAGATGCAGCGGAGGGAGATTCCACCGCTCTGTGGACATGTTCCATAACTTGGCAACTGCCTTGCAGCTGCCTTCAGCTCAGGAGAACACAAAAGGGGGTCACTGGATGGTTGCATTCCTCCTCTGTGAAGCAGCGTGGAGGACTGATGACCAGTAAGTCTATCAACTTAAAAAGAAAAGAAAAAAATGCTGCAGACCCCTCTCCCCACCCCTCTCTTTTATCTGCTGCTAGGGCAATAATAATGGAAATAATCTGAAAGCCTTTCAGCAAGCGAGGGAGGGCAGGAGCACGGCATACAGTGTGGTATCCTTCAGGTCACACCACTGGAATTTGCTTTCTTTTTCCTTCAGGAGAAGACACCCCGTGAAAAAGAGCCTTGCTCTTAGGGACTCAAGTTCTAGTTGACTTTTTGAGATGCAGCCTGATGGGAAATGAATAAAAAAATGCAGAAACTCCTTCCTGAAGAGGACTCCAAATCTAGTGAGTAATGCCATTCAACTCACAGGTGACGAGTCTTTGGTTCCTACATTTTTTCCTGCCCTGGCATAGAAGAACTGCTTTGTCAGGCCCCTCTGCTCAGGAACTACTGGCTGCAGGCCCAGGTGAAAGGAGAACACCCACTGCATGGCACGGGGCAACTGGAAGGGAGGGCAGTGTGTGCCCACTGCTTCACCTCCTCCAAGAGCCCAGGTACTGAGGGCAGGAGGCAGAGCTGTGACCCATACTTCCTCTGGTTGTGGGTCAAGTCCTGCAGCTTTTAATACCGCTGAACTCGTACCCAAATCAATGGAACTTTTCTGCAGACAAAAGGAAATGCTATTTCTCTCATTATTCCCATTAGCCACGGCTCTGGGCTCACGGCCGGAAGGAGTGACTTTGTCAAGTTTGCTGCTCTTGGGGGCCTGTTGTTAATGCTAATTTGAGAATGGCACTGGCACGTTCTGGCCAGGAAATCCGGTACCATGGGGTTAACTTTCAGCTCTTACACCGAACGCAAATCAGTGAGGAAATTCACTGCTAGGTGCAGTCTCTAATTATTTAAAAGATAATTTGCATGCTACACAGAAATAAATTAGCTCCCAGGTGACAGCTGTTCCACTGTGTCCATTCCTGGAACGAGATGCCATGCTGGGAAATCTAAATGCAGACCAAAAGATTTAAACACTGCACTTTCGTGACTCCTAGAAAGACTCTTCCCAAAAGAGAGGCATAAGGAAGAGAGGAAGGGAAGGGATGTTTCAAACCACTAAGTTTACAAGCTTACCTAACAAACTGCACTTTCACAGTCTGTATTTTCCTTTTCCTAAGGGCGCTTCACATCTTGCCAGAAGATGTGGATGCAAGTGTAAGGCGCACTAGTATAAAAGGAAGGTTTTGAAAGCCAGAGAGAGGAATTCAGTCCTAACTTCAGGTTGGCATTCATGTGGGGTCCTTACAGACCACGTGAACAAGGCCCAAACCAGTTGTTCTTTTATCACACACATAGAAGCCAGTGAATACATTTTCCCATTCTGTACCAAAAGCCAACCAGGCACCACTTTTTCTCTAAATAAAAGTCTCAAGACAACTCAACAAGAGATGCTAAACCGTTTTTCAGTGTAATGGTTTTCTAACAGTCTTCTCATGGCTTGGTTTTAACACTGTCTATTGCACACAGATGTACACACATTCTATGTGACACTGTACTGTGGGGATGTAGATGTACTGTAGATGTGATATATTATGAAAGTACATGATACTGCCAGCCTCCCTCTGTTGTTCCATGTCCTCCTGAAAGCAGCAAATTCCCCTGCCAGCTTGCTGTATGCCAGGGCTGCTCCGTGGGGATGCCAGGCAGTTTACCTGTTACACTTGCTGGACAGTGCTCCCTCCTCACAGGATGGACATGTGGAACAGGAACTCCAAGCTGGGATGAATGGGAATGCATGTGTGTGTGTGTGAAAGGGCCACAAGAAACACGAGCGAGGATTAAAGAGCAACATATGTTCACTGCTGCAGAGCAACATATGGGATTTCATTCATATGACCAAAGAGCAAGAAGAGAAGGAACAAACCTATCTGAAGATAAGGTATAAAGAAGACTGAAAACAACTGGAGGCAATAAAATAACCAGATAAGAAAAACCTGGCAACTGTAATTAAGGAATTCTGCCGCAGGCTAATGAGAGGTGAGATAAAATAATGAGGCAAAAGGTCCCAAACAACATCACTGTCTAAAGGCTGTAAAAGACAAGTCCAAAATTAGTTCATCATCACTAATTAAGGAGAGCTGAAGGGATGTGATGAGGCCCTGATACATGGTATCCCTCCGTGCAGCACGCCAGCGATCCTTTGGTCAAGGTGAAGAAAACACTGCTACCTGTGCTGCAGGCTGAAACCCCAAAGCAGGATGATTTACTCTTCCAGATGCTGCTACTGGTGTGAAATGTGCTGGTACATCTAACAAGTGATGCTAACCACACCCAGGCAAAGCACAGGGAAGACAAGCTCCCAATGTGTGTGCACACTGTAATGCTACAAGGAGGACTGCGGGTACCTTGCCGCAACCTGAATATGGAGTTCTTCCAGTGCTCCAAATGCCTGATCAGCATGAGCCGTGACAAGGAAAGGAAATCACCTGCTGCCTTCACCCATCTCTCACGCATTTGTGTCACCCTCCTTCAGTTCCTCCTCAGCACTTACTGACAATGAGCTTTCAGGTGAACTTCACGTCTGCTGTGTCCCACTCCTCTCTCGTAAAACAAACACAGCATTTGCCATAAATCAAAATCAAGCCCTGTAGCAGCAATAATTCACAAGCGTGTTCTGGACCACAGCACACCCTTTACAGCACACTTTTACCAACTGTTACCTAAAAAACAACATTGAATCTGAAAATTTTGCTACCATTTGTGCCTTTCTTCCAATCACTTATAAACGTAACAAAATCAAACCTGGAAACATTTCAGGCACCACTATCAGCTTTGTATCACAATAAAAACTGATCATTTGTTCCTCAGTGTGGCTTTCTGCCTCTACCCAGCTGATGTAAGGCAGTACTTCACTACTCCATCTGTGACAGTTTATGTTTCAAAGCACCATTCGTGAGGGATTTCTTCAAATGAAAATCAAAAGCAATGAAACATTCTTTCAGAGGAGATGGCACATGACTAGAACTAACCAGGCCCTTCAGTCTCTCTCACCCCTTCAGGATTTATCACCAGATGAAAATAGCCAAGTTGTTGAGCATGACTATCACCACAAGTTATTTAAAATCTCCCTACAAACCTTTGGCTTAAAAATTTGACTCAAAACAACAAAAATACTTTTAAAAATTACTTTTGAACATGAGTCTTCAGTAATAAAGGGGTGTTTAGGTTCAGCTTAATGATTAACCTACTGAATATTCTAAACAAAAGTGATAAAGACACTGAAATGCTCTTTCAGGTGAAAGGTAGTCAAGTAAACCATTGCTCCTTCTCTAAGTAAATCTCAGACACGCAGCTCTTTCCAGAAAGGTCTTCAGGACTTGCATTTTTACCGACAATTTTGCTAAGTACTGGAAAATATCTTAAAATCTGTTTTTGTAGCTCTTGTTCCAAGGGAAAACGGCGAAAAGACAAAGCATATTAAGATAAAACTAAAAGTCTGGCAGAATGTGGGTTTTGTGCACAACATAGAGCCTGTCTCACCTGTAGAGGTCTGTGAGCTGCCCGGCCCTCCAGCGGTAATACAGGTCATTGAGCAGGCGCTCGTGCTGTCCGTACAGGCAGAGATAGTTGGAGACAGGGAAGGGCTCCTTGGAAAAGCAGGTGATGCTATCCACCATATTGTATCTGTTGAAGTGCATCCTGAAGTAATTCCCGTGTCCTGCCTCACCGGTTACAATCTCCGTCCCCTGGAACAGAAAACACCAGGGAAGCTGTGGAGATGGAAGGAACACCTGACCTGGCACACGTCCAGGGTCAGCGAGGGGTTCCCAGCCCATAGTTCCCACTGCTTAATGCCCACAACCCTCCTTTTAAATCAAGAGACCACTCCTGGCACAGTGGGTTATCGGGCACGTTGCTGTGGCTTGGACACAGATTTTCTGTGTAGTTTAGTTTGGTTACTGCCCACCCCATGTGCAGCACCAGCCAAGGGCCACTGCAGACATCTGGGGGTCCTGGGTCCTCCAGCTGCACTGGCAGCGTGACAGAGACCCACGGGGACCTGCGACCTCCTGGAGCAGCAGCTGGAGTCAGGAGGGATGCCTTGGGGCATCCCAAACAGCACTGGATAGCTCTGTTTGGGTAACTCAGTTGAGCTCTGCTCAGCCTTGTTTATGGCACAGAGCACACACGTTTATCATGCATATCATGTTTACTGTCAATAGAAGAACACCAATATTGGATGGTCATGCTCAAACTGTAGCATTTAGATTCAGCTACTTAAATCAATCACTTAGACAAAAATGTAAAAATTTGCTTCAAACCTCACATTGCAGTGGGATGATCAGATAGCTTGAAGCTATTTTTTCAAGCTGTATTCCTGTTACAGTTTTACACATTTCTACAACCTGTTGCTAGGCTACAGGAACCCTTAGTATTTTCACATCTAAGCTAGTACCTTTCACTAGCTTCTCTTCCTTAGAAAATTCTTTTAGGATTTATATGAAGTTTCTGGAGTGGCTTTAAAAAGACGGTCCCTTTTCAGGTAATCAGCAGGTAATCAGAGTGGCAGCAAAAGAATTCTAATCATATTCTAACAATTTGGAGTAACAAAACCAATTCCTCTCTCTGATAGTCCTTTCTGCTTTCCACTATGTGCTGCTGTGGGTGGCTCATCCTGGATCTGAAAAACGTGAGCCATGCTTTGATTCCTCTCCCTAAACCATTTTCTTTTTTAAAAGCCCATTTGTTTCATTGCTGTCCAGGTTTTAAAATCAACGCTGAAGCAGCTTTTTAAAAGCTGCTCTTTAAATCAACTGCAAAAATGGGCTTGATGCAGAAATTCCCACAGAAAAAGGTACAATCTGTGTGAAGGAGGATCTTGCCTAGGTGGAGAGTCCTCTCTGGCTTAAAAAACTATTAATCTAGTCCTTTTCTTGCCTCAAGTCAGGCTATCCAGTAAGAGAAGCACTCCACATTTGTATCCTGGGACAATCTCCCGTGTAGCCCAGCATGGGGAGTGCTTCCCTGTGCCCTGTTCCAAGACAACTCTAATGGCTGCAGGACTTGCTATTTTCTAGCAGCACAGAGCATCTCTTCCACATTACTTCTGCTGTTCCAGAAATCAGCTGAATTTCCCTGACAGACTGCCATCATCTGTAGGCACTTGCAGCACCATATTGCAGGGAGCAAAGAGGCTGTTAACTGAGGCTGAAAGCATGAAATCCTGCTAATACTGTCCTGTGTCCTCTGTATGGAAACCAGGCATCTTTGGAGAAAGCCAAACACCAGGAAGCAAGGAAAGGAACACCTGAGAGGTTCTGTTAGTTCTGTGGCTGCTCCTGGTCCTCCAGCTGTACCTGGTGTATACGGTGACCCCAGGCCCAGCTACCCTAAATAGGAACATCTTTTTAAACAAACCGGGGGATGAAACAAGAAAAAGTTCCATTATTTAACTTACGTGATCACACGGGTCATGTTCCACATCCAAGGGCATGGGGATTGCTGGCTTGGAAACGTGCAAGTAGTTATAACCTCCAGGAAGAACACCACCTGCCAGAAAAAAAACAATGTTCTTTCTTTTGTCCTCCTTCTGCCATCATCTTTTTTCCACTACATAAAGAGCTTTGAGGGCTGTACTGCCATGAGATAGCACCTGAGGTGAGGTGGACCTGCCTGTACTACAGAAGAGCAAAAACACCTCAGAGGGGATGGAAATGTGACAGAAATCCAGCTGGACATACCTTGAACCTTACACCTTCTGTATACGGGGATGAGTCTGTCTGAGCCTTCTGGTGGCTCAGAACTGGGCTGAGAGGTTGGATCAAGGAGACTCAGCATGGACGCAGCAAGCTCAAAGCCAATCTCCTTGGAGTTGAAGTTGCTGTGTGTCAATTCATCCCTATAGTATCTCCTGGAGAATTTTGTCAGAGGACCTGCAGCCCTGATGCTGACATCATTGGTGTGGAACTTGGCATCAATCACAAGTCTTCCATCAAAAACAAGGCAAGCATCATTGATGGCCTTAAAGGTTTCATAGTCCACTGTCCTGTAGGCAAAGCTAAAAAATGCCTAAAAAGAGATGCAAATAAGTGAAGATTATTGTATATTACTTAGTGGCTGATTTCATAAATCGAAACCCAGACTTTATTCTGAATGCTATTTTTAAAAAAGAGAATGTTTTAAAAAACAAGAAATATGGTATGATTTTTAGCAACACTGGCACAGCAGACAGATCCTTCTGATCCAACATTTACAGCTACCAAAGTTAAAAGTAAGACAGCAGAAAGGAAAATTACTAAAGTAGACTCATCTGCTTTTGGTTATTAGATAGTTTAAGAGCTCCAATATTTGCTACATCCAATAGCCTGGGTGGCTGTGCATATTTTCTGTGTTGGTACAAGCATGGAACATAGACCTGAAGACTTTGTGAACTTTGTTATCTTCCAAATGCTCAAGCCAACCTGAAATCCCAAGGAACAGAAAAGCACTATGTATTTGGAATTTAGCAGGATAATTGTGTATTACAAGTGTTTTCCCAACTGTTGAGCCTGTTTACCAACAAACTGAGTAACTTTGGCTAACCAGCACAGGGATAGTCAATGAAATGGAAAGATCAGAAATAAACTTGTTCAGCGGAAATATCATCCTCATTCCAGCTATAGCAGCACAGTTTCAGTCAGTGGAAGCTGCAGAGGCCAAGGACCCTAAGTCCATAAATTCCTGCTCTAAGTCTCAAAGAAAAAAGCTAGTGGTAATACTCTCCTTTTGCCTTCTCGTGGCACGGGCACGGTCCCTCTCCTGGGCCACAAGGAAGCAGAGCTCCTCTCCCCACGCAGAAGCTGGGGCAGCACGACCTGCACTGCAAAGCAGGTGGTGCTGGGAGGAGACAGCAGACGTGGGAGAAGCAGCAGCCTCAGAGCTTTCTCTGGCAAAGGATAAACTGAGAGCTGTCAGAACACAATCCCCGGACGAGTGTAAAACAGGAGTACCCACTGGACACTGAGCAGGGAAAGGAGTGAGAGTGACAAGGCTGAGAGATGTTCTGAACAAGACCACAGTCTGCAAAGGGCACAGATGAAGACTGACTGTCTCATCACTCCCAGGGTTTGTGAAGCCCCAGAGCCCTCACACAGAGCTTTTTCTGCCATCAGCGCCCTCAGCTTTTAAAACCATTGCACGACAAATTGCTACCCCTCCAGCAAGAAATATTCCTTTACAGGCTTAGGAAAGGGTGGAAGGGTCTCAGATGAGCACATCTTCCCTTGCTGCCTTCATCCTGAACAGCCCAAGACACAATTGTGCCAGGACAAAGCAGCATCTGTAACCTGTCCTACCCTCAGCACCAGCTCAGGACACAGCTGTGACCAGGGTAAAGGTGTTACCCACTTGTATCCCCAAAGAGCTGTCCTGGGGACTAAGGACAGCTAAGTGTCAGATAAGTGTCTAAGGACTAAGTGTCAGATACTCAACTGGCTAGATGAGGCCGCTGAAAGAAAAGGCACAGGAGAGGGAAGCAAAGGGAGCTGGCAATTTTAACAACACTGGCATAAGCAGAGATGTGGCAGTGGAGGAGCCAGAGCCCCAGGGTTTGTTCATAGATAAACCAAGGGATGAACTGTGCACAGCTAAGGGAATTCTGACCATCTCAGGGAGCCAAAAATCAAGGAAGCTCTGCCCGTGAGGGCAAGAGGACCACACAGCCCCACATCCTGCTGGCTGACAGGCAGGACAGTGTCACCGGAGGGGAGGGGAGGGCTGCAACCTCCAGGCGGGAGCCATCTGTCAGCCCGGGCAGGAGGGAGGGAGGGAGGAGGGAGGGAGGCTGCTGCTTTAGGGAAAGAAGAGATTTTCTCCTGTTGTTTTTGTCCTGCAGGACTCAACAAATTATGTCCCCAAGAACTGCCAATCAACAGTTGATACTGGCTGAAATCCCAAAAGGCCCAGAGCTGCTGCAGAGCCGATTCCTGCAGAGCCTGGTCTCTGGTGAGTGCAGCTGCTTTCCCGGTGGAGCTGCTCTCCAGAGCCCGCTCCTCCTCCGAGTCCAGCCTCCCAGGCAGCTGGAGGCAGATACAGGAGCCTTGCACAGCAGCTGAACTGGTTTTGGAGAACACAAAGCCCTTGACATCACAAGTAATTGCAGGTCTTTCATCTCCGAGGCTGTGAAAGAGAGACCTCGAGACGGAAGGAGCATGGATGGAGGAAGGACGAGCACAGGGCACGGATGGGCAGGAGAAAGAAACCCCAAGGCAAGGGGGGTCTGAAGGAACAGTGTAGGCCACACGGGCAAGGTGGTGGGGAAAAGAGGGGGCACTGAAGGGGAGCTGGTCAGTGGATACCAAGCTGCAAAAACAAGAACCACATTGAGATCTTTGTGGAAGGATAAAAACAGAGAGATTTCAAGGAAAGAGGAGAGAACTTGAAAAGCTGCATACAAGGAGAGAGCGGGAGGAATGTCACTACTGATAT
Organism: Monarcha castaneiventris obscurior; assembly: GCA_026261815.1. Taxonomy (NCBI): domain Eukaryota; kingdom Metazoa; phylum Chordata; class Aves; order Passeriformes; family Monarchidae; genus Monarcha; species Monarcha castaneiventris. The sequence goes on from JAMPIT010000035.1 coordinate 490,426, forward strand.
GCACACCAAAGTCAAGAGACTGCTACAGATGAAAGTGCTGTGTGAGGTCTTCGCCCCCACCACAAAGGACTTAACTATCCCTGTGTTAAAAAGGAAAGGGCTGCGGAGCAGGGGGGCCAGCAGGGACCCCAGCACCTGGGGAGCTCTCTGGAGAGGCACAGTTAAACCCACCAGCTGCAGAGGAGAGCACACAGAGCAGGGAGTGCCGAGGGGCTGGCGGCTCCACACGGATGCAGGTTTTGAAGTGGCTCTGTCAGAAGCACTCACTCCTGTGAATTAGTTCAATAAAGGAAAACAAAACTATCCTGACCCTTAGGAAAGGCTAGAACCTGTCCCCAGTCTCAGAGCAGAGCCACACCTGTGAACACGCCTACAGCTTCCGTAAGATATTGGTACTGGAAGTGAAAAAAAGTGCAATCATTGATGTAGAGGGAAAGGAACCTGCTTAAAATATGTTTTCATTAAGTTACGTACTATCCCAGTGTTTTTGGCTTCTCCTATGACAATCAAACGCACATAACTATAGACAGGAGTAACTGCACATTTAAATAAGAAAAGGATTTCTGGAATTACTTCGAAAATGGATTAAGAGTATTTGTCAATCAGCAACAATTACTTGTGTGTCAGGTGACTTTAATACATTTTAATCCAAATCAGTCAGGGCATTAACAATAGGTTTATTTGGATTTAAAAAAAAACAATCCTTGAGACTAACAAGTGAACGTTCAATCTCCTAGAGACAATGAGGAAATAGATAAATCTGTGAGGGACCATCTACATTTGATGGCTTTTGTGTTACGAAACCAGCCTGACAGAAAGGCACGGGAAGCAGGTACTTACTGAGCACTGCAGTCGGAGCGGGGCTGTGGCAGTGGTGAAGGCAGCCCAGGCGATGAGGCCGTGGTCCCCCTGGCCCCACTGTGCCAGGACACTGTCCGGGTGCACGGCCACACCCGCCCCTGCCAGGGCCTCGCCCACCGTGTGCTCCAGGGCGGCGTCACCGAGGCAGGGACCCGCAGAGCCCAGCGGAGCCTGCACGAGATGGATGCGGGAACCATCAATCCCAAGGGACAAGAGGCTTTCTACCGTGGTGTAAACGTCAATTGTATTCCCATAGACAATGACGTTCCCTAAGAGGAAAAAAAAAGGGAAAAGATTTCTAAGACATACAATGAAAACCTTATTAGTATAACTCAGATGATAATAACATGGAATTGCTCTCTTTGACCCTCTTATTCCTCTGATGCTATGAAGCAAACAATGTTACCTAGCAACAGCAGCTAAGATAATTTAGTGAAGAATCTGTACAAAACATCCCACAAAGTAGGCAAGTACTTAACCCAGAAGTATGATATTCATCCTGACCCCATAATCTGAAATTATTTTGATTGAAAAGCCTTTAGGGGTAAATAAATAAATAAATCACCATTTTTATTTTGTTCTCCCCTCTCTCCCTAATTTTGCTCATTCAAAGGACTGATGGGGGGGAGCAGACAGAATCAAATTCAATACATCATGCAGAAAACCCCCACAAACTGTGGAAAGGCCAAGTCACAGAAAACAAGCCCTTGTGCCACGTGGAGGTCACCAGTGCTGCTGCTTCCTTCTGCCAAAGGCTGATCCCCAGAGAACAGGGATGGCCCTGCAGCCGTACCTGTCCCTGGTGGTGGGGAGAGCTCGGCACTGCTCTGAAGGCAGCTGCACATGGCACAGTGCCCAGCCCAGAGCCAGCTCCATCCCTGCCCGCTGCTGGGAGCTGCAGGCAGCCATCCATCCGAGCAGCTGCCGTGACAGCAGCGTGTAGGAGCTGCTGCTCCTTCTGCAGGGCTTCAGCAGCAGCACAGAAACCACTCCTGAACCCAGCTCCATCCCCCTGCCCCAGGGCAGGGCCCTGCTCATTCTTCTCCTGAACTAGTGCTGCTTCAAACGGCACAGTCAGAGCTGGGCAGGAATAGAGGACGGGAGGGTCTGTTCTGTGTGAGCACAACGGGACTCTCCAGCCTCAGGGCTAAAGCCCTCCTGGCAATAAGGCAGGCAGAGCTGGGATGCAGCAGAGCAGCTGTGTGTTTTATCTCAGGATGGTTAAATACAAAACACACAAACATTGCTCTGAGCAGCACTGAAACGTGTTCCTCTCCTCCCCATTCCCTCTGCCCCCCTGCTTAGAATAGGAACCATTTGTCTGCTCTGTGATCCACTAAGCCTTTGAGTAATCCAGGCAAAACAGCCCAGCTCCTGTAGGGAACTCCTCTCCCGAGGGCTAAGGACCCTTCACTCGAGGGCCAGAACACAGAGCCCAGCCCTGCAGGCTCTCTGTGCCCCACACGCCCTGCAGCCCTGCCATGCTCAGCTGCCCAGCCCCAAGCTGGGGGTCCAGAGGGAGGCAGAAACACCTCCAGACCTGCCTGCCCACGTCCACATCAGCTCCTGTGTTTCAGATCTGACCTGTCAGCACAAGATGCCCCCCTCAAAAGCACCTTCCCGGTGCCTTCATGTCCCACACCTGGGCAGTGCTGCAACCAACTCACTCGTTTATCTCAGCAGTGGCATTTACGTCTTGCCACAAGCGACAGCATCCCCTATGCCCTAAATTGTATTATTTCATAGGCTAAACTAATCCCACTGGACTGTGTTTTACTGCATGAGACACAGGGCAATACTAAACTGAGCATGCACATAGCCCCAGCTCCCAAGAATATTAATGATAAAAATGTTAACAGATGTTCTACTATTCTCCTTTGACTACAAGGTTATTTTATTTGTCCCTATCAGTTTGGCTACTCGTAGCTGCCAAAGAAACATCTCTCTTCATAGCTGCCAGAGAAGAGACTTGCCCCATGAGTACACTGCACAGAAGTGACAGAAAACATGTTTTTACTGTTCACAGCAATGACCAGAGGGACAGAACTTGCAAATGTATCAATTTGAAAACATAAGAAGAAAGAGATCTTACTACTTTCATAAATATCATATAGAATACAGGAATGCTCCAGTGTGTCCATCACTGGCCTGACTTCCCAAGCCAGAAGAATCTATCCCATAGCTTGTGCCTGCCAGGACACCTGTCTGCAGCTGCACTGGCCTCAGGAGAGGGCCAAAACAGAAGACAGACATAAGCCTGATGGGTTTTTCCCTGCTGCAGCAGGGTGTAATGCAAGAAGCAACCCTGCAGAACCCCTGAGTAAAGACCAGCTTTGCTATACTCATTTTTATGAATGCCACGTGCTGACAGTGCAGGCCAGAACATGGTGTGCAGGTGCCCACAGCCTCAGCTCCATTTACATGTTTTCAATTTGCAGGGAGTGAAACGGATGCCCTGGCTGGAAAAGGAGGATGAGGAGGGCTTCCCTGAGGCACAGCCCAGCAAAGCTCCATTTGGACTCCAGGGCAAGGCTGGGCTGAGACACCTTCACCCTTGGGCAGCTCCAGCCCCCTCAGAGAGAAGCTCAGTTACTGCATTAGACACTGGCTTTAGGGGATGTACAAGATCAGATGTGAGTCCTACATTTCTCAAGGAAAATTAAAATTCTGGTTTATATGGTAATATTAAATACAACTGCATTAGATCAGGGAAAGCAATGCTCCTTTATTGAGCTCTTGTAAATCAACAATATACTGCTTCTGCTTATTACAATATTAGTGGCTTTTTAGATGACAGTGCTAGTAGTCTAGGAACTGCAGATATTCATTATGGACTGAAATTATGTCCACTGAACAGAGAGCAGTTCCTCAGGATGCTTTTATTATTTAACTACATGAAAATGTATGTATCTGTGAGTAAACATAATAATGTTCTACAGAAAAAACAGCCATAAATAAAGATCATTACAGTAGTTTTATTGTTTATTACCTGAATGTCAGCGTCCTGCTGCAGAGCAGACTCATTAATTTTCCACAAGTGGAAGCACAAGATTTCAGTGACCCCAATGTGACCTGAATCTTTGCAGTTTGCAAAAGCTAAAGGAGAAACCCAACCCAGTGTGAACTGAAGCATTGGTGGCTCCAGTTGGTGATTCATGCACTGGAATTTTAATGCAAGAGTATTCCTACAAAAACGCTTTTAATAAGGCAGTAGACTATGCTTAGGTGAAGAGAAAAAAATAATTGCTCCATTTTGGGCCATTAAAGCAGTTTTGTTCCTTACTTTACTTCCATCCTACTTTTATTTTCATGGAAAGTGTGGAGCTAATAGGAGATGAATTTCAATTAGTCCCAATTACAGCTGTAATAGGTTCCATGCATTAGGTGGCTGAGCTTCATCAGTCAAGCCACAGTGGTCACCATGGGGCCAGTGCTTGCCCTGCTCCCAGGCTCTCAGCAGCAGAAAGCCCTCCCAGAGTCCTGGCACAACTGACAAGACTGAAAGAATGATGTTTGTAAGAAACACAGCTGAAAAAAGAAACAGGGTGAGGAGTAAGAGAAACTGAGATCAGTGGAGAAAGACCTCTCCAGCTGGGCACTCTGCACAGCAGCAGAGAACGTGATGGGAAGAGCAAGGACAGGGAGCTGAAGCCAGAGCAGGGGGAAAGGGGAAGGTGTCACATCTCCAAAAGTCCCTCCAGATCAGCCTCATCGGGAGGTGTGAATTTACCTGCTCTACACATGAAGCCAGGCCACTGCCTCATTAAGAGATGCAGCTTCACCCTGCAGCCAAGGCCAGCAGCAATAACAAAGTTAAGATGAGCATCCTACAACTTTGGTACTGCTGGAGAAGGGACACTGGTGCCAAGGCAGGTGAGACACTGTGATTGTGCCATTTGCTGCAGGGTCTGATCCTCCCAGCACCGGCTCACCCCAGCCAGCAGCTGCTCCTGGGCACATCCCTGCACAGGGGGACTGCAGCACATTCCAGGACTGGGCACCCAGGGATTCACAGGAAGGACTAGCAGCACATTCCAGGACTGGGCACCCAGGGATTCACAGGAAGGACTAGCAGCACATTCCAGGACTGGGCACCCAGGGATTTACATGAAGGACTAGCAGTAGCAAACGGGGAAACTGACAACCTCCTGTGTCCACGCAAAGTCAGCTGCAGGTACCAGCTGGACACCAGGTAGGGCCGTGTGGGCAGGGGGTGGTACCAGCTGGAGGACAGGTGGAGCCGGACTGCTCCAGAGGCTCCATGGACATGCCCGAGGCCAGAAAGCTGGCTGAGAAAACACTGCTATGTTTATGGACCCCCGTGCTGATCACAGCAAGACCTGGAGAATGATAAAGGAATTTCCAAGGTCTTGAGAACTTCCCTAAAGGAGTGCCAAGCAGGTGTGAGCTTTGCGCCACACCAAGCCACTGCCAATTCTCATTACACTCCACAAACCAGGCAGGTAAAACACATCTTCAGGAAAGTCCTGCTCTTGTACTCCACCAACAGGAATTCCCCACAAAGACAGCTTTCCTGCTCTGAACTGTCCTAACTTGGAGCAAGCAGGAACTGACATTACATGAACTCATTGACTCTTTGGTCTCTGTTTCTCTAGCTCAAAGTTGACCCAGAAACCTGGATGGTCCCAGATATTTTCCACAGCGCACACACACAGTGGATGAACTAATGAACACAGGAACAGAGCACACGCAACAAGGCTGAGGAAATACAGAGATGGTGCACATCTACACAAATGCCTGACTTTAAGGGTTAAAAAGTACCAGAAGCTTGCAGTTCTGTGTGAAAATCTGTAACTGATGCAACTGAATACAGCACTGATAGAGACATCCTAATTCAGACTTGTTTTCTTTGTGTTGTGCCACAAATCTAGATATTTTTCTATACAACAGAAAAATACATCCACTAATTAAATTATTATTTAATCGGCTAATTAATGACTCCAGACAGATTTGCATTTGGGACTTGTTTTGTTTTATATAATAACTGCAGATAATTAATCTATCTCAAACCTTCCTTTCTCAGCTAGATATTCTGGGTATCGAAAATGACAAAAAATTGTAAATTAATCTGGAAAACAAAGCACAGCAGATGAAAGACATGGTTAGAATTCATCAGGTGCCAATTATACCATGGAATAAAGGAAACAATAAGCCTAGAACACATTTCTGTAAGCGTGTGTGTTAACGAAGCCCCTTACCTTTGGAGCTGACGAGGTTCTCCTCCAGCCAGCGCGCTGCCTCTGAGCAGTCCTGGGTGTCATTGAGAGTGAAGTGATTGGAAGGCACTTTCTCTGTGTATCTCTGCGGCCACTTACTCGTGACTCCAGTGATATCTGCTCCCGTGGGAGCCAAGGCCTGGAGAAATGAATCAGTGAGTGGATATATGGCACAGACCCTGGAGATGTTAAAAGACAACGACACTCACTTTTTTGGCTGCCCAAGGGCTGCTGTCCTGGCACATCCCAACCCTCTGCCACACCCAGCAGCAGCAAACACACCCATGGCCACAGGGAACATGGATCCACGCTGATCTGGGTGCTTCCTGTGGGATGTGGGTGACCATTTCAAACAGCCACTGCCAGTGCAAGTGGAGGCACATGGCAAACACCAGGGGCTGCACAGCAAACAGCAGAAATGTCCCAGCACTCAGCAGGGGATCTCAGCAGCTCTCTGAAACACAGATCACTTTAAATGGCCCTTGGAAAGTCTTTGTGAAGCCAGACTGCCTCCAGCTTTTGTCAGCAAAAATCAACCTTCTACAATGACAGATTTTGTCCCAGAGAAAGGGACCAAAACCTGCCTGATGGTTCAAATGTGAAGATTTGGTAACACACTCAATGTAGAATGTTGCCTTCCACTAACAAACTGAATCTGAGCTGTACAAAGCAAAAAGGGAATCTCATCTCTGACTTCCTGGGCACCACTGAGCCACATCTTGAACCCTGTTCTCACTGCCAGCCGGATCAACTGAAATACTGTTGGGTCATATAAAACCAAGCATGACAGCAAAAGATCTTACTCAACAAGTAAATCTCTAAATCACAACAGATGATGTTTTACTAAGCATTATTTTGGCTGCTTACCAAATAAGGGACAACCTATAAAAAGGATGGACTAGAGTTTCATGTAATAAAACAGAAACCACTAATTTCTTCTTATCCTTTTGTAGAGCTTAAAAGTGAGAATAGATGATGATGGGATTTCTTCTCAGAGGCAGATAAAACCTGCCTTTCCCCTTGCTTTATCTTTCTCCCCCACTGCAGTTACTTGCCATAAATTATTTTGCAAGTCAGTTACCTCCAAACACCTTTTCTTAGGAGCACTTTTCCAGCTGTGACTTCAGCTTTTGCTTCATCCCTGCTGAACAGTGACCATGGGCTGCAGTTAAACGTGGCTCTGCTCTGAGAAGGGATCCCAGACCACAGAGCCTGCTGCACACACACAGCCAGACACTGCTGTGGGACATGGTGCAGCACTGTAAAGCTGCAGACATTGCTCACATCCATCTCCTGATTTTAAAGGCAAAATGCCTTGCTCACAACTCCTACCCCAAACCACCCAGGTAAGGCAAAGCCCTGCAACAAGGGGGGCTGTACCAAGCTGCCTGTTTGGTTACACAGCCTGACCCTGGCCTCATGGGGATACAGGAGCCAGAAGCCACCCTGCTCAGGGAGTCTGAGTGGGGCCAGAGCTCAGCTTGATTCTAGACCTTACATATAGCTAAGGGTCTGCTTCAGTCTCACTGGAAACTCAGCTGTGTGCTACAATACCAAGCAGCATCACGGACGTGCCTAGGCATGGTCATCACATGAGATGAGTAATTAATTTGATAAAGAATTCTCTCCGTTCCCAAAACTAGGTCAAATGGTGTTAGACCAGCTGGAGTTAAAGTCTCCTGTGGCTGTGGCCACATGTCAGCTGAGCCTGCTCCTTAGCAGGTTTAATGGTTGTGGTGGCAAAAACACCAGCAGCTTTGCCTCATGCCCATCCCTGAGCAGTAACTGCTGGGTCTGACCCTCCTCTCCTCTGGCTTTGGCAGCAGCACCGACACAGCCCAACCTGCTCCTGCTGCACCACAGGGCTGCAAACTGCTGGTGCTACCCTTGCTAAGGTGGCTCTGCTCAATCCCAGGAACACCACTCACTTTGGAAAACCTGGGAATACCTGTGTGCAGGGTTTCAGCGTGCACACAGCTCACCTGGTAGCTCTGTCCCGTGCACAGAACCAGGTAATCATACGGCACTCTCTGCTCCTTGGAAACCACAACGTACTTGGCAGCGCGGTTTATGCCCGTCATTTTACCAACAACAACGTTAACCCAGGAACAAAGTGACATCTGTGCGTAATCTTCATCATTAAAACAGTGGCTGTGAGGAAAGAATATCTGTAAGTGACATTTCGGCAGCTGACAGCAGGCATTAATTAGACATCTGGTGAGCTCGGCCCAGGCCCCCAGTGGTTCCGCCTGCTCCCTTGCTGCGAGTTTACTGCAGGCTATGGTAAAAGATGAGGCATTAGGAAATACTCAGTTACAAATTGACAACTTTCTGCTGGAACCAAACAATCCCTTCCAGCACTGGGCCTTACAACCACATAATTTAAGAACAAAGTCAGAAATATATGCTTTACTCTGCTTTTCCTTTGCAGGTTGATGCAAGGTGGAGGCTTTTGAACCTGCAAAGAAAATACTTTAACGGTCCAATTCTTCCTCCAAGACAAGACTTCCTTATTCAGCTTTTCCCCACTTTCCTTCCTTTGCTATTCAGCTTCACCAGTCATAGCTATGCACCCTAGCTATGATGGAATGCACCCTATCATTTTAGCACCCACATTCCAAAGTATTAGTACAAAAAGTGAAAAAATAAATAGAAAGCTAGGAAAATGGTTGTCAGAGCTAGAAGTAAAAGGCAGAGATCTCAAGTCTCTATTGGTGACCCTTTCCCTAATGAACTTTTCCACAATGCAAGAATGACAAATACTAAAAACAATTAAACTGGTCCTGAGCTCCGGGATGTTCAGGGTGTGCATAGAGCACGCATCACAACCAATGTCCTCTGGCAGTGTGAATTCAGTATCAGTGCCCTAAAATCACGTGTTGGCTTTGACAGTCTCAGACAAGACTTGCTTTTCTCATGCTTCAGGGGTGTTACAGCCTGTTCCAAGCAAAAAGCATCAGATATCCCTATATGTGAGAGAAGTATCAAAGATCTGGAAGCTGCTATTTTAAAAGGCCAATTTTAAAGCAAAATCCAAACAGAACAAAACCTCTTTCAATGGCTCAGTAATGAAAATGACAATTGTTTCCAAAGATCTTTTAAGGCTCAGAGTATGCCCTCACCAGGTATATCCAACACAGCAAATACCAGGACACTTACTATTACATTTATACCACCCTCTCTGCTTAACAGCCTTCTACAAAGACAAAGATTCCAGAAGATAAAATACTTCCATACAGATGTACAACAGACACATCACTATAAAACGTGAGGAGGTCCAGAGAGAGAACACTCCCATCTAGGTCCATCAGAATCCCTGAACACTGCTGAGCCTGGCAATGGCCCACCATGGAAATGCACAGCAGTTTGCTGGCCACTGTGCAGATCCAGCTGGGCTCAACTCCATACCTCCTGGATACCAAAAACCTGCACCAGGCAAAGCCTGTTCAGTCAGGTTCTTTCAGTAGAACTGGACAAGCCCATTTATAGCTTTGTAGAGCAATAAACCAATAGGATGTAGTGAAAAAGAATGCCATGGGTTTAAAACAAGCAAAAAAGATGAATGGCTGGTGTCACACGGATGTCTCGCTTATGAGACCAGAGCAGCACAGCAAGAAGAAGGACCATGAACATGCTACATGAAAGAAGCAGAGTCTCACCCCTGCCAGGACCTCAGGACAGGAATGGGCAGTACAGAGACCCTGGGCTTTACTCAGGCTGTGAGCTCAAGTCACTACAGAAAATACATTCCACCTGCCAAGCTAAGCTCATGGCCATTTAGAGGCCCAAGAACCTGACTTTCTATTGATACTTAGTGATGAAAAATATTTCACTTTCTCCCACAGGCCTGAAAGTGACTAAACTGAAGGGGCTAGGCCCATGCTCAAGCATTTGATGCTTTTCTGTGGCACCAGCAGCTGCAGCAGAGACCGGCACTTTGACAACTGCTGCTTTGCCATCAACACCAGGACACACATCCCAACACAGAGCTCCTGGTTCCACATTAAGTGGTGCTACCAGACTCCCAAAACTGGCATTCAGGATGCCACAGGAAAAAATACAGTTGATTTTACAACCTGGGGAATTTTAGGGCTGAGTTGCCAGGCTTTCTGAGGTGCTCTGCATCCTCTGTACTCACAGATACCAGAGGCAAATAAACAAGGGAAGAAACCCACTGACAATGCTAAACTGTAATAATGCAGAAATCTATAAATGGACATTAAGGACAGAGGAAGGTTTTCAAAAGCACCTTTATAATTGAGGAGCACAGCTCCCAGGAGACTGACACTCCAAAATCACAGGGATGCTTTCAGAAATCATACCCTGCAGAGTTCAATTTTCACTCTTAATCTGCTTTCAGATTTTAACAGCTAAATCTGGGGAGGCAGCTCTGAACTGCAACTTTCTGTCAGGAAGCATGCTTTGTTAGTACAACTCTTTTTTACAGTGAACTTAGGAAAAAGACTACATGCATTTATTTGAGCATATAATTCCTTTCACTTGCCAGATTTACACTTGAACACATCCCTTTCTACAGTATGGAAATTAATACAGGAAACTACTTATAAAAAATTCCTTGTCAGGGCAAAATTCCAAATGAGATCAGATGGTTTTAAACAGGTTACCACTACACCATTTTTACATCTTTGTAGAGATTTCATTTGTAAGGTTCAGCAAGCAGACGTGGAGCTGTTTTGTCACTTAAAGAGCCAGCCCTTTAGTGCACTGCAGCTCATTGAGGAAAAGATTTGGTAAAATACAATGTCAAGGCTCCAAAGAGTCATACGCAAAATCTAAATAACTTAGTGTAAGTTCATTCCCCAACCATTCAGAATAACTGATCCATTTTAATTCTACGCTTCTCAAAGTTCAAAACAACCATGTTCAGGTCCACAGTGGTGATTTATTCCAAAATAAAAACCAAAAATACTGTATTTAAATGAGAATTATGTACTGTGAATTTTAAAGAGGTAAGTAAGACTTTATCTGACTAAATGGAAGCTATTACATTTATAGGCAAACGAGGAAGCCTGTGAAGTGTTTGACAGCCCCTAGACAGGGCTCTTGCACCGTTCCCCTTCAGCTGTGCAGAACCATGGCCCGGGACAGCGCTGTGGCTGGGACTGGGGACAGACTGCTGCAGCCCAGGGACTGGCCCTCACGGCACAGGAGCAGCACAACTGATGCAGAACACTTCTGCCAAACTGATCAACAGCAACCACTCCCCCCATACTCAGCAAAACCCCCACCACCACTGGTGGGCTCTGCACCCCACCACATGCTGCTCTGAGTCAGTCCCCATCACATTACTAATATTAATTTTTGTACATTCTTTGGTTCAGCATTATTTAGAACAAAACTCACTGAAGTTAAAAACCAAACAAGATTTAAAAAGTGAGTAGATAGCTTGTGTCATTTGTCTTCAACCTGGAGATCTAAACAATATTAAAAAAGCCTTGGAAAGCAGAGACCCCTGTCCTGGTGTCACACTATGGATTGCTATCCTGAACTTACTGCTTTGGCACTATTTCCCTTCTCGTAATTCTACCCATCTCCTCTTGCAGGTGGAGTGTATGCTGGATAGACAGACTGGAGTGTTTTGGGGCTCTCTACGGAAGTATCTAAAATTTAGGACAAGTTCACAAGAATTACGAAGTGTTATATTTTCTGCAGGGGCTATGGAAGTGTTTAGATGTGAAGTCAAACCTGTTAATTAAAAATCTTCTATGCTTGGAGCTCTGTGGGTCTTTTCCTGGAAGGCCATGAATGGAAATCAAGGTCAGGTTGTTGAACTTCAGACGGGGCCTGTGGAAAGAAAAACAAACAGCCCCGGTTGGAAGAAATTCGGAGGGCACATCAAAGAAACAGCCTAGCTCAGAATTCCATGTTCAGGAGGATACAGAAAGCAATTCCTTTACACAGGGACAAAGTGTTTCACTTTGCTCAGATGCAGCTGTCTCTGGATACAAAGAGAAGAACAATTTCCACCACAGTTTCAGCAATGCCGGGGCGAGGAGGGGGACAAGACTGACAGTATGTTGAACTAAATGTGATCTGACATTTGAAAACAAATAAATATTATGAGTGATTAAGCCTTCTAATCTTCAAGGCTTTCTGTAAGTTAAGGATGGACTGATGCAAATGGTACAAAGGAATCAGAATGTTTTTTATCAACCAATGTTAATTTGTTATTCATACATTTAAAAAATATATTCAAACAAAGTTAAAGGTCATACTTAAACCAAGGAATTTCAAGGTTATGGCTGCCCCTCTCAAAATGCATATTAATAGTTTAATTCTGGATTATGGATTATCTGTGGTAAATCTCCATGCATACTCAGGCCGAGCACAAAGTAATAAATAACCTTAATGTAACAGAGTGCATATATTTATACAGATTATGGGCCTGATTCTCATTTAAATTAAGGTCACTCCGCAGAGGTGGATGTAAATAGAATTTGCTCTTCATTTACGGCCACCTTATGCTGGCTGAGTGATACAAAATGGTCTTTATGTAAATGAGAGTGAGCCTGATCCACGAGGCTGAAGGCAGAGTGTAAGAGTGATGCCATCTGCACACAGGGAGTGCCGCTCCTGGGGTGCAAACAACAACTACAGTAACTTCACACACCGACATAGCACAGCTCCTGGGCATTTATTTACATGGGATTAATTACATAAACACCTGACACATCCTCCCATCCTCAGAGCAAGGAGATTTCCTTTCAGTGTGGAGCTGAAGTCAGCTGTACAGACTGCATGGCCTCTTGCCAACAGGTGTTCAAATCCTGGGGCTACAACAACATTATGTTTAAATACTGTTAAGATTTAGGATGGAAACCTTGTGAGCCAGCATCAGAAACATGGCAGAATCAAAGTCCTAGGCACCATTAATGTGCCTCTTTTGCATGACTGCCTGATGATGCACTTTATTCATCTGGTCACATACCATTTTCCTCTGCAGATGCTCTACCTCTATTGAGCCCGCACGCAGACATCCAGGATTTCCCCAGTCATATGGTATTTGTTCCCTTTTCCCCCACTGAGCGGGAGGCTTCAATCAGACCTTTCAAGTCAGTACAATTTACTAACCAATGATTTACTTCTACCTCAGCGCTCCCATGGCATCCCCATATGCCCCAAACATTAATTCATGTTTCCCCTTCACTCATCTCGCAGGCATCAAAATGTTGATTAGCAGCTCCCTGGATGAAGTGAGATGAAACCAGTCATACCTTTGATGCCCACTTTCCACGGAGGAAAGCCAAGGCACAAAGCCGGCTGGAAGCTCCCCAGGGGCAGGGTGGTGGAGGGGGAGAGCTGCAGAGTTGCCAGGGCTGGTGCCCATGCCCTGAGCACTGCACAGCTCCCAGCAAAGAACGGCCCCATTTGCACACCCAGAGGCAAACCCCTGCTGCTGCTAAGTGTCAGAATTTGCTCAGTGTTTTGAGCACAGGCTGGTGGCATTTGTGAAAATTATCAGAATCTTTAAATAAGTAACAAATGTGGTATCTTGTGTCACAAAAGCCCGGCTCCACAAGCGTAGCTGGCACGTGTAAGCCCAGGATTTAAAATACATACATTTACGTACATACGGGCACTTAAAGGCAAGCCTGAGCACTAGAGGGGAGCTGCGGCTCCTGCTGGGCAATGGCAGAGCCACCACGGGGTGACAGGTTGGGGATTTTGAGCTTTATAGTTTCTAGGCTAACAAAAGGATGGCTTATTTACTACAGCTTTTGATTCCTTACTGGTGCCTAAAAGCTCTGAACTGAAAAACAACCAAGGCCCTGGAAACAGGCAGCGGGTGTCAGGACTGGCACTAACTTAGATGCTGCTAATAAATATAACAATGCCTGACATGAAACAGGACAAAAGTGGAGGTTCCCATTTGGTGAAAAAGTCCTCAAGTTAAGAGCCTGAACCAGTGCAACGTTAAACAAGTGCACCTGCATTTTAGAAGCAAATAATTCCAGCAGGGATTCACGTTGCTGTGGATACAGAGGGAAGAACAGCTCAAAGATACTGGTAAAGCAGGGAGGGATTAGAGTATCTAGGGAAATAAGTAAAAGGTGTTGGGTTTCAGTGCACAGCTCTGGAGGACGGCTACAAAAAGAGTCTGAACACCCTTGTCCTCAAAATAAAACAGGGTTATTAATTTACTGAGCATAATCAAAAGGACATACAGAAAAGTTTTAGTACAGTTTTTATATACATCCTGGTATTTGTGAATCTGTTAGAATATTCCTTGCTCATTTTACTGCATTTTTTTGCCTAATGCCTTGCTACTTTTTTTTTTCCTCCTGTGTGTGGCATAATGATGGAGGCTTAGACGGTGGAAACTGCCTGAACAAATAATTTAATTAATTGCTTTCATTAAACCCCTCATTATCACAACAAGTCAAATCACTTTTGTTACAAAAAATAAAGTGCAGCAGTCTCCATGAACCCAAGCATTTCAATTTATTTGAAATCTTGCAGTTTTTAAAATTATTTTTCCAGCCATCAATAAAAACTAAAATAAAAACATGACAGAAGATAATGCTTTATCTGCCTCCTAAAATTGGTAACTATATGAACTGTTCTCCTGTGTACATAATCTTTCAACAATAGTATCTGAAATTATAACCTATCCAAAAGTAAAGTCTTAATGACATTGGATCCTCAGCTTCCCTGCAGCAAAGCCCTTATAAAAACAGCAGCTCGAGATCATTCTGAAAATGGTAAAAAATAGTCCAATTTCAGCACTAAATGCTGAAAAGCAAGATGTGATAAAGTCTTGCATTAACAAAGCTTTGAAATCAGAGAAGCCTCTCTGAAACAAAAAAGGAACATTAGGATTTTGTGGGGAGGAAGGAGCACAGAAGCAGAGCTGATGATGAGAGCTCCAGCAGCTCATAACCTGTGCTCAAGGCACAGGAACTCTGCATGTCCAGGTGTCAGTCTCGCTGTACACGGCAGATGTAGACAGTTCTCCTTTTCCCCGCAAATAAAACGATTTATCCAAAGCAGGACTTTTTTTTAAGGAAACATTTCAAGAACACACAATCAGGATGTGACTTGGAGAAGAGACATCTCCAAAAGGAAAAGATATTCTAACAGATTTCCCAGCTCCACACAAAACTCCAGACAGAAATGCCCAGATTAACAAAGGTTGCTCACATGCATAACTAGAAAGAAACCCTGCTCATTCATGTTGTCACTCCAGGATAATTGTGTTACTCAGCACTACAGCCTTGCTTGGAGCCACCTTTCCAAGCAATGTGTTCCCATGTTGTCTCTCCACTGAATTCCTTTGCCAGCCCCAGTGTTTTCCCTTTCCTCTGCTGCCTCTGCCTCCCGGGGCAGCTGTACTTGGCTTCACCAGCAGCAGAAGGGCTTGTTGTTTGTATCAACACCTACCAAAAGCACCTCTTCTCCAGAACCTTCTCTGAGGGCATCAATTACAGCCCCCAGAGCAGGATTCCAGATTCACTGCTGACCAACAGATGTCCATCTACAAGTTATCCCTCTTCAATTACCAGTAAACAAAGATTAGCCAGTTCTCCCTTGGATCAACCTTAGGAAAAAGTGTTAAGATTGTGAATGAAATTGCTCAACAAAAGAAGGGATAACAGCACAGTGTTTACTGGGACACTTGTCAATGCAAGGGTCAAGGAGGGGCTTTCCACACAACCTGGCCCATGACAACTCTTCCTTTCTCAGCAAAATATTTCATCACGCCCCGGTTGCTTCCTCCTGGTATTAAAACAACAAGGTCCCTTCAAAAACTTTTATTTTGATGGAACAGTGCTTTGTATTTTTTTTTCCAGGAGCTTCCTGCCACGTTTATCAGTTGCTGTCGCCCTAAGAAGAGCAACCTCTAAGCCCATGCCATGAAAGCCAGCACTGTCACCATTTTTGACATCTTAGCAAGAATCCATTAAAGAGCTAAAAAACATCTCCCTCGCTCTTTGACTAACACCCTTCACAGATGCTGGGAGTGCTTCTCTCTCTGCCACTGGCAGCTGGGTCTCTCACCAAACTTTGAATTTGATGGTTCACTACTCAGTAACACTGACATCAGTGAGTTATCACCATTATTCCCATACTCAATCCAAACACAACTACTAGAAAGAAAATTAACTCTATCCCAGCAAACCCAGGGCAATCCTGTCTCATAAGCTGTTCCTCCCCAGTAAAATTTGGATTCTCCTGCTAGATTATATAAACTAGTCCTCTCACTCTTCCCTCTTCAAGTGATTAGCCCTAGATGCCCTTCTCTGTGGTTATTTTACTATGTTTATCGTCCTCTGTGCTTATGCTTTTCCTAGGCAATATAATTAAACACACCAGCAACTCTGACTCTGTTGCCTTCCAATTCCCTTACTAATTCCTCATTTTTTTAGGTGGCTTTACATCAGTCTACAACCTAGATTTCTCTCTGAACATTTCCAAACACGTCTTTTTCCAGTTTCTTCTTTTGAACTCCCATCCACCTTGTAACTCACTACTCTGAAACACCTCAGCCCCCTCCTGTGGCTGTCACTGCTTCTGTCCCTTCCAGTCACCTCTCACTTCCCAGCAACTGGTTTTGCTTACAAAAACTAAAGCATCCACTCAAGATCTGTGGCATTTTCAGGATCTAGGTTACTAAAATCAAAGTTCTTACAGTACGAATTGTTCTGTAACAGGGCAGAGAAATCTAAAGAGTTCTTTCCCTTGCCCACGCAAAACACACAGCTAAATCAGACCCATCCATATCCTTCCACAGCTACAGAGTTCACAAGGGCAGCCCTACCATCCCAAATCTAAGTTAGCTTTGAGTCTGACCTAATCAAAGTACCATCCAACCACTGCTTCAGGGAGAGCACTTCCTTCCTAAAACTTCAATTTCCATTCCACAAGTGTCCCACTGTTTCATTTTCCTCAAAAAGGGCAATTATTTTTCTAGACAGAAAATGAGGGATATCTGATGATGGCCTTGGTAATTACAGTCTCTTGCTGTTTAATCACCTGGCAGATTCCAAACCACAGTAGAGAGACATCAACATCATTTTCCACAAATAACGGTATCATAAATTGGGCAGTAAAACTAAAATGTGGTTGAAACTTCACTGGTTTGCCTGCTGCTGTGTGAGTGCTTCAGTGAGTAACACACAGTGCAGATTCCAGCTTGCTAAAAGGACACTTTTAATATTATTGGCAAATTACCCATGTCGAAACGAAGGTGGTAGGGTTTTTATGGCTGTCTACCAGACCCCAATTTTCCAAACTATTGCAGAGGAGATGAGTATTCTGACTCCATGATGTAGCCTGGTGCAAATCTGGCAATGCTGCCTTCAGAGTGTGCACCCTTGAAATGCTCCCAGATACCATCAGACAGACTGCCCTTGGACCTGGAAGGCTTAAGGTTTAACCACATGTTCTCCTCCTGCAGTGGGAGAACACACACAACTTTTCAAAGTCACACATTCTGAGGCACCTCCCCAGTGCCAAGTCCTCACGACACAAAGCTGGCAGCCCAGGAAGGACAGGGACACTGCTGGCAGAGGAGTCAGCTGGGCCAAAACTCCCGATCCCAAACACCCATCCCTTCAGTTAGTGACCTCCACATGTCAGCACCCTCACTCTGCCCCTCAGAGTACACACACACACAGACACGAACAGGAATTAAATCCACGCTAATCACTAGTGGGAAGGACCAGAGCTTAGCTGGACAAGTCATTTTTTCTCCACTGCAGCAGCCTGCAGAGTCTGCTGTGCTTCCAAGCCAGCCCTCAGGCAGCCTGGAGACTGCTCTGGAGGGCTCAGCACTATACCTCCTCTGCAGCTCTGGGAACAAACTTCAAACAAAACTAAATACGAACACAAGAGAAAGTGGTTACAGCTCCTCCATGGCTTTAGCAGAGAGCTGCAAAACCTCGGTGTAGTGTTTGCACTTGGAATGCTGCTGTATTTGCTCTGAACTGCATCGATCAGAGGTACCAGGTTACCAGGTTCAGAGCTGTGGATGTCCCACTGAGTCACCAGGAGGGGATGACGGATGCAGCCCAGCATTCTATAAAAACCCTTGTGACTCATTCCAATTTTGAGCAGGCTTTTTATGAGAAAACTACTATTTCCAAGATCAGCTTTAACACTCACCAAAAAGTTAGAGGTATTCAAATACAAATAGCAACAAGAGAAAATCTACAAATGCTTACAAGTTTCAGGTGTGAAAGAACAGTTTGGGCTCAGAGTGTTTGCACATGTTTAAAGGGCAAGTATTTCAAGTTGAAATAATCGTATTTAAAACTGCAGAGAGTCTCAAAAGCAAGACCGTAACTATAAAATAAGCCCATATTGATGCTAATTGAGCCTCCTTTTCTGGCAGAGGCTGTTAGGAAGGCTGATCCTGATCCACATCCTCTCCCCTCGTTTATGTCTGGTATCAGTCACTGCCAGCGTTCATTGTGATGCCGACTGTGCAACAAGGGCAGCTCTGACCCATCTGATTTATCTCTGTCAGGACTTGAGCCCCGCTCACCAGAGGCGAGGGAAGGCAACAATGTCTGAGGGATGCAGGCCCGGTGACACTGAGCACATGGCCTGGGCTCGCCTTGCTACCAAGGGAAGGCAGAGGGAAGCACACGTGTGTCAGCTCATGTGGCAAAGACAGATAGGACAAAACAATGGGCATCACTAACCCATTCAGCGCGTGCTAGCTCTGTGGTCAGCGAGTAAGCACTAACTATTTAATTAGTCAACTAATTAGTGACAGGCAACATGGAAGGCTTCAGATGTTCCCAGACAAATGCAAAGATAAAAAGCCTAATTAACCAGCAAGCATTATGCTAACTACAGCCAAACAGGCCAGATGTGCAGGATATTGTGCACCCCAGGCTCTGTCAGGAGCCCTGTCCAAATCCTGCCACCTTGGAGCTGATCCTGGGTACCCCAAACTCCCACTGGGAGACACTGCCCTGCAGCAAAATACTCAGGTTTACTGTGCTGGATTCCAATTCTACATTGAGAAAGAAGTTCAGGGCTCTGACAAAAATGTGCTTTAATTCACCTAGTTATTAAATGCAATAGTTATTTCAATGCACCCACGTGGAGGGAGAAATAGATTTCACAACAATTAAATATGAAATACTGTGATTTTAGGCACCTTTCATTCATGGCTATCTCACACAGCATGTTATGCATATTCCAACGTCCTCAGAGAATAAGTAATTGTTTACATCAGGGTTTGGATTAAGGAGGCTATCTAAACCACGGATTAAAAACAGTTTTCCCTTTAATTGAAGACAATAGTGCTATATGCAAAGAGGTGGATAAAAGCCAGTGGGTTCCCTGCACTGGAACCAGTGACAAGGTACTGCTGGGAGCAAGCTCTGTGTTCCTTTAAGCCAAACTTCCATCTCTGCTGCCCGAGTTTGCATGCTGCTCCAGGAACCAGCCCCTGGCTCCCGGGATAAACTGGTAACACTGGGGTTTGTAATCCTGTGTCCTTCTGGCCTAATCCTGCTACCCTGCCCATCCCTTTGAAACTAGCAAAGGAAAGAAGACAAAAAAGAGACATCGACCAAACAAATAAAAAACCACCCACTGTCACACCTGTACCCCCAGAGCCACTGTCACACCAGCAGCTGGCCAGGCACCAGGCTCTTTCCCTGCACCAGTCACCTCGCCCTCCAGTAAAAGAACAAAAAACCCCTGTGCATCCTCGAGAAAAGCAGCACAGCTGAAAACATACACCTGCACACACTGCCCGAGCAGCATGGAAAAGTCTAAAGCTCGTTTGGGGCTCGGCTGGGTGAGCAGTGGTGCCATGGCTGCTCCAAGGCACTGCTCCAGGAGCACTGTGCCCCGGGATGTGCTGCCCATGGCACAGAGGGAGCGGGAGGCATCCTGCCACGGGGCAGCAGAGCTCATTCTCAAGGTCAGTTCTCTGCTTAATGAAAAATGTATTTCTTCAGTCTCAAAGAAGTTGAAAACACTTGCAAGATCGAGTTCTAATAATTGCCGCATCGGTAAGTGAATTACATTTGTATGTTTCCATGGTGACTGGTAATGTAAAATAATTAAGTATGAAGAACAACGATGAGAAAACGACTTCCTCTTTTTAAGGATTAGGGCTCACAAATTGATTCAATCCAGCTATTTTTAGTGCATGTAACCTTTGCAGGGAATATTAGAAAATTATGAGTAAATTAAACTAAATTGTTTTAAAAGGCCTTCACATTGATCAGGAGGCTATTTGCTGCTGATGTGAAAATTAAAAACTAATCTTTCCCAGATTTATACCTCTATTAATATAAATTCTGTGACACTGCACTAAGTGCTGCCTGCTGGCACTGTGGCTCTCTGAGCAGCACCCCATGTGTCTGAGGCCGGGTGCCAAGACAAGCTCAAGGAGGACGTGTCCTGCAGCAACTCTGCTGGAGTTTGTTTCAAACTCAAGCCCTGGGTGCAAAGCCTCGGCCTAGGGAGCTCCAAGGGCAGCACCTGCAAAGGCCCGTTCACTACAGACAGACTCAGTGACACACCTGGAGCACAAACACACTTTGGCTTCCCTACAGTGTTTTATAACGAAAAACAGCAACAAACAGCACAGGGTGAGTAACAAGGAAGGGGTTAGAAACTCTAAAGTACATGTTTAGCTGAATTTGGGATGGAACTGAAAGCCTAAAAGGTGCTGAGAACGGGAGGATGAGAGGTCACTCTTTACCCTGAGATGGGTTGCTTTACAAGAAGTCAAGAACTAAGAGAAGGGCAAGAAGCAGAAATTTTTTTCTGCACTGCTCCAGCAATACAACATCTATAAAGCACTTCAACTTATTCTTCTCTTGATGTATTGAAAATATAATTTGTGATGTTATCAATGGTTGTTGGCTTAATTGGGAAGAAAAAAAAAAAAAGGCAGAATTTTCCATTCTCTGCCTCCCATAAAAGCACCAGACTCTTTCAGTTCTTGTTGCATTTTGTTTTAAGAATCATGCTCAGAATTTGACTTTTATATTCATTTCTGCAAGTCTTTCATGACATTTCTAGTATGAGTGGTTAAACTCTGCAGAAAACACCAACTGCATCAAAGGAACTGCATTCTCAGAGTGTGACTCCCCAGTAAGGCCCTGAAACTGCTGTGGAGGAGGTACAGCAGTGAGACACCAGAGAGAGCACCCTGTCCTCACTTGGGAAAGCTGTTAAACAGCAGAACTCATCCAGGGGTTTCCCTGCCTTAGACTTAGGGGAAGGGGGAATTCAGACAGGTTTGGGATCCCACCAGGCACGACTGGCTTCAAAGGTCAATACTGCTTGGGAGCACACACAAAGGGCCATTGACTCCTCCTCCCCCCACAAGACTGGTTTAAAACAACGGCCAAAGCGACTTCAGGTGTTTTCAATTCTCATTTTCAGCGCAGCTTCACCCTAAGGATTGACGTGGAACTGGGAGTTGCTTGGAATCCTGTGAGTCCCAAGGCATCCAGGACACCAGCACCCATCCCTACATGTGCAGGTGCTCACACCTTAAACACTGAGTACTGAGACGGGCCCAAGGAACGCTTCAAATGCAAGAAACAACCCCCTCCATACAAAAGGGAACACATCCTTTTCAGCAAAGGAAATAAAATTTAAAACTTACCAAAAAATCAGCGTTTCCAGAAAAGAGATTCCAACATCGGATGCACCAACCACCACAATTCTACTGTTGATACACACTTTCGATTCCAGCACCAGCTTTCGATTTGTGTGGTTCAAAGAATAATTCAGCTGTAAAAAAATACGTAAGATATAGAAATGCATTAAAAAAAGAGTCAAAGCCTGCTAGGAACCATTAAACTCCCAGTGATGCATTACCTTGCACTGACACAAAATTTTTTATGGCTCACTGACATGACTAACACCATTTTTCTGTGTATGGCACCAGGTAAGTGGTACTAAGATATGTGGAATATGTGCATGTTTACTAGGTCACAGAAAATTACAAGAACTCAGTGGCCTGGCTTCTCCTGAGCGGGATGCTCTGGAATTCTTGCAGGAGAGGACAATACATTGCCTCTGCTATCAGTCACTACCATTTATCAAACACCTGGGGAACTTGCATTTACATACTGCTAAGGCCATTTTTATACCTCATAGAGCAGTTTTTATGCTTGCTGGTTTATTTATGGAAATGGCTTTACTTGTAAATTGATTAGGAACTTCTATTTTGAGTGTCTTTGTGTGTTTAATTGACAACTCCCTTTCCCAAATGAGCCTTCTCTTTTCTTACATACAGAGCAGCCACCTGGAAAGCCAGGTTGCCACATGAGTAAAGGAGTACCTCAGTGTCATTGGGATCAATGCTCCAGTCACAAATCTTACTGCCACGCTGGTAGTTACTAATTTCAGCTTCCATACCACTTCATGCACACTCTGGCTAAGGGAATAAACTCCATGTGGTTTTTTTTTCCCCATGTGTCTCTAGGTCTCACTACCTAAGATTCTCCAAACAAATATGCAGCTAAGAGACAAAAGATAACATTGCATTTGACATTCTTTTTTTTTCACCTTGACTATATTTAGCTTTCACATTTCTGATGAAAGACACAGACATCTCGCAGTTTGCATTTTTCCTATTGCTCTGGGTTGCCTACATTCCCATTTCACAGAATGGATAACTGCAGGTTCACAAATGCACTGGGAAGACCAATACAAAATGGAACCACTCTTGTTATTTGTCAGACACTTCTCCAATAAATTCCTGCTGTGACACTTAGGAAGGAAGCAATCTAAGGCTTCTAACAGGTTTTCCTCTACTACAAATAAGAGACAGCACTAATAAAATTAAGTCCTCTAAATTCCTCCTATGAATGTACAGTTGAAATATATTCCCTATATACCAGCTGACAGAGTAACTCAATAGATGAAGAGTAAGTACTTTCTTTTAAAGCTGTGGTAATTACACGTGCCCTCTCAATAAGTACATGGCACATTGAGATCCCCAAGAGATCTTTTATGCTGTGTCTTTGCACCGGTGGAGCTCCACAGCTGGGGTTTCAGCACGGCCCCACCACACTGTGGAACTCACTAGAGTGCTGTCCCGTCCCTTAAGGAAGCATTCTGGATCAATTCCCTGCCAAATGGCATGACTGCAGAGCAAGTCATTTACAATGTGGCAAAATTGTATGTCACCTTTGGTCAAGCAGCGTTATTTTTTACTGCCAGATAAATGTTCTTTGAGTTGCAGTTCACCACAGCGCAACGATGACATCCAGTGGTGAGCCAGATTCATCTCAGGGACTGGACTGCCCTGGGAAAATTCCAGAAGGTATCTCAGAAAATATGCCAGCCCAGGGTGGCTGCTTAACAGAGGTCAGCTGTGTGGCAGGCAGCACAATGAAGAATGCCTGGGCAAGGGACAGAACCACCCTGCTGCTCCAAACCAGGGTTACACAGGACACAGGCAAGTCCCTACAAAGAACCTCCATCATCCCATTCAAAGCCAGTGCTTTTGAACATGGTTGAACACTCCGTACAGGAGGATCTGCCAGCAGAAAGGATTTTAATCATAAATTAGACTGTCTGTAACACTTCCACATTTCAGAAACTGAAAAAGCCTTCTGTATTTCCCTGAAAGTGTACATCTTTAGAAGAGATTTTAGGAAATGAGGAGAACCAATGCCAAGTATTACAGACATCCCTCACTACTTAAAATCAAACTCTGATTGTATTTCTTGTAACAGCCTGAGTGGTTATGCCCCAGCTACAGGAGTTGTTGCTCTGCCAACGCTGACACGTGTGGAGCTCTCCCAGCCCCACCATCAGGCGTGGGGGACACTCTGCCCTCACCTCAGTACTCACATTCCTGGGACTGGCAGACAGCAATTCTGCCAG
Source organism: Monarcha castaneiventris obscurior (assembly GCA_026261815.1). Lineage (NCBI taxonomy): Eukaryota > Metazoa > Chordata > Aves > Passeriformes > Monarchidae > Monarcha > Monarcha castaneiventris. Next base: position 514,368 of record JAMPIT010000035.1, read on the forward strand.
GCTGGGTTTTGCTGCACACGTGGACCTGCAACTTTCTAGAAAAGCAATGACTTCTGGAGGAAAAATGATTAAGTGATGTTTGCGTTGAAACGCGGCTTTTAATTAATTAATAAAATCATAAAAAACACGGAAAGAAACTACTTGTAATGTACCTAACCAATGAAAATAGGCAGGAATGCCAGCAGCAAGCAGCATAAACCCAACAGGCCTCACGGCAACACCAAGCTCAAACATCTTCTACTGCTGTGCTGGTGGTTTATTTTAATGCTCTGCAGCAATGAAAGCAGGAATGCAATTTCCCTAGGAAGAGTTGTGTCTAATTTATGGAATGGCTTCTGTATCAGTGACACAAAAGCAGCCTATGAGCAGAATATAACCTGTTTTGTTCCCCACACAATGGCCCCAACACCAACAGCTGTCATGCTCCAGAAATCACCTTTCTTCAGCGAAGTACACTAAACAGCCCTGGGGAGTAAGGAATTAGGTGGATTGGTCCCATAATACCACCTATTTTAACAAAATGTCAGGACAAATGGCTACACGTGTTCCCCAGAGGGGTAATCAGACATCATAATTGATAGGTCAATAGCAAACTAACATGTTTATTTTGTATCCAATCTATTACATAAACCAGCAATCATTAACTAATGCAAGGCGAAAAGCATTAATTGCCATTGGTAGAAAAGGCATACGTAGCCCAGAAAAGAGGATTTTCTTTGGTTATCAAATGATCATTTGGGGTACTGGCATCCCTGTCCCCTCCACGCTGCTCCCATCTGGGGGCAGAGGGACAGCAGAGCTGGCAGTGGTGGCCACTGGCAGTGGTGGCTCTTTAGCATCAGATCATGGGGCTATTCCTGCACACGGACACCCAGTGCCATCACCCAGAGGCCTTCAAACTGGACCTCATTAAAACCATGGCTTTCACTCCTGATCTCAAAGCACAACACGGCCCAGAGCAGGATTCATTTACGGCATCCAGAATTCACACATCCAGAACCTACCCCAGGCAACCAAAGGAAAAAGAGACATGAAATACTGATAAGGCTTCAGCAAACATTATTTCCTTTGCACTTTCCAACCATGTACAGCTTCACACCCAGTTCCCCTGCCTGGTTTGCACGCACCTTGGGAATGGATTTGTGGTACATTTACTCACTACTTTACATTATATGTTGATGGTACAAACTCACATGCAGAATATTTTGAGGCTCCTTTTAGTTCTGTTTTTAAATATTGGACCCTGGGCTAGTTGAAGGTTTTTTATATATATTTATTATAATTGTTCTACAATCAGTCAGGGTTTATAGCAAACATTAGCTTCATTCTAAAAAAACCCCACGGAAACTGAACACCCAAAAATATAAAAACAAAAATCTGGACAAAGGATTTCAGCCCTGACAAGAAGAGAACAGCACTGTGTTCTGAATTGGGCACTGGAAAGTCTATCCCAGTAACACTCAGTGCTGTGTCAGAGCTGCTGCACTCCTCTCTGGGACTCCTCATGCAAAGGCTCCCTAACGCTGCAGAATTCACAGCATCACAGAATCCTTTAGGTTGGAAAAGACCTCTAAGGCCATCAAGTCTGACCATTAAACTTAGACTTGACTTTATTAAACCCTGAGGACTTGGGCCTTGCCCAGCTAAACACACTGAAGTGTTGGCTGCAGTTCAAGTATCTTGGAGTGGTCCACATTCAGAAGGGCTGCTCAGGGCACTGCATGGCAAACATGGGGCCGACTCGTTTGTTACGTTCTTGGCATCTCCACTGATCCCTCACCACTACTGGGAGGGGCCCTCCCAGCCCTGTCTTGTGGGATTCTACATCTGCCTGCAATGCTTTGGTTTTACTTCAACATCTGCTACTGAGAAATGCGAGCAACAGTTACTGCTCTAGAGGATCCACACAATTTGAGCTGTTTCTGTAAAAACCATCAGAAGCGGTGAAAACAATTAACAAACCTGTTACGAGAGTAGTGCTGAGCTCAGCGACAGTGGCAGGCAAACAAGAAGGTGAGCAAACAGAGCTATTTTCATTTCAAGCTCCATTTGAACCACAAGTTAAAAAAAGAAACACCAGTGTTTACCAAGGTGATATGAACAAAACTGATTGGAAAATGCATGCTTTTTCAGCCTGCATTAGGAATTGTTTTCTAAATACTAGCTACATTCCAAAAAGCCTCATTAGAAATCTCTGCAAACATGTTTTCAAAAGCTGTTTCCAAGCATTCACAGATTTATACAAACACCAGAAACAGAAGGAAAAGAAAACAGAAAAAGAAACAGTGGTGAAGAGCACAGCCTTAATCGTTTTGTCTTTGTCAAAGAACCCTTCTTTGAGAACTGTGGCTCAGACAGATAACACCTTGCCTTTACAGAATATTTTCATCCACAGATCCCCAAGGCCTTTATGAATGAAGTCAGTATTGTAACACCATTATCATGCCTATATGGGTAAATGCTGGTCTTCAGCTTCTGGCAAAAGCCACCTCTATATTCATAACTAATCGTATGCCTATCGCTCTGTACGAAACCAGGGATTTCCTGCTTAACTCCAACCAGCAGCAGAGGAGAGCAGAGCACGGACACATCTATTTAATTTCCTTGCAGAACCACTGTTACCATGGTAAAAAGCTGCTCTTTTTCCCTTTGAGCGCTGACATTTGGATCCCCAGCCCAGAGAGGGCTGGGCAGTTCACACTCATGTAAGGACCTGACGATTGCTTGCTGCTCTGCTTCGAAGGCCAAAGAAATGAACTCAGAATGGTGCCACTTTCAGAGAGCTCAGTTCTCCCCCGTTTTTCTGGGAAGAAAGGGAAGGACAGGAAGGCACGGGAACTCGATCAAAGCATTCAAGCTGGCAAGGGGGTAAAGCACATGGCTGGCTCTAGTCCTCTGACAGCAGTCATGGCTTCCCAGGTCATCTGTCTATGGCTTATTCTCCAAGGCACAAGGAAAGAGAGCAGCAAATACCAACTTGGGTTTTGGCCAAGGACTGACCCCATAAGCTCCACATCCCTCTGATGAACACGCCCGGCAGTCCCTGGGGAAGGGAGCCCTATGGGAGCCCCAGGCCTGAGCACAGGAGCAGCAGCCAAGGGGCAGCTTGCTCTGGTCTCTGGGAACACTGAGCCAGCCTGCAGAGGCAGCTGCCCACACACACACACACACACACTCAGCAGCGACAGGAGCAGAGCCAGAACTGAGAGAAGGCAGAGGCACCTCACAGTGCCTGAGTACAGACTCAGGGCGACACAGGCAGCAATTTAAATATACTGAACTCACTGAAAAACATAAGAGAGGTATAAAGTTAAAAGCTTGGAGGAAAAAAAACCCCGTAACATTTCATACTGAAAATAATGAACATGAGGTAACAAATAATAGCCCAGGATATGAGGGAAGATTGATCAGTAGGGTCACAGAGTCAACGTTTTAGTGACAGTGGACGTAGTTCTCCCTTTTATAACAGTGAATATTATCTTTCTGTGGCAAAAAATGTCTGTTTCCTCCTTACAAACTGGGATTATCAATCTAACAAATGGCTTTGAAAAAGCTGTAAGCCAAGTCTGACCTGTTTGTAAGCAGAAGTGCCTATTTCAGCTTACTGCAAATGTCATTAACACCTGTACAGCACTGACACCACGCTTTCAAAACAAAGATAGGTCATCTTACTTTTAATTTCACACATGCACATAAGTGGTAAACACTCCTGTTAATGATGCCATCTGGTGCCTCCCATAACGGTGTGACACTCAGCCTTCCAAACAAAATGTAATGGCAGCATCACACAAACCCCACTGACATTTACAGTGAGGAAATTTGTTATCAGCCTCACTTCAGAACGCCTGTTTGTGTGCCTACTGGTGCTATAAAACCATCACCTTCACCAGCCAAGGGGAAGAACAATAAATAATGGATTTTCATCCATGCATATACTACAAAAGCATTAAAAATTCATTACTCAAGCACACGAGCATCTTAAGCAACAGTTACTGCTTTAAAAATTAATACTGCTCCCCTGGTTAAGTGAAAACTATCCACACCAAGCCTTTGTTTGTAATCCCAGTGTCCACACACAAATTGTAACACAAAGGAACTCTGCCATTTTAACTTTGATACATGAGCCTTGATATTTAAAACGCAGGGAATTCTCTTGCCCATCTTCCCTAGGCTCTCTGCTATATTTGCTCTTTCTTATCTTAGTGGAGGCCCAACGATGGAAAAAAAACCCCAAACCGTCAAAAACCTTCCATATTTTAGCCATATTTGGTACATTCCAGAGCTTCAACTGCACATAAATAGAACTGAAACTGCCAAAATTAGCCCCCTAATTGCCACAGGTGTTCTACCAAGCCAGCACACACTTTTCTCCAAGGCAGACAGTGAGAGGGTAAAATAGCAGTGAGTGCTTTCCCTGAGTTACTCCAGGCACTGCTACTCCAGAAGCACCTCCAGGAGCAGAGCTGGCTGTTCCTGTGGTCGTGCCTGCAGACCAGGATGGGGAATGGCCAGTGTCCAGGATGGGCACACACTCCAAAGCAGAGGCTCTGGTGCTTCACAGGACTTGTGCCTGTCCCTGTCCACCTTCTTGACATTTCTCTTTGGATACGTAAGATGACAAACCTCGCTCTACTCTCAGCTGCAGTCAGGAGCAAAGAGCCTTGTTTGCTCAGAACAGACTGTTCTGTGGTAGGCTCTGTGGACAGCCTCTCCCCCATGTTTTAAAATCTGATTTTAAGTCCTTGTTTTTGTTCCCTTTGAATTACAACTAAGCTAAAATTTTTGAGCTGTACACTGTGGACTGGCTGGGACTGGACATCAGGGTGTTGTTAACAGTCAGTCTATCAGTTCTGAGTCCTTTCTGCTTCTCTGCCTGCACAGGTCAAGGTAATGGCTTGTGCTAAGTCTGGGCACTGGTGAAAAGTTCAGGCAACTACACACCAGAAAGTAGAAGCCACAGAGAGTGAAACTCCCCAGGAGTTTACTGGAGGGGACACCAGCATCTAGGGATGAGTTTTCTATACAAACACTCACATAGGTCAGTTTCACGTCCTTTTTTTTAAACAAACTTCCCCACAAGGGAAAGTTTGTCAAGCTCAAAAATGTTCCAGATTTTTTTTCTGGTTTTACCTGATAGCTAATTTCTCCTTTTCTTTTTACAAAACACAGTAAATACATACTGTTTTAAAGTCCTGCAACTTTATAATGGACATAAAAAGCTCACAGAACAGAGAATCATCCAGGATGGCTCCTAAATTCATAAGTCATTTGAGTTGTGAATGTACACAGCAATGGAACAAGTTGTAAGATTAATCTAAAAGCAAGGATGTATTTTCTCTCATGCTCTTGTTTCAATTACTATTTTAAACTGCTCTCAGGCCATTTATTCATAGCCTTCACCATAAGCATCATCACTGGAAAAATACCTCCACACTGCACTGGAAACTGTTGAGTTTGCAGTGCCTTGGCCTCCATTTTGTATCTGAACCTCACACTAACTAAATTTATACAACACTTCACAGGCTTCTGCAACTGTTCTGTCTTTTAATGAGCTGGAGCAGAAAAAACAATTCTAAACTGTGCAATAAAACCTGACAGCTTGAATGTAACCATGAAATAAAAATATAATAAACCCAATAGCATGAATAATAATAAAAGGGCAAAAACAAGGAAATAATTCAACAGATGTGTGACATTTTTGTTCTTCATTGTGGATCAGTTATTCTTGTTAATTATATCACCTATTCTTCCCTTACATTGATAATTACATGAAGCAGATGGAGAACAGAATGCTCCCAGATGGTGAGAAAGCAAACAAGTTTATAAATTGTTTATTTATGAAGAAATAATTAAAAATTATTTCATTATCTATAGTTTTCTACTCCACCAATAATGACATGCACCGTGAAGGCCAGCGGCACTTTATAAGATATTCAGGATTCTGTTGTAACCAACTGTTTTGTGTAACATGACTGCAGTGACTGACAGATGTGCAAACCACAATAATAATCTAATCTGTTTTAACGCTGAGGGAATTTAGAGTTTGAATCTTTGGATCTCCTGCCAGTTGGCGCTTCAGCACCAGTTGCTGATCCAGAATACAAAAATTAGAGATTTCCTTTTGCTTTGGCACAGCTGTCCAAAGTGTTTGATCTAATAAGCAGGCAGGAGCTCTGTCAGGTCTCTGCCCTGAACCCAAGTGTGGCAGATGTGTGGCCAATGCAATTCTGAGCCAAGATGTGGCACCTCTGCCACACTTGCTCCTCAACAGGTATGCCAAAGTCTGGACACTTCAGGACTGGATGGAAATCAGCAACTGTGCCATTCCAGGGGGCTGCAATGGGAGACAGGCAAGCTTAACATCTCCTGCTTTGTGCCTTCTCAGTCCAGTCTTACCCAATTTCTCCAAATTGCTTTAGCAGACCAACATGAGACAGAGTTTGGTAGGAACAGACACACAAAATCAGCAGCAAAAGGTATTTGCAATCTCAAAGCACAGGAAGAAGTAAGGAAGAATTTACAGCCCTTCAGGAAATGGAGCCACTGCTTGGGGAGTGACAGGGTTTCTGAGGCAAAGATGAAGCAGCACAGAGTTGTGGTTCAACAGAATAAGTGAAAAAACTTGTGATGACCTTAAAACCTATGGCAAAGCATTCATGAAAAGGATGGCAAACAGGGGAGGAGCAGGGAGAGCTCCTAAACTCTGTATTTCTCTGGAGTCACAGTCATTTTAGCAATAAGCCAAGAGGCAATACAAACCAAAAGCCTGTCTCCAACCAGAAACAAGATTGAGCCACAGGGAATGCCACAAGGGCCTGGAGAGAACAGGGCAAGTGGAGAACTGCAGGTAAATAGCCACACAGGTAACAGTCAGCTGTGGGTTTATAGGGCAAGTTTCTGGAGTTTAGGAGTACATCTCTCCAGCTCTGCCAGAGAGCCCATGGGAGGAAGGATCTATGCTTCCTTCAATACCACAAGACACAGCTCATGCTCCCTGCACGAGACAGGTGGGAGCAGGCCAGGAACCCATGGGAGGGTGACACAGGGCACTTCACCCTTGGTGGTTTTTCCAGACACCACAGAGGAATAGAGTTGACAGAGGGACGACAAGAACAAGTTACCACACATTGTTCTCATCTGTCTGTAACAACTGATCCAGACCTGCAGGAAAACCACCTCTCCAGCACAACCAGGATCCATCTGGACTGGCAATGCTCAGGAATTAGCTGAGAGCAAAGCTTCTGTGGTTCAGATTGCTGCTTTCTCCTCTTTGGAAGAGAGAGGAAGAAGGAAGCAGGAGAGCGCCTGCGTATGTCCTGGTTGAGTTCTGTGCACTGGGTCTGTGTTTATGAGTGAATCCCCTTCATGCTCTAAGCAGGCTGGAATGTTCTGGGGAAACACAGACTGATGGAGCCCCAGGGCTCCCACTGCGCACTCCCTGAGATATGGAGCCACTAAGGGCCCACAGACACCCACACACAAATTGTGAGCTGTGCCCCGACACAGAATGGCTGAGCTGCTCAGCCCCAGGCTGTTACTGGGGAAAAAGACACTCTGCAGCTAGAAAAGGAGAGCAAGAGCTCGAGAAGGGCTGGAACAAGAGGAAGGCAGCTGAAAAAGCAATAGATGAGAGACAGATGTTGATTTGTTGATTACTAGATATCAAGGGCATCTTCTGGGTATCAAAGCAAGAATATCACTACAATTATCTCCATTACAGGCAACACATACTCAAGCAATCAATTAGGGCAGGCAATCAATGAAAATTTTACATCTCTGAAATCAACTTGCATTTACAATCTTCATCTTGTAGTTCACGTGACATATCCTGCCACTACTGCAGAGCCCTCCAAAGCAGCAATTACAGTGATAACCTGTCCTCCAGCTCTTGGGAACAAAGCAGGCATGGATTCACCTCTGGAGGAGCTGCTTTCAAATTGGAGAGGGCAAAGCCCCCTCAGTTTAAACCAGCTTGGTGAGCTGAGAAAGAAACGAGGAGCGATCTCAAATGCTTGAAACCCCTGCTTGCCCCTGCTTGCCCAATCTCAACATCTCTGATCTGCTCTGATCCTGCTCTGATCTTGCTTGAAATCACAAACCAAAGATGATAGGAGACATTTTCTCCTTACTCCTCTGCAGGTGCTGGCCTCAGACATCCTCCCACGAATTCCTACTCCAGACTCTTTGTCTGCCTTTCACCTTTTTCCCTCTCTTCTCCACACTTTCCTCACAGCATTGTTCTCTCATGTCCTTTTTCCCCCTCACTTCCCATCCCATGAGCATCTTCTACAACCAAAACATGTTTCATCTTGTCTCACTGTAGTTCATAAGGTGACAATTGTCAGCCTTTCCATTCTGCAGAGCTATCACATTTATCCCCTTGGTGGGACAGATTGTTCTCTGCCTTACAGATTGCACCTTACTGTTTACAGTAGGTCTGAGAAGCCTTTTAATCACTACAAAAAGGCAGAAAGACAATATTGTGCCTACTGAAACTTGGCTGTATTAATTTATAAAATACACCTCCGTTTATTTGTAACGTCACTACAGGATTTAGCAGGGTAGTGCAAGATTATTGATGGGGATCAATCTTCCTTTACAAGGCATCTGAGCAGAGAGAGGGCAAGTGCCTTCTGCCTGGCTGCTACCCAAGGTCTAAAAGCAGCACCATCTCCTTACACCTATGAGCACACTCAGCTCCCCGTGGCAGGCTGCTCCTTATGTTACAAAGCTTCCCAACGTATGGTGGCCAAAGGTCGCTTCATTCACTCGACAGAAGAGTCAATTTAGCTTTATATGGTTTCAAGTTCGTGGTATTTCAGAGAAGCCAGCAGCAGAAGCAGACTAGCTTTATCCTCAAGTTACCACCCAGCACTTAGCCCCAGATGTCCATTCTGACAGAGCACAGTCTGTCAAAAATCTATAATTCATGCAGAGGCAGATGCATGGATACTTACACAGTGGCTGGCCTTGAGCTGGGGTTTTTCCAGTAAAACTTCTTAGCAAAAATTTCACACGTTCTATTAAATAGAAATTCGAATCTGAGATTTCAAACCATTATGTCACTACCTACAGAGAAACTCAGAAAACCTCAGGAGGAACCTGAGCAGACAAAAGATTTGCAAATCTTTCAAACACAGAAAGTATGTGATTTTCCAGCTTCAACAAAAATGCTAAGATGAGCTCTTTTAGTAAGAGAGCAATCACTTTAAAGATTAGGAACAAGCAGCAGTTTAAAGAAAAGCATCAGACAGCTCATTCTGCAGAGAAGAGAAGAGACAGGCAGGGATGTGCATGTGGAGGGAAGGCTGTTGAACAAAGCCAAACTCAGACCAACGGCCTCAGCCATGTTCTGGATTTCACTTTGCCAGCTGCTGCCTAATTAAGAGTTTTAGGTGCCAAAGCCTACTGACTAACTGAGAAAAGGACAGCACTAAAAATATTATATGGAAGCCCATCTCAGCCAGCTGGAAGTTAGTAGACAGACATAAAGCTCCCTAATTACAATTCTCCACAAAATTACAACTACCTACTGAGAGAATCCATCACTAATTGTGTTTTTCCCCAATATTTCAGCTTCGCTAGTTACTCTTTTGAGGAATCACCTTCACGTCAAATTTCAGTTACTTAAAAATGTAAGAGAATGAGGTGTAAGTTATTTAAAAACTGAAATTTTAGGAGCCTTTTCATTTAGAACCTCCAGACTGCACCAGTTTTTTGCAAACAAAACAGTTGGCTAATGAAAACAACAACCTTTGCCTTTGCTGTTAAGTCCTTTGGTGTTTTAGGGGCATCTCGTGCATGGAAGAAAAGTGTCTTTGGGACTGAAAAATAAAATGTACTTATGCAATTTCTATAGACAGAGTTCAAAAGCACGACACTGTCGTTTTTCCCCGCTTGCGGAGCACAATGCCTAAATTAACCTAGCAGGGGCAAGGCCCCAGCAGTCGGCAGAGCACTCAGAAGGCGGTGGGAGGCCGTGACAAAGCGCTGCCCTCGTGTCAGCACGGAGCAGGAAGGGTTGTGCTCCTCGTGTGTGACGGGCCCAGCCCGGCGGCAGCGGAGCGGCATCGGCCGCTGTAATTAAGGAGCAGCCTATGAGCACGGCGAGGGCAGTGCCAGCCCATCTGCCAAGCCCGGCACGAGCTGGCACCGTGCCTCCCGCCTGCTGCCGCTGCTGTCACCCACCTGATCCTGGGAGACCTGCTCCGACGGAGCGTTCACGCCAAGCTCTTCCAGAGGATAGACAATCTGTCGTCTCGGCCGCACGGGAGCCATGTAATGAAGGGCAGATGTCAGGGAATGGGCACAGGGACGCTGAAACTGAAAGACAGCGATCCATATTTCAGCAGAGAGAATGTCAGAGCAGTGCATCACAGATGTCTGCTGCATGGCTTTGCAAACACACAATTCTTAGCTCTGTTGGCTAAATCTGAGACAAAAATCAGCAAATAAACAAACATACTCAGAGCAGAGGAATGAATTGCAGATAATTCCTGACACTAATGAAGATAATTATGAGAGTAATTACATTACTATCTCTGTGGGAATGACAGATAAACAAGTGGTTTGGTTTATGGGATTTTTCAGCACAAGTATTTTCCCCAGGAGGATATTTTTCTCCATAGCGATCATGAATCAGCTTGATTTGACCTCATTAAGCTGTGTTATCTGCTCACTGCTAACCTTTGCTCGCTTGGCAAGGAATGGAGATGAATTTATATGGAAATTCTATACCGACCGAAATGTCTGGTTCATCCAAGTGATAAATGTTAATAAACTGGCAGAAATTTGAGATGAACAAAACCCTAGTGCTCATCTGAGCAGCCTGGATCATTAGAAATAGCTGTATCTGTCTATTACAGCATGGCTGGCTCTGGCATAACTTACAACATGAAAGGGAAGAAAATAAGTGAATTACAGGAAATACGGAATGAACATTAATGCAAACTAAATTACACTCAAGTGCCATTCCATCCACAAATATTAAAAACTTGAAGTTACTATGTTGAGAATTAAGTAAAATATCACACTTACCACTTATTAGATAATAATATTAGATAAGCTAAAGTAACTCAGAGTAACTCTGTAGCCTGGTAGCCTGGAAACAGTCAACACAGGAATCACTGGTAAGATTTAACTTCTCTTCCATCCAGGGCCATTAAACTGCATTTTTGTGAGTGCCTCTTCAGAATGTGAGAACATAATGCCACGCAGGAACATTGGTTCCTCACTGGAACACTTAGAACTCCACAAAAGTGCACAGGAAAACACATCCTTCTGCAAATGTACCCAAGTCTAACCTGGCAAGAGTTCACACATGAAAGCCAGTGGTGATTTCAAAACCACCCAAATCACCAAGGACAGAACCCATCTCAGTCACCATCTAAACACCAGGTGCCCAGTGCAGCTAGCCAGGCAGAAGCCTGAGCTGGAGGTGAGTCTCCAGGGGAAAATTCTGTCTGTCCTGAGACAGGCAGGTATGACTGATGGATGAACTGCCCTCAGGATGCACCGTGAGCTTCCATCAGGGGTGCCAGGAGCCCAGGAGATTGGGCTGAGCCAGACAGCAGCTTCACATGGCTACACAGGCTTGAAAATTTTACCTTGTGTTCCCTTTTCTGACATGAGACTGATGATAAAACACATGAGTATTGCTGAATTATGCTCTTCTCGGAAATGGATTTTCTCCATTAGAAGTTCAGTTCTTACCATTCTCCCCTGACACTTGCAGAAACACAAGTCCCCCTTCAAAAGCCAGTGAGGTGCCTAGGTCCCACTGACTTTAGGTGAAACACAGTCTGGAGAACCTGAATCCCTTTGGAATAGTTTTATAAGCCACCTGGACGTGTCTAAGATGATCCCCTTGCATTTACTCAGGCTACACTACCCTTGTGCTGGGCAGAGTGCCAAGGCCAAGGACATTTCCCCTCTCTGCTCCCCACCACACTTCCTGAAGACTGGTGGACACCACAGACCAGCCCTGCTATGGAAGAGCTGTGTCCATGGGTCCAGAATATGTCAGGCAGGAAAGTACAGTTTGCTGCAGATTGCCAAGAAAATCCCCATTTGCAGTCATTCACAGGAGCAAAGAAAAAAAATAAAGTGAGAAAAGGTGCCAATATTTAATACAAGAAATACAAATGACTTTTTCCTTACCTTGCCCTCCACACATTCTGGATAAATAGGGTAGTAAAGAGAAGATTTGTGACCTAAGCGAAGAATCTCCTTCAGAAAATATTTTGTATAGTGATGAAATACAGGATTTAAGACAAAGTGGCAAAGATGTCCATGTTCCTCTTGCTGGTGGTGATTAAAATGGATAAAGTCCTCAATGTTGTAATGTGCTTGAATATACTCAATATCCTGGAAAATTAGGAATTTGTGAGTCAGCAGTGATCAGCAGCTACCTCGACAGGATTTAAGCAAATACCAACCAATGAGTCACTTCCTATCAATCAAGGAGCTACATTTGAACACTGAAATCAAGTGTCTGTGAGAGCTGTTCTCAACTAAGGGCACTGACTGAACAGACTTTTCTTGAAAATCTTTTCCTTGTAGCAAAACCTCTCCTTGCAGCTTGCCCTTATTTACAAGGGCTGCACACCTGACCCTTTCCCCACAATGTCTGATACAGGTTAACAGATATCCATGAAGGAGAAAAAAACCCCACCTGTTTTTCTGAGTTCAAGGCACAGAAGGCCAGGCTGTCCCTCTCACCAAACTCCAGCTGAAAAAGGGAATTCTACAGAGCAGAGCTGTGTAAAAATGCCCTCCAACAAGTTCCCTGTTGAAGTGATAAGCTGGTATTTTTGCACATTTATTCACTCAGTCTATCCTCTTAGCTCTTAATATAATCAAGAGAATTACTCTTGGAAACAGGAGTGACTCTTCTATTGTAAAAACTAAGCATTAGAACTGCTGAACAACCTAAAATCCACCTTTTTGGTCCTAGCAGAATGCCACAAAAGCAAGACTTGGCGAATGTTTACTTTTCAATAATAATGTGCAATGTCTTCATTCCAGCACAGAATAGGCTTTTCTTTGTTTTCAAGTGCATGATTCACAATCATTCAGAACCCGCTGTTGGAGAAAAAAGTTATGAAAGCAAATCTAGGAGGAGAATTACTGCTCTTTGAAGGACTTGTGGCAAAGCTGCTTATTGACTTGGAAAGTGGAAGGGAAATAGGTAATTAAGCACATATTTAGAGGCAGAATGGCTTTGTGCTAAAGCACCAAAAAAGTGCAGCAGGAAAACTTTCAGGACACAGCAGCAGCTTCTTGAAAACAACAGGATAATTTTTTTTAACCAGTGTGTGATTAGAGAAGAGAGATAAGAGAGAAGAGAAATAATACAGTGGGCATAGGCTGGAGAGCAAGGGAGCTTCTAGAAGCAGCATTTTCACAGGCACTTTGTTAGACACACGTATCGCACCAAGCACAAAGCTCAGCCTTTAGTGTGAGGACCAAGCACCACAGAGCTCATGGAACACAAACAGAATTTACCATTTCATCCCTAGTGACAGAAACACCAACAATTTGATCCAAAACTTCTGCTACAAAGGCCCGTACTGGCATCCCATCCTGCAAGGCAAAGTCAACAGACGCATATTTCCAATTTCAGTAGAATCTCTCTTTAATGGTAACTGTGTATTTCACCACAGAGTCCCAGTTAAAACACCTTCCCCCCCCAGTGCACCTTCCAGTGCACCACCCCAGTTTAACCAGTCTGCTGCCCATGAGGGCCCTGTTTGAGCCAGGTGTTGCTGGACCCTGGACCACACAGACCTTTCCTCACTGAAGTTTCAGTTTGGATACAGCTGCTGCAGGAGTGCTGCAAGCTCAGCCACTACTTCAGTCCTGATCTTAGGACAGAATTGAACAGATATCTGCAACAAACACTCACTGGATCTTTGCGAGCCTCAGCGAATATCTTTGAGTCATTCCATATCCCTTCATTCAAGCTCAGAGCTTCAACGAGCATTTTGACACCCTGTAGGTCATCGATTGTTGCTTTTCTTACATTAAATGACCTAAAAAAGGAAAAAAGGAAGAATTAAAGTTGACTCTGACAAAATAAAAACAACTGCCAGGCTGAAGACAACACACCCTTCACAAGTACCAACCACATCTTTCATAAGCTGTAACTGATTGCTAAATGACTCTTGTTCCAAAGGCAGATATTAAATTATTGCATGGTAATAGAAAAGATCAGATTATCTGCTTGAGACAACTCCAGAATCCTGCTTTATCTGCTATTAAACACTCAGCCCAATCTGTAACTACAGGTATATCACCTGTCTTCCAGTGAGTAAAAGTCAGCAATAAAGAGAGGCAAAGAACCCTAAAATGAATGTGGAATCTGTAGCTGCACACTATGGCACATGGGGGAAAAAAAAGCAAGATAAAACCAGGTAAAGACAAGAAAAAATGAAAAAAGGACAGAGAAAAAGAAAACTGATACAAGTGTCACGCTATAAAGTAAAGCAGGGACATCAATTTCTCCAAGAACAGATTACCAATTTTTGTATTAGGCCTTGAAGCTTCAAACAGTACCACTTGAGGATAAACCTACATGACTGCAGTGCCTCTGCTAAGCGTGGAGTGCCAGTTAGCAATCACACAGCAGTGACGTGGTATCAAAGTGCCTGAGCCACACATGGAACATCTCACCTCCAGACAGCAGTGACCTGGCACTTGGCTCACTCACAGACTGCCAGCGAACATCTTCCCACCTACTAATTAGGAAGAAAGTTCACTTCACAGTGACAGTCTACAGCAGCTGAGGAGCTCTCCCAAAGTCTGTCAAAGGCAGCAACCCCTTCCTGGTTACACACAGCTCGTGCAACAAACACTTGTGGAGTGCTGTTCAAGAAGCTGAACTACAGCTTCAGTTCCAAGAAATAAGTTCTTTCACCTGCGGATAAAAACTTGCAAATCACGTAGTGTATTTTCTTTTTATTCCTGTTCTTCTCACTTTCAATTTAAAAGTGGATGTGCTGTTCTTCAGCCTCAGTCACACTGAGAGGCATTTTGTGGAATATGGATTTAATGAATAGCACTGGTACCTTAAAAACCCCAAATTACCAAGATTCTGGTACGTTATGAGAAATTTCAGAGTTCAATCCACTGACCATTTTTGAGTGCTCAAAAGCATGCATTTGGTTACTAAATTACAAACGAATCCTGAACTTCTAAGCAAGCACCAGCTGAGCTTCCACAGCTTTGCACAGTGTAAATTTCCAGTGTAAATTGCAAGGCCCAGGAAGTGCTGAGGACGATGGCCAGCAGGCCCAGCAATGTGGTTCACTCTGCAGCCCCAGTGTGCCATCCTGCCACCACTCCCCAGCCCAGCTTTGCCCCCACCCATGCCCCAGAGAAGGCAGCTGTGCCTACAGAGAACTGCATCGTGAACATGACAAAAACAGAACATGTGAAAAGTTGAAACTGCTTTTTTTTTAATAGGCAGATCCACCAGCTCCACCATGAGTATGGAATATGGGAAGGACTATCCAAGGTCTGTACTCATTTCTCTCCCAGCAATGAATTAACTCATTCTAGATGCTCAAGTCCTTTGACTGCTCAGAGACAAGGACACTATTATTATTATTATTATGCTTTTTAGTGAAAATTGAGGGAAAGTATCCATTAAGCACCCCAGCCTATGCCTTGTCATCTGCTATTTTTTTCTCCTTCACTGTTAAGTAGCAGACTCACAGTTCCATTTGCTGCACTCTTGCTTTTTGTGTACTTAACACTTTTTCTTATTCCTTTTACTGCCTGTACTAATCAGGAGCTCATTTTGTGCCTGTGCCTCTTCTGACTTTGCCCTTTCACGTCTTCATATTCCCCTCTTCTTACCCTGTTTTTCTTTTAGTCCATTTTCTGTGACTTCCTTTTCACTCACATGCTTTTGAAAGCCATAGGTGCAAGTACAATGTATTGATCTTTCACTTTCACAGATTTTGGCTATTTCCAAGAGAGTATCTGCTGTTGCACCCTGTGGGTTTTGTTCTGCAGAAACTTTCCAGAAGCTTACTCTGGCTTCTCCTAAAGCTTTTCTGACCCTGAACCTCAGTGAGCAGCTATTTTTCCTTACTATCCTGCAAAGCTGCAGGGGAACTTGGCAAACGCTACTGATGACCCTATTTTGTTTTCATGAAAGGGCTGGTGTCGTTTGGAATACGCACAATGTAATCAGAATAGTAACGTTTTTTTGAAAAGCCTTGATAACAACTTGAATTTTGCCCAAAATCGCAAGAGGACATATGACTCCCAACCCTATTGGTGGATTACTGAGCAGCTGGGCCTGAGATTACCAGGAATTACTCCAGTGGCTCTCTCTCCAGCCAGCTGGATTCTTACTCGGGGCCCAGAAGCACAGTTTCATCCCAGGGTAAAAAGCTTCTGCCTAGGTCCAAGAGTTGCTGGCCAGTTCCTGCATGAGCTATTTGTGTGCCACCAAAGGTGATTAAGTATGCAACTAAACCTAGAAGTATTTTGCTAAAACCACACCGTTTTTAGCTACATTAAGATCAAAACCAAAAAAAGAATCTCTAACTATGCCACAATTTAAGCTTGGTCTTTGGGCCAGAATAGGCTTGCTATACAAGCAAAGCTTTGGAAAAGTCATTCCATGTAACAGAAGTCACAGCAAGAAAGGTTTGGTGTCCCAGTTCACTGATATCTCAGCCTACAGAGTGTTCAGAGCATCACAGAAACTGAAGGCATGAAATAAATGATTCAACACCAAAAGTAAAAGAGAAATCATACATTACAGATAGTCAACAATGTTACTGCTGCGATCTGTATGTCCCAGAAACACATGACTACAGTTCTCTTAAGAAACCTACAGCACATTTCCAAGAATTAAGTTACACTAGGCTATCAGGTGTCAGTGTCACACAACCTGACCCACATCCCCAAGGCCAAACACAGCACCCACAACCAGGCAACTTGGAGCTGCTTGTCTGTACCAATGTCCACCTTCCCTACCTCAGTACTGTACATACAAATCCCAAATGAATCCTCTTGCTGCGCTTGGGTTTTACTCCCCACAAACGCTGGCAGCTGGGTCCCACAGCAGCCCAGAGCACAGCAGTGCTGTCCTGAGGAACGACGACTCACGTGAGCAATCCCGCCCGGTGAAACACGTACAGCTCCCGGCCCAGCCTGGAAGTGCAGGAAGGGACAGCCCGAACAAAGCTCCGGATCAGGGGGAACTCCAGGACACGATGTGGCACCAGGATGACACACAAGTCTCTGTCCTGAAAGAGATTGGCAGGCAGTGAAGGTGATCCCTAAGCTTTACCCAAAGCCCTCGGAGGGGACAGACAGCCCTGAACGCGGGGCTTACACTGCTCACACCCAAGCACTGCTCTGCCTGGGCAGCAGGAACCAACAAGGAACCAACAAGGAACCAACAGCTCAGAAATGGCTTCACTTCAGGCAAACTACGGGGTCAACTTCCCTCACTAGTCTGGTGATTCCATAGTGATATTTTGTTTCAAAGACTGACATTGCTGGATGGATAAATGGCATAAATTTGAAATGTTTTCTGGGTTCACTCTCTCTAGGAACTTGGTGGTAAGCAGTGTTTTTGAGCATGCTGTTCTTAGGGCCAAATCTGTGTCACTGGTACACACAGCCTGACTCTAAGGCACACTGCCATGCAGTTACTTGTTCCAACTCTGGTGTGCATTAAGAATGTCCCAGAAAGTGGACTCTGTTACCTCAGATGGAGTGATCACATGGGGCATTAGCAGGAAATAGCTACTGCACCATGAATCCACAGTGCCACTGTTCAGTCTATAGGCAAATACTATGAACCTCCTTAATACCACTGTTTTATAGGCTTTAGCTCCACCCCCTTTAATTTTTTTCCTGACTTTGTTTTTAATTTAGGTACAGTCTGGACCTCTACATGATTTGAAAGGCGTTTGAAGCATTTCTTTTCTAAATCTGCATCTCAAAGAAGACCCTATGGAACATAAACTAGATAGACTATTTACAAGAGCATGTAGTGCCAGGGAAATGCATTCACACTGACTGGCAGTAGGTTTAGATTAGATGGTAAGAAAAAATTCTTCCCTGTGAGGGTGAGGAGGCCCTGGCACAGGTTGCCCAGAGAAGCTGTGGCTGCTCCATCACTGGAAGCATCCAAGGCCAAGCTGGATGGGGCTTGGAGCAACCTGGGATAGTGGAAGGCGTCCTGCCTATGGAAGGGGTGGAACCAGATTATCTTTAAGTTCCTTTCCAACCCAAACCATTCAGAATTCTAGGATAAACAGAGGAGTTAGATATGAATTCCGTGAAGTCCAGAAGCAGCCAAGGAGGTGAGTAGCTTGGCCCAGGGCAACCAGGCCCAGCACACTTGTGTGGGGCACAGACTCCCTGGAGCAGCAGACCCAAACCCCCTGGCTGCCAGCTGCACTGCTGTCCCACCACACAAAAACACTCCATCTTTCATTACACTCACCGGGAAAACACTGAAAGCATAATGCAAAAAATCCAGTGACCTGCAACCAAAGCAAATATTGGTAAATAAAGCACAAATCAGACCGCTCTGATACACTGTGATACTGACATCCCTGCAATTGCAGGAACATTTATTCACAGCTGATCGGATGATCCCGATAGATCATCAATAATCAGCTGCTGATGTGGCATGCTGCACAGCGATTTCTGACTTCTAGTGCTTAAAGCATCATTATTAACAAGAATAACCAGAATGTTTGACGTAATACATGAGGCTCCTCACTAAAAGGGCAGGGGGGAGGAACAAACAAAACATTGGCTCTCATGCTGTTGACTCCAACCTCTTCAGAAGCCATTCCTGGACTGTCACAGCAGCATTAGTATACTGCAAATATTAATTCAGTTGTTGCTATGTTCCACAGTATTTTCAGCCAGCACCTGTGACTGAGCTCTGTGACTTTCCACTCCGGAAAACCTGCCTGATGTGCTCTGACAGACTAACAGGAACATCAATACTTAGAATTGTTTTAGAACACTTCTCTCCACTTCTCACCCACCGACTTAGAGCTATCCCAATCTCTTTTCCATGGTGACAGCAAATTGTGACATTTCAGTTTTAAAAGACTTGAGAAATCTCACCAAAGCCCTGCTGTTTCTCCCACATGTAAGGATATCAAAGAGCTCAAAATCCAGTTAAGCTGAAGCTTCATAAAACACTTTTCCACCACACAAGATGTATCTTTTGAAGAAATTCAATGCAGATATAAATCACCTATAAATACTGATAAATCCCCTCCTCCTTTCAGAACTGTAATTAAGCTCCCTTTAATTACCTCTTTAATAATATTACTTAAAAGAAAAATAATTTCTAATTGCAATATCCACACTTGAATGTAAAGTTAAAGCTGCAAGTACAGATCAGGATTGGGGTATGATATATTCACCTAAATAATACATAATTAAGACTAGTTAACAGAACAGCTAACCAAGGGAAAGGAAAATGCCATTGCAATGTAGTTTCCTCTCTGGTATCCAGGACCTTGTTGGCAGCAAGGACCACAAGACTTGGGAGATTTTTCAGGGGGCTTAGAAAAGTATCAAATATCAGCAGATAAGCCAGCCAGCAGTTCAGTTCCTTCACGTTTCACTCTCAATGCACTAACAAGCCACATAACAGCTCTGGGTTTAGGAGATGGCAACACTTAGCAGCTTTACTGGGTAACAATTCCCAAGGAGCAAACTTCCCTCAGGGCTAAGATGCAATCACACCTACACTTCAATCAAACTGCTATTTCTGGGTCCATGCTGTGCAAGGCCAGCAGAAACTCCCCCAGGACAAGATTCCAGGCTGCAGTCGGCATCACTTCGTGCCCTCCTTTACATATATTTGCTTTGCTAATATTTCTTTTACAGGCAGGTGGATCAAGCAAAGGCAAGCCAGAGAAGCACACAAGCAAAATGTTTGGAAACACCAAGATGGACAGAGTCCTCAGCACTACATGAGGTAATCTCAGGAAAAGTCTTCAGACAGGAATGCTATCTTCTCCAGATACCCATCTTGGAATCCACACTGCTCCACAGATGTCTCCAGGTAAAAAAGACTGGGACCACAGCATCGGAATGATAAATGCAGTGAGAAATGTCTTGAACAGAAACAGACATAGATACAAAGCACAGAGCATCAGACAGGGGCAAAAAAGGGACAGATCCTTATCCCAAGCAGAAACCATGAGCAGAGAACTCAGAGAAGTCTACAGTGAGATTATTTCCTGACACAGGTCTCCACCACAGCTCTGAATTGCTGTTTCAGTATAATGGAGTGATTCCAGAGCAAGCCTCGCTAATGTTTTAAAATAAAGCTATCTTATTCTGCAATATTATCTTGGTTGAATTTTTACACTGCACTGTCCATCAATTAACTGTTCTGGAACAGTCTCTCTGCAGTGCAGTTGTTCTTATCACACGAGTTGATCAATGCTTCTAAGCACAACACAGACTTCTAGCACTGCATTTCACTAATCAAACTAGTTCTTAACAAACTTGAGCTACATTACTGCGTACATCACTTGGGAAATAGTACCCCCAAAGGCTATGTCTTTGCTTTGTTTTGGTAACTTTGGATATTTGCATTTGCAGCAGATTCAGTGTTCAATCCCCTTGAGTAGGTGCACTCCTTAATCAAGAAACAGCTCAACAAATAGAACAAGTTTTCAAGGAGTTCCGATTTTCCTTCCCAGTGAAGCTTACTCTTACACTTCCTCTAAGCCAGAGGAGTTCAGAAGTTGTTACTCACTAAGGACTACTACTACAAGTAGATACATGTTTTTTCAGATGGTACTACAGATGTTCAACTCATCTATCAAGTCCTTACTCCTGATGCCTGGTATCTGCAGACGTGACATGGATTTGAAAGCATGGAAGATCTTGGGTGTGCTCAGCTGCTTCATCTATTCTGTACCTTCCTTTCTACCATCAGATCAAAAAGGGACAAAGTTCCTGGAGAAGTTTCTGCTGATATGGTTGAATATAGGTTTGCTCTTCGAGTGTGGAGAGAAATTTTGGGAAAAAAAAAAAGTCTAAACCCCATTTACAGCCCTATTCTAATCCACCAGGATCTAAGAGTCCAGGGTCAGCAGCAGCAATCATGTTAAGAGAAAAACCCTTTGTCTCCTCCAACTGCAGAGGATTCTAGAAAACAGAATAATTTCTCTCAGAGGTTGGAGACAGTGTTTAGAATGGGAACATTTCCCTGCAGAGCTAAGAACAGCTTTATTGCCCCATGCAGTGAGATGACCACTACTGTAACATGTAGCTCCTCTTGCAGCTAGCCAGCTTCAGAATGAGTGTCTCTATAGAAGGAAGAAGCAGCCTTTTTCCACAATCTCAACTCACATTTTTTCCAATAAAAATGAATTCTTCACTTTTTGCCCCCACGGACCCACCAGAAACAGGAAGCTGCAAGTGGAGGTTGAAAAATTATTACTGAAGGTAAAAGCAGACAAGAAAGAGGTCAGAAAAATCCCACCTAACTGCGGCAGGTGCTGTCACTTTCTGATTTGTCCTAAAAAGATAACCTTGAAAATGGTTATTAACAGGAAAGCAGTGACTATTCCTCTATACTTACCTAGTTTCATACTTCTCATCGATACAAAACAGACGGATAGAGAAAGCATTTGAAGCTCCTCTGTACACAGGATGCAAATCCCCTTCCTCATCACTGTCCAGGAGAGGTGCTGCTGAGCCTTCAGAGCCTGTGGTGCCAGCATCACCTACCAGCAGTTCAGTCTGGGAAAGGGTCACGGCTCCATCTTCCTGCAACAATAACAGACAAGGGATCACTTGCAACATTTCACAAAGTATTTTCATTATTTAAGCCCCATCCTTTCTCTACTCTCAGTGACCCTTTCTTCCCTCCCTGACAGCTGCACATGGGAAAATGGGTGGGCAAACTCACCCTGACCAGTAACACTAACTCCCTCCCTCCAAGACCCCAGCCAGAGCAGCTTCTGACCCACAGCAGAGGCAGGTGAGGGCCAGAGCGGAGGATGGGGCAGGAGGAGAACTCAGCAGTATTTGCTTGTCCTCATCTCTGACAGCCTTGCTCCATATATCAGCTCTGAGAGGGATCAGCACTGCTGGGTACAGCAGCATCACCTGTACAGCTGCATCTGCACCAGGAACATCTTCCAAGTTTTGAGAAGAAACAGGCTCTGGCTCTTGACTTGTTTGGCTGCTTTCGTCTTGATCTGAGCAAAGAAAAAGAGAAAGTGTGTAAGGTTTAGTAACATGAGCTTAACCCTCAGAACCACAACAATATCTGGAGCAGGCCGGGCTACCTCTACTGAAAGATTTCATTTTAACAACCAAAGTTAAAACAGACCCTCTGATAGTTACTCGGCTAGAGCTTCCTTAGAGTATTTGATTTCAAAGCAAAGAAAAAATCCAGAGAAATGGTTGTAAAATAAGATCTGAATAAGACAGCTTGGGAGCCATTCCTAACTTGTGTGCATCCTATGTTAAATTTTTACCCTATCTGAACTGAAAAACAGGAGTCAGTGTATTGACTGGTATCTTAAACTCCATGTGTGTTGCTAACTTGCTTTCTGGTGATCATAAGGACAAGCAAGAGCTCTTCATTCTCAGATTAGTTCTCCTAAAAGAACTGAAATTCAGGTTAAATCCTAGTCAAACTAGAACTCTTACTGGTACAATAAGGGACAAGAAACAGGAATTTAAATTCCTTCATAAATTGTACACAATAAACTCTTGAGGTGTAGGTGTTGCTGCTGAAGAAAACACATCAAGCAAGGACACCCTCGCATTTTGAAGATCCAGTAACATAAGGAAGTCAAGGTTTCTGAGCTCCAAGAAGAATAAAAGGTAAGCTTCAGGAAACAACAGAGTTCATCCCTTCTCCCTCTGTTTGCCTTGGGACACCCACGTAAGCTACATTCACAGACGGACTCATTTCTTCACACAGTAATGGGCACTTTTTTTTAAAATACCTCAAAGGTTTAAAATAATTTAGCCAGAACTATTTAGAAAAAAAATCTTATCTCAAAATCAGTTTCTCTGTCAATAAAAGAGTGCAGATGCAAAATGCAGGGCAAGGGGAAATGCAGGGGGTAGGAACCATGGGTTCTCTGGGGGTATCACAGATGTGAGCCTTCACAGAAATGATCAAATGTCATCTTGATTAACCAGCTCCATTTCTCATTACCAACAGCCTTGCAGGTGTCAGAACTTAATTAATACAAGTCTCTTGTTGTCATGTAAATATTGATATGTTGTTTCTGACTTTATACTAAAATGCAAATCCTTAATGGCTCCACCATCCACTCCTGTCAGACGTGGCTGCATCGCTGTTTACAGACATGCTGTACACGAGCGATGGGAAGAACGGCAATATTGTCACTAAATCAAGTGAGGACCACAAACGAAGAAAATTAAAATAATTCAGTGATTGCTGGGTTGTTAGCTGAGGTACAGTCAGCAGGATCAAGAAGCCAGTTCACCATGAGGCCTGATGAAAAGCCCTTGAATCATTCCCACTGCATCATGTTTTCTAGCAACTAATTCATGACACCATATAGAGTAACAACCAAATTACTGTAATTACCCTGAAGCCTAAGTGGCATATCAGTACAGACTGTTGTATACTCTTTCATTATTATTCAGTATTGCATTTTGAAAGGAAAAAAAATGTCAACCTGTGGTCTCTACTTAAAAGCTAAAGAGCTTGAAAAAATATCCTTTTCATGTGTAGGAACATAAAATTACTCTAGAAGGGAATGCAGCTTGCATTTCAAAATTTCCAGCCTTCAGACTCAATAAAGCCAAGCCCAGATCTTCTACTGATGTCAGGTCACTGAACCTGCACTGTCCTCACAGCAGGGCACCAACCAGCAGCAAGTTTTCAATGCAGTCACTAAAGCAGCCTTCTTGGAAGGGGCATGGCTTTGCAATATCCACAAATGCAAACTATATGGGACTAACATCACAAGAGATTTCAAGGATACAGGCTGGCCCTTATGTTGGAAAGGCTTAACAATGGACTACTGGGATGCAACCCTTCTGTTCTAAAATGTGCAACACTACAACAATTGTTTTAATTACCATTCAGTGATAACAGAATTAATGTTCCTGAGCAGTGAATAGACAATCTTGCTATTAGGTTTCTAGTGGCTCTCTCTAGGAATAGCACCAGAGTCAGGCTCTCAGCTCATGATACTCAAGTTTCTCCTCATGTGTCCAAGATCATTAATGATTTGCACTCAAACTACCTGAAAGTCTACAAATAATTATTTTTCCCCATAGCTGCCCTTGTCATGCCAAAAAAAGGGGTACTACTACTTTAATATGCCTTACCTGAAGGCAACCCACAGGACTACAACTACCATCAAAACAAATAAAGTTTTTAAATGAAGAGAGAAAAGAAGAGAAATTCACAAGACTGCTAACCATGCTGCTTAAAACATTTCTGAAAAGCACTCAAATGCCAGATTCTCAGTAAACTGTACAGAACAGCTGCTCATGCTAAGTTTTAACATTCAGATGTTAAAAACAAGTCCCATAGATTTCCTAATTGATAAAAAACATCTAACAGCTGTATTGTTCAAACCTGTAACCACATACTCACTGAAAAGCTCAGCAGCACACGATTTGCCACAAAGCATGGGCCTACAGCTTGCAGTCCCTGGAGAAGGAAAGAGGACACCAGAGCCAGAAACAGCCAGGGGACGGGTAAGGCTGGGAGGCAGCCCTGGAGATCACCTTGCCCAAGCCCCTGCTCGAGCAGGGTCACCCAGAGCAGACAGCCCAGGACTGGGCTCTGGCTCCTGAGTGATCTCTCTCCCTCCTCAGTCTCATTCCTCCTCCTACCCATGTCTGTCACCTCTTCTGAACTAATGCTCTTGGAGCTGCAGGAGCACAGGATCAAACAGGAGACGGGCAGCTTCCTCCATTCTCCTATGTGCAAGATGCTTCCTTGCAGGGGAGGGGAAGTCCACAGGAGCAGCTATGAGACCTGTTTCTCTCCCTTTTCTGTTCTGTGACTGCCAGCTTCGAGGTACCAGCTGGTGACAGCCCTGCAGCTCCCTGGTTGCCTTTTTTGCCTGCTGCTTTGTGTTCAGAAAAGCAGATACATAACAACCTAATGGTGGAGGGGTTTTATTCCATTACTGATAATTAGTAGATAGCAAAATGTTGCCCTTCTGCACAAAAAGCTCTTTGACACTGAAAAATAAAGACAACAACTGTAAATGATTTACATGACGCTTCTGTTCTACAAACAGGTGACATACTTGTGCTACTGGTTTTTATCGCTCGCAGGAAGGCGGCTTGTGCGTGTGTGGCAGTATCATGTCCAATATAAAAGTGGAATAAAGAGACAGTCCCTGATCTCCCAAAATCTTGTAACCCAGGAGACTGCAAACAGTAAGCAAAGAGAGCAGAAGCTGAACCACAAGGAAAAAAGATGACATGAGTCAACAGGACAACATAACAGGCACAGTTAACCAGCTGCTCAGCTACTGACAGACCTCCCCTCAGCACCAGACTTTACAATCACATCTTCATTTAGCAGCACAACTATATCTGATAGACAGTACACCCCATGCTACAGCTTTCTGAAACTTGAAGCCTACATTTATCCCACAGCTGGCACAGGCCAGCTCCCCACAAACAAGAATCACTTCTGAGTCAGAGGCCGGGGCTATCAAAATTCCTCTCCTCAATTAAAAAAACACCAGATATCCTCCTTCAAAAACAGGTATGTTGAATTTGTGTTTTCTTGCTAATAAACCTATATCTCCTTTCCAACCTCCTGCAGAACCTACTCAGAAGCTAGACACAAACACACTTTGAATGTATTTAGCACTTTAGAATACAGATACCTCCTTGAACACTTGGCTTCCGTGGCACTTTGAGAATATCCTCAGGATGTGGTTTACAGAGTCCATGGAAAGGCCCTAAGTCAAAACACTCTTGAAACAAGGAAATGTTCACGTGAGAACATAAGCTCATGAATCCTACTGCAGTGCCATCAACCTGGAAGATAAAAGCCATGTCACACAAACCTGTCATTCTAGGTCAGGACAAGAAAAAACTGAACAAAAAGTTTCTGCAACATCAACTTTTATGTTCCATCTCTGACTGTGCACAATGGAAAAGTATAAAGGAACTATTTCAGCAAAAGCTAAAGATCCTTTTTAATTTTTTTCCTTGTAACATGTGTATTAGGACCTCTACAGTAGAGGTTCTAATTTTTTTTCAGCTATGACTTTCAAGAATATTAGCTCTATATATGGGGCAAATAATGACCTGGTGCTTCAGTAAAATATTTGTTATGGCAAATAAAAAAACATACTTCCAAAACTGCATCATTTTGTTTAAAGTTATAGTGCAGCTGAAGTAGAACCTGCATTCAGCTACCTGCAATGGTTGACTCGTTACTGGACACTGATCTGGACCTAAATTGCGCTCAAACTGAACAGTGTAGTTTATTCTCCTAAGAAATTAACAAGTCAAGTAATCAATTATGTATAAGGAGTACCTAACGCAGTATGTACTATTTGCAGC
The DNA here is from genome assembly GCA_026261815.1 of Monarcha castaneiventris obscurior. Taxonomy (NCBI): domain Eukaryota; kingdom Metazoa; phylum Chordata; class Aves; order Passeriformes; family Monarchidae; genus Monarcha; species Monarcha castaneiventris. The sequence continues at coordinate 540,924 of JAMPIT010000035.1, forward strand.
ACTTACAAGCCCCAAATACATTTCTGTGTTCTGAAAAAATCTAAGAGCTAGTCTTAAAAACCAAACGGCCTAGCAAACATGAGAGCGACAGGACCCCTGCAATGCTGGCACCCAGGGTACTCTGGGTGCCTGAGTGCTGCTGGAGCTCCCAGCAAGCTACAGTCCTCAGCAAGACACCACGCTGGGACCAGGGAGAACTGGCATGCTGGAGAGCTTCTGGCTTTAGCCTGAGACAACTCCCAAAGAAGGAAGCTCTTTAATTTTTAGTACCATATGCAACTTTCTGGTGAAACACATTATCAAACCACGTTCTCTTTCCTCCTCAACACACATAATGAAAGCCTTTATAAACCTAATGAAAACTCAAAGGCTGGATTTGTACAGCTGTTTTATCAGGCCATCGGCACTTCAATAAAGACTTTAGAAAGTGTGACGTTTAATTTTTCTGCCCTCAAACAACAAGTGATTGTTTGTTTGCCTTATTTGCGTAACCAACAAAGCTGGGGCGCGCAGTTGCCTGGCTGCTATGTAATTTCAGGCCCAAGGCTCAGCAGAGGCTGATTAACCAATCCATCTACCATATGTGCAAAAAGAGGCTGCCAGCTTCGTTCTCCGCAGGGAAAATTGGCATCCATCATGGTTTGCGTGGAGGTGCCTTCCCAATCTGCCGTGGCAGTGGCAGCTTGGATAAACCGGGGGCCTGAAACACCTTTTGGTTGTCTCACATGGAGCTCTGAACGTGCCACTGAAATGTATTATTTATAGCAATGGCCCTCTGCAATGTGCCATTACACTAATGGTGCATTGTTTCTCATTTGGCTCCCAATGGCAGTGATTACATGTTGCAATTTTATAAAACCATTTGCCACAAAAAGCAGACTTCAGGAATTAAGGAGGTCATATTGCCTATCAGCTTGCACTACCATGCACAATTACTAACACATGAAAATCTTAACAGGAATTTTCAGCAGGGTAACTATTACCACTCCTTTCTTATTTAAATTAATTCCTGGGTTTGTCTTCATTTCAACAAAAATCAGTTTGAGCCAAGAGAAAGAAAAATTATCTACAGCACTTTAAAAAGTGAAAGGATTACTGGCTACTCGTTTTCATATGCAATATGAGCTTCCACTGGCAATGAAAACAGGTCATCTAAAATGCAAGTGTCTAAAATGACAACGTGGTTTCTTCAACATGGTCTGTCCAAATTCCTTGAAAATAACCTGCACAAGAACTGGGAATTGCTGCTTCACTTCTGAACTGGAAACATCACTCCTGAGGACAGACACAAACTACATTGAGAAGGGCACTTTGTAGGTACAGACCATGAATTCTACCTTCCACAGGTGGGCTGCTGATTTTATTCCCTGAGCTAGAGTGAGCTGTCACACAGGACATCTCTAATGCTACGATAAGACTAAACCAGAGCTCATGGCAGACTGACCTCACAAACAGCTGCCTGATTTTCTTCACCTTCACGTTCTATGAGATCAACAAGGAGATATTCACCATAGATTTCCTTCAGAGTCTCACTTTGAGGTGTCCAGAGTAGCATGAGATCATCATAATCTTCCATCCTACAAAAAAAAGAGACCAGGTAATGTCCTAATCTGCCATTAATAGGTCCTGACACTTCTGTTCTACTCCATTACCATATGGAAAAAAATCACAAATGCTCATTCCAAAGCCTGCACCCACAAATCACTTCACCAAGGACACATCCCCAGTGCACACTAAAGTGAGAGTCTCAGCACCAGAGAGGCAGCCACTCCCAAAAGCCAGCAGAACCCACCAAAATCTGTACTGCCCAGTGGAGATGCTTCTCTTTCCTTAACAAAACATAAAGGAATCCCAGTACAAAATTCTCCTGCCTCACTCCTATGCGTGTGGTGGAGCACTCATACAGGTCCCAGCCTACACGGATTTTTATTTAAACAGACAACAGAGACTCTTTCCCATTAGACTGCTATTCCTGGTCAGGATCAATGTAATTCTGAGTAAGAAAATCCAACACTTTTACCAGAATTCATTAGTCACACACGCATGGCACAAAGGCTGGTGGCAAACCAGCTCTAACATTCAACTGCTGTCAATAAGATGAAGCCACTTGTATTTATCTCTTGGAAAAATGCCGGAATCAAGTGGTGCAACCAAAAGCAGAAGAGAGGAAACTGGGGCTGCCTCGGGCTGCCATAAGGAACAACTGCAACAAACTGCAGGGGAAACCCTCCCTGCTTGAGGCCGGGAGCAGGCGGGTGCCTCGGCTATCCCACCAACACCCCGGGATCGCTCGGGCTGGACCGTCCCGATGAACCCGTCCCGATTCCCGGCTCCGGGGCCCTGCGCGGCGATACCGGGGCTGGCGGAGCCCCGCGCGGTCTCTGCCGCCACCTGGCGGCCCCGCCGGCACCGGGCACCGGCTCCTTCGGGATGCACAAACCTGCTCCTGCACGGGAACCGGGACCGGCTCCTTCGGGATGCACAAACCTGCTCCTGCACGGGCACCGGGAGTGGCCCGCGGCTCCTTCGGGATGCACAAACCTCCTCCTGCACAGGAATCTGGACCGGCCCGCGGCTCCTTTGGCATGCACAAACCTCCTCCTGCACGGGAACCGGGCAACGGCACCGGCTCCTTCGGGATGCACAAACCTCCTCCCGCACGGGAGCCAGGCACCGGCTCCTTCGGGATGCACAAACCTCCTCCTTCTGCACGGGCACCGGCACCAGGCACCGGCTCCTTCGGGATGCACAAACCTCCTCCCGCACGGGAACTGGGACCGGGCACCGGCTCCTTCGGGATGCACAAACCTCCTCCCGCACGGGCACCGGGACCGGCCCGCGGCTCCTTCGCTTGTCAGGGATGCACAAACCTGCTGCGGCAGGAAGGTATCCAGGAACAACTATCCAATCTTCCCTCGATCATTAGGGATGCACAAACCTTGCTGTTGCAGGGAGAACCAAGAACTTCAGAGCTTCCCGGGGTTTTGGGGAAACCCCTGTTTTGCTCCAGGGCCCCACTGCTCAGGTAGGGAAGTGCCTGTGTGCAATATCCGTAAGTTGTAGATCGTTGTTCCACAGAGGCAGGAATCCAGAAATAATAAACAGATTCTCAGTGCCACTCTTTACATGTTTCTGGGTTTGGAAGGAGCCTTAAAAATAACGCAGCTGGACAAAAGAGGTTCTGTTTTCTCATTGTATCAAACATTGCCCAAGCTCCCAAGCACTGCCTGACTCCAGCACAGCAGAGGCAGTCAGGGGGCTCTGGATGGTTTTGCTGCTCCTGCACACCAGAATGGATGTGACCACTGGCTAAGACCACCTTTAGGTCCAGGCTAGGGACCCCTTGGATTCTGACCTTGTTCCTGCTTTTTTTTTTTTCCCCTCAACTGAAATGAGGCTCCAGGAACAATGAAAACTCCGTAAAAACTTACAGTAGCTCATTCTTTATCTCTCAAACCAAAATGGTCACCCTTATCTCCTTCACAGGAAGTATCCCAAGGGAAAAGCCACTGTGAGGTTTTCTATTATCAGAACGTTACCACCTCAACATAATTAATTAGTATAGCAAATCTGCTAACGAGCTATCCAACCTCAAACAAACCAGACTAAGAGGGGTAACAGAACGAGACTGTATCCTAATTGAATGCAGTTATTTCATGGGGTGGATAACAGACACACACCTCCTCAAACAGAACTTTGTGCCAAGCGCTCTGAGTGCCCCATGTCATTCTGCCCCGTAGGACACAGCACAAGGCCACACTCAAAGGTGCAGACGGCAATTCCTGGAGACTGACCCTGTGACACTCAATGGGACTCACACCCATTCATCTCCATGCACAGTACGCTGTAGGAGCACAACCATTTTAACTTTTTTATTCTGTTTTTAGTATCTTCCACCAGTATTACAGTCTAAAATAGTAAAGAAACCCTCCAAACCCCAGTAGCTTTCCAATAGCAAAATGCCACAAAAGTCCTCTACTGTGAACACAAGCACAGAGCTGCAAATTTGACTCTTACCTACAGGGTACAAACCCAAGAATGACAGGATCTAGACAAGATACCAGCAAGAACCTCAAACATCAAAGCTTAGCAGGCTGCATTCTGGCACACTGCTGACATCTCACGTTAGAGAGGCCAGACAGAGAGTAACTTCAAAATTGATGGTTAAGCAAAGTATCAATTGACAGCTGCTTTTTCCCCTCTGTAAGCACAGGAAGAGGGAATAGATTACCCTAATCTCCTCTCACTGCCCCAGAACATGTTGCTAGGCAGGTGGCTGGGGACAACATCCACAGAGGAGTCTCTAAGGGCTCCACTGACCGTTACTATGGATGCCAGTGAAGCACGGAGGTGAATGCAGAGGAAAGGGAAAGGCAATGCTCCTTCTGCAAACAGAAATTAGCCTTACCCGTTATCTACTGATGGACAACATGGAAGTATGAATTTTATATCATAACTGTAATTTCAGAGGAAAACCAGTTTCCCAGTTAATTTTCTAACAATAACAAAACTACAACATTTTTTATTTTTCATAACAAACTACAGAAATCCCGGACAAGATGGTAGCTCTTATCAGGAATATTGCTATGGTGTCAGTAAATGCAAAATTCCAGTCATGCAAAAAAATATTTCTATTGACAATATCCAATGGCCATCAAAAAAAAAAAATTACAGTTCAAACTGAAAAAAGTATGATAGTTGGAACCAAGACATATGGACAGACTTCAGGCATTAACTCACCTGTACTGATACCGTCTCTATAAAAGTCTACCACTTACTGATAAGTGGTAGATGACTCAAAAGAAACACTCAAAAAGCCTAACAACTGTACATTGAGTTAATATGAAAGTTTTTTAACATATTGAAATATCTGGAGCTACAGCAGGAGGATGTGAAGTGGCAAAGGTCAGGCCTCTGCTCTTTTCCTTAAAATGCTCAAAAGTCAAGCAACAGGAAGAGCACAAGCTGCAGATTTGCTTCAGAGCCATTTGGTGAAATTCAATATGTGCAATAAAAGACCTCTCAGAGACAGGCTTTTGTCAGAACCCAGCCCAGGCTGGCAGCATGAACCAGCCCATAAATAAACAAGAGTGGTTTCACCAGGCAGAGACATCAGGCACACTCAACGTGGCATCACCATCTGCGAGCACTGGTCAGTACAGACCCCCCACATCCCTATTACGTGATAGAGAGTCCAAGGAACGTGCTGCTCCCTAAACTTCCATCTCCACTGCAGGCATCAGAAATGCTAATTTAATCACAACTCTGCTACCTAGCCACAAAGCAGCACTTATATTTACTACGTGCAAAACCAACTCCAGAATAAATCAGAGTTAAATCAAATTACTGCTTCATAAAACATTACCCTACCTGCAGTCTTCTCACTGTGAAGAGGACAACAAGTAACCCAAAATTTGATGGATACAAGTTCTATTTCAACCACACTACGGGGAAGCATCTCCACAGCAACAACAACAGGAAAATCACCAGACCCCTGGGTCAGAAACCTGGCATTTCTCATGTCCTGGATGCAACACTGGCATGGGCAGAACACATGTGGCAGGAAAAACCAAGAGTGGCAACAGTCACTACACAGGTCGAGAGAACAGACAAAAGGGAAATGCACGTGTTTGCCTCATGCACTGCAGGCAGCTGTGCTGAGGGGAAAGGAGAAAATAATTCAGTCTCACATTTTTAATGACATTTATGACTGGGATCCCACAGCAAGAGCAAAGCTCTGCTAAAGGCACACTGTGGGGCATATCAAATCTTTGCTTCAAACTGGGGCCATCAAAAAGGGTAACACAACGGAAGGAGAAATGTGTTACCCCATGATTTTCTTCAGCTCCTTCAGCAAGGCCAGGGAGGCTGCTCCCCCAAAACACAGCCAAAGCCAAGGTAAGGAGCACTTCCACAGGAAAAACTGTACAAAAGAAAATTACTTTTCATGTCTGAAAGACTACTGGAACTAGGGATTCTCTGCTCTTATTTACTTCTTTTAGGTAACAGGCCTTCCTATCCAAGTTTTGCTTGACTGTTCAGCACGAAACAATGAGAAAATTAAAAACAAGTTGGAAGAGGCTTTAAGAAACCTGGAAACCACATGCACTCCCTAAAATATGCAGTGGTCTAATTCAGCCAGCAGATCACAGAATAAACACCACTGACAAAACAAAGTCTTCCTACACAGTTCACTAGTTTTCAAAAAAATACAGCTGATCTTATGATGAAATGGAACAAAACAAGCACAATCCTAGAACTACCTAGTCTGGTTATCGCAGAAAACCAGAGCAGTCAAACTAAGATACGGATGCTGCAAATTAAGAAAGGCAAATGCTTCAGTTTCCCCCAGCCAGATGTGCCCAGGGAAGCAGGAACGAGGGGCTGCATTACCTTGCTTGGCGCACGTACAGCTGTGGGTGACACCGGTGCCTGGGGCACGCCAGCAAGGTGAAGCGTCTCTCCATGGGTGAGCCTGGAGCAGGCGTCATCCTCTCAAAGACATTCCCCATGCCTAGCTCTGAATGACATGAAAAACCTGTCGGGGCAACAGAGAACCTTCATTATGCGAGCTTTAAATTAGCAGCAAAACCGTCTGAGGAAAATGGAGTTTCAAACTTAAACCACAGATAGCAAAATGCTCCAAATCTTTTAAGTTAGACAATGAGGCTGAAATGATAGCAGTATAAACATGTGAGAATTGTCACCAAAGTCATCTAATTAATCCAGCATTCCAAACCTGAATAAGCTTCAAAGCAATCAGAAATTGTCAAAATCCAATCCCTATAAAAATAAAAAAGCCAATTCTCTATGCCTGTGGAGAATCTCTGTCAGGACTCAAGATGCTGAGGGAAAGCTGATGTTTGTTGCCAGGGTGGGTTTGACAAAACCCTTCATTCGAGCTCTCTTCTCTGTAGTTGAAACACCACTACAGCCTTTTAGTATGACTTGGAACCAAGATGCCTAGAGGCTGGCATATCAGAAAAGTTCCAGCACACTTCTCAGCTCCATTAAGTGCATGCCTGGTTTATTAGTCTGAACTGAGGACTAAAATTCCAAGTGACATGCTGTTCTCTGATTAACGTGTATTTTCTTTGTACCTCTGTTCTAAACAAAATAACCCAAGTTTCCTTCCATATCTGCAACAGCCCCTCTGAGCCTCACCAAGGTGTCCTCTTCCGATCTACTGGCTTGGCTAAGTAAGGGAAAGTGCCAATTTCAAATCTCTTGGCTCTATTCAACCAGAAATCATCACAATACTTGCAGGAATTGATTTTTGAGAACTTTACTCCTTTTTGATGTCCTGTTTCTGGCAAATTTAAAGTTTTCAGAGAATGGACAGACTGCTGAATAGCTGCTGGAGTGAGCATGGAACCACAGATAGCTCTTGCACAAGGGGTCCTCACAAGAGGATACTTTTAGATTATGTTTTCCACATGTTTAGAAACTGATAACTGTTCTCAGTATTACAAAGAGAACACCACAAAGAGCTCACAGTGCATATTAATTAGATTCGCAATTGCTCTCATTTCAAGAATAAAACAGTATTAAATTCTTACCTAACCTCTCTTCAGGTGGTATAAAGAGAAGTATAAACTGCAGTTCTGGTAATAAGATGAAAGCTCTCCTGGACAAATAAGAAACATACTCAGTCTTTTATCATTACACCCATCAATGACAGACAGCATCAAGCTTTTTAATATAGAAATGTTTTTCTCCAGTGTTTCTAATCTTCCTTCTTAAGTCCACATGGCTCAAAAATTAAAACATTTCTGACAAACAATATCACGCAAAATTCATCTGGGTAATTTTTACTGGTTTTTCCTACATTATTTCTTTCAAATTTCCCAATCTTTACATTTCAAACATCTTTTTTTTTTTTTTTTATAGCAGTTCTGCAGTGGTGAAATATTAAAGCTACCAGGCCTCTGTTGGTAGACCTCTGACATGGTTTCTAGATGAGACAGCTTGACTTGACAGCAGGAGAGGGCACACGCTTCACTACACAAGGCTACACAGGAACTCACCTAAGGATTTCTTGGGAACATTCAGCTGCGTATTCTTCCTTTGCCACAAAGAGATGCATGAACAGCGTGTTCAAAGGCTACAAAATGAGGAATGAAACTCTATGCAGCTCATGTTTATTACATCAGCCCAAGTATTGGTATGCATATACATTTCCAATATACACAATCTGCACTCAAGGAACAGCTACAGATATATGAGTGACTTCAAAGCACACGTTGATAATGTGATTAATGTGCTTTATATCATTTTGTGCTTCTGCAACATTTTTTCTTTGTACTCAGTTTACTGTGGTTTGACTGCAATTTACACTGTACATTTCATATTAAATAGTATTAATTCTCGACTAACAACATTCAACCACATTATTTAACACCTAACACATCTGACAAACATGTTCTTTTTAGGTTAAAAAAAAAAAACCTCAAACCAAAAGCACACATACTTCTCATGATCTGTCAGTGCTTTTTCTTAAAGGTAGTAAGAAAAATTACGAATTTTAAGATGACATCATTAGACACACAAACACCAGGCAGAAACAGGGCAGACTAACAGACACCTTAATCTTGTGCACCTCTAGTGAACCCGAAAAACCCCTGTGCTGGAATGGCAAGGGCTATTAATTCAGCTGTTCCCTGGCACATTAATTACAACGCTGGGTCAATGAAGGTTTGCCTGTAGACAAAAATACTCTACCAAAAATATTTTAAACGAAAAACCTGAGGTCTTCTGAATAGTATAACCTTTAGAATAGCATTCAATTAAAATGCCATAGCTAGAGTCACCAATAAACTTCAGCAATTTAAAAGCAAGAGTGATTTCAGTAGAGGCTGCAGCACATGGACCAGTACCAAGACAACAAGCTATTGTAACAAACATCTAAAGCTATTTCTAAAAATCGGGCTTCTTGTTTCCCTTGTTTTTTTAAAAGCCAAGGGTAAGAAATGAAAACAAAAATGCACTGTTGAGGTCCAAGAGGACACCAAGTAAACCAGACCTGGACTGTAACAGTTTCTGAATAGTGCTGGTAACCAGACAATCCAGTAAAGCATCTTCACTAATTCCCTTCTGCACAAGTCTAAACTCTCACCTCAAACCCTGAAATTATTTCTGTACTCTAGGAAAAGACAGGTCAACTAGACGTCACAGAAATCCCATGTTCAGATTATCTCGGTTTTGAAAAGCAGACAGCCCGACGGAGCACAGCAGAACGCCCGGAGCAGCTGCAGCTGTACCCTGAATGAAGTGGCTGTGCCTGCCCACAAAGTGCCGCTCAAGGGACAAAGAAAGTCCATTACAAAGGAATCACAGGTCCTCTCTGTACACTCCCTTTGGCTGTAATGACTGTGTTTCCTTTAAGAGTACCCATTTTCAAACACGACTGCTGTTTTTGTCAGTTCACCTCCCAGCCATCGCTTAACATCTCAGCAGACCCCGGAGAACCGGTGAACAAATGCCCAAAGATAACTGCAGCACTGCCAACGCCTTATCATGGAACGTGCTGCCCACCTTTTGGGTGCTTGGGGTTAACATTTTCCCTATTTTCTCAGCAATCACACCATCTAGCTCCCAGCTGGACTCAGTGATGGGGGAGCACGTGAGTCCTAAACTTGCAAGGGCCTGTTTGCAGTCCATAAATCCTACCAGGAATTCCCAAGCTTGCCCAAGGAGCTCGTGTGGAAGTTGCCATTACGCAAAGCAAAGAGCAGCACGGCACCAAACAAACTCGCTGCAGAACTAAGATTCCCGTGTCAGCACGGGGGTTTCGTAAGGAACCCGCATCCTCAGTGCCTCAAATCTACCCAAAATAGATTAGAGATGCCCACGTGTATTTTTCATACCTGAGCCTTAAATGAAAACTCAACTAGAAGCACACAATTTACTTACAGTGCACTTATTGTTAGTGTAGTTTTCATGCAGGAAGGGTTCCCATTCAGCCTGATCAGTGATGTTCCAGTTTGGATAGTCCAGAAAGGCAGCATGGGCTATAACCTCATTCTTCTCATTGCAGAGTGTCAAAGCAAGACTTGCTATTTCTCTATGGAAACAATTTAATTTTGCACAAGTTGAAGAAACTCCACATAGAAAAGTGACTGACTGTGAATTCAGCCTGCTAGAACAGCAAAATTAGCCAAGTATAAGAGGGTTCCCAGAATCAGGCTTCAACAAAACTTCATCATCCACATCCTAACTTGGTGTTGTTGCTTCAGTTCCAAATATTTGTGTTCTAACATCACAAAAATTCACGTGGATTTTCAAACCCTCAATTGTAACAGCAAATTTGAGACACAAGACTTAAACACTCCCTCATGTTTGTATGTTTCTTCACACATTTCTTTTTTCCCAAAAAGCTGTTATCCGAGATTTTTGCTATGAAAGGGGAAAAACCTAAATGACCCACCAGCATGTGTCTGTCACACAGCCTGTCTGCTGATAGTTTCATTTAATAGTATTTAATATTTATTTAATAGCATTTCTTCTAAGCTTTTATAAAAGGAAGCTAGCCTAGAATTAAACCTTGTTCCCCACGGCAGGGACCCAGGTTCGCACAGTCACACATGTGACAGACATGGAAGCAGATTTTCTTTCCCTTTCTAGAAACACAAAAAGTCATTATGTCACATCATGTCACGGCTCAGAATGTTTTCTGCCCTTTTAAGAGTAACATGTTTGCCTGAAAAGGTGATAACCTAAAGCACCATTACTTACAAAAGGTAAGTGACATCAATCATCCCAAAGATGTTTTCTGTAACAGAGCTGAAGAGGCCGATAATGCCTGGGACATCGTGCGATTCTGTCCTTCTGGCGGTGACCACCTCTGTGTTTCCCCGGGAAGAGGTTACCGTGGCCGTCCTCCAGGCTGCACCGAGAGCCAAGGAGAACATTGCTGCTCCGGCAACCCCGCTGCGGTCCGCTGCCCAACGCAGTCACTTCAGGTGGGTTTTCATAAAAACTCCCGAGTGGGGCAGCTCCAGTGGGTTTCGGTGCCTGGCTCTCGTACGCCTCCACGCAGACCCACACTGCCGGCACGCACAGGGCACACCTGAAATGTAGCAGGCAATCACCCCTATTGCCGGGATCCTACAGAGAAAATTAATTGTTTTAATAGGCTACAGCTGCTTTTGTATTTATTCATTTGCATGCTAACCAGCTCAACACCAAGAACTTCAAACTCAAAGGCCTCCAGTGGGAGGCTCAGCTGTGGGCAGTCAGTCAGGGGATGCGGGCTGGAGGCTCAGCTGCAAACAATCAGGGGAACAACGTCCTGATCAAACAGCAGCTTCAGGTGAGTTCACTCCATTTTGTCCAAAACAGCTCCTCACATTTCTTTTGAGGTCAACAGCAGGGCTTAAATTCCAGAAAAAATTCAAAGTTCTGTGGCTATTCAAAGTTCTACTGCTTTCCTACGCAGAAGAAAAATGTTGGGGAGGGGCGTTCTTGTGGTTCCGCATTCGCAAAATGCGCCGGGCACAACTGATTTATAGATCCGCCCAGCAACTTTAGAACACGGAGGGGCAGCAGACACCCAAACCACCTGTGACCATCCCCTCAGCTCTAACACCCTTCAGCTGCGTGTCTGCTCAGTATTGCAGCCAACAACCAGTGAAATAAAGCGACCAAACAATGTCTTCCCGCAATTTCTTAAATATACGTGCAAAATACAGCGGTACTAACTCACAAATAAAGTCTAAACCAACACACCTAGACCAGCAGAGCAGTTTCACCACTCTGCCAAACACGACAGCCACTTCTAACAGGCACTCCAAACCCAGAGGACACGTTCTTAGGCACCGCTTTTCCCAACTAAAGTGGAAAACCAAAAGAAACGCAGGTTTTTACACCTTTTAATCACAGGTAAAGTCATAAGCACTCCTACATCTTTCACAGACAAACAAGACGTTCCCGTACCAGTGCGAGTCCTGAAACTGACCTGAAGCAACGCATCTTCTACAAACACGCGTCAATTTCACAAATAAAAACAAACACGAACTTTAAAGTGCCATTCATCCACCGAGGCTTAACACTAAGACAACTTCAACTGAGGAAAACCGTTTGCCACATTTCCATCGCCAACTGTTTAACTTAACGCAAAAAAAAAAATACACCCGCAGCTCCCCTAAACACTCTCACAGCCCAGAAAGTAGCATTTACACAGTGAAAAGTTTCCATTTTCGTGCGGAAACGTGCTGTTGTGCAGCAGCACCGCGGAGATACCGAGCAGAGCACGCCGAGGAGAGCGCTCCCCTCCCGAGCTCCGGGCAGCTCCCTCCCTCCCTCCTCCTCCTCCTCCTCCTCACCACACAAACGCTTTCTTACAGCACAACCGAGACTCCACGCCGGGTTGTTTTTCCCTGTTTGTGGCTCAGCACGCACCGAAGGCGCACGTACCTGGGGTGTCCGAGCCGGGAGGGGGCTGAGGGGCTGCGGGTCGCTCCCGGGCGGCAGCGCCGCTCGCCTGGGGCGGTACCGGGGCGGTACCGGGGCGGTGCTGGGGCAGTACCGCGGGGTGGGGCGGGCGCTGGGCATCGGGGCTGGGCACCGGGGCTGGATACCGGGGCTGGACTCCGGGGCTGGACACCCACACTGGACACCGGGGCTGGATACCGGAGCTGGACTCCGGGGCTGGACACCCACACTGGACACCGGGGCTGGGCGCCGGGGCTGGACACCGGGGCTGGATACCGGGGCTGTACATCCACACTGGACACCGGGGCTGGACACCGGAGCTGGACACCCACACTGCACACCGGGGCTGGACTCCGGGGCTGGACACCGGCACTGGACACCCGCCCTGTCCATGGACACCCCCGGGACGCCCTCACGGAGCCCGGGCGCGAGCGGCCCCCTCAGGCGCGCGGGAGGGACCCGCACCTGCCCCCCCCCGAGCCGCCAGGGGGCGCCCCGCGGCGCGCGGGCACAGCGCGGGAGTGCCGGGCACTCACCTGCCCCGTCCGCAGCGCCGAGCGGAGCGGAGCGGAGAGGCCACGGGCGGGCCCAGGGACGGGGTAGACGCCGCAGATGGGGCACACAGACCCGCGGGCGGAACGGAGGGAGCAGACAGCCCCGCGGGCGGAACGGAGGGCACGGGCAGCCCCGCCCGCCCGGGGACGCGTCCCCGTCACCGCGGCAACGGCGCCGGGGCCGTGCTGCGTGACGTCATGGGGGCGGGGCGGGGCCGGCGCGCGCAGCGGCGGCAAGATGGCGTCTACGGCGGCCGGCAAGCAGCGCATCCCCAAAGTGGCCAAGGTGGGTGGCAGGGACCTCCCGGGAACCCCCGGGAACACCCCCGGGAACCCCCCGGGAGGGAACCACCCCGGGAACCGCTCCGGGAAACCCCCGGGAGCCCCGGTGCCCCGGGCCGTGGGGTCGGTCCCGCCCGCGGCCGACACCGTGCGTAGCGAGGCGCCGGAGGGGGAGGAAATTGAGAGCTCAGGGCTGCATTGGAAAATGTGACCCGAGCCCCTGTGTCCGCTCGCCCTGCAGGTGAAAAACAAGGCACCCGCCGAAGTTCAGATCACAGCGGAGCAGCTCCTGCGAGAGGCGAAGGAGAGGGAACTCGAGCTTCTGCCACCGCCTCCGCAGCAGAAGATCACAGATGTTGAGGAGCTAAACGACTATAAACTCCGGAAGAGGAAGGTACGGTAAAGAAACAAGCTTAATCTCGACACTCACGTAAAGCACTAAAATTGCACTGTTTTTAATGTAAGCAAGGTGTCGTCTGTATTTCTTGTGGACTTGCCAGGTGGATGCCAATGCTTTTAAATCCCTAGCTGTTTCATGGTGTCCTTTGTCAAAGCCTGTAAGTTACAGAGGTGTTGTTTGACAAAGTCTGGTAGCAAACATCTTCTCCCCTGTGCCCATGTTCAGAACACTGAAAGGGTAATTATTTGCACAATTAATAGGCATTTTGTTCATTGCCACCAGCATCTGGCCAGCCACTATAAAAGAACATGAACAAAAAAAAATAAATAACATTACAGTAATGCTGAGTTATAATTCTTCTTGTAAAAAAATTGCTTTGCTTGTGCAAATTTACTTAGGGTTTTGCTTGGCTTTTCCCTTTGAAAATGCCTATCCAGGACCAGCAAAGCAAGCATGTTCCTAGCAGGGAGTTTTCCCCACGATCCTTGCTGATAGGACCAAGAGCAAAATTGCCTGGGCCCCCCGAGTGCCCTTGATCACCTCCCCCAGGTCCTGCTGGACCTCACAGGTCTCCCTTGGTTACCTTTTTCCATCTCTTCCGTGGCTGTGGTGGCTCATTCCTGCCATCAGCTGTGTTAAACATGCTTAGCCACACGTGACATGCTGACAGCAGTCATCCTGACCACAGCACGAGGCTGGAGTTGCCCTCGCTGACACCTCCCTGGCACATCTGATGCCAGCATATTAAATCCAGGGAGTAAAACTACAGCGTCTCACTTTAAAGAAAAGTTTAGTGCAGTGGTGCACACGTGTCAAAGTGACTGAATTCGTGCTGGTGCCTCCAAATATATCCACACATATCTGCAATGACTGGATTCCAGCTGTCCAGGTAGCGTTGCTCTCAAAACATTAAAAAATTAAGGGAATATTTTAGTGCTGTCAGCTGTTAACTCTGTCAATATTTCAGGTGCCAGGTTGCAGGAGCACACGTTTAGCCCTGTTCTACGTGATGATCTACATTTCTAGCTCCTCTGCTAGGCAATTTTTACAGTGTTGTGCTGAGTTACATCTGTTACCACTGCTGCACAGGTGTAGGATATTGGGAATTCTTAATAACGAGAAGGATAATAATAGCTCATATTATATACGGGGTATTATTATGTTTTAATAACAGCCCGTAAGCGTTTTATGACGTGCATGGTCTGCAGAAGGATTTCTCACTGACAGATGTGATTTTCTCCTCAGACTTTTGAAGATAACATAAGAAAGAACAGGACTGTTATCAGCAACTGGATAAAGTACGCACAATGGGAGGAAAGCCTGAAGGAAATCCAGAGGTAACGACAGTGCTGGCATCTCTTACAAGCTTTTTTAGACACACACCAAAGTTCTGGAGGCACGTTTTACCTGCCCTGTGCTCGTGTTTTCCAGAGCCCGTTCCATCTACGAGCGTGCCTTGGATGTGGACTACAGGAACGTCACCCTCTGGCTGAAATATGCCGAGATGGAAATGAAGAACCGCCAGGTCAACCATGCCCGCAACATTTGGGACCGGGCCATTACCACCCTGCCCAGGGTGAACCAGTTCTGGTAGGTTGGCAGCACAGGGAGAGCCCCTTCTAGCCCCAAAGGCTGCACAGCATTTGGCTGTTCTGGGATTACCCAGATTGTCCTGTTTCTCCAAGTCTTCGGGCTAGTCCGAACAGAAGGAGGAAGGCTGAAGTTTTGGAGAGGTTTTGTGCTTTTAAGTGACAAGAGCATTGGGAGGAAAGGATGTTTGTGTGCCTGGGTGCTGCCAGTCACTGCTGTGTCTACAGGCATTTCTGGGGTGGGAGGAAGTAGGTGAGGGAAGCTCAGGGATGCTCTTGGGAAGCACTCCAAAAATCCTTGAATTTGAACTTGACTCCTTGAACTCGATCTTCTTTGCCCAGGTACAAGTACACTTACATGGAGGAGATGCTGGGCAATGTGGCTGGGTCACGCCAGGTGTTTGAACGGTGGATGGAGTGGCAGCCAGAGGAGCAAGCCTGGCATTCCTACATCAACTTCGAGCTGAGGTACAAGGAGGTGGACAGAGCACGAAGCATCTACGAGAGATATATCCTTTTCAGTGCCTTGTGGCTCCTGCCCAGGTTAAGGTCTCTGTTCTGTGTTTCCTTGCCAAGGATCCCATGTCCAGCAATGGCCCTGTGCTCCTTTTCACTTTGGTGTGCTGCGAATGAGCCCCCGCCCTGGGAGCCAGCAGGAGGTGTTAAAAGCATGCTTAGGGAAAGCCTCCAGATTCAGTGAAGGGGCTGTAGGTCCTGCCACAACAGTGTCTATTTAACTGCACTCGTGCACCCAGCTCTTTGCAGTCATGGTTTGTTTCAGGTTTCTCCTCAGATTCTCCCTGACCCTTAGCCCTTTTTGAGTTCTCAGTAAGGCACGAAGCCTTTGCATGCTTGGAGCTCTCAGTGTCTTCTTCCCAGCTGCTTTTCCCCACATACACCATCCTGGGGAGGTGTTTGCTGCAGTCCTGGAGCCAGTGTTTCCCTGGGCAGAGCACAGCAGGGGAGGTGCCACTCAGCCAGCACTGATTCTTTAACAAAAGCTGCACTCGTGCTCGTTCACCCCGACGTGAAGAACTGGATCAAGTACGCGCGCTTCGAGGAGAAGCACAGCTACTTTGCCCACGCGAGGAAGGTGTACGAGAGGGCCGTGGAGTTCTTTGGGGAAGAGCACATGGATGAGCACTTGTACGTGGCTTTCGCCAAGTTTGAGGAGAACCAGAAAGAAGTAAGATCTTCCTCATAATGCATCTGAGTCGTGCCAAGGTTTCTCCTGGAATGTCAAAACTCCAGGCCGTTTTAACATTTCACTGCAATACTTGTAATTTCCAGCACCTTGTGATTGCAGTCTGAGCTAGGGAGACAGTTTTTTGCTCACCTCCAGTTGCCTCTTGGTGGCGTCAATAAAATGTGCTCTAAGGGAGATCTGCCAAGCCCCAAGGCCAGCAGCATTGGCTCAAACCTGTATCCTTGGACTGGAGAGGTTCTGAGAGGTTACAGGCCTGCACGATAGAAAACTGGATTGGTCCAGATGTTTTTCACAGTCTCTAAGGTTCCCAGGCTGTTAAGAAGTTGAAAACGTTCTGTGATCACCAAACCACAACCTCTTGAAAATGGTTTAAATATTCTAAACCTGTAAATGAATAAGAGATGATGGGGGCCAGCATTTTCAGGTTTGTTTTTACCCCTCCTTAAAGTTTACTCTTCAGGGAGATCTGTGTTACTCCTGTTCTAAAACAATCACTTACATTGAGGTTCTTACATTGTTCCCACAATTCCTGTATTCTGTTAAACGTTGCCGAAAGCTCATTGAAAAATTGTGGGGGAGGACAGAAACTGCTTTGTAAATACTTTTCTAATTATATTTAATATTTTCAGTTTGAAAGAGTGAGGGTTATCTACAAGTATGCCTTGGATAGAATTCCAAAGCAGGATGCCCAGAATCTCTTCAAGAATTACACCATCTTTGAGAAGAAGTTTGGAGACAGGAGGGGAATCGAGGACATCATTGTCAGCAAGAGGAGATTCCAGTATGAGGAGGAGGTGAAGGTACGTGTGACAGGTACCCTCCAGGCTCACTGTGCAGCCAGCTGCTGCTTAAGGTGCACAAGTATTTCATGATACCGAGCCTGAGGAGTTTCATGTTACCTTTGGAAGTCGGTCCAAAAAAAAAAAACCAAGGGAAAGTTCGTTTTAGAGCCAGAGTTACATCCATGGGGAGAAGGATGTTTGCATTCACGGCTTTTTTTGTTTCTGCTTTCTAATCTGGATTGGGCGGGCGAGGTTTTTTGATTGAACTCAAGGCTTGGTCCCCTTTCAGGTCACCTTAGGGATAATGAAGTTCAGCTTGTAGTTACTACTTCACTTCACTTAGGGAGTAGCCATTACAGGAGACCTCACCTGTGCATAAATACCTTTTTGTGAGGAACCAGCTGTGCCACACCTGTCTGCTGTTCAGTCCACACTGCACGTTTCGTCATTCCTCAGCCCTTCTCACACTTCACTTGGATTGCCTTCATTGAGACTGCCGGGGGCAAAATAAAAACAAAACAAACTGGTTTTTAACCTGAAAGCTTTACCACGAGCATTCCCAAGACTGACGGTTTTCGTTAATATTCCGGTGATCTATTTTAAAGGGGAAATTCTGACTGAGTAAAGGATCAGGCTCTGTTCTTTTTAGTGACTGAGGTTTCCTTGCTGTTGCCCTGCTCCCTCCCTCTGTCAGGCAAACCCCCACAACTACGACGCGTGGTTCGACTACCTGAGGTTGGTGGAGAGCGACGCGGACGCCGAGACCGTGCGGGAGGTGTACGAGAGAGCCATCGCCAACGTGCCCCCCATCCAGGAGAAGCGCCACTGGAAGAGGTACATCTACCTCTGGATTAACTATGCACTCTATGAGGAGCTGGAGGCAAAGGCAAGTAGTGACAACTCAGGGGTTTCCCTTTCCTTGTGGTAAATAATGAGAAAACCAAGAAACAAATATTGCGTGTCTTGTTAGTTTTGTGTAACAAGCTGCAGGATTTACTGTTTAAGTATTGAGAATATTTCCTCTTCCAGTTTTTGCTCCTGTGCGTAGGGGAGGGAAAAAAACCAAACTTGTTTTACCTTAATTCATCCAGCAACACACTGGTAACGAAAGCAGAAGTGGGTATTTCTAGCCACAGCTGAACTGCCCGTGCCGGGCTGTTACCTGAATTTGTGAATTAGTTTTACAGTTAACAAAAACTATTTGTGAAGCAGCTGCTTCACAAATTTGTGGCCTCTGAGGCTGTGCGAGCACTTACTCTGTTTCCAGCCATGGAACATTAGAGCTGCTCTGAGTACAGAACACCAATTTGGTGTCTGTTAAAGGAAAAAAAGACAAGTTTTTCCTCCCACGGCGGGGACACTCCTTGTTTTATTGTCTGCTTCTTAGCACTGAACCTTGCTTTGGAAAGGTGAGTCTTGCTGATTCAGAAGCTACCACCTTTGAATTGTGCACACTAAGTAGATAAGCATTCCTGATTCTAACCAGCTTGACTTCAGCACTGTTCTGCAGTCTTGCAGTCTCTGCAGGATTCAGAATTCAGCATAATCTCAGCAGTAAACAGAGTGTTTAATGCTGCCTGTTCTTACAGGATGCGGAGCGAACCAGACAGGTGTACCAGGCATGCCTCGAGCTCCTGCCCCACAAGAAGGTACGGCTCCTCCAGCAGTTTGGGTTGAGGTTTGGGTTAAAATGCCCTAGGTAAGATCCTTTAGTTCTCTTCCCCCACAACACACAGGTGTGTAAGCAGCTCCAGATGGCTGCTCGCAGGTTCACAAAGGCTTTGCTTAAAACTTCAAGTATCCCGTCCAGTTTCTCAAAACATCAACCTTCCAAAATGGATGGGGAGGATTTCAAGCTAAAGTGCGAGACGTCTGTAATTTGCATCCCAGTGGGAAACTGCAGGACAAGCACTGGTCTCAGGTTCCCTCATACACGTCAAACACAAGGGTTTTTCCAGTGTTTTCAAATTATTAAATTATAAAATAGTTGCTAATTATAAATGTAGTTGCTAAGTAGACTGTAAGCAGGTGACACAACACATAGTCAGTAAATAGGGAAGACCATGCTTGCTTGCATTCCTCCTCAGGCAGGATCTGTCCATAGCTGCTCACAGCCCCGTCTCTGGAAGTCTCTGTAGGGCACTTGTGGCTCTGCTTTGCTGGGTTAGCACTTTTATAGCATCCAGGGGCCTTCATGGTCACCCCTGAGGCAGCTGCCTTTGACAAAACAGCTTTCAGGCCTGTCTTCCCCAGTACAATTGGTCTTCAAGGCTGATTGTTTGGAGTTTCATGGGGGTTTTTTTCTTGTGACCTTTAACTGAAATATCCGTGTGGCCAAGCCCTTACACCTATTAATCTGCATTGCCTTGGAATGTCAGAAAATCCTAGTTCATGTTCTTTTTCTAGTTTGTCATTTGTTGTGTGTCGTCTGAGTGTCAGATTAATCTCTAGCTATTAAAGGCCGATTAGCTGTTAATTGATTCAGCACTAGCTGATGTTTTGCCAGTTGATGACTGGTTAAAAAACTATTTTCGCTGGTTTAAGAGGCTTCTGTCCTGGCCATTTTTCCTTTTACCCCCATATATCATCCTGTCATAGAGAGATTGTTTTAGGTAATGAACTCTCAACCTTTCAGCAGGAAAACACTGAGGTCAAACGAGGTTACCTGCAGTAGCAGTAATATCTTGTATAGACAGAATGCTTATTTTTTTTAAGGAATGCATGCAGTATTATCTGCTGACTTTCCTGCCTAAACAGCACTTTGTTCTTTTTCTTCCAGTTTACATTTGCCAAAATGTGGCTGCTGTATGCACAGTTTGAAATTCGCCAGAAAAACCTCCCCCTTGCCAGAAGGGCTTTGGTAAGCTTTTGTCAGAGCCATGACTGACTTCACTAACTAATAGTAACACAGGAATGTCATTAAAAGATCTTAAATTGTCCTTTCTAAATTGCTGGATTAATCCACTTAAAATAAAGCATCCGAGAAGTCTGCAGGGGCCAGCATTTACTGTCACGTATGATTTAGAAAGAAATGTAGCTTGTTCTGATGAATTAGCCCCGGGCTGAAATGACAAAGCACTCCTCTGAATGCAGAGCACCCACATCAGCTTAGTGCTCTTACAAGTTCTTAGCTGCTGCTGATTCCTTACAGTGATACTCGTTAAAAAGCGTTTTAGATGAATGGGAGGTTTGGCTCTGGGAAATTAGGACTTGCTGACAGAAGCAATCACAGGGACTTCAGACAGGCTCAGGAGCTGCTGAGCAGGTTCACTGTGTTGATGTCAGCATGTCAGGGGACAGCAGGGTGTGATGGGGCAGCAAGATCTTTTGAAATTAAAAACTTCCTTTCTTTCCAGGTCAGCTAGTCTTAGTAAGCTCAGGGACTTCTGAGAGAAAGCCAATGGTGGTAGCAGTTGGTGCAGTTTGACTTCAAAGAGCAAACTGATGGGGTTCCCACCAAAACAGTGACAGAGGGCACGTGGAGAAGAACTTGAGCATATTCTGAAACACTAGTGGCATTTGTAGAGCTGGAGGGCCATGAAAGTGACCAAACTGATAGTCCTAAGTGGTGTTTTCATCCATTTTTAATAAATTCCAAGGTAATAAATGCGTAGGACTGTTGTGCAGGAGAATTGTGGTGAGGGAATTCCATCTCAAATTGCCTCACACTGGCTTGAGGGAGCAGAAGCTACATTGCTTAGTGAGCAATACTTGTCTATAGAAATGGCTTCGAGGCCAGGTTCACTACAACCTGTCTCAGGTATGCCCATTCTTAACCCTTGCTTTAAGAGATTCCCAAACCAGGAATCCAAAATTGCCCTCAGCTTGGCTTAGGACAGACAGTTTTCTTCAGAGACTGAGGCATATCAGAAAGAAAATGCTTTGTAAAGACATTATTCTCCATTATTCTGTCCATTGGTGGCAGCCAGCAGGCTGGGGTGGGCAGCCACTCTCCATGCAGGGAGGAGCAGTGTGGGGCCACAGTTTGTTTGGTATCATTTGTTTTGTGAGATGCTTGGGGAATGCTTAGCGAGCAGGCTGGTACAGACTGTGCCTCCTTCAGGTGCTCAGCTGATGAACCAGGGTTAAAGCTCTGCTCACACTCCCTGGGGAGCCCACATTACGTACAAGTATGACAAGTGATGGTGTTTTCTGCTTCCCAGGCTCTTGGTGTTTATGGATGCACGTTTGTTCTGCAAACACTGAATTTCCTCCTGGCCCTGAACAATCTGAATAAACAGTGCAGAAAAAATGAGTTGTAGTTCAAGCAGTGGAGAGTAAAGAAACACTTAGAAAATAAAGAGGGTTTTATTTTCCTTCAAGATCACTAAGGGGCTTTTTTTTGTCTGTTTAACAGGGGACATCCATAGGTAAATGTCCAAAAAACAAACTGTTTAAAGGTTACATTGAGCTGGAGTTACAACTGCGCGAATTTGACCGCTGCCGAAAGCTGTACGAAAAATTCCTGGAGTTTGCACCGGAAAACTGCACGTCCTGGATCAAGTTTGCTGAGCTGGAGACCATCCTTGGGGACATCGACCGTGCCCGGGCCATCTACGAGCTGGCTATCGGCCAGCCCCGGCTGGACATGCCCGAGGTGAGCAGGGAGGGGCCAGTTCTAAGGGATTTATTGCACAGTGGCTGATGGGCACGTAAATAATCCACCAGGTAGAACAGGAGGTGGAAGCTGAGTGGATGATGTGCACCAGGTTTGGTGCTGCTCAGCCCTAATCCCAGCCCGTGCCGCCAGTGAACGCCCTGATCTCCGAACCTTTTCCCAGGGAAATTGCACCTTTATCTGTTCTTTTCCCCTCCTGGTATCTCCGTGTGCTCGGAACGAACGTGATGAGAGGCTTCTCTGTTGCAGGTCCTTTGGAAGTCCTACATTGACTTTGAGATTGAGCAGGAGGAGTACGAGAAAACCAGGAACCTGTACCGGCGGCTGCTGCAGCGCACGCAGCACGTCAAGGTGTGTGTGGGCAGCCAGCACACAGAGCCTGCCCTGAACCTGGCCCACGGGCAGGGAAAGCCTGGGCTGCCTTGGCTCAAATCAACCCAGGCTCAGGCCTGTGCCTGTGCTCTGAAGGGGGGAGGGAAGTTCCTGAATTCCATACAGCAACAGGCATATCTCAGATGAAAGAAGCTTTTCCAAGCAGCCCTCTTTGCTGAGCAGCTTTGGGATCTTAGTTGCAATGTTATTGCAAGGAAAACCATGATTTTCCAGTGCCCCTTGGTGCTGGCATTGACTAAATCCACACAGATTTCTCAGGACATGACACAGCCACCAGAAATTGATCCACGTGGCTCACGTGGATGTTGTGTCCTGCCGAAACAGGCAAATCTCACAGGTGTGAAACAAGTGGGGATTTTCTGGGCACTGCTTGTGTTGGTGCTTGGGTTTCTTTGCTGCTTGGTGTTGGTTTGACCTCTGCCCTCGGCGTGGTGGGCGGGAGCAGAGGCTGGAGCTGTGGTTTCCGTGTGTGCCCGCAGGTGTGGATCAGCTTTGCGCAGTTCGAGCTGTCGGCAGGGCGGGAGGAGCGGCTGCCGCGCTGCCGGCAGATCTACGAGGAGGCCAACAAGGCCATGCGCAGCTGCGAGGAGAAGGAGGAGAGGGTCATGCTGCTGGAGTCCTGGAGGAGCTTCGAGGAGGAGTTTGGCACCGATGCCACTAAGGAGAGGATAGATAAGCTGATGCCTGAGAAAATAAAGAAGAGGAGAAAGCTGCAGGCCGAAGATGGGGTAAGGAAAAGCGATGCCTGTAGTGGCTGTGAGCCCTTGGTGGCTTTGTGCTTTATGGAGTCAGCTGCTGGGGATGGGATAACCAACTTGGGGCTTAAATTTTCTGTTATTTCTCTAGTTTCTCTTCCTTATTAGAAGCACCTCCTAATAGCCAGCGTTAACATGCAAATTAAACTCACTTTGTGGTATTTTTCTCTCTAGTCTGATGCTGGATGGGAGGAATACTATGACTATATTTTCCCAGAAGACACTGCCAATCAGCCCAACCTCAAACTCCTGGCTATGGCAAAGCTCTGGAAGAAGCAGCAGCAGGAGAGCGAAGCTGCAGCCATGGATCCTGACAAGGACATTGATGAAAGCCAGACTTAGTACCTTGCCTTTCCCCACCCCTTTCCTGGGCCACTGTACAGTATTTTCATTGGTGATAAATAAATGTATTTGGAGAGTTTTAGTACTACTGACTGGAGTTGGATTTTGTGTGGCAGACAAGCACCATCTTGGGGTTGATTCCCTTTAACAGCCACTTCCTGTGGGTGTCCAGCAGTTAAAGGAGAGGTCCTGGGACCAGTGCAGGAGTCCACAGCTATCACCAGTGACCACAGAACTGGGAGAACTGGGCAGTGACTTTGCTTTTAGCACAAGGCCCTGTCCCAAGGCTCCCACAGCCTCTCCCATCACTGCTCAAGGACGTTAGTGTGCCAGGGCAGCAGACCTGTCTTGAATGAGAGACCTGTTTCTAACCCTCACCCCTGATGAATTTTTCAGTAGTTCTGTTAAATAGGAGGATATCATGAGAATAGTTGAAAACAAAAAACCCTGTTGGCCACAACCTGGTCAACTTCCTATCCGAGGATGCTTTTATCCCAGAAAGCTGTCAGGGGAGAAAATAGCAGAAGTTGAATACACTGAAAGTAGCCCCTGGAGGACAAATCTGTAGGTGTCAGTACCACAGTCAGTCTGTGTCTGAGCACTTCCATGTCTTGGTAGACACCATCAGAGCTGTGTCTGGCCTGGGCAGCCACCACCACTCCCACCTGTCCAGTTCTGTCCTGTCCAGCTGCAGCCAGAGCAGCCTTTTCCTGCCTCCCCTGTGAGCCTCTAACTGTGCCTCTCCTCCCCTGTCCTCTCATCTCTGAGTGTTTCTGCTGACCCCCACCCCATGACATTGTAATGCTCATTTCTACTTTCCCTCTGGTTTCAATCCCTCCTGCTGCTCTGTGCTCCATTGCTTTTCACACTTCCTTTTGATGTTTCCTTCTGTCCAACTCCCTGTCTCTGCTTTTTCATTCCATTTAATTGAATTTGTTACGGGGTTTTCAGAGGTGGTGAGATGGTTTTCTCGTGCGTATTTTGGTGAGGTTTTTTGGGTGGTTTTTATTTTGCGTGTGTGGGGAGAAGTTGGTTGGTTGGTTTGTTTTCGTTCTATTGTTCTATTCTTTGACCATTGCCTTTTCCCAGGAATTGCTTCCCTTTTTGAAGATGGAGCCCTGCCCCTCTTTTTGGCAGCTTTGCTCTGTACTGTGTCAGTTGCTGGTGTTCCCTCTCTCAGCAAGGCCAGCAGTGAGGCTGTCAGCAGGGTGAGCACCTTGTCTGTGTCTGTGCAGAGAGCTCTAGCAGGTCTCCAGAAGGCAGCAGGGTCACAAGGGACACAGTGTCCTGCAGGGGAAGAACCATTGTTATTCCGAGTTAAAAAACCAGGCTTTCGGATTTTCAGGCCAGATTGATTATTGTGGGGTTGTTGTTTGTAAGAACAGGATTTGGAGTTTTTTGCCGTCTCAAACCCTGGAACTCCTGTGAGGAGTGATCTGGACTGACTCCCTGAATGCAGCACTTCCAGGAGTAAAACTATTCCCCCTTTGGAGCACCAGTGGGGCTCGGAGGTTTAATGGATTTCTCCTTCCACAACCGTGTTCCCACCTCGTTTCTCTCCCTCCACCCTCCTATTTAGAAGCCCGAATTGGAGAAGGCAAACAGGAGGTTTCTATTCCATGACAAGCAAAGCAAAACATATCTGCTAATGTGACTTCTGGGCAGTGAACAGTTCCGTGGCTGAGGCATTACTGCAGGAGCGAGGATGGACACAGATTTCTGTCCTCTTTTCCCTGGGAATATGTCAGGCACCTGTGAAGCAGAAGCTTTGTGCCAGAGATCCCACGCTCTCCAGCAGAACTTGCCCAGACTCATCCTTCTGTTACACCAAGCACGAACCTGAAGTGTTTTTTGAGCAATTTCAGCATTAATCTTTTGCACACTTCCAAAAGAGGGAAGCCAAGCTCAACAGTGGGACCCTGTTTTCCAGGGATCTACAGCAACAGTTTTCCCTCACTCAGACTTTACATTGCTGAAGTGAAGAAGGAAGGAATTCCTCCCTGTGAGGGTGGGCAGGCCCTGGCACAGGGTGCCCAGAGCAGCTGTGGCTGCCCCTGGATCTCTGGAAGTGCCCAAGGCCAGGCTGGACATTGGGGCTTGGAGCAACCTGGGATAGTGGGAGGTGTCCCTGCCTGTGGCAGGGGGTGGCACTGGGTGAGTTCTAAGGTCCCTTCCCCACCCAAACCATTCTGGGGTTCTCTCAGTGCTTTGTGCCCTGCTGTCTGACTCCCAGTAGCCTCTGTCCTCCCTGGACTCGTGCTCTGGAATGGGTGCTGAGATATTCCTGCCCATTTGATTTATGCCTGTTTGCCTCACTCCTGCAGAGCTGCAGGTTCTCATGTTTAAGTTATGAAACCCCAGTGCCCTCTTGGCTTGTGCCTGGCCTGCCTGGATTTATCACCAGGCTGGGTGGAAGAGAAACACTCCTGCTGGAAAGGCTTCTGGCAGCGGAGAGAAGGGAGACACCCCACTGGAGGAACAGCCCCCTGGAGAAATGGCATCCCAAGGTTTAACTGTGATTTGTGAGGGGCTTTGGGAGTAGGGAAAGCTTCTAGATCTTGCAAGAATCAGGTTTTCAGGTGTAAGAGGGAATACGGAGCATGGGTTTGTGCAGTGGAAACGTGATCAGCTCGACCGTTACCTGGTAGAGGAGGATCCACAGGCTGGGCAATGGAAAGACGTTGGGATTTAGGATTAATTTATTCTGGGACAGCTATTTAAGACCAGGCTGGTCCTTGGAACTGCTTGTTTAAGAGAGGGCTGGCTCCACCATTAAGTAAGGAGTAAATAGATTTTATGCTCTGGAGCTTGTGTGGCGCAACTCAAACCATCCCTGTCTCCTGCCAACTGAGCAGCAGCTGCTGCAGCACTGGTGTCTGGAAACCAGTGAGTCCACAGGCTGCAGGCTGCCCTGGGGTTTGTAGGGAGCATATTTCTTGTTTCTTGACTCTGTTCTGCACACTATCTTTTGTGAAGCTGCCTTTTCGCCTGTTTTTACAAAAAAATATCCCTCTTCATGAGGGATTTAAAGTGTTTGCGTTTGTTCCACTTCTGTAGATAGCATCAGTCAATAAAATGCTGCACTTGAGAGAAGATAAATGCTTGTCTGTGCCTGGAAGTTGTGTTCTATTAGTGGATGGTTTATCTGCTGCTACAAGAGCTCAGAAGCAAGATAAATCCGAGGACCACGTATGGAAAACGCCCTTCCTCAGGGGGAGCTCAGCCCTGTGCAGGTGGGAGGCGAGGGGTTCTGGTGCTGTGGAGCCCTGGTTGGTGGCCAGAGGGCAATTTGAGCTGTTTCCTCCTGCGTGTGCCAGGTGGGCTTTTTGCTGGACCTTCTGACCCTGTGGTTTTTGCAGTGACCTGCCTGCAGTGCACGGTTGGCTGTGGAAGGCACTGTGCCCACACACCCTGCTTCCTTCCCTGCTTCCCTACACCCACTCCCATCACAGGGCTGGGATCCAGCAGCCTCGAGGAACACTGTCAAGAACTCCCTTCCCAGGTGGGAATGTCAGGGAGAGAAGAGTGTGGAAGAAACCTGTCAGAGCTGCTCTTACCAGAATCAGCTCCCCCTGAAGGTTATGGGTGAAGCCTTGAAGAACGCTCTGGTGCTTATCAGCAGGCAGGGTCACCTTGATAACGGGGAGCGTGTGCCCAAAGCGTCCGAGGGGACAGCGCTTGGGCATCAAACCTGTACAAACCACCAGGCTGGAAACACCCCGAGCTGGTTACCTTAGATAGGAAGGATACCTGGGTTTGGAACCAGTTCCCCTTTTCCTCCAGATCCCGCTCCCTATCCTCTGGTGCTGCCATGACCCCGATAGCTCAGTGTCCATCCCGTGCGCTCCCATCCCGCCCCTCCGGACACTCACAGCGCTGGCATGGAGACACCTCGGCCTCAGCCCTGGTCAAGCTGTCAGGTGGCAGTCACAGGCACAAGGGTGGGCAAACCCTCGGGGGATACAGGGATTAAACTTGTCCAGAGAAAGAGGAGGGGCTCAGCAGTGAGGCCGCAGGAATCACACCAGCTGTAAGCTTCGCTTGAATAGAAAGGGGGGAAAAATCTGAGCTGTTTCATGGGAATTCGAGTGAATTGGCTGAATATGTAACATTTGAAGAGACAAATTCAGGGTAGCACAGGTTGGAGTGAGTATCCTTGCTGTGGCTGGGGGAGAATTCCCAAGAAGTCATCTTCCAGAGAGGGGTAGGTCAGGGATTTCTTTTTGCTGCTGGTTGTGATACAGAAAATGGAACATTTGTACTAATGGTCTGCAGCAGCTCTGCAGTTCCTGACCCTACTCTGTGAAGTGGGTTTGGAGAACACCTTTTGGGAGTTAGGTGTGTCCGTTCGGAAGACATTGGAAAATACTGGTTTCCATGGAGAAAGTAAGGAACTGGGCAGTAGCCATGGGATAGGATCTGGACCTGGAGGCTGCAGCAAACATCTCTGCTCTCTCCGTGAAGGTCCATGTAGTGCTCAGCTGAGGCTGGCTCTGCCCAGGATGCTTTTTGATTCTTCCCATTTGGGGGAGATGGTGGAATCTGTCTGTTTTGTGAGGGATTTGTACCCAGTGAGAAGCAGCCAATAAGAAAGGGAGGAGGGAGAGGTTTATGGGTTTGCTCAGGAAAATGACATGGTGATGTCTGAAAAGAATGGAAGTCTTTGAGAGCATTATGGATAATTATGGAATTCAAATGGGGAATGTTCTGTGCATTTTTCATGTCCCTACTAGGAGGAGTATAGCAGCTCTAATGTTTAATGCATGTACAGTAATAGGAGGCTGAACTGATCTCCACGGGCCCGTTGGTTCCATTACTGTCCAGAAGGAAATAAATTAAATTCTATTAAATTCTAAATTCTATTCTATTCTATTTGCATCCGGATGCTGCAGAGGGAGAGGTCAGAAGAAGGAAAGCCATGTTTGAGAGGGTTGAGGTTCGGGTGACATTGACATAATGCACCGAAATCAACCCCCAAACCCCCCAGCCCAGGCAATAGCAGTGAGTGCTGCTCTCCTTCAGGAGTGCAGAGGCTCCTTACGTTGAGCTCAAAGTCTAGGGGTTCTTGATAGGAGCCATTTTATTCACAAGATTTATTTTACATTTGGTTGGAATGACATGCTTGGTGCCTGGCATGCTCCAAGTCCCAGAACTTGAATTATTTGGAATATTTTGGAGATAAATGATTGTGCTACTCAGTCTTAGGAGAGGCTGGTGGAACAAATCTGGGTTTTCTTGCTGCCTGCTGTGACTGAGACTGTCGAGAAGAGTTTTGCAGAGGTGTCTGTGGAGTTCTGATCTCAGAATGGGCATCGACTTGCACGAGGAAACCAGAGGAGATTTTGGACAGCTTGGAGTATTTTAAAGCATCAGCTTCTGTGCCAGTCTCTCTGGCCAGACAGAGGATCTTCTCCAAGATAAGCAAATCACCCTTTTAGACACACTTGTCTGCCCCATATTAATCTTTCTTCCCCAGTTATGTAAATAGCACCAGACTAATATTCCCTGCGTACCACTGGTAAGCTGATTCGCTCGCTCCATGTTATCAGACACAAAAGCACTGCAGGGCTGGTTTGTAAATTGAGTTGGATTTTTATTTTTTTTTACATCTGTGTTATTCCAAGCTCTTATGTAAACACTTGGAAAGCAATTTCTATATATACACTCGGTTTGTTATGCAACTACCCTGTGCAGTGATGCCAAAGGGATTTAATTTTCTTATTGGTGGTTTTTAGAAGAAGTGATCAAGCATTCTTTCTATGGAAGGCTCAGGGATTCATAAAGTGAAAATCAATAATAAATGGCAGAAAACAAGGGCAACTGCAAAATTAAAAAGAGGGAAAAAACTAAAACGTTCCCGAGTTTCAGAACGATTTACGGAGGCTTTCGCTGAATGCCTGATCATCGCCTCAGTGCGAGGTGGCTGCCTTTGCTCTCTGTGGAAATTATCGAATTATTCAATCCATACATCTGTGTTTCAGCCCTGCGTGTGTGTGTGTTATTGATGAAACATCTTCTTTAGGGCAGATGTTGTTGGGCAGGGCAGCGGTGGCACCGCTGGCAGCACGGTGCCAGGTCCCGGGGCTGGTGCAGTGTGAGGGATGAGCAGCCAGGGTGGGAGCAGCCCTGGGAATGCGCTGAGCCGGACACACCACAGCAGCAGCCCCCCTGCCACAGCCACCCCGCAGCACTGCCGGCCACTGCTCTCCCAAAAACCTCTTGGAAACCGGAAAACTCCTTCACGTGAAAATCAATTTTTAACTGAAACTGATTTCATTTCTCCATGAACTCATGCATTACGTGCTGAAAAGACAAGGCTGAGGGAAAAATGGAGGCTGAAGCCCTGAGTGTGGAGGCTGCTGTAGCAAAGCTCCTGGAGCCCCAGACGGCTTTTCCATCCATGTTACATCCGTGCCCATAAAGCCACTGGAGAAACCCAGTCCTGATTCCCGACAGGCTCCTCTGACACGTGCAGCGAGCCCCTCCTGTGCATCCCAAGCCACTGCTTGTGTGCAGCTCCTGTGCACCTGGGATGCAGCTGAATCGGGACATCCATCCATGCCACATATCCCAGAACCTGCTGCCGCTGAGGGACACGGCTGATGGCCTGCTGGGATGCTCCTGGAGCCAGCTCTGGGCTGCTCCTGGAGCCAGATGTGGGCTGCTGCTGGAGCCGGCTCTGGGCTGCTCTTGGAGCTGGCTCTGGGCTGCTCCTGAAGCCGGCTCTGGACTGCTCCTGGAGCCGGCTCTGGGCTGCTGCTGGAGCCGGCTCTGGGCTGCTCCTGGAGCCGGCTCTGGGCTCCTCCTGGAGCCGGCTCTGGGCTGCTCCTGGAGCTGGCTCTGGGCTGCTCCTGGAGCTGGCTCTGGGCTCCTCCTGGAGCCGGCTCTGGGCTGCTCCTGGAGCGAGCTCTAGGCTCGGTTCTGGGGCATTACTTCGGACGAGGAGATGATGAGGAGAAGCTTCCACCAGAAGCTGAGCTTTGGCCACCAGCTGATTTAGTTTAGCATCCTCAGCTGGATTTGCACAGCTCTGGGAGCCCAAAGTCCAACACATCGTTTGCTTAATCCTTTGGAAGTCAAAGCCAACACCTGCTTAGTGGATTTTAGAAATAAACGTCTGTAGTTTTACACGTTTCTCTCCTTCACAAGTGAGAGGTTAAACTGCAGCAAAACCCGTGTGACTTTTGCTCCCAGAAGGGATGGGAGGAGGACAGAACTGCATCTCCTGTGCTCTGGAGGGGTCCTGCCCTTCGGGTTTGTGGCTGTTGAGCCTTGTAAGAGCAATGGAGCCGAATGCAAGGGCTCTTGGGCATTAATCACGGAGATTATCTGACAGCTGCTGTATCTGCGCGCGGCTCCGCATCACCGCTGGGAATGATGCAGTAATGCCACATCATCCAATTAGGCCTTTTCCCTCTTTTCATTAGGAATGTGCCTTATCCAAATGCCATCGTATCAAGCTGGGGGGTGCTCGTGGGGGTGGTTTATGGCTGTGCAGAACCCAACTAGCTTATTTTCTGGTTTACATAATGTTTCGGAGTCCCAGGACAACCTCTGCAAGCTCAGATGTTTAAGTTGCCACAGGCCGTGGGCAAGAAATAGATTTGCTTGCTCCTTCTCAGGGCTGTTGTGAATTTCATTTAAAGGGGAACTAAAATGATTTATTTTTAACTTCATTGCTGGGTTAACAGTTGGACTCCATGGTTTTAGATGTCTTTTCCAATTTAAATGGTTCCCTAACTCTAGTATAATTTTCTGTAGCTGAAGAAGGAATACATTGCCCTTTTACCACTTAAAAATGCTGCTCCTTTCTGCATTTTGCTCTGTTTCAGCAATGCAAGTAACGGCATTAATTTAATTTTGTATTAATTTTCTCATGCATGTAATGAAACCCAGTTCCCTTGTTAATCCAGCAATCTAAGCAAACACAGTATAGGAGCATTACAGGAGAACACTTAATCCCCCCTCTTGTTGCTCTCTAATGTGCTTTTGACTTTTTTAAGGGTGAAATGAGAGTGTCTCTGCGAAGGCAAGGCCAGGTATTAGCTTTCCATGTTTATTACCCAATTTAAGTTGTTGATGTGCTGCCGAAACACATCCAGGTGTTGGTGGTTTCTCTCTGTACGATTTTTGCGTTCGGGAAACCAAGCCCCCACAAAGGGGTTGGCACATGAGAGCTCCAAGCTGGAGAAACAAACTGCGTCTAATTCCTAGAGAATTCTTGGTGGGTTGGGCTTTTTTAAATTCCCGGTGTTTTTGCAAAGGACAGACTGATGGTGGAGGTGATGTGACATCTTTGTGCCTGCAAAAAGCACTCTCCGAGTGCTGCCAGGCGTCCCAACAACAGCGTCCGGCTCCCAGGCCTTAGCATCTGCTGTGTGCTATTGAACCCTGCCAGGCTAAAATTTGGCAGAATTGTGAGCGAGCCCAGTGCCAGCCCTGCCCTTTCCCAAGGTGGCTGCTGCTCCGTGTCGCCGCTGACCTGCCGGGGATGTCCCGCTGGTGCCGCCGGCTCTGCTCGGCAGCAGCCTCTCAGCGAGGTGGGATGGCTGTGGGAGAAGGGCAAAGTTTCCTTCCATGCACTGAGACCAGCCCCTCCTGTGATGGGAGCAGCGTTTCAGTGCTGGAGGAGCCCAGGGGGTCTCTTGTCTCGCTCTGGCCTGGAGTGAGTGGCCACACAGCCGACGCCTCTGTGTCCTTCAGCTCAGAACCGGGTGTTATTCCAGGCTACTGCGGCTCCAGGGGACAAGGGTCAGCGTTTGCTGCGTTATGTCTGTCTGAAGTGATTTCCCCAGGGAGTTTCCAGGCATAGCCTCCCCCAGCTAAGATGCTCTGAGGGGTGCTGGGTCTGACACGCGTGTGTATGGCTTGGCCCCCAGGCAGCTCCTTGTGGCTCACGTGGGATTGCTCTGCTCCTGCCACACAGACACGGTGGATGGGGCTTGGACAGACCTGCTCTAGTGGAAGGCGTCCCTACCCACAGCAGCAGGGTCAGAATGGTGTGAGTTGGAGGCCCCTTGCCACCCCAACCACGCTGTGATTCTGATTTAAGGTCCTGTGCAGACACAGCTCAGCTCTGTGCTGCCGACCCCATCCACACCCACACTGCCAGCGTTTATTTAAATGGGAGCCAAATGCAGAGACCCTGGGGCTGGGTGAGCTGAGGCAGAGTTAAGGCTCTGTATCAAGGGTCTCACCCAGCTGCGGGTCCCTTCCGTAGCTCTGAAGCTCTAAAATCCACAACCTTCATGAGCTCTGCAGAAGCCACGTTGATTCCTATGGCTTTCCCCCTACAGATGTCTGCTGGCCCTGACACGATTTAGGACTGTGCTGGATTTGGGGTGGCTGTGGTGGACGCAGCTGAGAGATGCAGCAGATCACAGAAACCAGCCAAGCTGATGAAGTGTCCCAGGGAAGTGTCCACAGCCGTTTAAGGAAGCTGTCGATCCCTGGTGTCCCCAAGCCTGCTGCATCCTGCTCCCCTGAGAAATGGGGGAGAGAGGGAAAGTGGTGGCGACCCAGCATTATCCTCACCCTACACCCAGAGCACAGCACTATACCAGCTAACAAGAGGAAAACTGCACCTCAGCCAAACCCAGGACAATCAAAGGAAGCATCTCGTGGGATATTTCGTCTATTTTATTGCTGCATGCATTGGGAGCCTGAGCTGCCATTCTTATACAGATACCAAAATTTACCATTTCTTACACCTCCTGCGAAGATATTTTTGTTACATTCAGTGTTTCCTCCCTCTCTTTTCTTGGTGCATAGCTAATGAAACCTCAGAAACAGTAGCAGAGAAGAGAGAAGACCAGAACTAAGGGAGCAAGGCATGTCCCGTGACAAGGGTGACCTCAGCCTGGCAGGAGGAGATGCCACTCGGGGAGGACACTTGGACAGAGCCCCGGGAACGTGTCTCCCTCCCTGCACCGAAGCAGCACCTGGAGCCTGCAGAGAATTGCAGGGGATGTGCCAAAAGGTGAATTATGACAATCCTGTTAATTCTGGACTGGCAGCAGGGCTGGGGCAGGTCCCCTCACTCTGATGTCACCCACTGCAGCAGGGGACAGCTCTTGAGTTCGGAGTTCCAGGCAGCACATGGGCTGTCCTTAAGATGCTTAGTAGGGTTTGGGGTTTTTTTTCCCTTCTCCTCCTGACTCCAAACTTTGCTTCCAGGGGTCTGAGCGGAGAGCTCAGGACTCCACGTCACAGGGAAGGGAGCTGAACAGCACCTGTACATTCAGCATATGTCAGGCTGTCTTCTCAGGCTCATAAATAATGGATTGTGTGGATCTGAGCCTTTCTCTCAAATCAGAACATCTAAACCTGGGCACTCCAAATGTAATTTAGACTTCAGATTTGAAGAGCATCCATACTCCCATCTAATTTTAGATGTTAAACCTGTTCCCACCTGCTCTTTATAGTCAGTGGAGATGCCTGAGTGTGCCTCTCCTCTGCTGACTCCAGAGCAAGCCTCGGGGTAGGCTGCTCCTGGCACCCCCAAAAGCGGGGGCCACGACCTTGGGCAGTAAAGGAGAGCTGTGTATTTCAAGCTCTTTAAAAGTCTGCCAGCTCCCCGAAGCGGGTGAAAGCAGACCATCCTTTCCCCTTGTTTTTTGCAAAGGATCCCTGTGTATTTTCGCTTACTGGTTCCCTCATTTGGCTTCAGTTCTGCCAGATGACTCATGTCAAAAGCTCATAAAACCTGCAGTAAACAGCCTACTGTTCATCAGAGCAATTTGGGAGCTCCTTCTGGGAATATGTTTCAGACTGTTAATGTTCTAGCCCCGGGGGTGTTCTAGCACTGCTGCTTTCAAAATCATTGGAAATCCTTGGGTGTCCTGCATTTTTGTTCTTCAGGTGTCTAAATGTGATGTTTGGAAGTTAATAACTACACCCCTTTCATTTTGAAAGCAACTCCTGCTCCCTGAGTCTGGCGTCCTTTGGACTTGAACTCTTCAGCTGTTCCTCATTAATGGAGGTGTCCACATAATCGTGGCACGGTTTGGGATGAAAGGCACCCCAAATCCCACCTAGCTCCAACCCCCTGTGCTTTCGGCAGCTGGGTGTCCTCCTGACGTTCCCTAAAAGGCAGGCCATGCCAGAGCAGCACTGCAATACCCGAGTAACACACAACCCTCAGGAACCAAAATGGGAAACATTGTGCAGGCTGCAGAGGCACTGCTTCCTGCGGTGCTCCCGACGCCTCCCGGCTGCCTGGGGATGTCCCCTGGTCCCTTCCACCCACCTCGCCCTTTGCTAGAACAGCCCTGATTCCAGAGTGCCGAGGATGTAGGGAAATGGTGCCGGGTATTGAGGGATCAGCGTTTCTCTCGTCTGGGTAATTAACCTCTCAGCTGGCCGTGCAGCTGGATCCGAGCTCCACCGAGCTGTTAATCAAACCCTGCCTCCATATTCCCACACAGGCAGCTCAGCCTGGTC
This sequence comes from Monarcha castaneiventris obscurior, assembly GCA_026261815.1. NCBI lineage: Eukaryota > Metazoa > Chordata > Aves > Passeriformes > Monarchidae > Monarcha > Monarcha castaneiventris. Next base: position 575,720 of record JAMPIT010000035.1, read on the forward strand.
TGTGATTTGCACAACCCAACATCAAACGCTGCTCCTAAAGCCGCTGGGAATTTTATTCTTTATTCCTTTTTAAACCCTCCCTGGCAGTCAGAGGTGGGGGGTGATTCCTGTTCTTACACCGGGTCATCTCCTCCACGTGGCATTGATTTGAATGAATCTGCACAAGGTGCTGAGTAGACTCCTGGGAAGGCGAGAATTTGTTCAGGACCGAGCTTCGAAAGGAATCAGGGGAACTTCCAAGCCGTTGCTCCTGTTTTCCCTGGGCTCGCGGGGAGCAGCCCTGGCCACACGGGAAGGGCTGTTCCTTGCCTGGGCTGGCTGTGACACAGCAGTTGTGCAAGGCAGCAGCTGGATCAGAGGGGCTCCTGCTCCCGGGGGCTTCACGCTCCGCAGCCAGCACACTCATCCCTGCCCTCTCCGGGCCAGGGCTGCGCTGGGAAGGAGAAGGTAATCTCGGAAAACAGGGAAAAGGCACCGCAGCTCAGCAGCTGCCGGGGCTTCCCCCGCTGCTCCTGGATGTCTGCTGGGAAAAGAGCACTTCCATCGGGGTCTCTTTTTCTCAGGGACATGGAAGCAGGATGCTTTAAGGATGTTAAATAACAGTTCAGAGCCAGTTTTCGTGCTATGGCAATAAGATGCTTTTCTTTCAGCTGAAAGAATCCCATTTCTCCCTTTTTCTGTTTGTTTCTCTGCATCTCTTCCTCGTGTAAAATCTCCAGAGGACCCTTGAAGGGTGGACAGGAGGCCTGGAAACTGCTCCCCTCAGGGCCATTCCCCTGGAACTTTGGAAAAGGATGGAAAATGAGGAAGGAGAAGCAGGACCCAAGAAGGCCACACTTCCTCAAGATGCCGGAATGCCCCATGCTCAGATCAGCACGAGGATGTTTGCAGGCAGCTGCTGCTGGGACAAGGGCTCATCTTCAGATGTAAATCCAAGTTTTTCCTAAACTTCAGCTCCGAGCATTGCCGAGCACTGAGCAGAGGAGCCTCAGGAGGACACCTGCAGTCCCACCGGGGTGTTGCCTGCCCAGAGCCGGGGATGCTCAGGCCTTTCTCTCCTCTTTGTGCTGCACCTCAGCCCCTCCTCGGGAAACACCAGATTCCAGGGTCTGGCACTGCAGGAAAGCCAGAAACAAAAATGTTTTAAGAAACGATGAAACAAATGAATGTCCTAAAGTCACAGGTGGCTTCTCTGCACTGTGCTCAGCTTCCAGCTCTGGAAATGCCCAGGTACTGTGGCTGGGAAAGGCTGTGTCTGCCAGGCTGTGTCCCACACCTCGCTCCTGCTCCCTTCCCTCCCCATCTGCTGGGGCCACCCTGGAGAAGAAGCCGACGGCAGCTGCCACACCTCGGAACGAGGCGAACCCCTCACTGTTCGCTGTCCTAAATCCAGCTGCTCACGGCATCCACGTGCCTGCAGAGTTTGGGATAGCTGGGGATGGGGCGTGGGCTTTCCCCTTGAGGCTTTTTGCTTATAAATCCCCTCCTTGAGGCTTTTTGCTTATAAATCCCCTGGTAAAAGGTCATTCATAAGGAGGCAGGAGGGTTCACAGCCACACTGACTCAGCTTTTTAAAGCACTGAAATGCAGGTAAAGCTTTGGGAGCCCTCGACGAGCCGTGAAGGGTTTATTTAATCTTGCCTTTCAGCATTTACACCATTTTAAATCTGCCCAGTGCCTGCAGCTCAGCTCGCGTGAAGTCACATCATCCCTTTTGCAGCCCGTGGTTTTTCACCTCTAGGCACAAGGGGTGTCTTTTGGGAAAGACGGGAGCAGGGTATAGCCCCACCCCTGGTGCCTGCTCCCTGTAGGAGAATCCCTGCCTGGGAACACAGCTGAGGACTGGACTGGTGCTGGGCAACTGAGTCTTGTCCACATCTCCAAGTGCTCCAGTGTGTTTGGAATATTGTCTGTTTCCCAGGCTGCAGCCACGTTTGTTACTTTCTCCTAATGCTGCTGATGGGGTTATTTGTAGAACAGGCATCAGTGGGCCTGTGCTCATGGGTTCATAAGCTTTGAGGGAGGAAATTCACAGGTGTTGAGTCATTCCCTGCTTCCTCAGCCCCTCTCCTATGGAATCACCCCCCTGCCATGGGCAAGGGATACTTTTCACTAGACCAGGCCCTGTCCAACCTGGCCTTGGACACTGCCAGGGATCCAGGGGCAGCCACAGCTTCCCTGGGCACCCTCTGCCAGTTGCCAAAGAAGATTTTGAGTGCAATGCAAACAATAAATATGCCAGGTGGGGAAGGGCATTACAGCCTCCCAGCAAAGCAACCCCATTAGTCTGTGGGGTTGGTCCTGGCTTTGGCTTTTTCCAGCTCCCTGTTTTTGGCTGCCCCTCACACCTCCCGCGTGGCTGGGTTCTGATGAGAGGCTGCATGTTCCCAGTGAACACGTTCTCAAAACTACAGCCAGGGCCTCTTGGTGGGGTGTGTGTGAGCCCCCGTGGTGCCCACGTGTGCCAGGCCGGCAGTTTTCCTGCTGGAAATGCCCAGCAGTTACCAACACCGTGCCAATCTGAACACAAACCTTTTTCAGAACTGCTGCTAACTGCTGGCAAACAACAGAGAGGCTGCCAATTACTGCTATTGAAATTCGCCTTCGTGCTGGAGCAATTCACTCTGGGGCTGAGTTTTCTTTAAAAACTGTTTTTATTTTCTCAGTAGAAAATTCCCCGAGGAAATCTCCCTGGTAACCAGAGATTATGTTCGAGGTCCTATCAAAATGTTCTGCTGGTTTTCATGGACTCTTGGAAGAGAAAATAATCTTACAGGTAAAAAATCCTGATCAGTCGGTATCTTGCAAATGTCCAGGTCCAGGTGCTGAACAGAAGGGCCACTTGGCTCCAAAAAGCAGGATTTTAAGGGTGGAATAGCATGACAGGCCAAAGGTACTGGTAAAAAGGATTGGAGGGATTTAATTTGATGCATAAACACCAATGGATTAAAAGGGAAATAGCTTCTGGCTCTCAGTCGGAAAAACGAATCTCCAAGTGTCACGATCAAGGTGGAATGGATGAGTTTGCAGGTTCCAACACTGAAGGCAGCGTGAGCAAGGGATTTAAACACGGTCTGACTTAGGGAGAGCGTGGTTCATGCTGGATCCCCGCTGGCAGCATCAGCTGCCCCTCTCCATCCCACACCAGTGGCTGCGTGGCAGCACGTTTCGGTCTCGCCTTCATTTGTGGCACTGCCCTGAACTCCATCCCCTCGAGCTTCCCCGCAAGCCAGGGCAGCTGTCAGTCTCTTTGAAAGTGTGCTGTACTGCCCTGCGGAGATGAAGAGTTTCCAGGGTGGATAGCGGTGCAGGGAACTCCGGCTGCTTCAGGGCATGCCATTGGAATGGCAGTGGGAGTGGGAAAGAGGAGCCGGTGCCCCAGGGCAGGTTTCGGCACCACTGCCTCCTCTCAGGTCTTTGGGCCGAGAGGCTCCACGAGCTCCTATCTTCTACTCCTTCCTTCAGAACTGTTCTGCTGTCCTCCTGCTTATGCAGAGAGGTTGTTGGGGCTTTTTAACATCTTCCCTGCTGGGACTATAGACCTGGTGGCAACAGTACCCGAAGGGAACTGGAGAGGAGCTTTGGACAAGGGCCTGGAGTGAGAGGACAAGGGGGAATGGCTCCCCACTGCCACAGGGCAGGGTTAGATGGGATATCGGGGAGAAATTTTTCCCTGTGAGGGTGGTGAGGCCCTGGTACAGTGTGCCCAGAGAACCTGTAGCTGCTCCATCACTGGAAGTGTCCAGGGCCAGGTTGGACATTGGGGCTTGGAGCAACCTGGGACAGCAGAAGTGGAACTGGATGAGCTTCGAGTTCTCTGTCAAACAAAACCAGTTTGGGATTCTGTGATTACTGTCAAAGCTCCTTCCCCTGACAATGGCTCAGCTGCTGGGAGCATCACTTGGGAACATTTGGCTGTCGGGAGCCTTGTCTCAGCTGGAAGGTACACAAAAATGCTTCTTTGCACTTGCAGAACCACTTCCTGTCCCGGTGACAGATGACTTTCTGCTTCCAGCCTGCCGTGTTTTGGCAAGAAAGGAACGTCAAACACGCGTATGCTGTGGCAACTGCTGGTTCCAGACACCCTGTAAGGACGACTGCCCCGTTCCTGGCACCAGCTTTCCTGCAGAGCACCTTCTGGAGGCAAACCCCAGGCAGGCAGCAGCACAGCTCCTTCCTCAGTAGCCTCACTGTGCTTCCCTGCCTGCCGGCACCACCCCTGGAGCATGGAACCCTCCATCCCCTGCCCAGGCAAGAGCTGGCAGCATTCCCTCCACCAGCCTGGCACGCTGCCCTTCCCGGGGGACCGGGAAATACAGAGGCTTTAGAGCCACGTGAAACAGTGCCTGATGCAGCTGGTGAGCCTGGGCAGGTTTTCCCCTGCCATAATAAGGAAAGTCTGCAGAGTGGAAGCAACTCCACTTTGGCAGCAGTGTATGGAGAGATGCTCTGGGAGCAGCTCTGCCCTGAAGTCTTCTAGAGGGATTCACAGAAAGTTCTGGCAAACTTGGGTGAATTTTGGGGTAGAAGGGACTTGGGTGTTTAGGCGTGAATGTTTGGTCTTTGTTCTCCCTGAAACTGCCCTAAGGGGAAGCTGAGACCCCAGCGTGGGGGAGCAGAGCTCTCCAAAGTTGTTGATGGGCTGGTAGCTCAGCCCCAAATGCTGCCACAGCCCATCTCTTTGTGCTTTCAGCCTCTGCTTTCAGAATCCCGGAATCATTCAGGCTGGCAGGTGGGTGACTGAGCACTGTCCCTCTGCACTGGTGAGCTGTGTGCTGCTCTGGTGGACGCTGGGGCTGTGCTGCTCGTGGGACCGGGGTCTGTCACCCCTGGGGGGCACACCGCGGGTGGGGGGTGTCCAGCCAGGAGCACAGAAATGCCCCAAACCAGCAGAGCCTAAACTGTGGGGGATAAACACTGCACACAGGCACAAAGAACTGGTTCACATCCCGCCACATGAGAAATGCCATTGGCCACAGAGCAGAGCAGCTTGAGCCTCTCTGTTTAAACATGGATGAATTGAGAACACCTCCCTCACATGTTCTTTCAGTAAAACTGGCAATTAGAATGGTTTGCAGATGCTGTGACAACAAGGCTTAACTCTTCAGGTGCTGCTCAGGGTTTTGGGGATTTTTTTTGGTTTTTTTTTTTTTTGTTGTTGTTGTTCTGGTTGGGGTTTTGGTTTCCTTTTTTTGCCTCCTGCTTTGCTCTTTTGTTGAACAGTTGTCTGAAATCAGTGCTGTCAGTGGAACCTTTTTGGTTGGTCAGGCCAGCTTTAAAAGCAGCTTTGGGCTGCAGCATCTTTCCAGGCAGCCTGGCACAGCTCTGGCTGGGGAGCAGGAGACCTCTGATAGTGTGAGAAATGCTCTCTTGTGTCAGAACAAGGAATGCTGGGTGGGCATTTACCAGGGAATCGAATCGTTACCAGGGAAAATTTCCCTTCATTTCTCTGCCTTGTGCTGGTATCAGGTAAGACCCAGGGCATCACCTCGGGTTTTTCTCTTGAGGCAGTTTGCTCTCAGGCTGAATCTGATTCAGGCTGTCTCTGCCTGCCTGTGCAAGCATCGTGCCAGTCCTGGCCCCCAGTGCCTTGGCTTCTTGGTGTCAAAATGCAGAGCAGGAGCAATTCAAAGCAACTGGCTGATAGGCCTCGCTTCAGCAGGGGTGTCTCTGCTCAGGTCCATGTCACAGATCCATGGGATCCCTTTTGCTCAGGCCCATGTCACAGATCCATGGGATCTCTTCTGCTCAGGCCCATGTCTGAGATCCATGGGATCCCTTCAGCTCAGGCCCATGTCACAGATCCATGGGATCCCTTCTGCTCAGGCCATGTCACAGATCCATGGGATCCCTTCTGCTCAGGCCATGTCACAGATCCATGGGATCCCTTCTGCTCAGGCCATGTCACAGATCCATGGGATCCCTTCTGCTCGGGTCCATGTCTGAGATCCATGGGATCCCTTCTGCTCAGGCCATGTCACAGATCCATGGGATCACTGAGGCTGAGCTCTGGCAGAACTCCCAGTGGGCACTCCTGAGGTGAACAAACAGAAAACCCTGCTGCATTTATCCTTTGCCAGGAGGTAGCAGGGCAGCCTCTCCTCTCACTTGCTCTGCTCTCCCCAAAAGCTTCTCTGGCCCTTGAAGTGTGAGATTTATTGCAGGTAAACCACAGAAGCTCTTTAAAGTGCTCCATGCCACGTTCCGTTGTTAGCACAAGGAACAGGCACTCCTGATGTCTGAATTATTCCCCTCACCAGACTCTGGAGAGACCCAGCTTATTCCCTTGCCAAATTCCAGGATCCCTCCCTTCCCTTCCTCCCTCCCTCCTTCCCCATCACTTTCATCTTGTATTTCCTGCGCTTGGAATAATGGCTGGTACCTGCAGTGGAATCAAGTTGGACTGCAGCGATTTGGAGGTGAAGGGCTTCTGGACACCTGCTCTGATCCTTTTGTTTGTAAGGAGGGAACAAACCCCACTGTTCCAGCACGGTGCAGCAGAGACAGAGGTGGGAGTGAGGGCTGGCGCTGCTGGCGACGAGAGCTCCATGGAAGCAGCCCTGGGAAGCAATCCATTACACTGGATCCCGGGGCTTTCTGCATTAATGGGCAGCACCCAGGCTGTGACTCACTGGACCACCACTAGTGGTGTCTAAAAATACCTCAGGAGAACATTTCAGATGGGTATTGCAAGTGAGTCACTCTTCCCAAGAAAAGGGCTTAAGGAAAAGTTTGTGTACTGATGGAAATGACTCTCATCTCCAGGGCAGAGGTTTCTAGGGAGCACACAGGCCTTGGTCATCCCACTGCATCCATCCCAGCTGCTCCAGGCCAGCTGTTATCCCGGGCCCTCTGCCCGAGAAGGATGAGAACCTAATTAACACGGAAGGAGAAGGGATCAATAGCCAGTAGGAAACCAAACAGTAAGAAATGTGTAACTTGGGACTGAGGAACATCAAACCAGTGGATTTCTCTGGGTTTTGACTGTATAAGTATGGGAAAGATCTAGTAAAAAAATCATGTGTGATGGAATGATTTTCTCTGCACAACCCAGGCAACGTGTGGATGAAATTATTTCTGTTGCACATCCTGGCCAGAATAAAGCAATGCCTTGATTCTCTAACTATCAAAAACCTTGTTGGAGAGTTTTCATTTTTCCCAGAGTTTCGGTGACATCCTCGGGGCAGGGCCACGAACAAACCTGGCCCAGCAGAGGGATGTTCCTCACAGTCCCAGCCTCTCCCATGGGCTTTTTCCTGACGGGTTTCCAGGGCAGCTGATGCCTCTCAGCACGAGCAGCTTGGAGATCCCGCTGCTCTCTGAGCAGGGAAGCTCCTGGGACAGATGGTCCCGGATTTTGAGCTCTAGGAGCTCATCTTGCTGCCCAGCAGTGTGGCCACCTCCACAAGCAAACAGGGGTTTAAAATGGAGGTTTAAACCCTGCTTGTACTGATGAAAAAACAGAGTGTCCAGTGACCCCAGGGGAGACTCCTGCCCAGTGCCAGAGGGGCTGTGGGTAAGTTGCTCTACTTCCTAAAGCTCTCCCACAGACTGTGAGGAGCAGCTTTGGAGGCAGGCAGGGAAATGCCTGCTGAATTCAGGCAGCCCCATTTCTTCCTGTTGCATTGCTGCCTCCCGCCCAGGAGCCCACCGCCTGGAAATCTGCTCTTGGAGTGCTAAATTCTGCTCTTGGAGTGCTAAATTCTGCTCTTGGAGTGTTGGGCACGGCTTTGGAAAGGGCAGTTTTTCTGTGCCACTGCTCACAGGGGCTTGTTTGAGCCCGGTGCTCAGGCTGGACTGTTCTGAAGCTCCGAGTGGGATTTATCGTGTTATTTGGTCACTTTCTGGCATTACTCTGTTCCTTGGAGATTACATTCCTTTTCAAAATAGCTCCAAAATGAAACACTGCTGTTTTCTATGAGTTTTTATTGTGGGTAGGGAAAGAATGGCTTGGGTTGGGATCTCGCCTGAGGCAGTTTGTTAAGCACAAGGAGAAGGCTTATAAACAAAAGGACAGTGAGGGGCTGGAATAAGGCTTGGGGCAGATTTAAGAGCAAATTCAGTAGTTTTTTCCAAACATTAGGAGACCTTCTCAATCTCTGCAGCTGCTTGAAAGGAGTCTGTGAGCCCAGGTGGGGCTCAGCCTCTTCTCCTTGGTAACAAGTGGCAGGAAAAGAAGAAATGGCCTCAAGTTGCGTCAAGGGAGGTTTGGGGTAGATATTAGGGAAAACCTTTTCACTTGAAAGTGTTGTCAAGCCCTGGAATGGACTGCTCAGGGCAGTGGTGGAGTCACCATTCCTGGAGGAATTTTAGATTCCTAGAGGAATTTTAGAATGTGTAGATCCAAAGTGACCCAAAGGAATGCCTTTCCCAGGGGTCTTGGTTACCCTGCCAAAGCTTTGGGGTCCCTGTACCCACACAGCCCGGCAGTCCTGCCAGGAGGATGTGGTGGGGAAGGTGGCCCAGGGCAGGGTCAGGAGGTGGCCACTCTGCCTGACCTTGATCCCTGCTCTGCTCCCTGCCCTCTGCCCAGGAGCCGGGGAATGAGTCCAAGGGGGACTTCCATGTCAGAGCCCTCAGACACTGCCTGAAGAGGCCATTAGGGGTAAAATGAGGGGCCAGCACACACAAATATGGCAGCAGTGCAGAAGTCCCCTTATGAGGCTGGCTGGCCTGGAGCAGAGCTAGCACATGGATCCCTCTGCTTATTGGGACTGCTCTCCGCGCTCCCAAGCAGTGGAAATGTCGTTTGTTCCTTGTGGTGGGGTATAAACACTCATCCTCTTCTTCCTGACCCCATCGCTTTGACCCACGTGCTTTCCCAGCCATGCCTACCGACCATGGAAAAACACATAAGCCTGAGCGGATCTGTTTTTCCCTTACAAACACGTGCACGTAGTCTTGGGAAGTGGGACAGGGCAGAGGGATCCTGGAGCTGCAGGGCAAACCAGCACATCCCTGACAAGGCTTCGGGCATGTTGATTACTGGCAGCAGCGGAGATTTCGGGTCATGATACTTCTGCTCCTTGGAAATATTTGCTGTCTCTTCTTTGGTGCCAAACAGGTTTCACCATGAGGAAAAGAAACCCAGAGGTGTGTGAATGATTCTGCCCTTTCTGAGGGCTGTTTTATTTGTGCAGAGAAGGTTAACGGGAAAAGGGAAACTTAGGAAATTTTATCAGCATTACCCCTGGGGCCAGCCTGTGAGTGAGCAGGGGTCAGGTGCTCCTTTTCTGGATCCATTCTACTGCTTTTGAGCGGTTACATTGTTGTCTCACCAGACCTTCTTTTTTTCCCCTCTTTTTGCTTTTTATCTTCTGCTGTGTGTAGTGCTGGAACCTGCACTGAGGCGAGCTAAGTGCTCTGCCATTCCCTTTGCCTGGGAGGGTCTGAATTCACCCCTGTTGTAGCAGACCAAGCTGAGGACGGGGTCTAGTCAGAGATTCCTACTGTTTGAGTCGCTCCTGGAATCCTTCCATCCCATTCGGAGAGAAAACCCCTGGAACCAGCAGCCCACGTGGAAACCAGCAAAGCCTGGTCCCTGCTGGTCTGGTCACAGTGTGTTGGTGTCCCAGCCGAACCTGCTGCTCCATGTTTGGGGCTCGCTTGTTTCTCCTCGTCTCTCCCAGCAGAAGAGGCGCTCTCAGGTCCCAGCCCTGGGCCATCAGGGGATGTGGAGCCTGCTGGAAGTGTCTGCCTTTGCTACAGCAGCTGGCATTGTCTGGGCAAACCAAACCAAGGAATTAGCAAAACCTAAAGGGTGAGAAGAGCTGCGGGTATCATTACAACCCCGACGGGCAGCTCAGCCGCCTCTCCGTGGGTAACAACCTGCAGATGTGCAGCATGAACAACTCCAGTGTTTCCCGAAGCAGCTCCGCTCCCACTGCCGAGTGCTGCTGGGGGGAGCAGGCTCGGGATGCAGCCCTGCTCTGCTGCCTGCCCTGGCCAAGTAAGGAGATGATGCTGTGGCTGAGGCTCGGTGATTTCCCCCGGCTGTCCCAGCAGCTGCGGCTCTGCCGGCTGCCAGACCCTCGGTGCCTTCTGTGGGACACTGTGCTGGCACACGCTGGTCTCGGTGCCTAAAAGCAGCGTGAGCTCTTCAAGGCCCTGGCCCCGGGTAGAGCCAGTCCTTGCGGGGAGGTGGTGCCTGCTGCTGCCACTGTGCCCACCCCTGCCATGCCCACGTCCTGGGGGACACCGAGCGGGGACAGCACCGGCTGCACCCCAGCCTTTGTGCTCCCCGAGCAGCCAGAGACACCATGAAATCCCCAGCCAGGAGCTGAGGGCTGAGGGACTGAGCACAGTGTTCTCCTGCCTTTTAGATGAGGAATTTCCTATTCGGGCCTGCAGGGAGGTTTTGGAGCCGCAGCGCTCATCCCTATCCTTTCCCTCCGCTAAAGCTTGCGGAACACGAGGAATGAGCCCTGCTTTGTGAATCTCGCAGCCCTCAAGGCAGCCCCAGGATTTGGGGGGGCTTGACTCATAATTTCTGCATAGCTGGGGCTGGCAGCTCAGCATTTAATAGCTGCGTGCCTGGAGGACTGACTATAAAAAGTCATGTTTAGATTTCTGCAGCATTCATCATTTATTTGAGAAAATACAGCAGCAAGCGTGTAGGCAGACCCAAATATGGTAATTGCTCCATCATCTCTGTCCCAGACAAAGGAACGATCCGGGTTCCAAGGCCTTTTCCTCACCCTGACCCACACCTGACACCAGGAGATACATCTATTAAGGCTCCTCAACAGCCACAATTAACTACTGAACTCACGGAAAAGCAGGCCTAGCAATTAGCAGTTTATTGCCAGGAGCTTGGGAATATTTCCTGGTTTTGTTGTTGTTTTGTTTTTCTTGTCAATGTAAGTGGGTTGCTTAAACTGAATTTAACATACACGGGGTCAGTCCTCTCTGACCAAAAGCTGCGTTAATACTATTTAAGTTTGGAAGCGACTGGAGGTAAATCAAATTTGGGTCATTTTGCTTCTGAATAAGCACTTGCATTGAGGGATTGAATGCATTTTAACTAATCCACTTAAAGTCAAGCAGTGACTTAATTTAGATTATTTTTCCTGAGCAAGTCTGTCTAGGTAAGACCTTGCAGTGCTTTCCAATCCACCCTGCTTCACCCGGGTAGAGCGGTGTGGCACCAGCAGAATTAAATCCATGTACACAGGGCAGAGTGCTGGGTTCCAAAGTGTGAAATTAAATACAAAATAGGTATTTGGGAGAATGAAGTCATGGTCTGGATGGGGTTTTATTTCTCTCCTTTCCAAACAGCCAGTAGAAATACAGCCCATACCTATTTGGGGAAAAATACAGTACACAGGACAAGAATTTGAATCAAGTGCAGAGACTGTCTTTGCTGTCCCTGAGGCAGAATGCAGTGCAGCAGCTGCGTAAGGGTCTCAGGTGGTTTTATGGTCCCACCTGCCTTCAAAATACTTCCTCATCTGTTTTTTACAAAATACAGTGTCCTGTTGAGAGTGCTAACTTCTTGCATGTGGTGTTTGCACGGCAGGCTGTTACAGGTCACCCAGAAGAACTGGGGCTGGTTTGTCACCGAAACAAATGGGAGCACGGGTGAGTGACGTGGCTGCCTTCCTTCTTGGTGGGGTTGCTCACACAGGAGATGGTGAAAGCACTGTCCTTCAGGCAAGCAGAAGTTTTGTTCAGTAGAGCAAGCAAGTGGAATCCTGTATGCTTGATTAGGAGGTCGGTTCGCCACAAATTAACCCATTTCTCCCTCTTTGAGGTAGGGATTGACTGTGCTGCTTTTCCAGCCCCGCTTCTTTACACAGAATCACTTAGGTAGGAAAAGCCCTCTAAGACCATCAAGACCACCATTCCTCCAGTGCTGTCAAGGCCACTGCTAACCCACGTCCCCAAGTGCTACATCCACACGGCTCTTAAATCCCTCCAGGAATGGGGACTCTGACACTTCCCAGGGCAGCTGTGCCAGGGCTGGACAGCCCTTTCCATGAGGATGTTTTTCCCAATAGCCAACCTAAACCTCCCCTGGTTTAGAAGGGGTTCTAGAAGCCATTCCCTCCTTGTCAGGGTTTTCGTGGGAAGTGCCCTCCCTGGGCAGTTCAGTGCCACAACTCTTCGGAGGGAACCGACCAGCTTGTGAGAGGTGTTACATGAAACAGGACTTGAGGAATAAGCCCAGGGCTCGGGTACTTCCCTGGCTGGCAGCAGACCTTGTTGTTTGGGCTGGACGTGCTGGCTGCTTCCTGCTGGCCGTGATAACGTGTTGGGAATTGGGAACGGCGGCGATTGCCGGCTGGGAGCCAGCCGGGGATTATCAGCTCCTCGCAGGGCTGCTGCCCTCTTCCCTGTGGCTAAACGTGCCAGAGGCTTGTGCTGCGTGCTGAAAACGTGCTGGGAACAGGCACTCCTGGAAACAGAGCAGAACTTCTGTACTTGGATATTAAATGTCTGAGAGACTTTGAAAATATAATTTAATTTCACGATAAAGATTTAAAATACATTTGGATAAATTACAGATACATTTATGCCCAAAAATTGGTGTCAATCTAGTTAAAACAGTAATGTATGTCAGACCGTGGGGCTTCTGTAGTTGTTTTACATAGGTCAGGCCACGCCAGGTTGGAAAGTGACAAAGTGTTGCTCCAAAATGTCACCTGCTGACATCTGGAGCACATCGTGTGTCACAACTCGGGCAAATATTTTGACTAAATTAGGTGTCACTGGGGAGCCAGCAAGGAGCTTCTTTCTTTCTCTCTTTCCTCCATGACATGCACCAACACTGGCTGTGAGACCCTGGTATTTGCCGTGTCTGAAGTGCTGAAGGACTCAGGGACCACAAGCGATGGAGCTGTTTCACCAGCACTGCACAAGAGCTCTCCCACAGCAGCTCTCCTCTCCCCACAGGGATGTTTTGGGGTTGCTGTGCCGGTTTGCATTACGCTGACGCCTCACTAGATGTCTCCAGGAGCAACCTGTGTGCTCCGAGATGCATTGCCTGATAAATCCGAGACTGGAACGGGGCTGGAACTGAGTCCAAGCAGGAGCTGGCCTGTTTGCATGCTGTCACTGCCTCTTCTGGAAATGAGAGCCAATCTCTGCAGCACGAGTGGTCTTCTACCCTATTTGGGCTTTGTTGCTGAGAACCAGTGACAAATTCTGTCACATAACACATTTATAGGCAGAGAAGCGAGGGCTACTCTGGGCAGGGGGAAACATCCCACTGAACTCTCTCTTGGTCTTCTGTCAACCCAGGCATGTTTCCCTCACATTTGAAGGTGCCAATGAAGCCTCCTACACAAACTACTCCTCCATCTTCTCCTGTATCTGGAAATGGGGGGAAAAAATGGTAAGCAATAAACCATATCTCTGCTCACAGGAAGGATGATCACAGCTTCCTTCCAATGACTTCAATTAAGCTACTTCGGCTGGGCCAGTAAGTTCAGCTCACTCGGCCAAGCAGCAACATTTCTTCTCCTGGTAATTGTGGATTATCTCATGGAGCTGCAGCACTGTGCTCCGATTGCATCACCTGGTGTGTGAAGTGCTGATGAGCTGGTTTCAGGTACAGACCCACAGATTGTCCCAGGGATCTCTGCCTCGTACAGGTCCTTCCAGTGCAGAGGGAACAAACAGCCCCCGGCGCTGGAGGCTCTCACACCTCTCCTGCAGACCATGTGCTCCTCTTCTGCTGGCAGTCGCCCGTTCCAGCCTTCTCTAAATCCAGGCACACTGCCGAGAGGGTGCAGGGGAAGGAGGAGAGGCAGATTCTTCTGCTGTCTGAAGGGAAGTCACACAGAGTGGCCTGGGAGAGGCCACTGGACTTACCCCAGGGCAGCCGCCTCTGCAGAGCTGAGGCGATGGAGACCCTGGAGGGCAGCGCTGCTGCTGGGTTGGTGCTGCCCAGTCCTTACCTGAGAGAGACCTGGGGGTGGCCAAGCAAGCCCGAGGGCACTGCCAAGCTGGGGGGCAGGCCGGGGGGCAGGAAGGTGTCAGGGCTGCTGTTCAGGGAACGAGGAGGAGCAGCGGGCGGGCAGGAGCCAAGCGCTGCTGTGCTGGGTGGGGTGCCCTGTGCGGGCGGGCACAGCCTCTCCCGTCTGCTTGCCATGGCATCCTCCGGAGCACCCCGGCAGGAGCCGGCCTGCTGAGCCAGGGCTGTGGGGACACGGTTCCCAGGGCGGGTCCCATCCGCATGCCACGGGGCCTGATGCATCAGCAGGGCCAGGGTGATGGATGCCAGCCCACGCCCGGAGCGGCTCTGCCACCGCCGGCGCTGCCACAGCAGCATCCTGTCCCGAGGGGCTTATCGAGCCCTCCTGCTTAACCAGGAATTATCAGTACCGCGTTAATGGCTGGACTTGATAGCCTCAGAGCCGTTTTCCAAGCTCAATGATTCTGAGGGAGCCACGATCCAAGATTTATATGACATTTCATGATCTTTTTTTTGGTTTCTCAAGCTTTTACAAGCTGTAAACTGCGAACTCTGGATATACCGATGTTAGGATCCATTCTGGCACTGCTATTCTCAATACTTACACAGTTACCTATCCTTCTGCATTTCTGAAATGTTTTTGGCTTCAGAAACCTCTTCCCGTGGCACAGGGTCCTCTAGGGCAATTTCACGGCATGTAACAGGGCTTCGTTTGCATTTGTTTTGAGTTTTCTGCCCTTTAATTGTATTAAGTGTTGCTGTTTTCCAGTGCCATCAGGCAGGTAGAAGAGCAGCTCTTTCCTATGGAGCAGTTGTTATTCCCCAGCCTTTCCCCAAGGCGGGATGCCCAGGGACACACCACCAGCCCGCCCTGTGCCCTCAGAAGGGGAGGGGAGCACGGCAGGACGGCCCATGAGGAGACGCAGAATCGCTCTGTTTGTAAACCTGATCATTGATTTGAGAGCAAACGAGCTGCTGCTGAAAGAAAAAAGGAAAGAGTCATCCCGAGGCATTCAGCAATGAGCTATGCAAGACACAGCCTCAAACCACAGGAAGCCCTGATATCCCATGAAGTAATAAATATTTTTCTATAAATACCAGCGTTTTTATTGCCTCTTTCATCCAGAAAGAACCCTATCTGGCTTTTATGCGCTGCATACTCAATTTGGTAATTGCTTCTCCTCGCCGCTGAAACACAAGATATTCCCAAGGATTCACCAGTAGCAGAGGGTTAAGCACTGGGACAAGCAGCTCTAACGGGGGAGGGCTGTCCTGCTCCATCCTGCCTCTCTGGCTCCCACCCCACTGGCCTTGGTCAGAGAAAACAGCACCTAAAAAGAGGGCTGCAGGAGAAAATACCTCCGAGCCTCAAAAAGGGACAAACACATACACACGTGCAAATACAGGGTACACTGTTTCTTTAGCCTGTTTGTTCGTGTGCATATTTAATTGTGAATTAAGAAGGGAGGACGTGGAAAGCTTCAGAAAAACCTGTCTAAGGAAGGGTACAGACCAGAAAAGGGGTGAGGAAGCCAGATGCCGCTGCCTTCCTTTAACCACCAAAGACCCCGAACCCCTCTGGCAGAAGGCGAGCCAGAAATCACCTCTGTCACGCCCTGTTTGTTTTCCTAGAGAGCTGAAACACGGAGAGTGTGTCCCCTCCACCCCTGCTCTCTCCTGTACAAGAGCCCTCCCCGAAACCCTGGGCTCACCACAAGCCTGCAAGTGCAAACACTTTTGCTCAAGCTTTTCAGAGAGAGGAGAGACCTGCCAGCCTTCAGGAGGAGGACACCGGGCTTTATCCAAGGCTGTGACCTTAAGCTGTTTTACCCAAGCAGATGCAAACTTCTTTAGATGCTCTCAGATAAAATGGGAACAGGCATAGCCTAAACTACTGCAAACTGTTTTTACATGAAAATCACATCAGCTGGGGAGCCTTTTGAACCACCCTGAACCTGGAGCACGAGTGCGTGACTGGAAGGAGGAGGTTTGTCATCGCTGCGAGTGGGACTGCCGGGAGCTGACCAAAAGCACCACTCCTTCAGCTGCCGGCCACCAGCTAGCAGTGACATCGTGGTGTACACACGGGGCACGGCTGGCTGGATTTGCTGGAACCAGCTCATTCAGACGGGTAACTCTACGTGGCTCACCGAGCAGGCAGGAAGGAGAGAGCAGCAGCAATCAGCAGCGTGTTTAATTGCGTCCTCTCTGCGGCTTGAAGAGGATGTCTGTGTGATGTGTGTGTGTGTGGCTAAGGTTTGTGGGTCAAACAGCTGGTTTGAGCCAGCCCCTGTCACCTCACAGGAGAGGAGCAAGCGTGCCAGCCCCGCTGGCTGCTGCCTTTAGCTGGGCACTGGAGCTGTGCCCACGGCAGCCCGACGCCCACAGCAGCAGCCGCCCGAGGCGAAGGGTGCAGCTCTCTGTGTGGGCAGATCAGCAGCGAGGGCACAGAGCCCTGCTGGAAAGGGAGGGCCCCAGACTGGAAGCCAAGGCCAGGAACCCTCCCGCTGTCCTCTGAGACCCACCCGGAGTGCTGCAGGTGGGTTCTGTGCGTGTGGAAGGCAGCAGCAGCAGCGAGACTCGATGATTCTGCCACGCAGGTGGTCTCTGCTGGGCAGCGCTGCCCAGCCCCAGGCTCACAGTGCCCCTGTCCATGTTTGGCCAAGGCTCCGGGGCCACTCTCAAGCACAGCCCCCTTCAGCCCTTCGAACAGACCTGGGGTGCTGCCTGCCAGCTGGGGATTGCCCTCCCCGGCAGCTGGATTCTGCCTGGCCCGTGTGGATTGATTGTGCTCTGCCTGAATCCCAAATATTTTTCTCCAGAGCTGAAAGCTCTTTGTGAGCATAATCTGCGAGTCCAAACAGAAGAAAATCTCTGTTTGGTCTGAAGAGCAGAACTTGGCGTGGCTTGCAGGGGAAAACGCCAAGTACGCGAGGGCCGCTCGCTCTCCTTGCAGCAGTCACGGCTGTTCCTTAGCTCCGCTGAGGCACATCTGGCTGTCATCTCTGCACATCTGTATCCTGTGATTTACGCACTTTTCTCCCAATGCTTTGTGCGGTTTTGTGCTGTGGAAAGAACAAAAGCGCATCTTCCTGCCCCTCTGAGAGCCGGCTCTGTGGGAACCTTCCTAGGGCCCTCACAGAGCAAGGGGACCTCCTCTGGAGGCTCCGTGGCCCTCCGCAGAGAATGCTCCACATGGCAGCAAGCGTGGAAGACATGGCAGAGGTGACACAAAGCAAACTCTGTGAAGCTCAGCAGCATGTTAGTCACGTCTGGTCTTTAGCAGTTGGGCTTTTTTTCCTTGCAGAAGACTCCAGTGGAAGATATATATAGTGCTTCTTTCAGAAGAGTAACATCCACCGCGATTCCCTTCCTTCTGTTTCCTCCTGCAGAGACATTCAAAGCCTGTTCCACCCACACACTGGTTTATTGGTGGGAGAGAAGAGGGAATTCTCCTGTCTTACGCTCCCCAGAAATGGAGACATTTCAGGAGCTGGTACTCACTATGCTCGTGAGGCATTTGCTAACTTACCTTGTGATTCTGAGTGGGAAATTTGTTCCTGAGTTTCATAGCCTTCCCAGTTAGTCCCAGTCTCAATTCCCAAGACAGCAAGCTCCCACCTGGTATTTATGAGCAGCCCTGCAATGGGACCAGAGGAGGCTTATGATGGAGATGTGAGTCATGATTTTGCAGTGACTCTCAGGGTCACATTTTCAAGAAGTTGCAGACTTCAAAGGGACATTTAAATTTAAAGGGAGCACTTCGGGAGCACTGTCATAGTGCTCTGTTGTGTCAGCAACAGGGACCCCCAAGCCCCTCTCGCCCTGCAGTGGGTTGATTGCTTTCCCATGGCATCAGTCAGAGCCAGCAGTGGGACAGTCAGGATTTCTTTCCTTTGCTGGAGTGACTTGCTGCAGTGTTCGACAGCGCTACAGGTTTCAGAGTTGTTTACCATGGGATAAAACCTTCCCTGCCAGGGGGAAGGGAGTGTATCCTACCCGGAAAAAAACACAAACCAAAACAAAACACTTCTCCCATAGTTACATCCTAGGCCAGTTGTCAGCTCCACGTACTGCCTGGGCGGGAGCTGGCTCTGCCTGCCCTGGGCCAACAGGGGCACCGGTGTTGCTAAGGTTGTGTGCAGGAGCACACGCAGGAGATGTGCAAGAGCAGAGTTGGAAACCAACATCCTGGTCAAGTTCAGAACGGGCAGAAACCCTCTCAGGAGAGGGCGGGTGCACATCATTCGTTGCTGCCCCCAGAATAACAAGAAAGGTGGGTAACTAACCAAAAATACCGACAGGGACGTTTACTTTTGTTTCAGCCTGTGTCCAGCGAGCCATGGCAGCTCATGGGGAACAGTCGGACCTCAGGAACAGAGGTATTCCTTCTGCTCTCCTGTTCATCTCAGCTGAAGGTGGCTCTCCAGCCAAAAAGGTAGATCCATCATGGAACTCCAGGGCCCTTCCTGGATAATGGTGTCTGTGTGCAAGCGTGGGCCCTGCAGAGGCAACTGTTCCCTTGTGCGTGCACAGCACTCCGGGCTCAGCACAGCCTGTAGGTGCTTGTGTTAATGTTCCAGCAGCGACTGTGACATTACGTGGAAGGAGGGAAGAAGCGGCCCCGGTTCTCAAGCCGGGGAGCCCCAGCAGAGGAGGGCTGGAGCGGCTGTGCCGGAGCAGGGGGCACAGCTCCCCAGAGGTGTGTGAGCCGGGCCGCCAGCGCGCCCAGCAGAGCGATGGGAAGCAAGAAGGCTCGCACGGCACCCGGCTGAAGGGCAGCTGGGGCAGCACAACGCTCAGGGCAGAGAGGGAGAAAGTCGGGGGGAAATGCCCAACCACCCACGGTGAGAAACCTCCCGGGTGTCTGAAAGGCGCAGGCACGGCAGCGAGGGCTGCCTGGGAGCGCTGCAGAGGGGTCACGGCTGCGCTGGGGCTTTCCTGGTGTCGGACGCTGCACGGGCGCTACAGGCTGCAGCCCAGCCCAGGAGATGATGCCCACAGGTCCCGAGCGCCCCTGCGCTGCCGGGCGGTGCGATGGCTGCGATGCCCAGCGCCGGCGAGGCCGGGCCCCGCTGCCCTCGCCCCTGCCCGCCCAGGACCCTGCGGGAACCGGGCACCGACCCGGGAGCAGCGGGCACCGCGCCGGGGCCGCGCTCGCCGCCAGCGCCGCCCGAGGGGCCGCGGCCCCGCCGCGCTGCCGTGCGGCCCCCGCCCCGTCCCGCCCTCAGTGGGCGGGCGGAGGCGGCGCTGCGGAGCCCGGCGGGGCTCGGCGCGGCGCGGGGAGCGGTCGGAGCGCAGCGGAGCGGCCGCGATGGGCGCCCCGGGCACGGCGGCGGAGCGGCTGCGGCGGCGGCGGCGGCGAGGGGAGCTGCTGCGGGGGCAGCTGTGCGCGCTGGCCGCCCTGGCCCTGCTGCTGGCCGGCTGCGCGGCCGGGCGCGGCGGTGAGTGCGGGGCCGCGGCGGGGGGCGGCGGGGCCCGGCGCGGAGGGCGGCGCTGCGGGGGCCGGGGCGGCCGGGGCTCCCTGCCGGGGTCCGCCCGAGCCGGGCCCGCCCGAGCCGGGGCGTTGCGCGCCGGGGGCGGCCCCGGGAGCGGCCCCGGGAGCGGCGCGAAAGTTGTCGGGGCGGGCGGAGCGGGGCCCGGCCGCCGCGGGGGTCCCGGCGGGCGCGGGGCTCGGAGCGGCCGGAGCGGCGTGGCCGGAGCCCCCCCTGCGCGGCCGGGGCGCTGCGGTGGTGCCCGGGGGGAGATGGGCAGCGGTTCGCGCTTCGCCTTGCGGATCCGTGAATGTAAGCGGCGTTTATGCCAGGCTTATTTGCCTTTAAGAAAAGAAGAGCGTACCCCTCCGTGACTCGAATTTGCTTTTTGAATAAACAGACGTGTCTGAAGGGTTTCACGGTGTCCAGCATGGTGTGAGGAATGCTCTCATGTTCAGGGAAGAGCACAAACACCAGCTACGGCTTGAACGCAGTGTTTCTTGTGGAGTATAACGGTGTTGGGATGGGTTTTTAAGATTCGGGACCTTTATGCCCTCAATTTAATCGAATTGTCTTTTTTTTTTTTTTTTTTTTGGTACATGTCTTCTAAAACTTACGCTTTTTCTCACAAACGTGGTGATTGCTTCTGAGAACTAAGGCCAGGAAAAACATGAACATCGTTGTAAGTAAACAGGAGTTTATGCGTGTACTGAGGTGTATTCACGTCTGCCAGCGTGGAAGATGCGGATGTGTAACACCAGTATCCATCCTTCCTTTCCCTAAACTTCAGAAGCTGCCGGTGCGAAGGTCTCTGGGTGCTGGGGCCAGACCTGTGCTCTCTTCCTCCTTCCCGTCAGCGGGAGCACAGTCCATGTCCAGCCAAGCAGACTGGCTGCGTGCTGCTGCCTTTGCCACACGGAATAGTAATAGACGATGTGGCAAGGGTGATTTTCACACCTGTTTTGAAAGCGGCCCAGAGTGCGCTCCTGTCTCTGAAGTGCAGTGCTCGTTCCTATGCCCTGTTTTGGGGTCCCTGCCTATGCAGGAGGAGCTCCATCTGCTGTGAAGGCTGGTGCCACAGGTGCATTCATTCGTCTGCACTCTGCCTGAGCTGCTGAATATTCCCCAGCTGGTGCAGCACACTCGTCGTGTCAGGGCTCTGGCCGCTTTGCTTCGGTTTGGGAGCCTGTCTCACGTTATGATCAGAGTTTGCTTAAAGTTAATCCGAGAGATGAGGGATGGCGTTTGGCGCAGCAGACCCGGCTGCCGCGCGGAGCTGGGAGTGACAGGGAAAAGAATCATTTTACAGGTGGAAATTTTCCACAGTGCCCACTGCGTCCGCCGGCGCTGCACGGGCCCAGAGCGAGCAGGGCTCTCTGGGGAGCCTCGGGTACAGCCTGATGCTCTCTGGCATTTGTGTTCTGCTTAGGAGGTGGAAAGGTGTATTTCTATTCGGCTGTTTCGGTGTTTTTCCCACGTGAAAACACAGGGCTTAAGATCCAACACGAACTTTTGACTAGACTGGGGTGCTTTTATGTCGAGTGGCACCTCTCTCCCTGCTGCCCTGGCGGGAGGCTCCGGGGTGGTTTTCACCGCACGCTGTTTGGCGCGCACGTGGTGCGTGCAGCTCCCGAATTGCTTGGAGCCAGAGGGAGCGATGGCAGCGTGGGGCTGGGCACAGGCTTCCCTGGGGTGCGGTGGAGATGCTGCCTGCAGTGACTGCTGCTCCTGGAGAGCCTTGGTGTTGAGGCGTGAGCCAGCTCAGAAACCCTGGGCTTGAATCCCCTCTTCGCACGATACAGGCTCGATTTGAGTGCTGCTGTTTTTCTTAGTCAGTCCCCTTCCCCTCAGGCACCGTTTCAGCCGTGGCCTGGATCTGGAGGAGCGGGGCTTTTCGGTTCACTGGTGACCTGTGTGTGCAGTGGGTGTTGGGTGCCAGAGCCTCCTTGTGAGGTGTGTGTACCTGCACGTCCCCGCAGGAAACAGGCTAGAGCCCTTCTGGAGAGGCAGGTAACCACAGTGGTCTAATTGATAAACCATCTGGAGCAGGCAACTCCAGGGGACACGGCACAAGCTCTGGGTTTCTGCTCTGGTGGCTCCCAGTGCTGTTCTGAGGGACTTAATCTAATCTCTCCATGTCTTGTTTGGCTGGGTCTCGAAAATAAGGCCGCTTTGTGAAGTGAGTGTGAGATCTCCTGATGCTAAGTGACGGGTAATAACAAAGCCTTAAAACATCATTCCGTTATATGAGGCTCATTCCGATGATCTCTGGATCTCTGCACAAGGGTCAAGCTTTTGGAAATAGGTGTGGTGCTGAGAAGAAATCCAAGTTCACGCAGTTTGTCTGGGCGGTGATCATACAGTCGGGGTGTCTCTTTCTTGCTTCCTGGCCAGCATAACTCTGTGGTTATGCTCTGACATTAAGGAAGTCACACTGGTAACTGAGAGGTGTAACTGAGGCCAAACACAGCCCCGCAGACCCCAAATCCAGCTGCCAACCTTTGGCTGCCCGGCTCTGCCGCCCACACAGAAAGGGTCAAACAAAGCATGAAGTTGGGTTTATTTTTCCCCCCCCTTCTTTATCCCCCTCCATCACTCTGACGCAAGTTCTCTCTTCCAGAGAGAGGCAGGAGTGGAGACTTCATTATGTGAGACCATCTTCCAAATTGTAATGATTCAGGTTTTTCAAGGGAAGCTTCTGAGTCAGGCCTTTTACCAGTTTTGCTGTCATGGACAGCAGAAATAGCAGGGGCATCAGTCAGTGGGATTTTTCTTTTCTTCTTTGTGTCTGTGTCTTTGGCAGGGTGGCGAGGAAAAGCTGGGTCTGATTCTGCAGCCCTTACTCACGGGGATGGGCACATCCAAGCTCATGGAGTTGCCTGCGTGATTCAGGTGTGGAAGGTTGGGGTTTCTTTTAAGTCTTGTTTTAACTTGATGGGAGTGAAGTGTTCAGAATGGTGGAGCAGGGCCTGCCAGATGCGTTTTGACAGGCTCTGAGACTTAGGAAGCTCGGGCTGTTTTCACAGGATGGGTATTTGCCTGGTCCTTGTGGGGCTGTGGTATGTTGAGAGCATCCGTGTCATGGAAACACGTTCAGACAGCCTCTGAGCAGTCCTGGGTGGTGTGGTGAGAGATGGGGAGCAAAGATCCTGGGCACGTCCGCCTTGCACCCCGGTGCTGGTTGGAGGAGCTCACAAGACTGGAATGAGCCACGTAGGCTGTTTGCTCCTGACCGCTTTGTCACGGGCCCTGCCTCAAAGGGCTTTTCCTTACAGATCTCCTTACTGCCAAAATAACGCTGAAGAGCCTTGGTGTGACAGATCCTGGTCCTCTAGCTGAGAGTTAAGCGAAAACTCCCTGATTTCATTTGAGTGTTTTGGTTTGTGCAAACCAAGAAACCCAAACCCAAACTTTGTAGGTCATGCAATGAAAGCACAAAAGCAGTTGTTTTCCTCACCTCTTCAGCGGAGCGTAATCCTAGCTCCAGCGTGAGTAATCCTAGCCCAGATGTATTGCTGTAATCGTTGGACCCCTGGATATGGGAATTTACCCTCATAAACTCGGGAGAGGCATCAGGCCAGAGCGTGGTATGTGACCTCTTTGGCAGGGAGCGTGTTTGGCCTTGCAGGAAGTGACTTGTTCATTTATTTAGTGCTTGTTCAAGGTCCTGCACCGACAGCTGACTGAGGCTGAGCCCTTGCGCTGAGCAGCTCGGGGAGAGCAGGGATGGGGCACACGGCGCTGCTTGGAGGGGTGAGGGAGCCTGCTCCGGGCCGTGCTCGGCTGTCAGCAGGGCTTGCACGCCTGGCTGTGGCTGAGGAGCTGCCTGCAGAGCTCCCACCTCTCCGGGCCCGTTTGGAGTCTGCTTCATCGTGGTGGAGGCGCTGGGCTGCGTGACAGGCTGGGTGCCTGAACTCCAGCATCCCACCTGGAGCCACGGGGTCGCGGTGCTCGGGATGAGGGTGCGGGATGCTCGGGAGCGCTGGCTCCAGTGGGGCAGGGGGCAGAGGGCTGCTGGCCACCCTGGCTGCTCACCAGCAGCGAGAGCGCCAGGCTGGGAGGGGGTGGCTCGCAGAAGGACTCGGCAGCTGCTGTTCCTGTGGTGCCTGTCAGGGTAAGGTGGGCTTGTGCTGCACGCCTGCCTGTGCTGATGGAGCTCTACGGGCTCGGTGCTGCCCTGTCCGTGGCTTGTGGCCGCTCCTGCCCTCACCGGTGCCTCGTGCCTGGGCTCTGGCGTGGTGGTGGCCCTGAGATGAGCCTTCTCAGCAGGTTAACCCAGTGGAAAACTAGCCCAGGATAAATGAAGGAGGTTTTGTGCCGGATTAGCACGCTGAAGTGACTCGGTGAGGGGCATTAACAAGTCACGGTTGAACAGAGAGCCCTTGGGTGATGGCTGTGGTCAGAACAGCAGAGCTCATGAGGAGGTGGGCATGGCTGGTTGGTTCTGTCCCAGCCCTTTCTTAGTACTTCCCTCCTGCTGCTAATCTTGAATAGGCCATCATTAGAAAAGGCAGGCCGGTCACACTGTCCATTTTTGGTCAGAGGTCCTCAAAAGGCTCGGCTGGACCCGTCATATATTCCTGTGGCAGGTATTTGTGTCTGTGTCCTCCTGGATATGGGACAGGGTCATTTAGGAGATTGGCATCTATCCCTGCAGTTGGAAAACTCCCCTTACCCCTGGAGCTGACCTGCTTCTAGGTGTTATCCTGCCCCAGGGTACTTTTCTCTGTTTTGTCTCTGTTCCTTAAACTGACGGCAACTCTATGGTAGCTAGGAAGAGCACTGGGGTTTTTTTCTGGTTTCTGTTCCCTTGGAGTGGATTAAGTTAGCCCTTCTGGCTTTCCTGTCGATGAGCATAGAAAATTCAGTTTTCATAAAGCTTTCTCTTA